>JARGXX010000016.1:0-1200000 GCA_030374765.1 Agarophyton chilense
TCAAACTCCTCAGCATACTCATCCTTCACCATGTTCCAGGCAACCCTCAATATGTCCTCAACAGCCAGTGGCAGAAACCTCTCAAACAGCGTCGAGAACAAAAGTTGCCTTTGGCCTCCCCGCCCAACGTCTCTATCCATCGTGGTCACCACACATCCAATCCATGCATCAAGTCGCACAAGATGCATCACCGTCCCATCCACATACTGCCTTTCTCCATTTCTGTGACTCTCTACCGCATAGCCATAAACTCCTCCAACACTTTCAACGACACCTGATTTCGAAAATACATATCTGCCTCACCAAAGTCCTCCAAGTTCTCAGACACCTTCGATCCAGAATAAGTAATATCTTCAATCGCACTCGTTCTCCACGCACACAGTTTACCTCTCCCATCCCCCTCGACCCCATCAACTTCTCCTGCGCCTCCTCAATCTGCTTCTCCAACTCCGCCCAAAGCTCCGTCCCTTCAGTCACCTTAGCTCGTTTCGCGATCAAATCATATCCAAGCATGCAAAACAGCTTATCACGCGCTGCTCGCTTCCGCACCCCAACCACATCGCTCAATTTCTGCTTCGTCCTCTGTCTCAAGCACCTATCCGCACTTACATTTTCCACGCACTCCTCTCTCCTCCCCGCTTCCCTTATCGATTCCCATTTCTCTCCCATTAACTCAGTCTCTACCACGTGCTTCAACAACAAATGGCTCCCGCCCTCTGTCGACGGCGTATACGGTCTCATCTCATATGCAACCTCAATTGGACATCTCGGAACCATTTCCTTCTCTACCACCACAAACATACTTTCCTTCCTACTCTCCCCAACCGCCTCACTTCTATTCTTCTAGCTTCGACCCACATTCTCGGTATCGAAGCAAAGTTCCGATGCCTCCAGTTTTGCATAATGAAGAATCCTATCATGCATACGACGTGCAAATCCATAAAAGCATTCCTGCACTCCAATGACATGCTTTCGTCGCCGCGTCACGCCTCCCTCCCCCCTCCCTTCCCCAGCGATTCTACCTTTCAACGCCTCCCTCAAACTCTCAATCAGCACATTCTGCTGCTTCATTTCCTCCCTCGCCCGATCCAGCTCCGTTTGGGTCATTTTCAAACTCACCATCACACTGTAGCTGTCTTCCTTCATACTTCCCATTTGTCCCTTCACCACATTCATCTTCTCAATTAGCATCGACCGCGGCAACAAACCTATGTCATCATCATTTGCTTCATCTTCCACTATACGGACGGCGTTCTCCACGACATTTAAATTCGCATTCTCCCCGTTATCATTATTCCTTGTGAATACAATGTTTCTCCTTACTCGCATACCTTCCGGCGTCCTTCGCCTTGAGTTCACCTCAAACCCTTCAACTCCCAAACCCACCTCTCTCCTCGGTGGCAAACGCTCTACATCTTCTCTCTGATGAGAAAAAACAGCTGCTCTTCCATCGCCTTCCTCCCCTGAACCACGTGTTCTCCCTCCAGCAAACCCCCTTCTCCCCCCCTCACTCACATGCACTTCTCTGCTTTCCGTTCCGTCTATCGCTCTTCTTCCTGTAACTCGAACACTACCCATTCTTTCCCTTGCACGCTCTCTCCTTTCTTCCACGTAATCTAAGTTCGCCCCCTCCCATCTTTCCGCCTGTTCCCCCGCGGTAACTCCAACACTCTCTCCTTCTGTTCTCTCTCGAACGACTCTTGCGCCCGCGATTAGACCACTACTGGGTCCACCTATTCTACCCTCCCCACCACGGCTACTGTCTATTCTCCCTTTCTGTATCTCATCATCACCGTCCTCTTCCCTCATACCCGTAAACGATGCCCCTGCTTCTTCAACGCCTCTGAGGCGGGATCCACGTTCTCCGATCATTCTCTATCCCTCCTTACACCCCTTCGTCCTCTCATTCGGAATCTCTTCACCTCCTTCAGGCGCAGAGCATAGATTTACCGGCTCCACATCAGCTGAAGACGTGAGTACAGCACTTAGAGTCCGCTCGGATGCATCCCCTCTCCTTGTCCTCCCTGGAGCTCTGCTCGCCCTCCCCCGCAATCCACTTCTAGGTACACGCGTGCGGTTGCTTCGCACGCCATCCCGTTTTCCATCGCCGCTCCGCACCATCTCTCCGGTAGGCGACGTGATTTGCTCCGTACGCGACGTGATTTGCTCCGCACTCTCCTCCGTCACCGTCTCCTTTGCGCGAACAGCCTTTCCTTTGCCCCCACTCGCCTCTCCTTCCCCACCATCTTGCCTTGATCTACCTCTCAGGCGCACGCCTCCCTTCTCTCCACTCGCGCCCTGGAGCCTACGCCCCTTGTCCCTTCGGCCCTCCGCATCCCCTCCATGCCGCCGTGATTTTGTACCGCGCCCGCTAGTGTTCTCGCTTCTCGATTTGCGCTTCGGAGCCATGGTTGAAGAGAGAGAGAGCGATCATGGTATGGTCTTCCACGCGTTGCAATGCGATGGATGGGAGAGAAGCTTCGAAACATTCTGCTTCCAAAAATATACCTCCACCCTTTTCGTGTTCTCAGAAAACCCCCAAACTTTTCAGATATTTTAAATATGCGCTCGAACGCACCAGATATTGGGAAAGTATTCTCCTTCGGTGTACATGACTTTCCTTTAGCATATGTACTACGTCACGCTTTGACGTTATATGTAGCGACAAACATAGTAAAAGCCCACAATATCTGGTACACTACGATGAAGTAAAGTAACAAAAGCGATGCACTTTTAATCGATTACTACGACTGGCGTGTTATTTATACTCCAGATATACTGTGTCCCATAATCTGCGAACAGCTCCTCTCCTATTTCTATATCTCGAATTGTTTGCACAGAAAGCAATCTATAGTCTCTCAACTGAAATGGGGTCCGCCCCGTCCCCGGAGTTCTGATGACCCGAACATTTGCAGTTCGGCGTCTCATTAACCCGTCTTCAACCGCATTCCTGTCTCTATCCCCTTCCACATACTTGAGGTCGTTAGTTGTTCCCCCCAAGAAAAATGGAGCAGGGACAACCCACACCGGAATAAGAGACACCCCATTAAATCTTCCTGGTAGCTTGTGAAACACTTCCCCTCGGACGCTTATCTCCATCGCGTACTGCCGAAAACGATCAGCAGTCGCTTTCAATAGCCCCCCTCCGTATGCCTTATGAACTTCCTTCCGCTTTGAAAGATTATGGTACACCAAAGTCCCGTAAAAGTAACAAACAGTCTCACCTTGTATCACCCGGCGTGTTGTATACACACCAACTCCAGCATTCGGGTGCCTTATCGTCGACTTTGCAATCCGACAACCACATACTGTCGCCTCCACTGCCAGAATAGCATTCCAATCCAACAGTGACATCTTCCCTTGAAAACTTGTTGGCCACTCATACAGCGCCTGCCGTCGCCCAATCTCCGGTATATTCTTATCCTGCCACATGCAGGAGAGAAAATCCACGATATGGGGTGGAAACATCTGATGCTCGGGAAATCCGGTAGGTGTTTCCCAGGACTTCGAACGCTTTATGACGACGTCCGGAAACAAGCATGTCACTCGAGTCACAGAGTTCCGAACATCTTGCGTTATATGAATGTCCGTCTCGTTGTTCCGCATGCATGACGCAAATTTCACTGTAGCGGCGTGCTTCGCATAAGCAAAGCACTGCGGATCTGGCTCACACCCTAGAAACTGACGGTGCTTTTCCAGTTCCATGCATGCCATGGCCGTTGAAAATGTTCCGGCGAAGAGGTCCACCACTATGTCTCCCGGCTGAGAAAACCTGCTGATGAGCTCCTTCAGCAAAGCGCGTGACTTCTGTTCCGCCCGCACTTTCTGATACGTAACTGCTCCTTTGGCATTCTTCCTTCTCCATAGAAGTGATTCACCATTCGACATAGGAGGCACTTGGTCAATCACGCTATGGTAACCCGGATATCGCGATGGTACATAGCTGAAGATCTCATAGTTCACCATGCCATGTTGTTCGGCGTAGGACAACCCGCTGCGAACTCCATGAATGGCGTACTCTGTTCCGGGAAACAGGGAGCACGAACTACGTCCGGGATTACGCATCGGATTGCCTTGAGAGCGAATGAAGTGCAGCTGGACCTTGTCCACGACAAACGACCTGCTCTTCTGTCCATTCTCATCCTTTGCACCAGTTCGACCCAACACTTCTTTCCATTCGTTCACCTGCTCAATCGCGCAGAATATAACGAAATGCCCTTCTGGACGCAGAAGTTTAGAGATGAGCTTCGCCGTCTTCACCATGTCTTGCCGGTTAAGAACGTCGTACCAGCTGTTTTTCCTGTTCTTCTTCGCACGTATATTATACGGCGGGTCCGTGAGAACCAACTGCACTTTCCCTATCGGAGAGACCCCATTGCTGCGCAATGTCTCGTCAATCTCCACCAGGTTCTCGAAAGTACAATTGTACATTCGACAGTGCTTATCCATCTCCGACTCGCACTTTTGGAGAGACATTATATCATCCAGAGAGGTAAGGTCGTGAGGCGGCAGAATATCCACCGTCTCAGATTCGACCGACCTTGGTCCAGCTGTGGAAGAATGCTGACCAACACCAATGTTCTCTTCATCATTCCCGGTCCCACCCTCCACTCTCTCTCCACCCTCCACCGCCGGAGCCTCCGAATCTTTCTCAGGGGGTACAACTTCTATCTCGTCTTCTTCCATAACCATAGTAGGTTCCGCCTTAGTCGCAGCCACTACTTCCACCTCCACACTCCCTCGCAGCTTTAGTGGCGATATGTATTCCGAGATGGTAGAGATAAGAGAGTTCGAGAAGCAGTCGAATCTCTCCGCAAACACTCTAGGCAAAGTGTATGTAAACGGTTTTAGAACGTCCCATCTTTCCGGAGCTGATATAGAGTAAAGCTGCTCATTCACCACCACTTTGTGCAGGTCAGCAAGAAACTCTTTGGCCAACATACGAAGTGGAGTGTCAACATACTCCGGCAGGTTCCACGCCCATGGGACGACATCCTCCTCCAATAAAGTACGGTTTCTACCAGGAAGGAGTCGTTGGGCCATGTCCTTGTTAGAGAACCCATCCCTTCTGTTTCCGATTGCCTGGAACTGCATATCAGAATATCGTAGATGGATAAAGGGCAAAACCATGAATTCCACGCCAGGGAATCCCAAATACTGGGCGAAACTGTCCCACGCGTTATTGACGAGCTGCACACCAAAGCCCACACGCTGAGCTACTGGTTTGTCATAAATCGCCACCTTCGAAAATGGCGTATCGTAGGTTCTGTCCCGCTTTCTTCGCTTACGGGAGACTCTTGTCTTCTCCATAGAGACCGACTGAATACAAATGAGGAACAGCAACCTCTGGAACATTGTCGGGAAGTCGGTCGCGAATGAAGCCCGGCTTTTGCTCGCCTTCTTTCGGGTTGTATCCAGACCTTTGAAGAACTCTGTCAAAGTGACATTCTTCGGGATGCCCTTGAACTCCACCGCTTCGTACGCGTTCCAAAAGTCCCTCACGCGCCTATCTGGGTCCCCATCCCTTATATCCAGCAACCTCGCCGAGAAATAATTCTGACAGTTCGAGCCCCTCATTCCTACAACTCGGAGCTCATCTTCTGTGTAATTGGTGTGGTCGGGACCTAGGAGAGTATAAAAAAACTTCGCAGTCTCCGGTAGGATGTGGCGATTGGCAATTGCGAAATCGATGAATGCAGTGTGCCCCACTTTTCGCGGCTCATCTTCCTCCCACCTCGTTGATGCGTAACGATCACGCAAATCCAGACACGCCCTGATAACTTCATCCCCCGTACCAAACAGTTTACCCGTTTCGAAGGTGTCTGCCGCAGGCGATGAAGAAATTCTCGTGGGTTCTGAAGCCATTTATGTACATGTTCAAACAACCTCACGGGCAGTCGTCACGAGAGCCTGAGTGAAAGAGAGCAGCGGGTGCGGGTGGGTGCGGGTGGGTACGGAAAGATTGTGAGTACGGTTGAGGAGCGCGCACGGAAGAACGGTTGTTGCGGAACGACTTCGCAGCTATCCTGGTTGCATTCTGTCGGCCGTCAGAGGTGCGCTCCGACTTCATCGGGGGTCCCGATGAAGTCCCCGCGCACCTCTGTCGACCGTCATAAAACATATAGTTTTGTAATTTTTAGGACGCCCAGGTGTACACGGTGCATTCTGTCGGCCGACAGAGGTGCGCGGGGACTTCATCGGGACCCCCGATGAGGTTGGAGCGCACCTCTGTTGGCCGACAGTCGACCAACATCTCAGAAACGCATCATGCGTGATGTTATGGCGTATTTGTCGGCCGACAGGGGTGCCCTGCGACTTCATCGGTCCACCTATGAAGTCGCAGGACACCTTTGTCGGCAGACAATTCACCAAAATGTTGTAGGGACACCATTCGGGCCATTTATGGGCCGCCAGGGGGTGTGCTGCGACTTCATCAGTGGATCGACGAAGTCGCAGCACCCCCCTGGCGGCCGACAAATACGCCATAACATCACGCATGATGCGTTTCTGAGATGTTGGTCGACTGTTGGCCGACAGAGGTGCGCTCTGACTTCATCGGGGGTCCCGATGAAGTCCCTGCGCACCTCTGTCGGCCGACAGAGTGCACCGTGTACACCTGAGCGTTCCAAAAATTACAAAATTATATGTATTATGTCGGCCGAAAGAGGTGCGCGGGGACTTATCGGGACCCCCGATGAAGTCGGAGCGCATCTCTGTCGGCCGTCAGGATATTTTTAATTTTTTAATTTTATTTTCTTGTATCGCCTACCAAGCCAATAGGCGTGTTTGCGATGGAAAGAGACAAGGAGTTTCTTTAGTTTGAAACTAAGCGGACGTAGCTCAGGTTGAAACTAAGCGGACGTAGTTCAGGCTGATTGCAACAAACTGCTCTCGGGAGTGTTCCGGATAGTCGCCACCAAAGGAGCTCGATCTAATACGTCTTAGTCTGTATACCATAAAAGGCTCAAAGCGCTCTGCGACCATTTGCAACCTCGACCGACTACGATCCGATTCAAATGATGACTCGAGGCAAAGCGAAAGCGAGGGGTACTCCGCGGGGTACTCCACGCGCCACTCCGCGAAAAGCTACATCGGGAAACAATCTGGCTGGTGGGGATAGGGTGGCGTTGTTCCTGGCGGATGGGACATGGAAGAAGAAGGGTACTATGGTTGGCGCTGCGGAGTTGAGAGGTGTTGGGGGCAGTGGAGCGGCCGGGAAGGCGCTTTGCAGAGCGATGCATGGCCATTCGTTGCGCGAGTCTGCGAAGCCGGGAGAGGACTTGATGGCCATCTGGAGAACTGAAATTAAGGAGGAGATCAACTCCAAGTATCCGTACTCCTTCAAGGGAGCAGAGGAGCCACCGGAGTTGCTGAAGGATATTGTGTCGGCAGGTATATACACATGGGATACCTCGATGATGACACGCGTCTCCTCTGTGCTGACTCCAAGGCCTCCTCGGCCGGAGACTCCCAAAAAACCAACCCCCTCGAAGGAGTATGCTACGCCTTTGAGGGGGAAGAGGGCACAGCCAACAACAGTGCCGCCGGCCATGAAGCAACCCGTTAAGCCGAAAAAGAGGGTGACGATAGTGGATGATTCTGATGAAGATGTTGTGGAGGTGGGGTCAGCGGTGAATGTACGCGGGGATTCGCACACCGGTTCCGAGTTGGAGTTGTTCGATGACGGCGATGCCGTTCCTTCGCAGGAAGTGGATAGGACTCTCGTGGAAAAGAAGATCTCTGTTTCAGACTATGACCAGTGCCGCTTGATTGTGGACATAGATGACATACAAATCCCCAAGAAGACTGTCAGAAGTGTGAATGCGGAACACAAGGCGGCGACGATGGCAAAGTGAAAAACGTTTGGCTGGCTTGCGTCGGCAGGGTCGATTGCTGTTGCCATCGTCGGGGGAATGGAATTAGATTTCAGTGAAATTGTTCACAATGGGAGGGTAGTGGTGCCTGTCATACTCATTGACGGTCATCACCGCGTCTTGGTTCTGCGAGATCTGAAGAATGATCCCTCTGAAGGGAGAAAGTGGTCGGAAACTGTGCGGTCTCTTGATGTCGTTCTTTGGAGACGCAAGGACCGGAAGCCTTTATCGCTGAACGAAGTGCTCGGTCTTGGTAATGTACTCAATGAAATGAGTTCAAATGTGTTGAAGATGAGTTTCGCCGACAAGGTTCACTCGACAGTGTCCTTCATTTGCAACTTGATTGACGATAAGAGAACCAAGTTGGCTGACCTTACTCCGACACGGATAGCTGGGGCGCTGAAGACGAGCGAAGCTATAGGAATCTACAGCTTGCGCCACTTGAATCGCTATGCGACTCTTGGGTTGAAATTCGTCAGGAGCGAAGGTCTCCTGGAGTTCTTTGAGAACGTATGCAAGGAGGGTCCAGTGCTAACGCTTGCGCATGTGTCGAGTGACTTGTTGTTAGGACTCCAAGACGAAATATTCCGTTTCGCAATCCGTTGTTTGCAGCTACATGTGAGGGTGAGGATGGGTTCTACGGGGAATATGGGACGTTTCCAGGAGACGCGAAAGCAGTTCTTCCAATGCGCCACAGGAATGTTCCAACTACGCGAAAGGGCGGGAAAGGAGAAGGGTCTGACGGCGGGGAAGGTTCTAGACAGCACAATCGTGATGGGAAAGAACGAGGTGTCTTTAAGGGAGTACCTTTGCATTCAAACGGCGAAGATGGAGCTCAGTGGTCCGAAGCGGTTGTGGCCGGGGTTGGTGTCGAAGAGGATGAAAATCGCACAAAGGCGGATTGAAGGCGGTCTGAGAGTGAGTCTGGCGTCCACAAGTGCGGAGAAGGATGTGGTGGAGGTGCCACCTTCTGTGAATGTTCCTTCGTCTAGTGCTGGGGATTCTGTACCCCACCAGGAAATCGTGGTTCTCAGACGCATCACACGAACTAGAAAAGGTACTGAGCGCGGGCTGGATGCTGCGGGTGAGAGGGTGATGGAACCTAGACAGAGAAAGGAGAAGAGAAAGGCTGTGGTCATTAGTGATGATGAACGCGAGTATGAACAGCCTTTAATGCGGAAGAGGAAGAGGAGAAAGACGGTGGGCACATCTGCGGCTCAAATACCGGCTGACGTGGTGGATGTCTTCAAGAAGATGAGCAGGAAAGAGCTGAAGCGCTTCTTGAAGGAACATGTACTCAATGTTTTCTCATCGAGTGAGGATGAACTGGATAATGACGGGGGGCAGGGTGCATTTGTAGGGGACGAAGAGGAGGAAGGTGTGCAAATGCGTGGCTTCGAAGACAGTAATCCGGAGGGTGTTCCGAAGGGGCTGAAGAGGGCGGGACCGTATGCGGGGGGGTACGGTATGTCGTGGGTGTACTTGGTGAATGCACTTCCGAGCGAGTGGCCGGCGGGTGAAAATGGAGTGAAGCATCAGCACCTCTGGATGCAGATGATTTACCTACGGAACAAGCACAGGGCGGAGTGCTTGAGGGTAGAAGACTTGAAAAGTGTGCACCATGCGGTTTATTGGCGTGCTGCTCATAACAGGCACAAGGAACTGGGTTCCACGAAAGAACCGGTTCTTGGGGTGATTCTACCGACGAAGGACCACCCTGTGAATGAAGAGCAGGCGATATGGATGGCAGAAATGGAGAGGGATGACTTGGCCCGCGAGTACTTCGCGACTAAGAGAAGTGAGCTGATGGAGAAAGGATTTTGTGTGCTGGAAGAGTTTGCCACGGACGAGGGGATGGCGGATGAGTCGAAGAAGAGGGGGGTAAACTTCGATGGGGATGTGACTGGTACTTTGCTAGAGTTCTTCCAGACGGATTTCTTGAACCAGCCGGACTTGACGATTGAAGGGAATAGAAGGAAATGGGACCCTATAATCAACGCTGGTGAGGAGAGAGACGCTGGAGATAGAATGAAGGGAGTTGGGCGGTACATTACGACGAAGGTGGGGATTGTGGATTCTGTGGAGGAGGCCGAGAACAACGTTTTGATGGTGAGGAAAAGGGCATTGTTGGATGCGAGGTTTGGACAGATTGCGGCCGCTCTTCGGTTGTGCAACAACCGGCCGGGGAAGAAGAGGATGTATGCCCCTGAACCAGGGGGGCGAGTGCTGTGTACGGCGGAGGGCCGTCCAAGGCAGGTGTTACATACGGACTTTCGAGGACTGACCGATGCCGAGAAGAACGTCGGAGAGGTTCCAGGGTTCTTCATGATGGCGTCGGGAGCGAGTTCGTTTATGCTTTGGGTTTGTGAGAGGTCATATAACATGTACGTGCCCGACGACAGGAGCTTGAAGCGGCTGTCTCGGACGATGGTAGTGAGGAAGTTCAGGATTCCGCCGTACTCCATTTTTATTGGAAGAGGAGATGTGTTTCATGCTGGAGCTGGATACGAGGATGCATTGGTTAAGGAAGTTTGCATGAGGTATCTCATGTACTTGGTACCGGAAAGGTACAAGCTACCGGACGCAGTGCATAGGCAACCAGCATTTCGGCCTAAGGTCGAAGAGGATGATTCCAACAAGGGTGATGATGAAGACGTCCAGGTAGATGAAGATGAGGAGTTGGATGAAGATTATAAAATGGAAGTTGTTGAAAGTGGGGAAGAGGAGAATGAAGAAGAGGATGATGAACCTGGGATGGGTCTCAACTCGGCTAACACAGATGGAGACTATGAAGACGGCAGTATGATAATGGATGAAGACGAAGACTAGATAGTATCTGTTACCTATTGAACAATAAAGAGTACAATTTGAGGTAATATGTGGAGTAGTCCCCTTTTCTTGTAATAGTGATCAGTCGTCTTTCAGTAGAAACTCCTGAACAATTGGGTTGAAACGCGTGAGAGTAGCACTTGCTTTCACTTTCTCATAGTGAATGAAAACTGTCGAAGATATCAAGATTACGACATCCACTGTGTTACCAAGCAGTATAGGAACACCAGGGCCCTCAATGCGAGAGGTGGAGAAGGCGGTTGAAGAGAGTGCAGCGAAAGTGCATGCCGACAGCCTCATACCGAGTAGTCGGAAGGTTACAGCCGGACTGGATATGAATAAAGCCCGTTGAAAAGAGTGGGAGAGGGCGCCAAGCACGAGGTTCATAAAAGAGGTTCTCCGTGGTTCCGGGGTCATTGTGAACTTTGTGTTAAGATAGGACTCTGGAAAGAAGGATATAGAAACAAGCTGGAGAAGATATGCCAAAGCGCCAACTGCGGCCCCTCCTGTGGAGAAGGCGATACAATTTGTCTTCACGTCTGATGAAAGGGTACCGCTGACTGGAATGAAGCGGTGAACGAGGAAAAGTATGGCGTTGAGGGGGATGAGTAGAGTAAGGAGTAGAGCCCCGAATTCCAGAAAGGCTCGTTTCTTCCAGGTATATCGCTGGTTTGGATTGAACGGCGTAGTTTGTAGAGACCCGTATAACGCGTTTATACATTGTACGCCTCCTTCGATTATGAGAATGTGTAGCAGGCTTTGGACAGGACACCTCAATAGCGTTATGAGAATGAACCGAAGGAGAGAGTTGAATCTGAATGGAAGCGTATATTGCAGAGCGGGGTCTATCACTCCGAAGAGTGTAGTTAGTGTGATTGTGAACGTTAAGGTCGATGTGAGGAGTGTTTGCTAACTGAACATCTTAGTAAAAACGTTCCGGTTTGCTAGTCTTCCTTGTACGCTGCACATAGGTAACGATATGATACCGCTCTTTGAACAGTTGTTTAAGAGTATCTTGCTGCTGTAGGGAGCTGCGAGTGGGGAGCCTCCTGGTGGTCCTACAAATGTCACGAATCTCGTCCATGAGCTCGTTGGTGATATGATTCTGGAACCCTCTGACTTCGACCACATTCTAGGTGGTTGGAAGTTTGATTTGAAGGACTTCGTCGATGGTGATAACCGTTCGTTGTGGAAGAATATCCACAGCTGCTGAGCATTGGACAGACGAACCAGGGGGTAGGGAAGGACGTGCTTCGTAGCGCTGCATGCTTGAGAAGGAGAGGAGAGTGTTGTGTAGAAAGGTATTTGTGAGGGACTGGATACAGTATGTTGAGCGCAATGAAGTAGGGTGGTCATCGGTGGATATATATATGTAGTGATCAAAGTAGTTGTTAGGTTGTTGCCGTATCTCTGTCGCGGAGTATGAATAATTGTTATGAATGAAAACCTTTGCTGGGCTGTAGGAGCGGTTATTGGGTACAGACTTAATTGAAAAGTTGGAAGATTTATGAAGAGTGGTTGTAGTGATGATTTGTGATGTACGAAGCAATTCTTAATATCGTTTCATATATTCTGACGTGGTGTCGTGCGGATAGCAGTCTTTATCGAGGCAGCGAAGGAGATGGACATATGCTTTAGAAAGGAGGACTTGTTTTTATTAGAAGGGGTATATGAATGAAGTACTACCCATTGAGGAGGACGTTCAAGAAGTTCGTATGGAAAGGGGCGGGGTCACGGTTTCCAATGGATTTTTGGGCGTTAGAAACGTTGTAGAAGTAGACGTTCCGAAACTAAAAGCCTGAGAACGAGGTGGGGAACTGTGTAAGTGTTTTTCCGTGGGCCAGAAGTTTTTGGAGTGTTTATGTTGTATTGTAGGCGATTCCTGTTTCGGATGTGACGATGGCGAGGAGCTCTTTCATTATGGTTGAAACGACTGTGCGGTGTTGTACTGCAACTTCGTGCATTGTGATAAAGCCATAAGAGAAGCCGACGAGACTAAAAGCTGATATCCATACGAGTTTTTCGTAGTAAGCTTTAGAGAAGGAGGGCTGGCCGACGACATGACAAGTGAGGCCTGCGGTACTGAGGCGATTGGCGAGTACGGGAGCCCATTTGCCGGTGGCAGTTGTGAGACCATGGGGACTGAGGAGGGTGACACTGTCCTCGGGGGGTGCGTTAAGGGAGGGGACGGCGAGGAAGAGAACGGCTTTGGTGCAGTTTTGGAGCCCATAGATTGAAAGAAGAGGGAGAATGTTTCCGTTCTGAAGGAAGACCAGATCCTCTCTGCGGGAGGAAGGGCAGAATTGAATGACGTCTTCGAGTGAATGATTTCTGCCGCAGAAGAAAATGGGGCCGTCGGGGATGTATTGCGCGGAGATGAATTCTTGAGTTGAGAGAAAAGCATCTTGTGGGGTGCCGTTGTTGCGAAGCAAAGTGCCGATTCGGCCTCTGCCGACAATATCGGCTGGGTCGGAGGTGCAAGGGATGGCAGTGAGAGAGTCGGTCATGTTGATTGCGAAAGGTGTTTGGAGTGCGGCGTGCTTGGAATTGAAGAAGTGGTGGGGGTGGCGAGTGTGGAGATGTGATTAAATAGAGAAGGAGTATGGTTGTGGAGGAATGGGTGTTATGGGTTTT
Organism: Agarophyton chilense; assembly: GCA_030374765.1. Lineage (NCBI taxonomy): Eukaryota > Rhodophyta > Florideophyceae > Gracilariales > Gracilariaceae > Agarophyton > Agarophyton chilense. Next base: position 13,338 of record JARGXX010000016.1, read on the forward strand.
TGGGAAGGAGATTAGATTTATGATATTGAATGGTGTTTATCGTGTTAAAAGTGTAGGAGTGTGTGTTGTTATGGAAGTCATAACGGGAAAGAGGGCTTATGAGTAATCGGCGGTTTGTGTTACGAATGAGTGTGACTTATTATAAATGAGAAGGCTATGAAATTTGGAGTAGTGAGGGAGCGCTGAACATGATAGAAGGTGTAGGAATATGGATGGGAGTGTGTGAGTGAGCAATGAGTGGGGTGAAGGGCATCCGGAGCGTAGATGCAGGGGTGTACGAGGGTACTGAAATTGGGCGAGCGCGCGCGAAAAGCGGGTCAAAAAAAGGATATAAACGGCCGGAGGTGGGCGAGAGGATTTTCGAGGGGGGTGCTGTGTGGGGGGCTGCGGGTACTACTGGCCGCACTAAGGTGAGTGCGCTTGCGCTTGCGGTGGCTCTTGTCGATAGCTTTCGCGGGCGTTGGCGATATCGAGTGGATCCCCATGGGGCTGGAGATGGGGAAGGTGTGGAGGGCGAATGAGGAACTGAAGAGGCGTGTGAAGGTGTTGGAAGTGCACATGGAAGGGGTGGGGTAGATTTGGGGTGCGCGGAAGGTGTTGAAGGAGGTGGGAGAGGAGAGGGGGAGAGCGAAAGGGTCGCCGGTGACGCCAGGGAGACGCGGGGAGCCGGCTGGGATGAAGAAGGGGAGAGAGGAATGGAAAGGGGGAGGAGTTGGAGAGAGTCGGCTGAAGAAGAGGAGGGTTGGTAAGGATGTGGAGAAGAATGGTGGGAATGTGTGTGGGGTGGGGCAGCCGGGTGTGAGGAACTTGAGCAGGTGGGAGGTGGACGAGGTTGAGAATGCAGTGGTGGACTTCGTCAACCTCAAATACCCTCCCGGTGGAACGCTGGAGCCTAGTAAGCAAAAGGGCCAGTAAGGAGGTAGAAGGTACTGACGACTGCCTTGGTATGGATCTCCACCTAGAGCGGTCAAAAGTGACCAGTAAACTGCAAATGCAGATTAAACTGCATTAAGTGGTCAAAAAACTAAGATGCATGGAGTTCTTATTTCCAATTTTTTTTTCAGGTGCCGAACTAGCGCAATCTGCAAAATTCTTAGATTTTTTGGGTTTTTATTTACAAAACTAACTATCTAGCACACTTATTTAGCATTCCGAGAACACAGACGCAAGAGGTCCCGGGGAAGGTAGATCCTCAAGACATTTATCTGCCAGCAATTACTGGTTTCGTTCAAAAGGATACCCATGGAGGTGGTCCCAAGGAAAATTGGTCTGACTCGTTGGATGAGCGACGAAGAAACCGAAAAGGGAAGAAGCGGAGGACGAAGAGGGGAAAGAATCGAGAGGATGATTCAGACCCCGACTCGTCAGACTCCGGCTTCGATACGATTTCATCTTCGGATGATGACTGTAAAGGTGAGAAGAAAAAGAAACCGAACAGGTAGACGAAGAAGTCGTCGAGAAAGACCCGAAAGGGTAAAAAGCGATACAATGAGTCGCCCGACTCTGAGCCGGACACCGAAATGGACCTGGAGGTGCACCAACCGTTGAACGATATGTTCACCAAAGCGGTTGATTACAGCACTTATCGGTTGATCAACAAGTCTTCTGAATACACCCAAGAGGTTGCTCAGAAGATCACAAAGAACCACAAGAAGCTCAGCTTCCAAATGGGTGACACAACCTTCACAAGTACGGATCCTATTGCGGTGATTGAGTTTCTACAGAAGTTCAAGCTTGCATGTGACCAAAATGGTTTTTCTGAGGGCGCTACTATGTGGCTATTTCAGTTTTACCTGAAAAGACAAGCATACTACTTGCTGCAGGGTAGGCTCCGCGGCAATACCTTAGCGATGGGTGAGGATGGCACAGAGCTGTTGGAGTCATACCCAGCAGTGGTCAATTTCCTTTTGGAAACATACGCCACCGATGAGGTTATCCAAGAGGCTTATTCGGAAGTCCTCGCCTACCATCAAAGGTCTGGGCAAACCTAATCGGAGTTTTCGCTCGCTCTGTGGAATCTGGCAACCCACTGTGGTAGTGTGTTCACTACCTCTAGGTTAAAGTCGCTATTTTCCGACAATGTCGACAAAGCGATCCGTTCCCAGGTACGCAACTACCTGGCCACTAACCGAAAGGTACACTGCAATGGGCTGGTTCGATACTCCCAGGGCCTTGGAGATACCCTTCGGCTGTGAAAGAGACCAGCCGTGCCTCCAACCTCGAAGGATAAACCGAAAAGGTCGGTCTTGGAAATTGAAGGTACCACATCCTCAGAGGGTGGCTCGCACCTCGAAATACCTACAGGGACCTCTATCCACTTAGTAGCGACCCAGGGGCGGTTCTCGAAACCTTCGACGGTAGGAAATTGGTCGTCAACGCGTACACCAAACTCGGTTCAATCGCCGTCAAGTTCGGTGAGCTCGCATAGGATGCCGGGAGCGAGCTCCCATAACTCGCCACCCACATCCTACGCCACTGCTCTCACCAACCAAGTTTCGAAGCCCCCCTCAATGGAAACGCGAGAACCCCAAACTGGAGGCCTCGTTCGCTGGTTTTGTCTCGCGACAGACCATTTGGAAAACAATTGCGCTAACTTACCTCCAGGGATGAGAGACCAGTTGATTCAGGCTCGCATGCAGAATCACCAACGCCTCTATGGGTCTTCAACGCAAGCACCAAATAGGTTCCAACCCCGTACACCGGTACAGGTCAATACCATCGAGGAAACACCAAACTTGGACTCAACCCCTCCGGTACAGGAGGAAAACACCGAACGGTTGGCGTAATGGCCTGTAGTATCCGCTCTAACGGAGAGAGCAGACACCTGAGACAGCGTTCGGACTGCCGATGGGTCGCTTGCGGCGAAGGAAAAGGGGTGGTAGAGCTACAACACCAGTGAGCTGGAAGTGGGGTGTAAGGCCACTACTCGCCAGCGAGGGTGAACAGTGCAACTGTAAAACGTTGGTGGAATGTAGGTACGAGACGGTTTGTGAAGTGGTTGGGGGCTCACTATCTGTTATAGCTCGTCCGGATCTCCGGGTAAGGAATCCTAAGCGAGGAACAGAATAGTCATGATGCCCATGTTGTCTCCTTTACTTGGAGTCGGCGCTCACCTCTGGTACCCTATATACTGTGTGCCAGGGTGAGTGCCCAAATAATACGTAAATAATACCCAGTGGTCAGCCACTTAGCCAAACCACTGTATGGGTACGGTCCCTAATGGACGTCTAGCTACAAAGGGTAGTAAAACCAGCCACGTGGATCGCCACTACATGCGCCGTTGCAAGCCACTGCACTCGTGATACCGCGTGTTCAAACTATGTACCCTGCCTCCTGGCATCCTACGCGGTGTGCCGTTTCATATCACAAGTTTGATGACATCACTCACTTATGAGTTCCAACCGCGACTTCGCGAAAAACCAACATCTCGGATTCCCCGACATAGTAAAATACTACATGGCCGAACCCAGCCTGCAAGTGGAAGGCCAATCGATACCCAGAACCTTGAAGGTGGAAGAGAACACGTCACAACCAGTTTCGGCTTGTCCTATGAAGTACAACAATAATAAAGTACGTGCTTCAATGTGTTTCTTTGATCGCCTTGCGGTTCCGGTCATCTGCGTGTTGGATACGGGGGTCGGCCCAAACGTCCTGAACTCCCGCGTCATACCAGAGGCGGTACTTCGGATCTTAAGCCGACCTCCCGACAATAACCCGCTGGTGGATGCAAATGAGCGCCCATTAAACCTTCGAGGTATGCTCACCACTGTGGTGCAGCTCGGACACCTCAAGGTAAGACTGCAATTCTTTGTTGGCGACCGTTTACCAACAGACTGCCTTCTAGATACGAACTTCATTTACAGACATGTGAAAGCAATCCTTCCTGGATCCTATACCTTCGCCCTACGTCAGGGGGGAAGAATTGCCATTTTAGGTAATACGGAAACCAAACGGGGATCTTTCGTCAAACAGAAGAAGACAATATCCACCGAAACGGTCTCCAACAAAGTGCGCATTACCAAACCGGTTGCTATCCCGCCAATGCACCAAATATTAGTACCGGTGTCGTGTGCGACCCCTGAAGGACAATGCCCTTCAAGGGGGTTTCTTCTCCGGGACTTAAAGATTTCGCTCGCTTGAGGACTAGCTTGGGCTATGACAAGCTATACCGCTATTGCGTGCCGACGACCGGTTAGGACCGGAAGTGCACACTGGTGGAACACGTAGACTGCACGGATGCCGACGCTCGAGTGCAAGGCGTGCCACACGTGGCCCGGATTCTACCTAATGGTCAGTATTATTTAGAATTTTTTAGTATTTATTTAGCCACGCTATCGCTATTTAGTGTCTATTTTTCGGGGAGCGCCCACTGTCAGGGGCCGCGCGCCACACTACTTAGGAGGTTGAGCAATGCTCCCCAGTAAACACCCTCTTGAGAGATCCCAAGGAGAGAGTCTTGGCTCTGAACTTTTCGCCTTCGGCGCGTCTTCACCGCATACTGCGTGAGCGCCCGTTGCACGTTAGTTCATCCACCCTTCTGTCAACTAGAGCGCTACCACCACCGTGGGTTCATGTTTAATCGCCGACACTTGTCGTAGTCTCGCCCCTGTATAGGGTTTCGCCCCCGTTTCCTCTTGTGCTCCTTTTTGGCTCTCGTGAGTGGCCGCCCCACTCACCCCGCTCGTCCACCTCATACGAGTGTTTCCTCGCTCCTTTTCCGACAATCGCCGTTGTACCGCTCCGCCTAGGATTGTTCACCTCTGGACTGTGCCGTGCTCACCTAAACACTCTAGGTATATCCCGCCGGATTGGCCTCGGTCTTACACCCGACTCCGACGTTCCTTTCCAGAGTGGCTCTGTTTCTGTGCTCCGCTGGGACACATCTCCTCCGCCTGAGGCGTGTCACTCAAGAGAGGAAGATCCCGAACACCTTCGTGGTGTCTCCGCTCCAAGCGTTGTCCTACAACCCCCGGGCTGGTCATACTACAAAAACATTCGAGGTTAGCACATCGACACCTCAACTTGATGGCCAACGGGATTGTCGACAACATCCCAAAGCAACCCTTTAAGGTGTGTCTCAGTAACTTCAGCAGTCACGACGTGAAGTTGCCGAAAAATACCAATGTTGGCATCGCACTACCCGCACCACAAGGGGTCTTCACCGTAGCTCACACTGATCTCGGCGAGGTCGCCTTCGATAAGGAAGGGGGGTGCGCAAATGCGTCCACAACCACAAAGGTATCGATAAATACCAACTTCGAAGCAAAGATAACCGATAAGGCATCGGTAGACCAAGAAAAGGAACCTGACCCTGAAATGCAATGGAAAGTTACAGTCCAGATCGGTGAAGATAATGGGGAACTGCGGGGCCGTATTCTCGACCTTCTGGAGGAGTTCGAAACCATGTGGTCAGGCCATCTGGGCCAAATTAAGGCCACACAGCATCGCATCGAGCTCCTCCCTAACTCGAAGCCGTTTTATCAGCAACCATACCGTACAGGTCCGAATGCGAGAGAAGTAGAACTCAAAGAAGTGGAGCGAATGCTCCAAGAAGGTGTAATTGAACCAGCCAACTCAGATTGGGCTAGTCCCGTGGTTCTGGTTCAGAAGAAAGAGGATAACCGTATGAGGTTCTGTGTGGACTATAGGAGGCTCAATAGAGTGACCGTCAGGGACTCGTACCCGATACCTAGAATGGATGAGTGCATCGACTCCTTGGGAGATGCGCAGATATTTACCACGTTGGATGCCAATTGTGGTTATTGGCAGGTACCTGTAGGTGAGGAAGATCGAGACAAAACGACCTTCACTTGCCATGCAGGTTTGTTTCGCTTCACGCGGATGCCATTCGGGTTGCGTAATGCTCCAGCCACCTTTCAAAGGGCGCTGGACATAATCCTTTCGAAGGTTAAATGGACAACCGCCTTGGTATACATCGATGATGCAATCATCTATTCCAGATCAGTTAAAGAGCATTTTGCTCACCTACGCACCATACTAACCCTTTTAGCTGAGGCGGGGGTGACGCTGAAGCTACGCAAATGCGTCTTCTTTACCAGAACGGTTGAATACCTGGGCCACATCATAGGCCCTGGTACCCTAGAGGTTGCGCCGAGCAACATTAGAGCCGTACAGGAGGTCAAGTTGCCACGATCCCAGACAGACGTACGATCCTTTATAGGTTTACGTAACGTCTATCGTCGCTTCGTGAAGGGATTCGCGAAAATAGCGGCTCCCCTCAACAAGAAGCTCCAGAAAGGTGACCCTGAACGGTTTGAGAATCTATCGAACGACGAAATGGAGACCTTTGAAGAATTGAAACGAGCGCTGTTGTCGCCGCCAATCGTAGCGTTACCGAAAACAGGTCTACCGTACAAGCTGGATACAGATGCATCCCATGCGCAAATTGGTTTTTGTCTCATGCAGGAGCAGCACAACGGAGACAAATTATGTATGGGGTACTGTAGCCGCACTATGAATGAGGCGGAGCAGAACTACACGATAACCGAGAAGGAATGTCTAGAAGTAGTGTGGAGCATGTTGATGCTCCGTCCATACCTTAATGGTGAGCGCTTTACGTTGCGCACGGACCATGACGCCTTAAGGTGGATCCTTGGACTCGCATATGCGTCTGGTAAACTTTTCCGTTGGAGGTTGAGACTGTCGGAGTTTGAATACGACGTACAGTACCGTCCAGGTATCAAGCACAACATAGCTGATGCTATGTCACGCTTAAACACCTCAGGGTTAGAGACAGAACCTGTGGACCATGATATCCCTTTCTTTTTGGTGTCATCAATCCAAAATGGTACCGGCGAACACCTACAAGGTTGTTGGGACTTACTTGAAGAAGGTGCCTTGCGGAACACCGACATGGCAACGCAGATTCTGACCCTAGAGGAAACGAACGTCATGCCCGTAACCCGAGAGGAATTTCTACGAGGACAGGCCCAGGATGCGTACTGCAGAACCCTGGCTGACCAAAGTGGTTTCAAAGGATCACCATTCGATGTGGACCACAATGGGTGCATCGTGAGAAGGTTAACCTTGGATGGTAGCCTTCAAAAGGTGGTTCCGAAGGCGCGGCGCCCGAAAGTCTTGTATCTCGCGCACTACCCGCGACAATCGGGACACCCCGGTGCCACCAAGATGTATTACACCTTGAGGCAACAGTTCTATTGGCCTCATATGGCCCATGCTGTCTATACCTTTGTAGATCAATGCGAATCTTGTGTTCGTACCCGCGGTGGTATTCGAATGCATCGAAAGTATCTCAAGCTGTTTCCAGCAGCGGGTCCACTGGAGTTTGTTGCGATAGACCTTCTAAGACCACTTCCCAAGACCAAGACTGGATATCAGCACATTCTAGTGATCACCGACAGGTTCTCGAAGCTCACGAGAGCGATACCTTTAAAGGAGACGAAGTCAACAACGCTGGCGATCGCGTTCCTCAACAATTGGGTCTACCCGTATGGTGCACCACTGTACCTACTCACCCATAATGGTTCAAACCTGGCATCGAAGTTCTTCAAAGCAGTCTGTAACCTCTTGGGTATCGAGCCCTATTTCCCTACTGCCTACCACCCGCAGACGAACGGATAGGTAGAGCGCTTTAACCACACATTGGTATCAAGGCTACGAACCTATACGGAACAGCACCAAACTGGGTGCGATGAGCTGAAGAAACCGCTCAACTACTCCTATAACCTTCAGGTACACCGGTCAACACAGACCACTCCCTTTGATTTGGTTCTTTCGCGACACTCCCTAGGTATTGTAGTGCAGGGAGATCATACCACCAGCACTGCAACTGGCGCACAGACCCTTGACCAGGTCAAGTGAAATACCCTTGTGAGGTTGTGGAGGGCTCTCAAACATGCAGAGAGCCGCCTCACTGCAGCCCAGAAGCGGTACAAGGCCGACTACGACCGTAGGGTAACCAAAGTGGTCTCCGTATCTTCGGGACAATATGTCTACATAGACAACCCACCTTCAGGTAAAAGACCACGACCGGGTGATGAAGCGGACGATGAAGCTATTGATAGAGATATCAATTCGAAGCTTCTACCCAAATCAGTGGGATCTTATAAGGTAATGAACGCATCAGACCACACCGTTACGGTTGACCAAGATGGAATACCGAATACGATATCAATTGACCGTATTACGGTAGCACCTGAAACGGTTCAACATCGCATTGAGGTAGTCACCGCAGCCCCAGAGCCCAGAGCGGTAGCTCTGCGCACTCGACCTTCCGAGGACCCCACCCCAATTGAGGTGAATGATGAACTACAGCGGGATGATCCGGATTACACCCCTCTAACAGGGACGGAAATGGAACCTCACACGGTAACAGCGGAAGCTCCCGACCCGGCTCCCACGCACGAAGCTCCAAACTCGGAACATATGAACCCTCGAGGTGGCGTTCCCCCGAAAGATCAGGACCAAACCTTAGAGGAATTTTCCGTTGACCGTCTTGTGAACCACACCCGAACCTATAACGGTCTGAAGTACACCGTCAGATGGTACGGCTGGGGCTCAGAAGGGGACACCCTCGAACCCCCTGCCGCAATACCCCCACACTTCCGTATCAGGTATTGGCGCCGTCGCAAGGAGCCGATGCCTGCAGACGGCGGCTAACCTTAGACCTTGGTGGTACTCAGGCCTAAGGAAGGGGGAGAAAAGACGTCGTTTTCCGCAGAAGGTGGACGCATAGGCGTGTAGGATTACCTACAAGGGAGGACACGAAAGAAAAACCAAATATAACAGTAGAAGAGACAAGAAGAGACAGCAATTTACTTGAAGAAGGAGACACTAAGGAAGTCAAGTGGCAGGCGGCCGCCACAAGAAGCTCATTTGTTATATCGACGCAAGCTCAGGCCCAACAGGTGACACGAATCAATCCTTAAAAGGTAGAAGAACCCTGAAAGGTCGAGAAGCCAGGAAACCTTCAAGGAACGCCAACTTGGTTAAACGGTGGGCTATGAGGAAGCAGAATCGCAAGCACGAAGGGGCCCACAACCGAAAAGGTGTCCGCGAGCGCGCTATTGACACTGCATCGTCCTCATGACAGTCCCTACCTGAATGGTTGTCGCTTTATTCGTGCGCCGCCGTCGTTGCTCGCACTCCCCAACCGACACTGGCACCGAGTTCTGAACCTCAAGGGATCGCGCGTCGCGCACCGTGAGCAACAACCGGCGGATGCCACTCCGATGCCCGCGCCGCTGTCGCTCGCTATACCTTTATGGTTTGCTGGAAGGAGGCACGGGGCGTGTCTCACGGGTAGGAAGGAGGTCTGTCGTATAGTGGCAGAAGGGCTGACCTTTGAGGTTGTCAATATACTGCACTGACCTTGTAGGTGATGGATGCGAGGGATCATCGGCCATGCAGCTTCAGGCGAGCTACCATCTACTTGTTGTCAGCCACGTGTAGTGTTGAAATGTACCTTCTGGTTGAGTAATTGTTAGTACTTGTAATTGTAATTATATTTATTTTAGTACAGTAGTGGAGTGGCCACCTGGCACTGTAGCCAGTGCTGGACAGGTCTCTGACACTAGGTCAGAGACCGTGCCCTGCTGGCACCTCCCGGGTGATCTGGAGAGTGCAGTCCACTTCATATAGGGAACTGCACCTCCTCCATCCTAACCTGATAAAGACAGGCACCACTTGGGTCACGACTATACCTTTTGGTTCATTGTTTCTCAACTACCACACAGGCTTTCCCGCGCGTCGACGCCTACCATCGTTCACCTACAAGGTATAGGCTACTTGCCCCGCCGCTTGCCCCTGCGGGTTTCTGCGGTGCCCTGTTACTATCGAGGTTTACTACGTCTACCTTCTAAGGTTGAGCGTCACCACGCTCCCGAGACAAGACAGTAGCATACCCCAGAGATGGTTGTACGACAATTTTCAGGTTCCTTATCAAGAGCAGTGTATTTTGGAACTCCAATTTTAATCCATTTCCGTCCAAGTCCATACCAACGTGACATTTTTTCGACCACGCACAAAGTGTGTGACGGAGTCAAGAAAGCTTTCCGATGGTCATTTATAGATTTCAAAAACTCAGAAACGCATGACCATTTGCATTCATCTGATTTTTAGTCGTTTTAAAAAAGCCACTGAAATCGATAAAGTGACGTATATGTTCGAAACGATTGCGTGACATGATGTTTCTCAGCTGCAGAGATTCAAAATGTTTAGAAAACGTGTCTTTAGACCAAATTGATCTTCTATTTGAAAACTCAAATCGTGTCATTAACACATCAAACCGAAAAAATTAAAAAAGTCAATTTCTGGAGTCTGTTTAAAGCTTTTTTCTTTCAGCCGAGAGATAGTAGATCGAACTAGGTTTTCCAAATGAGCTACAAGAAATATCCACAAGAAGAAATCATATGTAGAGATTCCCGAGGCGGCATTAATGGCAGAGATGAAATTTCCAACAGGTCCCGTGGCTCTCCGTTGATGCATTTGCACTGGAACATTCAGAGTCAAGAATACACTTTCCGGTAACCATTTTGTTGAATGAACTTCCACAAAGCTGTCTTGCGTGGCACTGTTTGTCACATTAGAAAGGCTTAAAGGATTCATTGTGTGACTATCATCACCCTCAGTGACAGTAGACTGCTATACTTTTTTCGAAACGTCTTTAGAAATAGAAGCACGATTTATCTCCACGTTCGGATTGATGCCTTCTTGAGCAGTTTCTGAAACCGTGACATGAACCCCGCTTAAACATTAAAAAGTGTGGGAGTGCATTTTTTCTTGTGACCAGGTAGATCAAAGTTTATAATGAAAAAAGTGTGTCTCCGAGTATTTTTGACAACAACATCTACTTTTGTTACACAGTTTCTGACCAGTTTCGTCTTCCATTGAGCGTCAAAGAAGCGTTCACAGTCGTTCCCTGATATAACGAGACGCGCGCGGGCATTTACTCTGTTACCTACTACACGACGAGGATCCATAGATGATGACATATTTGATAAATTATGAAAGAATGAAGTGAAGATGATGTTGTTTACAGGTTGTGGACGATCATTCGTGATCTTTGAGGTTGACGCCAGAGAAGAAGAGAGTGTTGACAACGTCTAGGCACAAAAATTTAAGAAAATTGACAAAGTTTGCAAAAATTATCGATGTTGTAATTTTGGCCTCATATGAGGCCAGTGGTGGTATAGACACTAGTAATGCATACTTCAAATGCTGAGGCCATCAAAGGAATAGTGTTTGGCAATTTGTTCCGGTTATGCGGAGCTTACAGATTACATTTATTGCTTAGTTACAAAGAAATAAAAATGGCCTCATATGAGGCCAATTGACCTCACATGAGGCCATCGGTCGTATAGACACTAGGTCTCACATGGCGCTTGCAATCGCTTCGCTCCGTTCAGAGATGGCATGAGCTTCGCCAATCGCTTGATTCACCATGTCAACTTGTCGTGCTTGTGCACCTTTCATTTGCAACTGCATCTCGGCTTCCGCGCGATTCACCATGATTTCACACTGCGTTTCGGCGGCTCGAACTTCTTCCCGACGTTGTCGGTCTGCTGCGGCGGCGTTCTCAAGCGAGATTCTAAGATCTTCTGGTAGCTCCACTTGCTTGATTTCAAAGCGAGTGCAACGAACACCCCACGCTCTCAAAGCTGTGTTGATAATATCTTCGATAACTTGGTCCAGATGATATCGTTCTGTACATGCTTGTTCAACCGACAACTTGTTAAAATCTCTCTTGATAGAGCTTTGTACAAGCATGATGATGGCATGATAAGGGTTGTCAATCTCGTACGATGCAGATACTGGATCATCCACCCGAACAAATAACAGAGCATTCACGTGAATTGGCACTTTCTCACCAGTGAAACATTGCTGCCAAGCAATAGGCATGCTAGCCTCTTTGAGCGAGTATCGGAACGCAATATGATCCATGCAAGGAATGAGTGTATTTCTTCCAGCATTAAGCTTTCGATGAAACCTACCGCCCTTCTCAACGATAAACGCATCGTTCTGAGGAACTTTGACGCTAAACTTGGTCGGCGGCGGAACAAGATTCAATGGATTTGGTCCTAGATATATTTCCTCCGAATCAAAAGGTCCCGCTGCACAATACGCTTCAATGGCTTCGTCTTCCTCTCCTTCCTCCTCTTCCTTCTGCTGTTCTTTTCGCTTATCCCAGAACTTCTTAGTGACAAACGCCAAGGCTGCAGTTCCGGCAAGAGCGGCAGCCGTCGTAAATATTTTACTCTTTCTTTTCGGTTAGTTTGCAGTGACAGCCTCAAGCACCTTGCTGTTGGCAAACTTTTTGAGCAGACCACGACCTCCAGCTAACAAATCATCTCCGTCTTCTTCCTCGTTTTCGTCTTGTTGCTCTTGGGGCTTTTCGCCAGTGGCCTCATTCTCCCCATTTCGTTGCTCAGACGGTCTTGAACGTGCCGAGTGTGGTCGACGTGCGCGTTGGTAGTGAGAGGCAGCCTGCTCGTCGTCATGGGTCTCTGTGGGCTGAGCATATTCGACAGGCGAGCTATTGAGGGGATGTGGTACAGGATCGTGGAGATAGTCATCATCCACATAGCCGCCAGAAGCCGTTTGCTGTCTAACACGCTGGTACTTGGCATTCCGTGAAGATTGTTGTTCAGAGATGGCATCAGCAGCGACTCCCAGCGCAGAATCCCTGCGACTGTTTCGTTGTTCCTCTTCTCGACGCGCCTTTTCGGCTAGATAGTTCCCATCTTCTTCGAGACGACGCTGCGCTCGGCGGCGACGGTGACGCTGATCAAACCGGCCACGCCCGAGCAGGCGGAGGAGGTGCATGGGACAGTCCATCTATCTTTAACGACGTTGGCCAAGAATGCAGCATCACTCATCTTAAACTGGCTTACTATCTTCTCATGTTCTTCGTACACTATTTCTTTGGGGTACACTGCCCTAGACGTATTCGCCTACCAACAAGTTCCAGTCACCACGCCAGAGACGATACCCGGCTTTGATCGAATACGAATGAATGCGCCAACGTCCACCCGTGGCAATCACCAGATGGTACACGAACACTGCGTCTATTGGGCTGTAGAACGCTGTGACTGAATTAGTGACTCTTCACCGCTGTTTTTCACGTCTCGATATAGGTGGCCAATGACTCGAAGTAGTTTTGTTATATGCAGGCGAACCCAGTCGATATCAAAAGTGAAGTCTTCACGTTGCGCTATTGCTTGGATAGTACTCGTTAGCTCCGTGGCGAACAATTCCGTAAATTCAGGTATCATGTTTCGCAGCGTATATGCGGACACTCTAACGCGTTCCCGATTTCCGAACCTCTTTCTACCGTGTTTCCGTCTCGCTATTTTGGCTCCATTGAGAACCGATGTGTGCGCTACAACGATTGACTTCTCCAAGACCCTGCTCATCGTATCGTCGTCCATTGTCGTACATGCGGTTGTAAAGTTAGTATCAACGAGTTTCCGCATATTCCCTTCAACGACTGTTGCAATGTTCGTTTTTAGTGCTTCATAAAAGGTATCCTCTGCACACTGCTTCCCACTCTGAAGAGAAAAAGAAAGACATCTTATAACGTATTCTGACACGGCAGTCATGTGGATTGTCAATTGTTGCAGTAAAGCAGAGGATTCCTCTTCAAACCAAGACGAGAAAGGATCTTGGGATGAAACGAGGCAGTCAAACAACAGGAAAACGTTTAACTCTTCAGGAAAAACGGATTTCAACTCGAAATGTTTCCTTCCATTGCATCCAGGTATGTTCTTGAGTCCTGTGTAAACGAGAATAGATGATGGGTATTCTCTCATAACATTAAAAAGACACGTCGCTCTCGAACCTGCTGGCAGTCGGGCTACAAACGAACAAATCCCCTTCCAATATGAAATCGGGTTCATATTTATGCCACCAAATTGGTTTGGTGAAGCCATGATTCTAATTAGGGTTTCTTCCTTTAAGGACCTGACCGAAGCAGTTAAACGACGTCTTTTCGAGCCACAAACTTGTGGAGTATGTGTCAATAAATCATCCATGATTCGTCGAATCCACTGTAGAACGTCCGGAATTGCAGCCTGAGCCTTCAAATTCACCAGACTTCTCGGAAATGGAAAAATGAATCGTGCTTTCACTCGGTGACAAATTGCGCCTCTTCGCTGCCGGCTCGCGAGATGAAGTGTCGTGGACCAAGTAAGGGGCTCTCTTTGTCTCGGGTTTCGATTGAACCTGACGAAAACCAAAAAACATTTGGTTTGAAGGTGCGGTTCCGGAGCGACTTTGACGAATTGTGGTGCTGCCATGAACGACCATATCCAAAATGCCGTCAATCACATCGCTTGCAACAGAACGTGCGCCTGTCGTCATTTCTGGCTTCTTTGTATGACGTAAAATTACGTTGCGTCAATGGGAGGAGCTATACGGCGTGAAAATTTTATGCGCACGTCGCTTCCACCGAGATGGCGAACCGCAAAAGGTACAAGCACTCTCAAGACGGGAGCAAGCCGATATTTGGATGAACAGTGGAAAAACGAATGAATGAACGATAGATAGTCTGTTGTCCGCGTTCTCACCATCACAACGACGAGAGAAAGTTTCTCTCTGAGCAAGAAAGATGGTATTAATTGTGCCTAAACGAACGCACGAAATGCTCTGTTTTTCCAGCGTAAGAGTGTCTCCACCAGTGTGTCGAAGTTCCAACCCAACTGGGTCAGCCCCTTTCTTGCAAGCATGCCCCTCAGGGAAACTGTTCGACGTCAAAAGTGTCGGGAAATTTTGTAATGCGTCGTAATGAAAAATTCTAGAACATACGCGCGCTTGCACCGGTTGTCATTTCTGCTCGTTTGGTGTTCTAGCTAGGAATACTGGTTTGCGTCGCAGGTGGGCATTCCCAAACCTTCACAGGCAACCCGCAATTGTGATCTGCGGTATCAATTACTCCTCCTGTTCAAGCTGTGTAGCCCATGGAACAGCTGAAGAAAGGAGCTCATCAGAACCGTTCCAATCCAAGAGCTTCGCCATTAGAGGACAACTGACGGAGTATCCTTGCTGTCTCCTGTATGGGTTTCTCGCTCGCTTCTTTTTCCGAAGAATGGCCCCGCATCCGGCAGCATCCTTGCGAAAAAGCTCCAGCGTTTTCTCCTCGGCCCGCACTGCAACATCCCTATCTGACGGTTCGCCCACACCTTCGAACACCAGTTGAGATTGCGGCCATTTAATGCTCTTGGCATGAAAGAGAAAGCGATCGCGCTTGAATGTCCACGAGACTATGGTGAGCCGCGTTGGGTATCGTCCAACGCACTCGCAGAACCTTCCGATACCAAACAGCACATTGTCATACGAATCGCGGGAGAATTCTTCAGTGGTGGCGCGAGAAGCCACCCCCTTAAACCCCCAGAATCGATGCAAAAGAGCGAGATCATGATAGCCCTGCGCTTCGGAAAGAAGATGCGGACGTCGTGTTTGTCCTCCACTGAAGATGAGAAGGCTTTCATGATCGGCTGCCGCTAGCTCCACGCCCCGACGAATGTGAAGTATGAATTGTGAGGTTTCCTTTACTTGGAAGGGTTGTAAGGCCCATAATGAAGGATTAGTTGCGGCGATAGGGCTTACGTCACGTCCTCCAAGGTACACGGCGTGGCCGCAGACGACAATAGCGTGCGTGGCGTTGGTGAACTCCATAGATTGGCGCTCGTGGGGATCTTGAGATTTGCGAAAGAGAGATGATTGCGAAGATCGGCGTGATAAAGTTGTGTAAGCTGCGGATGAGTGTTTCGGGAGCTGTTCAGTTTTTGAGGATGGTCAAGAGCTTGCCGCAAGATGTTGTGGGCTCGGTTACGGTAGCGGTGCGAAGGCAAGGTGGGTGAGCAAACGTCGCCCGGTAATACGCTCATGCCCCGTGCACTCTGCCGGCGAGTGCGGCGGGGCCGATACGATGGACAGTTTGCCCTAAGTGTGAACGAGAAACCCAAAAGGCAGTGTTGATTACTAGTTTGCCAGTTCAAGCGCTTCAAAGTTATGGCGCCGCGGTGAGCGCATGAGGTAGTCACTAGTTTGATAGGCAAGAGGTATTTTAACAAAAGTTAGTGCATGAGGCAAGTCCGTGATCTAGCGAAGCGGAGTCAGTATGGTTGTGGCGCGCCAAGAACAATAATGCAAACGACGTTGTGCAAAAATTGCGGTTAAGAAGTAAGAGCAGACAGGGGCGGGCAGAGTCTGAAGAATCATTGCATGCGACAGGCAGTATCGGCGGTGTGGTAAGAGTTGTGAGAGGTGATTAAATCGCTTGTAAGCATTCCAGCCACTGGTACAGCAAGAACTCTGGCGGTGCGGCGCAGCTCGTCAATGGCGTTGAGGAGGTGTTTACGGTGTTCATACGGGCCACATACTGCGAAAACTACAGCGCCGGCATCGAAGCCGTGGTGAAATGTAGCAATACCCTTTCCAAAGCCGCCGGCAGACACATAATCGACAGAAATTTCTTGCTGCGCAATGAAGACAGGCGATGAAAGCGCGGAAACCTCTGATATCACTTGTAACCGAGCTGTGTCCAAAAGAGCAGCCGAAGCCAGATTGGCGTGGACAGCGCGGACGTAGCCCACGCACGGCCCACAGAAGAGCGCAAAGCAATCGGAAATGTGCGAGGCGCACCAATCGGGCGGCACGACAAACGAAACATAGGCATCATTGACGCGGTGTTTGTGATTTGTGGGCGTGGAACCAGCGCACACGATGGGCGTAACAATCCTGTCCGGGGCGGCGTCACTACGATCAACGCTAGCTTCCGAAAGTTGCGAGCGCTCCATCTTGTCCTGCGCGGCAAAGTCGGCGATTCGCTGCAGCGCGATGGAGCAATTCCGCTTGAGGGTGGGCGCGGGCGAAGCATCTTTTACGGCGGCACGACGGAAACGCAGCTTGCGCGAAGCAGCGCGCGCGGCGGACACACGGGGCGAGGGGGTGGAATCGGTAGCGGACGCAGGCGACGGCCGCAGCGCGGAGATGATGCGCTTACGGAAGGGCATGGTGGCGACGGCGGGAGCGGCGCGCCGCTGACGATGGCGGCGCGCGCTGGCTTGCTTGCGTTTCGCTTGCTTGCGTTTCATTCACTTGCTTGCGTTTCGCATGAGCGCGGCAGCGCAAGTTGGCGAGCATGCTGTCAGAAAGGTGCTGTTGCCATCTGGCCGCTGATGTCCCCAGGCTGCTGATGCTTTCCAAACGCGCCGTGGCACATGCCCGCCACCGATGCTCTGTAAGCATTTCGCATTACACTTCTAGATCCCCCCCCGCCGTCCCATCGGCAACTTGCGACTCAAATCTGGAGCGCGATATCTTTCCTCAGCCGCTTGTCGCCTCGCTGCTTTCTCCCAACGCTCATGGGATGGCGTACGTCGATGATCTCAAGCTCACCTTCGACGCGGCGCACTTCTGCGAGCAGTTAACTGCAGCTATTGGCCATGGACGCGTTTCAAGCGAAGCCGCGCTCAAGGATCCGTCCGCGCTGCCCGCCGCCTCCACAGCGCTTCACAAGTTCCTAGCGCAGGCAAAGTCTGAAGACCCGCCGGATGTCATCGCCGCATATGTGTCGTATAGCCCACGCGCCGTAGAGCTCTTCAACTCACTGCGAACTGTCACTGTTGATCCGTCCGTTGCATCCGTCGCGCTTGAGTGCCTCATGGAGGTCGTGCGATACTCCCTCAAGACCGACCACCCGCCCGCTGCGCTCGAAGCCGCTAGATCTGTGGTGCGATGCATTGTTCGGACATATGTGCATCTCATAACTGATGTCCTCGTTACTGACAAGCGTGCTTGCGCAAGGAAAGCGCTGGAGCTATTGCGCTTGACCGCTTTGTGTCACCCGCTTCTGGCCAAGGAAATACTCAACAAATACGATCTCTTCTCCAAGCGCTTGGCGTCCGTTCTCTGCTCCAAGGGAAACAACTACTGCAGAATGCCCTTCTTGGACCTTCTTTTTTCCGTCATCACCAGTTGCAATCGAGATGTGCATCTTTCCCTTTCGTTAAACGCGCGAGAGTTGTTTATTACATGTCTCAGTACTATCACCCAACGCCTCGTGGAGGAAGCCAATGCGACCTCTCCAATGGAATTGCAGTCTTCTTCGAAAGCGAAGAACAGCCCTTTTGAACAAAAAGCTCTACCTTCCTATGTTCAGAAGAGGGAGCTCGTTGCATCCGTTAACTTTTTGTTAGCACTTCACAAGCATCTATTCGACGAGATGCCAAAACACGCTCGTCGCAACACATTTGCGCCTCCGATATGTAACATGCTGGCCAAAATTGCGTGCACAGAGCTTCCGCGAATTACCGTTGCACCCCGCCAGGTGCAAGGCGATCAACAAGCACTGAGAGAGACTGCTGGAAAGTTGTTCATTGCGTTTACAACAGATATTAATGGGTTTATGCTCAAGCAAGCTGGTGATGCCTTGCTTGCAACAGACGTTGTCAACGGCTCCCCGGCTGCTACTTCATTCACGTTAAAGGTCATTGAAAAGCAACCTCTATTGTCTCACCACCTCCTGGACTTTGGTCCATTTCTTTCTACAACCCCGCAGCCTTCCACCAAGTGGTTTTCATACTGTTCAATACTTTCCGCAAGCTTGATGAGAATGAACACTCTGCCGCCATCATTCTCGAAGCGCACCTTCCTTGAAAAATGCTTAAGTCATAGCTCTTCAATTGTGCGGCACTTTGGACACCTTTTCACCCTGTCGTGCTGCCGCATTGTTTTGGAGAATGACAAGTATTTGGAGTTCCCTGATATGTATCTTCCATCTGTAGACTTTCTCAAACAGAGTCTTCGGAAAGAGAAATCAGGGGACGCATTAGTGCAAAAACTTCTCGCCCAATACCAACTTATTTTCTCACGGAAGGCTGACAAGCGGAAAACCATTTTGATGAGCGCAGCAGTAAGCAAAAGTATTGGAAGCATCTTAGAAGCCGAAAAATCAATAAGAGCGGGCCTCAGAGTTGCTCCGAATGAAACAGTAATCATGATCATGAATCACAAGCTCTTTTCTCGACTGATCTTGCAAGCGTGTACTGCGAACGATCCACATATGTCCCAAAGGTTATGGAATCTTTGTGCTGAAGTACTAAGTCAGTCTTTTTTATTTCCTCAGAACACAAAGTACGAAGTGGAACTGTTTCTATTTGTCATTTCTGGCCTTGGAAACGAAAGAGAAATATGCATCAACACCCTCGAGAATATGATTTCTACGGCAATAGCAAATCCGTATGGTCTTTATGACCAACTAAACATGATGTTGTCTCTCAAGGATGATGCCTCGCCCCCGGTGTCCTTGTTCTTCGTCGCTGTTTTGCTGCGCATTCGGAAGATCAAAGATGGTAGCAAACCCATGCAAGGAATGTCAGACTCTGAGCTGGAAATCTTTGAAAGGACGCTCGTTCGTATCATCGAAATAATTCTAGCAACCATGGTTGCTTTGGACCCCGTGACGGAGAAAAAGTTTTCGCTAATGTCCACTGTTTCAAGCTTTGTGACAGCAGATATGTTTTGGTGGAACTCAGAGGGCATTGCCGATGAGATGCAGGGTAAGGGGCACTTTATCAAGGCTTGCGCGTACCTCAGAGAGTTACCGCTTCGTCTTCAAAGTTACCCGAAAACCCCTTTGTTGGCGCTTTTGTCGTATCTGTGTTTGTGCGTTCAACAGTGTTCTTCTTCCTATAAGCACGAGGCCGTCAGAAGTCGTTCCGAATTAGAAGGAATAGACCTTTGTTGGGACACATGGCAGGATTTCAGGAGCGGGGAACTGTCATGGTATCATGACAGAGGTTTCTCAGATGCAGACCTGGAAACTGCGGCAGTGCCGAGGTTCTTTCTCAAGCTCTGCTGTACGACGGAAATTTCTGGATTCACGTTTGAGGACCAGTTCAAGTCTCTCAAGTGTTCACTACCTAAGAGGGATTATATTGTCCTTCTCAGCGCTTTGTTTAGCACGAGTTCTCCACAAATACGGGAGATGCTTTTGCCTGAAGTCCTTGGGGAGGTTGCACAGGACTGTAATTTAAGCTCTGAATCGAGAGAAAGATTGTATTGCATAGGCAATGCTCTCACTACTTCTGTACGAGTTGAGGAACATTGGAATCAAGATTCGGTCGGGGTGATCGTATCTTCTTGTCTAAATTTGTTGGAAGTTTGTGGCGATGACTCTCACTCTAGGCAGAAATTGGCCTTTTGTTCTACGGTGCTATATAATTTGACTCAGCACCGTTACCCATCTGTTTCAGTTTGTAGCTATCTCCTTCTTGACAATGTTAAGCACCTAAATGCAACCTTCCTCCCCTTATTAACAGTTCATTGCGCTAAACAACTCGTCGATCTTATTCCTTATTTTCCTGCCTTGGTGGAAGCGCTTATAGAGCACATTATGACTTGGGATGATGGAGACAGGCGACCGCTGCCCATCCCTTTGCTGATCCTGGTTCAGGGCTTGCTGGAGAGCAGACCTTCCCTTTTGACCAGCAGCATTGGTGAGCACAAGTGGAAATCATGTTCACTGCATGTTGCTATGTCCTTGAGCACTCTTCCATATTGTTCAAGTGGCAGAGGAGAAAGTCTCAAAGATCCAGTTGTCGTTCACGCCCTTCGAAAACTTGGAGAGTACTTCATCGTAAATCTTTCCCTTGCGAAGGAATTGGCAGAGGGAGTGAAGAAGCACTGGGATTCATCACGGACGCTTTCGAAGTTTGCATGGATTCTATGGCGAAATATTTTTTCGCCAGATCGAAGTGTTAGATTGGAATCAGTTTCAAGAGAAATGATTGCTGAACTATTCAGAGTCTTTGTGGATTTCATCGCCCATGCTCCGCATGCATTAAAAGAGCTCTCAATCCTCGAAGTTTTCAGCAGCATCCTTTCTTATGTTCGCACACGGAAATGCATTTCTTTTGTTGGAGAAACTGATCCTAAAGGCACAGAGGGAACGTTACTCAGCATCTCAATGAGCTTAATACGGCTGGCTGTGAATCACAAGGACAGAATATATTTCGGAACACCCTCGCCAGTAGCCGAGAGATTTTCATCGGACCATTACGAACTTTTGTGTACGTGTGTATCGGGAATTCTAGAATTTGACATGCTGGTTGATGAAGTTGCCAGGGACTCTGTAATTCTCTTATGCAATGAGAAACATTCAATTGCTTCTCTTGTTGGCGCAAGTTCAGGCGATGTTCCTAGTTTCGGTATTGAAGCACAGGTCTTCCACACTCCATTGTCAACTCAGTTGCGCAGTACAACTAACCTCCTTAGAGTTGCGTTGAACCACTTGGACCAGAGCAGCGTTTCTGAAGAAGTGTTGAGCAGTATGCTAATTATAGAAGAAGTATTCTCCTGTCCTTCGGTGTACAGAGCCTCCACCAGTGTCACTGATGGGAACATTCGAGGAATTATGGACAGAATCACACACATCCGCCGGATTTCATCTCAACAGCAGCCCCCACTTCAAGTCCGCCGCGGTTATTTCCAAGTTAATGCGGCGGATGTGCTTCCCATATTTCACAAGAGGTTGTTAGAAGATGCCTGCCACCTTTTGCTGACTCCAAAAGCAGAAGCAAAGAGGGTCAACAACACTGGCGACCCCGGAACAGCACTTGATCCCATATTTGTTTTGCAGCTGTTCCTGCGAGGTTGTGGGGAAGCTCTTGGAAGACCATCACAACCAGTTGTCGACATTAATCACATCGTCAGGGAGGGTCTTCTGGATCTGGCACTCACAGGATTGGCTTCTCACGAAGAAACCACGCGAAGTCTTGCGTATGCGTGTGTAGAACTGCTAAGCAAACTACTTGGTCCAATTCGTCAGAAGGTGCAAGGTGCTGCAGCCTCACTCTATAAGGACAGAAAGCAGTTGGCTTTCCTGATCGAATTATTGCGTAATTCAGTAACCGAGCCCTTGACTCAATGCCTATCCCTTTTTGTCGTGTGGTTCCGAATGTCGCTCAATGTGGCTCTTAAACCAAGACACCCGGCGAATAAGATTGTAACGACGTTCTTCTTGCGATCCCCGACGGTTGATATTCACGATTGTTTAGGTCTGAATCATCTTCTCCATTGCAGTGCACGGAGTGATGAGTTGTTGCCAGTACGATCGCTGGCTTTGGAAATACTTAGAAAAGGAGTACGCACAAAGAAGGATGTTACTGTGTTGAAAAGGCGAAGAGTGTTTAACACTATATTCATGTTTGGTTTAAGAAAAAGTTTGTTCAACTCTTCCCTGAGCTTCATGGCGTTGAGGACGCTATCAACACTTATAGAGCGAGACTTCGAAGTCGACGTGGCGTACGGATTGGTTTCCAAACACGGAATTGTGCATTGGATTATCCAGGATATATTGGAAGGAACGGAGCGTGAAAGACAGTTGGTAGCAAAGCTCGAAATAGTATCGAAGCTAGCGAGGGCTTTGCGAGAACGGCGGGATACAGAACATCATATGGCAATGCTTTCTACTGCCCTAAAACATTTGGGTGGAGCGGCACTTAGACAGTCGAAGCATTTACCCTACGCTTTGCTTCGTTCTCTATTGGAATGTGGAGCTGAGGTTTGCGATATGAAGCCAGAGCTCCGTCGCTGCATACGTTTTGACTTCTCAGCGGTTTTTAACAGCGCCACGTTTCAAGACATAGACCAAAACAATTCAGAAGTGCGGTCCATGATGGCAAATCTATCGAAGTGTATCGTTCGTCAATTTAATGTCTTTATCTCGCAGGAAACATGTAGAATGATCTTGACGAAAACTATTCTGCTTTTTCCGAGTGTGACTGATGAAAATGCGGACAATGATGTACTTGAGAGAACCATGTACCATGCTTTCATTGCCGAATGTTTTCTTAATCAGAATGTTCGCAAGCACGATGCTGTGATTGACTCGAACGCTTTCGAACTTTTGGCCAAGATTTTGTACATGCAGCCATCCATTTGGATACTCTTAGCAGCATATGCTGCATTAGATTCATGTGACGGTCTTGGAGACTCGCTTTTAGGGCTTTCGGACTTCCTTCCTAGCGCACCACCCGACGTGATCAGCATTGGCATGGAACCCAAGTACGATTCTTTGGTGAAAGACAAGAAGCTAGTGCGAACAATTTGCTCGAGGCTGCTTTCCATCTCACAGAAGTGGAAGAACGGCGATGCTACTTGTGAACCAAAGAGTTCGTCGTCATCTGAATGAAAAAGGCAGAGCAAATAAGGACAATCTCATCATCGTTCAGAACAGCGCACGTCTCATCTGCGCTACACGACTGTCCGCCGTAAATTTTTGGCTACCCTTCGTACTTTTTTGGCAAACGTGAGCTCGAGTTGATGTCTCCACAAACGCGAAACCGTGCGAAGTCGTAGAGGATGTCAGTTTTGGGTGAAATTTTGCACCTCCCAGCCTTTCTGTCTGCGAACGACTGTTGGTACCGACATTACCAACGGTACGTTCGTACCGATCGTACCATTGCACTTGTGAAAAGCCTTGACCGGGAGATAGCGTTGGGACATCGTGTGTCTTCAAAATATTTCTGAATTTGAACCACATGTTCCCAACGACCTGGACACGTTGATGCAGACAGGCTTTTTGTCCCACAAGCGCAGGGCTTTTTGGATGAGATGCCTCAAATTCCGAGCACCGCATTTGATGTCTCGCACGTCTGAGTGCTCTGGCGGGTAAGTGTCTGCCGTCTCTCTCCTTCTGTTGTTTCGAGCGCAATAATGTCAGACGCGGTAAAGTCGGGCGGAAGCTCCGGTGGGATGTTCAACGGCCGAAATACAGTGTTCGACCAGATCAAAAAGTTCCAGGCTGCCAAGGGCACTGGGAAGTTCACTTTCCAAGCCGGTCGGTAAGTTCGCGAGTATGCGGCAGATTGCTTGTTGGAATATGCTCGTCTGGCTTTCAAGTGAAGAGCACCTTCATTTGAGACTTCAGAAAGCCTTGCTCTTCTTGATGGACCTGTATTCATAACTTCATACGACTGACGCGACTCTATTATTATGTCATGTATATCGTTAGCGCGGATCGCATGTTGAACTTGGCGGTGGGCATCGGTATGTGCTTCGTCTTGTTCAACACCGCTCGCGGCGTGCATCAGCTTGCGAATGGGTACGGTCGGAAGGAAGGGTTTTAACGTCAGAGTTGCAATGGTTGCCCAATGAGATGTACTGCGTTCATTAAAGAATTCTTCTTAGTGGAGGGACTTTGTTTTCATTGTTTTAATTGATATCTTGATTCGCCGCCACCTTCAATGTTCCGCGTACATGGCATTCATGTGGGACGCATCAGCGCAACGAGCATGCAACTTTCTTTTGTTGGAAACTATCATTGTGTGTACCGTACATGATTATCACACTTCCATTCTTCTTGTAAGATCAATAGTTAATACGGACGCTCGTAAGTGATAAGACTCATTCAAAAGACTCATTGCATATTTTCACGACCATTGCATCCAATATTGTTGCATGTGCCGAGGCGATCTGTCGCAAAGAAATAACTTGCTTCACAACGCATACTGGAACTGCGCACCAAAGAATAACAGAATACAACGAAAACCCTACAAACAACTCAGGTCCCTTCGTAAACGCTTGCAAGTACAATATAAGGAAACACATTTCATTCAACGAACAAACAAACGTCAAACATGGCCGCCAATAGTACAGATTAAGCAACCAGCCACGGCCGGCTTGTTTATGTGAGGACGTCCCAGCACACATGCCAGCTACCATTTGCATCCAATGCGAGTAACCATCAAGAAATATGAGAGAATAGCAGAGGTATGCATGCACTGGATAAAGCTTTGACAGGACCATTAGCAGAGCTGCCGTAGCGCAACGATCCGTGAGCATGTCCAATTGAGCTCCAAAGTCGGATTGTTGGTCCAGCTGCCGAGCGGCAAGCCCATCAGCGGCGTCCAATACAAACCCTGTGAAGTAGTAGGCGAAGAAAACGCGGGGTTTGAGGTAGTTGGCGAAGGCAATTATAGAGAGAATGATGCGCATGTATCCAATTATATTGGGGATGTACAGCCAGACAGACCATTGCTTTGCGGGCTTCATTGCACTGTTTAGATGGCGCGAATGTAGTTGGTTGTTGTCGAGAACAAGTTGTGTTGTCGGGGTATTGACAGTCGTCTATGTCTACGGACGACCCACGAAGAGTTTTGGATGAAAACCGACTACGACTTGGGGAGAATCTGGACAGCGCATGACGAACAAATCCCTCTGCATGGACAGCCGAAATTTGCATTTTGCATTTTCTTGTTCTTTTGGGACTTCTTCCGAACCAATATGCCTTGCTGTGCAGGTCTAACAGGGGCAATCAATCCATGAGCAGTGTGAAAGGAAAAGTTACGAAGAAACTAGTAGGAAGTTGTCGTCTTGCATCATTTGACTCACGACTGTACTTTGCATGGATTCAACACACATTGCCTCTCCCCATGCAGTGTCTTCTTCTACGTAAGACAAACTGAAACGAAAGAACTAGGAATTTAGCGATGGAAACGAAATCCCCATCTTTCCATGACTTCCCTTCGCCATGAATGGGCACCAACAGAAAAGAGAATCAAGAGCAACAAATTCTTCAAAATCAACCCGAAAGAGCTTGGAGCAGGGGAAGAAACGAGGAATGTTGGAGTCACGCAGCCACAAAACATGTGCTATCTTTGCATCCCGCTGGTTTGTGCACGGGTTAGAAACAACCCGCAGAGAATGCGACACAGTGGCAAAGAAGGATGTAGAAGACGTTTTGCTTCCGAGGTTTTTGATGAATGTGTCAAGGCGTAACGAGCTGCCTGTATTTATACAACAAGAGATATAGTGTCTAGTAGAATTGACTAAGCCATAGCCGTCAAAGCTTTGGTCTTCTTTGAGATAGAGAATTGTCGTGGATTAGATTTCCTCCCTCTGGAAAGTAAAAGGGCGAGGCCGATTAAAGAAGAAGAAGACTGCTGTAAAAGCGTATAAGAAGGACGAGTTAGCCAAATGCAAAAACTGTTTTCAGATCTGTACAACAGCGCGCATAAATCTAAAGAAAGCATTGACTCCTGCTTGACAAGATCGGTCCCGAATTGAACCTAGCCATCTAATGTGGGGTCGCACCACCGCCGCGCGCGCCGTAAGCGCCTCGGTGCAGCTCTCCTCCTCTCACTTACCCCTCGGCGCCACACTCACTCTTTCCACTAACCGTCTGGCTCGCCTTGCCCCTTCATCAACTCTCCTCCGCTGTTCCGATGCCAGCATCCTGGCAACGGCTGCTACTCACTCATATCTCACCATCGATTTCCGTTCGAAAGCTGCTGCCGTCGGAGTAATACCCCTCACATGGACTCGTAGGGAACAACAGCCGGCGCTTCGTGAAACGATCACGGCACGACTGATTGATCGCTCGTTACGTCCTGTGTCGCCTCCCGCACATATCTGTGTGAACGTTTTCGGAACTCGACGTGAGTCGGATCCGCCTTTGGATGCACTTGCAGTGAATGTTGCTGCAGCTGCTACTGCCGGTTTACCAAATTGGAACGGTCCGATTGCGGCTGCGCGCGTTTCGTATGTTGGTGGCCGCTTCATTCCGTTTGCGTCGGAATCTGTAGCATCGGAAGCACTGCTTTCCACATTTGTCGCCATTAATGAGAAGCAACGTGTGCTTTGCCTTTCCATCCAGGGTGCTAATGTGCACGACTCTGTTGTCAGCGATAGCATAGTAGAGGCCATACAAGCGGCTGCTCCTATTATTCAGCTGCAGAAGGACTATCATGAAATGCTATTGGATTTGCGAGAGCGTGAAGGTTTTTCCTCTTTCCCGAGGCAAGAACCACAGCAGCAGCAACCACCACAAGAAGCTCACCTACTGGTGCCAGATGAAGTGATTATGGGTCAAATCCAGCAATACGCTACTGAGATTTACGGTAAAGCCTTCATTCAATGCAGAGATCATCCGGGTAAAGCACACCGTGCACATATCCTAACGATCGCCCAGCAACAAATCCTCAACCAATATCAATCATACAGTCTCCCACATGTTCTCCGTGGGGCCGACATCGCTGCTCGCGAAGCCTTTCGGTTCATGATTTTCTCCGACGGACTCAGGCTAGATGGGCGTTCACCTGGGCAAGTGCGCCCCTTGCGGGCTGAGGCAGCTGTTCTACCTGGCGATGTGCACGGCTCGGCCTTATTTGAGCGAGGCGATACACAAGTGCTCGCTCATGCAACTATCGGACTTCTGGCTCGAGCCGCAAAGGTAGAAGAATACATTGATGGTGCTGACCACAGGCCTTTCTTTGTCCATTATTCCTTTCCATCTTATGCCACTGGCGAGCCTGGCCGTCCAACTTCATATTCAAGCAGGCGAGAAATCGGACATGGTATGCTTGCAGAGGACGCCCTTGCCCCAGTTTTAGGGCCGTGCTCCTACGCCCTTCGAGTGTCAGCGGAGGTGCTGTCATCTGATGGAAGCAGTTCTATGGCGGCAGTATGTGCTGGATCCATGGCGCTCCGAGACGCTGGTGCTCCCATCACGCAAGATGTTGCCGGTGTCGCTATGGGTCTCGTTACAAACGGGGATCAAGAAATCATCCTTACAGACATATTGGGGGCGGAGGATCACTTTGGGGAAATGGATATGAAAGTCACAGGCACTAAGGAAGGTATTACAGCATGTCAGCTTGATACCAAAAATCCTGAAGGACTTTCTCAACAAACGCTAAGCAAAGCACTATCAAAGGCAAGAGTGGCGCATGAGCACATTTTGGATCACATGCATGGACAAGAAACGCGTAGTATGCCCAAACATGCGCCAAGAGTTGCTGAAATTCCCGTAGAAGCAAATGGCGCGCGAACTTTACTCAGGGATCGGGCATCGATTCTAAAGGAAATAGAAGAGCAAACCGACTCAAAACTTTGGTACGACCAACGAAAGCAAGTAGTTTCAGTCGAAGCTCCAAATGAGGGAGCTGCTCAGTTGGCATGTAAACTCGTTGGAGAGGCTGCCGGGGATTTGGAGGTTGGCAGAAAGGTCAATGCTACTGTGATAGAGGTCAGACAATCGTTTGCAGTGGTTCAAATCGATAATGGTGTTCAAGGTGTATTGCATGTTTCCAAGATGATGGTTAACCCTGTCGCTGGAGGGGAACGCTTTCCGGACGCGCGAAGAATTGTTGCAAAAGGCGACAAGCTGGAAGCGGTTGTAGTGGAAGCAAATCAGGTTCGAGGCGTCCTTCGATTCGGACTCACGAAACTACCAGAGCGCGCGTCTCGTCTGGTAAGTGGTGTGGATGATGTTCTCGCAGCAGTTGCATTATCCGTTAATTCTCAACAAGCCAAAGGTTGATATTTGAACAATTCGAAAGTGTTGTTATAAGTAGAGCCTCTGGCGGCTCTTCGTCGGTCGAAGTTTTGACTTTCGCTGTACGCGCAGCCGATGACCAGGTTCAGAAGACACTCCCGAGGTAGTTAACGGTCGTTGGAGAGGAACGGCGATAGCTCAAGTTTGTGTGGTGTTCACACCATTGGATACCCTTACACCATTGTAGTTTCCACACGTCTTTCAAGATGACTGTGGAGCCACTCACCATATCGATAGGAAACAGGGATTTCGCTGAAGTGGGGCCTGCATTAAAGCTTTTAACGACGCTGTAACAGTTAATGTCAAGCTGTGTTACTGTCAACTCTTTAAACATCCTTCGCAACGTTTTCAGGAACCGTACAATGAAGCTCCGATATCCTCGATTGTGTGGCTTGGCTACGCTCAAACGACAGCGATCGCGAAGCTCCAATCCTCTGTTTCAGATGCTGTACGGGAAGAGCGAGTATCGTAGACAAAACTCAAACTGACTAACACTTGCAACACTCGCGTAAGCTTCAGACCCCCTAGTTAAATATTGTGACGTAGAAAAGAGCGGTATGCTCCGCTTGAGTGAGCGCGCGATGAGTTCACGGGTTCCCATTAGAGACGATGTTGCATGAGAATGAAAGCCTTCCCCAATCACAACAAAAGTGGAGACATGCCGTTTGCAGATTAACTGTTGCACTTGGAAGGGTTTGGGCTAAACTTCCCCATTTGGGAGACCACAATTGCTCGAGTTAATTATTTTCATTCTCCGGCCCTCCATGAGGATGTCAAAGCGTATTGCAATTCGTTTGATTTCATGAGAAACAACAGGATAAGCACGCACGCATAGATAGCTGCTTGTTACATTGGTTGTCGACAGCCAACTATTGACAGGAGAAACACAAGTTGTGTTCCTCTTTCCTTTCTATTGTTCAGCATCTTCAGATTCCTCTTCATCATCAGATTTTTCCAACCATTCCAAAAAATCTGCCATTATCTCCAAAAGCGAGCCATCTATTTCCTGTGCTTCGACCTTCGTTCGTTCGTTTGCAGCCCAGTTTAGAATGCCGGAATCTTCCAGAAATTCTTTATCAAACATGGCCTTGAACATGTACATTAGTAAAACTCCATTTCTACCAATAACCCGAGCCATGTGCGTCGCGGTCTGCGTACTGTGTTCGGTATCTTCAGAGGTGAACGATTGAAGGAGGGACTCAAACCTGTCGAGCCCACGAAGGACACGACTGTAGAGCATCGCCGGATCATCCTCCGATGCCTCCACTGATTTGGCAATGGCAATAGCAATGGCCGCCAATGTCTCTGCAAAAGAGCTATGATACGCAAGTTTCAGCGAGTTGATTTCTAGAGCTGTATTCTCCACAGCAATGTTTTCTTGAAACGCACGATTGATTGTTTCAAACGTTTCCTTCACGAATTCTTGCATTCGATGATCATCTTCGCCTACACCAGCATCGTCGTTCAGATCCACACTATGCAACCCAGCCGAAATTATATCAACGCCTCCATTCAACCCATTCTGGGTCTGCTCCCCTAATTGGTCTCTGACACCAATATATTCATCATCTTCGTCATCATCCTCTTCGAGTTCATCTCGTTCATCGCTTTCATAATTGCATGTTGCTGGATACTCAATAAAGAACGGATCCAATGCTACAGCATAAGAATACTCAACCAGACGTCCACTGCAAATATTGCTCACGTCAGCCTCGCTCCACTCGTGACTTAGATGAACCATGTGCTTGAGTTCAGCGTCCCGAACCCTATGTTCCTCAGCCTCCCGCTCCATCACATTCTTTGGGTTTTCATTGGCAAGGGTTGTTTCCTCATGATGCTCTTCGTCCAGAGCGTTTTCAACACGAACCACCTCCCCATGTTCTTGTTCACTTCCATCCTCTTCGTGCTCTTCTTCGGCTTCGTCGTCATTGTTCGAATCGTCCTCGCTATTTCGTTCTTCGTCTTGTTCCTCCTCATCAGTGTCTTGTCTCGTAGTCTGATCTTCATCATGTGCGAAGAAAGAGTAGTTCTGTAGAGTGCTACATGCCGGCCCTATTCTCAACCCGCTCTTAAAATAGCAATTATCGGGAATGATCGAGTCCACAAGGACCTTGCACTCCTTCTCTAAAATACTTCTTCGCACGTACGAGCGGTCTGCAATCTCAGTACCATCCATAATGATGCTGCGTACGATAGTTACGTCGTTGCCAATCTTAACGTTGTGACCAATAACACTATCGACGATATGACTGCCAATATCGATGGTAACGTTCTCGCCGACAGCACAATTCTCAACGACGTATGCACTCTGAAGTTCGTGACTTAAAGTATTCTTTGCGTGTTCATTAAATGTCTGCTCGTCGTAAGGTATCATCCAACCATTGAGAACGTCCAGGGTTGTTTGTGCCAGAGATGCCAGTGAAGTAATGCGAGACGCGTACTCTTGTTTTTTTGAATCAGCAAAATGCGCATACATTCGGTTTCCAAAAACCTCTGCTTCACCTCCATCGAGCTTCTCTTTGATATAGGAACGCACCTGATCGTAGTAGAAATTTTCTCTGAACTCAAGCAGAATCTCTGGTGAACACACATCAAGGCCACAGTCCATCACATTAGATACGACTTCAAGCTGAGCACCGCTTTGAAGTTCAGTGTTGCGCTCAAGAACATCAATACAGATAGGGGATGCATACTCAGAAGTGTACTTGATCAAAGTGCCAGTTCGGGTCTCGACAACAGCAATTAGTCCTTTCCACGCAGTTCCAGCACCGCGACGAAGCACAGTTGTGATAAGCCAATTATGATCGTCCTTCCGACGTCTCTTATGCTGATCAACTAGTTTGGAAACATCAATGTTAAAAACGGATCCAGCCGTAATCAAGACAAAGTCATCGGTGGGACGAAGATCATCACGACGGTCAAGATCGCGCAACGCATCACCCTCTCCATTCCACGAGGAAGACGATAGGGTCTTTACTTGGAGTCGCTGCAGTGGATCAGAGTAGTGATGTGATATGGGCTTTGAGGACAGGATAATCGCTTCCTTTACGCCTGATCGTGCGAGTACGGCGAGCTGCCAAGTGAGCAAGGAAGTGTTGAGTAGCTTTTTCCCAAAAGCAAGATTCGGAACTTCACTGGCATTGCAAGAATCGGCGAAGATAATAGCCTTCAATGGCTCATCGGAATTGTCAATTGCTGACGCCATAGTTCTCCTCCGACAAGTATCACTAGCACCACAAGTACGCAAATATCAGGGGATGAGCCAAGCGCACACGAGAAATGCAAAGGATCTAACGGGTGGAAAGAGGTGTGCAAAAAAAAAGACTTAACGAGTCGTGACCGCGAGCAAACAGTGTGCAAAACGACAACGCAAGTGACAAGAAACACACGCCTGCCTCATACCGCCGTGACCAAGCTCGGACGCCGTTCACTTGAAACACAACTCCACGATCGCCAAGTAGTGATGCAGCACAGTAAAAGCGCTCGACCGCGGGAACTAGCGACAATCTTGGTCAGACGGCAGGCGGAGATGGACGTTGGTCACACGGGAGGCTCCAAGTTGAGTAGTCTCGAGAGCCGGGTACGTCCACCCAAACTGCAGTCACACGACGGCGCGCACACTGCAAGGTGATTCGCCGTGTCTCCCACCGGCTTCTCACAATGATCGAGCACACACATCTTCGCACAGCGCAGCAAAGCTCTCATTGAATCTCCACGTGGCCACTATGCTCCGTTGTATGCGCTGGAACCACCAGCGGTTTGCAATCAACGAAAGGTGCTGTGCCGCGCTCACTGGGCGCAGAGGCCCATCGCGTCGCTCGCTGCTGCGAGTGTCTTCCTCAATGACGCGTAGCGCCCGCTTCCCCTCCGCCTCGCCCTCTCTGCCGCTAACTGCGTTAACCAACCATCCACTCTTTTAACTCATCCCAAATTTATCTTCGGCGCTATCTTCTCTCTCTCTACGATTCGTATTGCCGTCCTTTAGATCATCCCAACATGTACAACAACTCAGCCGGCCACGATCACGACATGCAGCGTCGGAAGCGCGACTCCTCTTCGTTTTTCACCACCCCCAACCCGCCCAACTATCATCCAAACGCGTATCAAACCCCTCATGAGACACAAACGCCTTCAGAAAACTCCAATTTCGTTTCAATGAGCAAACCGCCGCAGCCGCCGTCTCACCCTTCGTATGCGCCGCAACGAAATATGTCTTCCACTACGTCTGCTTACTCTAATGGGTTTGCACAGCCCATTAATAACTCTCCAAACGGTGTTTCGCAGCCGCATACATCGTCAGAGACCCAGTTCTACGCTCCCACCCAATACACACCGTCGCCGTCTGATGCTGCTTCTACTCCCTACTCTTTCATCCCCCAACAAACCTATCGTTCCAGTTCGAATCAACCCATTCCACACCCTCCGATTTCAAATGACAGCTCCACAAGTTTCGTACCTCTAACTTCCGCCCCGCATTCGACATCACAGTCTTCATACTTTGAACCCCCACAGCAGCAGTTCCATCCATCAAGCATGACAGAGCAGCATGTGCAGCGCGCGCCACCCCCAGTTCAACCCCATCAATTTCGTCAAGCTGAGATGAGCCAGCCGCAATCATCCCATGCTGATCCCTTGCAAAACGGTATGGCATTTGTGTTTGCTGGAATGCAACAGATGGCCAGTGGAAGCGCACCAGCTGCTAATGTTGGTGCTCAACTGTTTCAAACTTTAGCGCCAGGTGCTATGGGGTACGGAAATCAGCTGTTCGGCCAAGGACAAGAGCGCGTCAGTAGCTTCATGAAGATGCCAAAGTATTACTTTGCTGTCAATCACAAGTACGTCTTGAAAAAGCTCATACTACTGCTTGCCCCGTTTAGAAATCGAACTTGGGCAAGACAGAGGGGGATTGACGCAGCACAATTTGAGGTGTCGGGCAGTGATGGTGCTACATCATACCTTCCCCCTCGCGATGATGTCAATGCTCCAGATCTGTACATACCTGTGATGTCCTTCCTTACATACGTTCTCTTGGTCGGTTTTGTTTTTGGTATGCAAGAAAAGTTCAAGGCAGAGATATTAGCTCGCTACTTTTCCAGAGGTCTTGGTGTCCTTACATTGGAAGTTCTGATCATCAAGCTCGGATTGTATCTGATAAATGCCCGCCCAACGCCGTGGTTGGATGTCATTGCGTATAGAGGTTACAAATTCGTCGGTGTCGTGCTCACAATGTCAACAGGGATACTTGTGCGAAGATTATATTACCCTGTACTACTTTATTCGGCAACCGCAATGGGCATTTTCCTTATGAGATCGCACAGGAGAATCATTCTGCCGCGAGATATGGATTCCCATCAAGCTCATGATCTTGCGCGCCGTAATTTTTTCCTATTGTTTCTAAGCGTACTGCAGTACCCAGTATATTGGGTTCTTGTTCTCGATCCAAGGCATTAAACTTGTGAAGTACTCTGTACTCAGGTTTCTCCGGTGGTTGCGTTAACCTCCCCCGGTGTTATGAATGTGCGATGTTCATGAATCAAATGGCCGAATGGGGAAGCAAGCACGATATCCCTTGCGACAAGTTTTGCTCTTGCGTAAGAATGAGACACCTTCATTTCTTACGTCGATGAAATACTTGACATAAAGCTCGACTCTTCAACTCTTAGAGCCGTTTGGCTGTAGATGCTTAAAGCCGCTTTGGTGCTGAACCAGCTATTCGTATCAATCCTCTCAGCGACTACGCCATTTCTTGCGTTCACAGGATGACGCTTTCACACTCATCGGACTTTGACATATCAGGTACCAGGCCAATTCGTCGTCCTACGGCTGCTTCTCCCCCAAGAAGCTCGGTTGCCTCCGCTAAGTTGAACTTGCCATTCTGTACCAGAAAGTTAATAGATGGCATCGCAAGATTCCCATCCATCGAAACGAGGACCTCGCTGATCGCGAAGCCCAGAATATCCGCTGCAAAATGTACGGAGAACGGTTCCATTCGAAGGCCATTTATCCCGCAATTTGGGGAAAATCCAAGACGAAGCGCAAGATATCGCCGTCCGCCACATCGGGCGAGATTCGTTTCCATTCCCCATTTATGTACTTCCCGGGATGAAGGGAACTGAGGTGGGTTCTCCATTTGTAAACGGACGAGATCGATGTACGGGCAATCATTAGGATTGGACGTCTGGACCATTTGGTCCAACCATCTCACTACAGAAGCAAACCTGATCATCTTCAGCATGTCCTTCTCAAGAATCAAGTTCGTCTGTTGTGCAAACTGCGCCGCGCCACCTTTTCGCTGAATGGCACATGCAATGCTGCTTGGCAAAGAGCACAAGCGAGGCATGATCCGCGGATGACTCTGGTGTTGCCTTAATTCTTTCAAGATTAAATCTGTTGAAGTCCAAATACCCCATGTTCCCAATGTATGCTGCTCTTCACTTGAATAAAAGAAGTCCCCAGTTGATGTTGAAGAAGAGCTTTTTATGTACTCAGCTAATTTTCCATAACCACCTCGGCCCGGGAATGCCGCAATACGATTCGCAAGAGTCGGTGATAACTGCCTAATCTGATGTCGAGTTGGAAACCGCTCTTCTGGGGGAGGAAAACCGTTTGCCTGACAGGCTGTACTCAATAAACATGCCATTTCCCTTACCTCTTGCTCTTGATAGCTCTTTACGGCAGTACTAGGAGGGTCGAGGTTTAGCATATGCTGAACGTAGCGATGCCCTCCCGCTTTCGTGATCAGAGTATTGAGATGTAGATCTCTGGCTACTTCACAACGCCGCACAATGGAGTTCGAAGGAAGCCAGTTTGAAGGAGAGTTCGTCCGAATTTGCCACATCTCCACAGCTTTGGAGACCTCCTCGAGAAGATCTGAATGCTCACCTCCATGTTCAGGAATTCGTCTGTTCGGGCCAAGCCTTGTTGGACTCGCGGAATGCCCGATGGGGTTGGAGCTTGAGCACAAAGCAAATGGGATGATAAATGCCTGGAACATTTACTAGACTGGAGTTTTTCTTGTTGCAGTACAAACGCATGAGCAATGTATTTGAACAAGACAATCGAATCTTAAACAGCCGCTTCAGAGTAAGCCTTTGAACGTGTGACCTGTGCACCTACCAAGACCGAAAAGGACGAAAGTCTTGGTTCCTGTCACACGGCCCTCGGTGCGGAACGAGAATCGTGTCCACCCCCTTCGCCAAGCTTGTGCAGATGCATGCCGTAGATACCACTAGTCGCAGTCGCATAGATATTTCCGGAAATATAGGAAGGCGGATACGGGAACCATGAGGCTGCTTTTGGGACTACCATTGATACATGTCAAGTCAATTTAACCCGTTTCTTCGCAAAGCAGATAATTCTGCGGTGATGAGTACAAAAGTACAGGTAGTACACGTGGCTCCCAGCTCGCTCATTACGTACCCAGAACCCTATCTACTATACACACACGGTCTGCATGTCGTCACGAGTTCGCGGAACCGGACAAGGCAATCTGATTTCCAACACAAGATTTCATATGTTGTCCAAAGCGTCTGCATATCCGCTATATCGCTCCTCTCCAGACGTCGGAGTCACTACCGTACAATATAATATATCCAACAACCGCTCCACTCCTCCACATTGCCTAAGGTCGACAAGAGCTTGCTCAAAACCCACCAATAAAACCTTAACGAGACGGGAACCAGTCAGTAGTATTCCTCTTCTATTGACGAATCTATACATTGCTGATAAAGCAGCCTTGACGGCACCAACTTGAATTAGGCGCTCCCGGGTGTGCTCTGTTCCAGCACTCGCTACACTACCCGCTACCGCAAGCGCTAACACCTGAACGTTTGGCTTGCTGCTATGTCTCTTTGCGGTGCCGATAATTATGTGTTCCCAAGAATCGTAGCGAAGGATTCGCTTGATACTCTCCGTAGAGCTTGTCAGATGATGCAATGCTGCCAACGCATGTATCGCAGTAGTGGATGCTTGTCCATGACGTTTCAGTGTATCCATCAAGGACTCTACACTTTCGAGTATCTCCGCCTGAGCTACAACATCAGGACGACTTACAGTAATGTTTCTCAGCGTTGTACATAAGTGTGTGTGTAGCGCACGACTGGTCGGAAACTCACGGGCAGCGCGAAGAGCACGACGAAGCCCACCATGCATCGCAATGTGTGACTTATTAGTCTCTGAGTGGAGTGATGCATGCGAGAAAAACCTTGCACCTTCGTTCTGCACGTCTTGATCACCTGCGTGGAGTTCCATGCACCCGGCCGTAACGCCGATTGCATTACAAGTGGGGATAATCCTCGTTCGCACATCATTCATTCTGGATAATGCAGTTAGCGCACGGATGCCTTCTCGACATATGCTAGCAATTCGTCCATGTTCTCTCAGGCATTGAACAACTGCGTCGACTGTCTGCATCATACCGAGCTTGACACCGCCTATGCTTTCATCTATGCGCAATGATCCAAGAATTGTGCACGCAAGCTTCTGTATTCCCGCGTGTTCAAGGTACGAGTGTTGAACGTCCACCATCTTTCGAAATGCACCGAAGTCATCAAGCGCTTGTTGCCGTTCCAGTATTGTCGTAAATTCAACAAGACCAAAGGCAAACTCCATCATTTCTTTCAAGACAGAGTAGGCAGTGTACGGAGTTTCACATCCCCCCAGGTCCTTTGAAATCTCCTTTGCGCGATCTCGAACTGCTTCCTGGGTTCCGTGCCGGCGGGTTTCACGAGCTCGATCTAACAGTGCAGATGGTGTGTTTCCTGCCAGCTCCAGCAGGGATGATATATTTGCGACTTGGCTCGGAACCACTTGTGGTTCATTTCGATGCCTCGGAAACCCAGTATTGTACAAGTTTGGAGATGAAGGCTGTGACTTCGGCTCAAACTCTCGCGCGAGTCTTCTCGAAGAAAAGATTCCTGGTGATGAAGAGCCAGAAGAGTGGATTTCTTGGGATTCATACAAAAACTGAACGTCGTCATTGTACAAGTCCGTAGAACTCCCCATTGTGGAAGAAAGATGAGGAGGGGAACTTGGCGAA
Organism: Agarophyton chilense; assembly: GCA_030374765.1. Taxonomy (NCBI): domain Eukaryota; phylum Rhodophyta; class Florideophyceae; order Gracilariales; family Gracilariaceae; genus Agarophyton; species Agarophyton chilense. The sequence continues at coordinate 50,696 of JARGXX010000016.1, forward strand.
GTGGTTCTCGTGCGCGGGTTCAGCCCGCGAGGTCTGTCTGGCATGCGACGGGAGTCGTCTAGAACGGGCACGTCTTGTTCAGTTGTAGGCAGATAGAACCTTTGTGTACGACTGTCGGAGCGACTACCGATACCAATATCCCGCTTAGAGCGTCTCATGGCGAAAAAAACAGGGTTGACAATATCGGCGGGCGATAGTTCGATGCTTTAAACCACTTCGTGGTCTCTGGGTCGCTGTGAAATGTTCAACTGGCATCGAACTCAAGTTCGATTGGCAACGCAGGTTTCGATTTCGATTTCGATTTCGATTTCGATATCTCCGTCGTTCTGTCACAGCATATGCAACTTCTGAAACAGGAAAATTTCTTCTTTCGGGAAAGAAATGCACTACCACAACAGGATTGAAATATGTGGAGCTGTACGAATAGTGTATTGGGTTGGTACGAACTGTTTCTGTACCTGATATCCGTGAAGGTAGACAGGAGATTAACCAACTTGTTTTCGGCCTAGTACTCCTCGCCACAAAGCTGCTAGCAGCCGTGGCAGTGGAGTGTCAATAGCAGTGTCTATGATGCACCGCGCCGCGCATTCTTCACACGCGGCTTAATTGCCGGTGGGGACGTATGGCATGTAAACATGGTGAGGATCAATTGTGTAGCCATTTTGAAACGAACTCAATTCAAGGTGGCGCTGAACCAAATTGGCCCACAAATTCATCTGGTTTTACAGTCCACAAAGATGTGTTGGTAGAATGGATGATCGTGCGTCATGCTTGCCAAGAGCAGCAAACACGGAAGAATAGTTGAAAAGAAGGATTTGTATGAAGGGTAGCATTGCTACTGTCGTATTTTACGAGTCGTATGCGCCAAGATAGCAAATTAGCTATTCCTACTTGCGATTTGGTCCTGAGCCGTCTGGCAACTGCCAGCATTGCTTGTAGACAGTACAGACCCACCGAGGGTCTCATCGTCTCCATTCGCCAAGAAAGAAAGACCGAGACGAGGCATTATATCTACGGAGGGCAGATCCTCGAAGTTTGACAGTTCGAACCGCGCTGTTCATGTCATTGAATGCAGCAGGCTGCTATGAAAGCACTGCAGCCTACATTTTTCCGAATCGCAATTCCCACTAAGCTTGGCTCAAAAAGAAGAGTTTAGCCATAAAGATTTCGCTATCTTCCCCCTTCTTAATCTAATCTGTCGTGGTGCAAGAAAAGGATTATCGTCATCATGGACCAAGTTCCATCCCACGCACGAGCTCAAAATGCAATTCGAGTAAAAAGCAAGGCTCCGGCCACAATTCAGATTACAGCCGAGCAGCTTCTTCGAGAAGCTTGGGAACGCAAAGAGCCAGCCGTTCCGATCCCGAAACAGCACATCGCCGACGCCGAAGAGCTTCTCGAATATCAAAGAAATGAGCGAAAGCAGTATGAAATGCGAATTGTTCGCAATCGCTCACATACTTCTCTTTGGATGCGCTACGCAAAGTGGGAGGAAGAACAAAACGAGATCGTGCGCGCACGTTCCATCTGGGAGCGAGCTATTGACAACGACTACCGCAACCCCGTGATATGGCTTAATTATGCTGAAATGGAAATGCGACACCGCTTTATCAATCATGCAAGAAATATATTTGACAGAGCTGTTGCTCTGTTACCCAGAGTGGACCAAATCTGGCTCAAGTATGCTCATATGGAAGAAATGCTTGGACAACTCAGCCAGGCCCGATTGGTATACGACCGTTGGATGAAATGGCTTCCCGAAGCCACCGCGTACTTCGCGTTTATTCGCTTTGAGCTCCGTCATGGTCGTAGCGAAAAGGCTAGAATGGTGTATGAATTACTTATAAATGCGCATCCGACCTCGCATTCTTACATCAAATACGCAAAGTTTGAGGAACGCCATGAGCAATTGGCGCATGCTCGTCATGTATATGAGCGCGGATCTGAACGACTGCCGTCTACGCAAATAACATCAGGGTTTTTTCTCTCCTTTGCAAAGTTTGAGGAACGTCGAAAACAGGTAAAACGGGCCAGAGCCATCTACCTGTACGCGACTACAAAGTTTTCTGAGTCCGAATCTCCTGGGTTGCATCAAGCTTTCACCAACTTTGAAAAACAGCATGGAGATCGAGAGGCTCTAGACAAATTATTATCGTCGAAGAAGAGAAGCAAGTATGAGGCTGCCCTGGCCGAAAATCCCACTGATTATGATACATGGTTTGACCTTCTTCAATTAGAGGAGTTCACCTCATCCACTGAACATGTTCGGAAAACATATGAACGGGCTGTTGCACACTTACCCCCCGTTGCTACAAAGCCTTCATGGAGTCGATACGTTTACCTTTGGGTTTCGTATGCGATTTGGGAAGAGCTCTCTTGCGATGACTTGCAAACATCTATCAACGTGTACAAAAGATGTATGGCCTTAGTACCCAAGCGCCATCGGAAGTTTTCATTTGGGAAACTTTGGATTTACTACGCGCAAGCCGAAATACGGAACAAGAATGTACAAGCAGCTCGCAAGATCTTTGGCACAGGTCTTGGTGTACTTCCTCACAAGCATGTTTTATATGAATCATACATTGATTTCGAGATGTGTCTTGGAGAGTTCGAGCGTGTTCGAGAGATATATGAGAACTGGCTCACAAGAAATCCAACCCACGAGCCTGGATTTCTCTCGTTTGCAGACTTCGAACTAAGGCTCGGCGAATTTGAGAGAGGCAGATTGGTGCTAGAAATTGCAACTTCAGTTGATGAACTGAAATCCTCGTTAGGACTATGGAAAAAACTCGCAGATGTTGTGAAACTCGAAGATGAAACTTCAGCTGTTCGTCGTTTTGAAGGCTACGTTATCAGCCAAGCTCACGAAGCTGTCTGGCTTGCATATATCTACTTAATGAAAGACCTGTATGCTGCAGATGAAGCTATACGACGAGTCTATGAACGAAGTGTAGATGCTTTGAAAGGAGAAGCTATCGCTGCAAAGGAGAACGGCACACAACTCAGAAAACAAGCTTTTGATATGGCGCACATGTGGTTATCCTGGGAAACAGAGCGGTCTGATGAAACCGAAGACAAGAGTGCTCATGTAGCTCAAGCGAAGAATGCGATTCCAAGAAGAGTGAAGAAGATACGAAAGACCGAAGGTGGTGATGAAGAGTTTTGGGAAATTGTGTTCTCACAAGAAGAAACCGCTGTCGGAGGCATTGGGAATCTTCTCGAGGCAGCTCGGCAATGGAAGAAACAACAAGAAAAGGGATGAAGGCAATTTCCAAATCTCATCTAGTTGTCGCTCATAGACATGGTGTTTCAAATATTTTGACAATGTCTATATTTATTTTATTGCCTTTGTGGATCTTCTACAACAATTTTCCTTTTTTTGGCGAGGCACATGTAAGCTGCACAGGTGAGCCGCCCGCGGGCTTCCTTGCCTGCCATTAGGAATAACATAGCATTGCGGGGCAACATAACTATGGAGAAGTGCGGTATGTGTAAGACCGTTGGTAGCAGAGAGAACACAAAAATCGTGAAATATCATCCGCGGGGTGGAAGAAGTCGAATCATCATTCTTGTACGGTATCATTCAAAGCCCTGTGTTTTAATGGACTACGCTCGTAGAAGTTCGTTGCTGATGTACGTGGGGGTGAGCTTTGGTTGTTTTAGTTGGTCAGTAAAACGAAAATACTTTGTACATAAAATTAAGGAGTGAGAATAAGCTGGAACGAAAACATGGGCAAAGTTTGATATTCGTGCTCTTGTAGGCGCACATGAGGATCTGTTGAATCCGCATGCATTCTGAAATGAAGAAAATATCCGAAAAACATGAGAGCACTAACAGTGGCTCTATCCGACTCCGATTCTGCTTCAAACGAGTAGTATGACAGTGGTGGTAACCGGCACTTATGGCTGTTCAAATGATTAAAATGCAGAATCGTGAGCGTCTTTCTCACCGAAAACTTTGTCTATTTCATTGAGAAATGACGCCTTATCTCCAGGGGCAAGCTCTTGAGCCGCAGATTGTGCAGCCGCTACGGGACGCATGCCCTGCATTATGTTGAGCTGTCCATTCTCCTCTGCAAATTGCTGTGGATGCATGGAATTACTCAAATTTGCACCCAAACCTTTGGCTCCAAAAATCTGTTGAAGAATGGGATTGCTAGACAAAAGACTCATAGACTGCCCTTGACCGACTCCTTTTCCGGTTACATTATGACCCATTGCATTGCTTAGTGCGGGGTTCTGCATTCCCGGGGCAGTAGCCGCAGGAGGCATGAAGTTCATCACGTTGTTTCCATGAGACTGTCCTGGCATCCCCATAAAAAGCGGAAGCCCCGTGATGTTAGACATATCCCTCATGTTCTGCAACATTGCAAGATTTGATGGAGCGGCTGCTAGTGAGTTTGGAGCCATTCGCAGGAACTGTTGATTCTTCATAGCAAGAGCATTCGGCGCCATCGCATTGGAAGCTGCTGCCGCCGCCGCCAGCGCAGCATCGTACGCATCTTGAGACATATTTGGAACTCCAAGTTGCGGTGGACTGGTACGCTTTGCATAGCCGCCATTCAAAGCTCCCCCCAAGTTGGCTGCTTTTAAATTCGCAACAGCATTAGAGTTCAACATGAAGCTTCCCTGACGAAGCTGTTGCTCGAGCTCCCTCGCTCGTTGGGACATATTTTGGTCAGTGTTCTGAATTGGAATTCGTGGTGTCACGTTTGGTTTAAGTAGAGATGGATCCCTCATTTGAGATACCTGTTGAGTATTATGGACAGACCCACCCGGCTTCACACTACTTAACGGAGTCATTCCCTGCATGTTTCTTCCCACTACGTCACCAACATCGCCTGGAAGGCCTGGGTTTGGGCCATTCCCCAATGCAGATAGATCATCTCGTTGGCGATTTGCGCCCGCGAGTTGAGCCAACATGTGTTGAAATTCAAGATTCTGATTGTTGTACATGGAATGTGGCGCATGCACCCTCGGCATCTGTTGTGCAGCAGACGCCAAAAGCCCAGCGTCATATGGTCTGGCAGCTGCTGCAGCTGCAACTTCCGCTGGAATCGGTACTCGGGGCACACGATCAGCGCTTCGAGAGCTTCCTTGACTGGGTGACTGGTTTCTTAGAGATATAGCTCCAGCTGGCCTCATGCCCGGAGAAACACCAGCAAGTTGATTAGCTATTGGATGCCTTGCTATGCTTCCTCTTGAACCGGTGGATTTTGTTCCTTGGATTGGAGTTACACTCATCGTTGTCGGTAGATGGGCAGAAGGATGCACTGCAGGGTTGACCGTCTGTGTATGCATACCAGGTATGCTTGGAGGCAAATGGTTTAAATACATATTTCTTTGAGGAGGTTGATGCACGTTCGCATAATTGGAGGCCGCAATCGCCGCCGAAGTAACAGAGCCATTTATAGCGGCTTTGGCAGCAACTTTGCTCATTTGTCGCGCCTGGAAAAATTGTCTTTGTAGTTCGGGAGTAATACGGGCTGGATTCAAAGGCGGCTGAGTTCTTGGGCCTGACCGAGCTACACCATTTCCTGCTGTAGCTTGTGCATGTTTTGGGGTCAGTGTTGGGAAAGCGTGACCATTGGCGTGCATTGGTTGCAGCTTTGGAACCTTTGGCTTCTTGGGCGGCATGGTACCATTCGCCGGAGCTGGAGCCGCTTTTGGAGGAACGCCCCTTTGCTCCTTATCAACGTGACCTGTTGCTAAACTGGGCAATGTCGTAAGAGCTCTAGCAACTGAAACTTTCGATTTTCTTGTGACACTAGACGGAAGTTTGATCGTGGAGATGGGTCGAGGATCTGTCTCGAAAGTTCCGACCTTAGACACAACAGTTTGACCATGAAATAAAGTTGGGTTTCTGGCATAAAGAGATGACGGGACATCCATGTGTTGAAGCGGTGTACCGAATATTTCACGCGAGACGTGCCCTCGAAGCCAAAGTAGCGCCCCAATAAGTGAAGGATGTTGTTGTTGCTGAGCCATGGTTTGACACCGGTCAAAGCCTTCGCTTGGTTTGAGATTCTTTACGTTTCCGTTGGTATTGGTGGGGTGAAAAGATGACCCATCGGTATCCAGTGACACTGTCCCAATTGCGCGGGAAAACTTCCGCTTCCTTGGAGTAAGTTTAGTTCTAAGAGGCAGAGGCAGAGCCGTATGCATTAGCTTTGCCCAGGGGATTCGTGCGGAACATTTGCGTGCGACCTCACGAATCGGATCCGGGTGCTTTGATGTAATCCCTGACGAATGCCTCGGATTTGACGGTGGATAAAGCCCAGTCGTGTTAGCAGCGGTAATTGCTTTCTTTTCTGACTGAAGGCGCTTTCTTTGAGTATCAGGAATGTGCGGAAGAAGCACTCGTCGCTTTCGATACGAGCTGCACCTTGGCATGGATTCCGAAATCGGTGTAAGGGATGTTTCCCAATCATCTTCATCTCTCGGAATGGATACTTTTCGAACCTTAGAAGATGTTCGCACGGATTCCTTTTTTTCGTTCTGACTATGATTGGAGCCTCGAACAGCCGGTGTTGCCGAAGACTGGCTACAATCATTTGATTTTCCATCCTGTTTCGCATCTACATATGGAGCGCAGATAAGACTTTTTTTCTCCTCGTCACTAACGGAAGTTGGAGTTGAGGGCATGTGGTCTTGTGTGAAACCAGATGTATCATTCGCACTGCGGCATGACTTCATGTGTGAAACTGCTCGGGTGAATAAGATTGGGCGATAACAAATACAGCATTGCACAAGAGGAAGTGCAGTATTCTTATACAGCGCAGCTTTGTCAGAAGAGAAGCAAGGCGTTGGCTCTGCGAAGATATCGGCCATTTCCGCATCTACCTCGACTGAGCCGGATGCTCTTGAAAACTTAAGGCTTTTCGCCTCGGGTGACTTTGGACCTATCTCCGCCGGAAGTGAAAGATGGAAAGCATCCAAGACGGCATCGGCAGCGACAGAGTCCCATTCAGAACCTATTTGAAAGACAGTGCGCTGTACGGGTCTAGAAAGAAGTTGGCTTTGAGCTTCTGGTAATGTGATTGGTCTGCAGTCTTCGGAAGTGAGGTCTGTAGTTGCGCATAAAAAGTTGAGAGATGCGGGAGTGGTATGCTCAGCCATGGCAAGTCGAAGTAAGACAAAGAGCACTAAACTTCCGGAAGCTACCGGACTACCAGAATCGCGCCCCTCGGTGTGTCTGGTTGAGTGTCAGAGTTGCGTTTTAAGAAGTGGTAGACGCGGGGCAAAAGAATTTCAGATGAACTATACGCAGTCCGCGCTTTGGTCCATGTTCAGAGTGAATACTGAGAACTTGTTGTCGGGAGGCTCGGCAAGCAGCAGCAACTTCACATCACCGGTATAGATTCCGAAAGTTGGGGTTGACTACGGTTTTATTAAAATATGCCCCAGTCACAAAAGAATTTTTAAAGTTTTCGATATTGCAAGAAAGGGTCGTGCATACGTAGAGGTACGAAGGTAGCAATTGGTAGCAATTCCTAACTACTGTACTCTTAGAGCCACTAGCTAGAGCGAGACTCTTTCAAGTTAACCTCTCTCTACTCTAGAGAGAGCCTACACGAAGGGCACACTGCATTACGCTCTTGTACACTTCTGTATTCTTTGATCTTGATTTGTGGTCTCTCAGAAGATTCTGAAGTTTTTTGTAGGCCATCCATTATCTCGGTCGTAAGAATTAAAGCTTGAAAACAATTATCAGCATGTTTGAAGAACGCCTAGCTTGGAGTTTTTCAACGACATCGGTGTTTGTGAGGCGAAGCCACTGCAAGGCTCGTGATGAATTCGCGTCTACGCTGGTCAACAAGCTCGGGCTGTTCAAGAACGACGTTCACTCCCATACTCAAAGGGTGTCTAACCTATGGCCCCATTTCACGCTCCCGCGATTACTGACCTTAGGGTTTAACCAAAAAAGCTCCCGACTGCTACCATTCGAGGAAGTAAATGCTATAACACGACACCGTCGCTTCAGCACAGCGACCTCCATACCGATCAGTCAGATTAACGCCCCCCGTGTGAATTATAGATTGTGGCTGCCAACTGGGATTCATACATACAAGCTTGGGCGTTTGCTTGGTCAAGATTGCAGAGCAGGTGATGTCATTCTTCTGTTCGGTGATTTGGGGGTGGGAAAGACGGCATTGGCGCGGGGATATATTCATTCTGCCCATTCCGACGAAAGTTTAGAGATAACCTCTCCTACGTATCTGCTACTTAACAGTTACCCGACCCCTCGCGAACATGCTCATCTGGGAATTCCAGAAATCTTGCACATGGATTTATGGCGTCTAGAAGATGCGTCCCACCGGCCTATCGTTGACTTCAAGACTGCATTCGATCAAGCTGCATGTTTAATCGAGTGGCCTGATCGTTTACATTCTATCACACCCCGCACGCGTCTCGAAATACATATGTCGTACATCAATGACGCCCCAGGTGTCGAGCCCTCAGAAGATGATCCGTGGGGTTTTGGAATTGAGGATTCAGACAATTTGCGACAACAATGTGGGCGATATGTTTCACTTAGACCACATGGAAGGAAATGGTCTGAAAGAGTGAAAACCCTGATTGACGACTTCACTTGCGTGGATGAAGCCAACCGCGTTACTCTTGTTAACGATTGACTCTTGAACTTGCGATGGTTCTGCCTCACACTCACGAAATTTCTCGCTCAGAGTTTGTATAAGAGTAACAGATGCAATATGTCCCATTGTATCCACCGGCATGCATCCAGTCGAAAACTCTTGTGCTGCCTATAAAGTGCATGTATGTACAAAATGGTCGTGTATGCCGATACCGGAAAACGGCTACGGTTTCTTGGATTTTGGAGGTTTCATGTTGCCAGTGCAGAGCCATTGCTCCCCGATATCTCTTCGGCTCTCTGCTGACCGTTCTCTAGTCTTTTTCTCTGCTTTTTTCTCTATCTTTTTCTATTTAATCAGATCGTAACAATACAGACTGCCTCGCTCTAAGTTTCCTTGGATGAGATGTTGGTCGTTTGAGATCAATAACGGTTTTATGTCTCGGTGGGCTTAGTCTTTGGCAGAATTTAATCGCGGTTAGAATGAAGGATGTTCTTCCCCGTGATTCGTTTTGCACAGTGGAAACTGAACGTGGGAGAAGTATATCACCGAAAAGTTTTGCGATTTGTACCGCCTCATTTGTTTCCTTCTTAAAGGCTCGATGCTGACAAAGAAAACCAATAATATACCAAAAGATGTTTCCATTCAATGGCGGTAACAATCCCACAGTCCCATAAACCGCCAGTGGATCCTCTCTCATGCCTACCTCAAGTACTCGGCGGTAAAATGACCGGGGAATGACTGTGTCTTCCAGGTTGCTCAAAACTTTCAACAGGCATCCTGCCACATCATGACCATCGAAATCATCTGGAATAGATTTCCCGTTGTCGATTAGAGACAAAATGTCATCTATCTGCGCGTCATTTCCTTTCTGCAGAAACAAATCGGGGAAGCGGTGCATGTATGTCTCTGTGTCACCTTCGTGGACTCTATGTAATGCATCTACAAGCAGCCAGATTTCTTTCGGTACTGCCAACGGAAGGGCGTCAGGATGGCTTCTATCCTCTAGTTCATTGTCAAAGGACCGCCGGTCGTCTGAGAAGCCGAAATCCAAATGCTTTGGATACTTCAAAGAGCGAACAGGATCCGAGAGCATTGACAACATTTCAAGAGAAAGACCGAGCGTCGTAGGCGAGTAATGCCCACTTATTTCTATCGTTCTACGCTCCCGCCCAGGCTCGATCTGCACCGTGAGCTCTGTTTTTAATATACAGCCCTCTTTGCAAACTCGAGTTGCCAGACCGTTTTCATGGCCAACTCGAGCAGATAATTCCAGTTCCACGGATTTGCCGGGGGGTATAACAACGTTTTGCCACCGAGACGAATCAAAACGTAGCCATTCAGGTGGGTGCTTTGGTGCTTCAATCCGGACATGCGCAGCCCCATGTTCTGACATGTTTCTCAGCAGGACTACGGAATTTTTTAGATCATCGAACACAACTTTGCCCATTGGAACAGGGCACGGATCAATGAGCACTTTCGGCAAATATCTCTCTATCTGGCGGGCTAAGACTGCGTGTACCTCGGCTTCGATTTTCTTCTTCCGCAGAGCATTTTCCACTCCGAACCTCATTCCAAAATGAGCGTACACCGGACGATGATCGGATGAATGCACCTTTGAGCAATCATAACATTTAAGCCTCACCTGGAGTTCATTTCCTTTTTCATCTGTTCCGGGCTTCCACAAAATGCGATCTGTGTACGCTGGAGTCCGTTTCACATCGCCGTTTTCATCAGTGGCGTACTTATCGCTGAATCTTTCGAGCTTGTAGGTTGGTGGGAATTGTATGAGTCCTTCTTTGAAACCTTTGAAGATTTCATTTTGTTTCATTTGATACTGGAGCTCGTCCGCATTTCGCAAGGCCATCCAATTTTTATCTCTGATCCACTCCATTACTCGCTCCAGAGGGGCATCAATTCTATAGTTCAAGTCACCCAGCCAGAAAACAACGTCATGGGCAAGAATTCCGGATGACATGGAAACGTGGTTCAAAGTAGTGGTCGAACCGTTTCCTAGCTCTGCAATAGCGGATGCGGCGATGGCACGAACGTATTTCATGTTCTCGAGCCATGCGCCGGCAGCGCTGTTGGTGCTCGTGTTAGGGGGATACGCGATGGGCGCCGAGCGCAAGTTCCTGCTATCGGAAGAATACCTGTTCCAACTTGGCCGTGATTCTGACAAAGCGGATTCTGGTAACGATGATGTGGACACGGAAGGAGGATCGTCGAGTAAATCCGGTTGATTGAAAACGGCTTTTCTGACCACATCTCTAAAATCCTGATTGCGGCGCTCTACGTTGCCCGTGTGTGCCGTCAAATGACAAGATACGCATGCAATGGTTCGGTCATACAGCTTAAAACGAACGGCTACTGCACCTTTGTTACCGACGGCATTTAGAAAGCCAGTAGCAGCGGTTGATATCTTGACGTCGGAAAGGAAAGCGGAATGGTTCTTTCGCACAAATACTAAAATCATAATGCCGACGAGCTGTTTCTCCGCAACTATATCGTAGTCGTCATCTAGTAGTTGATGAATTGTTTTTCGCCATTCGACGCCTCTGATAGTGTCTGAACGAACTGCATCCATGCCTGTTAAGGACTGCACTTCTTGCAGACCAAGCATATAAACATCAAAGGGACGTCTGACAGATTGCTGTGACGGAAATAACCAGGGGTCGAGGTTTAAGTTTTGTTGAGGCGAGCGACCGTTTACGTTCCATGTTCCGGCAAACATGTTAAGCTCTTTGTCGGTTGTGAATTCATGACGACGTTCGGAAATATACTCATCGTACCATCTGCTGCGTTTACTGGCCAGCGCGGCATTGAGCGCTTCAGCGTTCATAACGTTCGTTTGGCGAAAACCTGTGACGGTGTGATGCGTGTGCTCGTTAGAGGATGACTGGAGGCTTGCGAAAAGAAATAAAACGAAAGCATTAAGTGAAGAGGGCAGTCATTCGAAGATAATATGCGCAACAGTTGTGGGGTTGTGGTGAGAGAAAGTTATGAAGGCGAGGCAGATTGACGGCGTGGTTTGGCACGGGTAGTGCGATGAAGAAGACGGGCGGGGTGTGTAAGGAAGAGGGGAGTATTGCAACGGCATCAACGGGTACTGCAGCGGTTGCGATGAGTGGGTGCCGGGCGGTCGCGTGCCGTGCATCTCAACTTGGGCGCTCTTGTGGACACGTGTGAGTGCTGAATTGGGTTGGCACGCAGCGCACCTTGCGCTGTGGGCGGATGTCCGCAACGAAGTGCCAACCAACTTGATGCAGCTTGCGAACGCACCCGCCGACTGCAACCACTCGCCAAGCCTCTCGTCATCGCTGTGGACGCCCTTCTTCAGCCCTCCCTTGGATAGTCTTCCGTCATGGCCGACGCCATGGACGTTGACACAGTCGACTTTTCGCCTCACACCCCTAAACCAGACGTCGTCACACCCGTCAATCCTGACCACATCGTCGATGCTGCCTTTGCTCTCCTTCGCACCCACCTGTACAATTTCATCATTCGCCAACTCACTGTTTCGGTGGGCGAGGAGTTTCTCTCCGACGTAGCCCCACCTCCCCAGTCTTCTCTTTTGCATTTGTTGCGTTTCGTTCTTGACAAATGGATTTCCACGTTTGCCGATTCTAAACTGCGTCATCACAAGCCCACTATTGAGCGTTTTATTGCGCTTGTCAAATCCGTCTGTCCTACGGACGTTGTTCTTGTGACCTCTTCCACTACTGCAAAAGAAGCGCTTCAAATAGCAGAATGTTTGCTCATCGACTTTCACCCTGCTGCTTCGGCCCGCGTTTCTGCCTTGGGAAGAGCGCTGCATTCAAATTCTTCATGTACACCTGTTCATATCAATCCCAAGCCTGTTGCAACAGTCAATGTTTCTCAAAAATCAACCCCACAACAACAGTTTCCCGCCGTAACTCCCGTGCAGCATCTCTCTCAGCATCTAGCAAACCGAATCCTTCCAGTCATACTTGATGGATCCAATATTGCCTGGCGTCACGGCCAATCTAAATTCTCAATACGTGGTGTCGTCCTAGCTTTGCACTACTTTTCAGAACGAAACCACCCTGTAGTTCTCTTTCTTCCCGAAGCTCGATTGCGAAACACTTCACAAGATAGCGAATATGCTCTTGTAAAATCATTACGCGGTACTCCAAATCTCGTCCTGACGCCCGATGATGACTATGACGATGCCTATATTTGTCATTTTGCACGAGCGAATTGTGCACTTATTGTCAGCAATGATGCATTCAAGGATCATGTGTATCAGGCGTCCGCGGTGTCAGAGCAGGCTGCAAAGGAATGGAAGACGTGGTTTTCCGCTTGTCGAGTTTCGTTCACATTTCGAGGTGATCAATTCCTGCCGAATCCGGCGTTTAATTACGACCGAGCGGTTCAAGTTGCTATGCGTCTTGTTGTTCCGCTCTGAGCTTGCTAACTTCCTGCCTGTCTTTTTCAAGTTTTACAACACATTCCAGGAGGGCCGTCCAAGCGACCGTCGTGTGAAAGGTGAATACGTGCAGCCAGAAACAATCCCCTTTGTAGTTCATGCGATCAACTGCCGCTAACTCTTGCCCCAATTTGTCGCCGTTTTGCTTTATTTTATGCATGACACCAAATTCCAGTGCACATCTTTCATCATACGAAAACTCTTCGCCTTGTCCATGGCACCAAGAACAAAAGACGTTGAATAACGAGGAAGATGAATTCGTTTTAAAAGGAGACCACAGGGCAAAATGTCAAAATCTCTCAGTATTTCGTGGGAAGCGTGTTTGTGGAGAGCTGAGTTGTAGATATAACACCAGTGGATGTCCGTGTGTACAGTTGAGACACATCCTAACCGCGCTTCTCCGGCAACACCATTGAAAGACCAAGCGTCTGTTAAGCAGATGAGCATGGCGAACATGCACTCCAAATTGCTCTCCACTCATTTTCAACCTTGCGATTTTTTTATGCCCTCCAGACGAACTACTCATGGGCTACTTTCATACATCGAACTCCAGAAGGATGAGAGCCGTATTCATTTGGGGACAAATCTTTAAACTGTATCTGGATTGAGAATAGCCAGTTTCTTCTGGATATGGTTTGATTGCCTTCAGACGGGTGTCAGAATTTCCGCCTCGATCTGTGTACATTCAAAGTATCATGTCCCATACACACATTAACCTACACGTTTAGTTTTCATGATGACTAAGTATCATACAAACGGGTATGACCTTTGAAGCTCGAACGAGATTTTTGCTCTAATTTCCTTGGGCCAGCATCTACTACCAAGGGAATTTCACGCAATCAATTCATCTGTTTACTTCAAGCACCATTGGTTGAACAGATACTGGCACGAAAGTTGTGGACCGATGGCAGTGTTGCTGGGAGCATTGATTTCATAGTTGTTACGAGCATCTTTTCAGGGGAAAAAAGCCAGGAGTATATTCCATCACCAAGACCTCGTGTACGAAAAGAAATGTCTTGATTGAACGTTTCCTGCTTTGTGCTACCAAGGCCCAAGAGTGATACATCGGACTTTTTGAACAATCTTACGTAATCTCGCTATCATTATGCCCCATTCCATGAACTCCCTGGCTCGTATGAGGTTCATTCTCAAGATGGACATATCCTCTGGAATTGCAGCACTCCGATTCCTTCTCACCAACAAATGTCCCGATTCCTGAGCAATGTAATTACGTTGCAGCTTGGAATACAAGTAGTCTCTTGAGCATTGGTTACACCTGATGACTCGCCTCTATGGCAAGAATAGTTGTCTTTGCGAAATTTAAGCATCCTATGGACACGCCTTTGAGCAAACTGCCCATGCCCACTTCTTCGAATCTCTTTTTTCCGGCACATGTTCTTTGAACTTTTTCTACTGTCAAGAGGAAACCCCCCCAGGACTTTTCTGGTCTCCGCAAGCGGCATTTTTTTGAAGAGGCAATGGGGAAATTTAAGCGATTGTTGAAAAGGAAAGATCAAACGTCCAAGAGTACTGTTGGGCAAATCGACGTTAGCTGCCCAGAGATCTTCGAAGGTGTGCCGCCTTCGCAAAACGAAAATCAACATGGAACTGATGAAAAACATAGTATATCTTCTTCCAAAAGAGAAAGTTTTTCAGACGTCAAGACGAACAGATTGTTTCACGTATCTTCAAGCGGTGGAAAGTCTAAGAACCACCGCATACCTTCTTCATCCGCCAGTCTCTCGGGAAGGCAGCGAAAAAGTGCAAAAGCCACTGGAAACATTGCTTCCGGAGTGGTCATAGGAAACGGTCCTCAAGTCTTATGGTACCTCATTTCATCTCTTGGGTCGAACTCGGAGAAATCTTTGTCAAGGAGCTGGCTTCCCAGTGGCACAACAATTTCACAGGAAAGAGCGTGGTCATACGAAGTTCGACAAGGTCAAAGAGATTTGGAAATGAATGGTATTCGGAGTCAAATGAACGGGAGGCTGTATCGGTCTGGAAACCGACTCCAAGGCGGAGGTTGGAGTCGATTATTACTTGGAGATGAATTCATGGCTACACCTTCAAAGAAGCAATCGCATATGCTGAAATTCGTCGTGCCTTACTGTGTCTGTGTCAAGTGTCGAATTGCCAGTGTGAAGACTCAACAAGAATTCTACGATATGGATAAAATGCTGGAGGACGCAGAGCATGGCATAGGGTTTGAGGAAGTAAGTTATAGTCATAATTCTCAACTTGAAGGCTGCGAGAACAACAAAGGAGACGTGGGCGATGTGGTTAGGAAACCAAAGAACACTGTTTCGCTCGAAACAATCGAAGATTTAGTGCAGGTTACTGAACTGCCCCTCGGAAGCGATCTTGGCCTCTTAGGAGAAACTCTTCATTCCCAGGAGTTCGAACTGGGTACGGTGAGTAGAATCAGTGCTAAAAGTGCAAGGGTGACATTTTCCAAGCAGGTGAAAGCGTTTTTCCGCAAGGAACGGTACACTGGACCTTTGTCGCTTGTGGACATTTCTACGATAGTAGCCGAGAAAGCTAAAGAACAATTTCGGAAACACAAAGGAAAAACAGTGCGGCGTTTCTACATTTGCGGAGCACTACACAAAGTGCTTTTGGAGGGTGCATCTGCTATAATTTTCGGACCGTCAGGAAAATCCGGGCATGGCGAGAAGCGGGAGCAACTAGTAGGAGTGTTGTCTCGACGTCAAATCATGTCTGTTTTTGTTGGGAACATTGCCCTGGAGGAGAGCTTCGGATCGTTCATACACACGAACAAACCAATGTACTTAGGTTTCGGTCACGATGAGCAAGGAGCACAGTCCATTTTTGACAATGGCCGATTGGGTGAGGCTCGCCGATTAGGAATCAATGAGCTTCGATCCCATTTACGTATGCCGGATGGTCAAAATCTGGTCTTGGAGCTGTACTAGTCGAAACTGTGAAAAGTTGAGCGCATCATACTGTATCCTTGTAGCGAAGGTCAACGATGGAATACTAGCTAGAGTGACAGATAAGCAGGGGGTCTAACGAATTCGATGGAGATGGAATTCTTATGCCCGATTTCCACCCCGCAATTAATTGTGATGTTGTCTTCATCCCCAATCCGATGGCTGTGTATCTCCCGAAGTCTCCATCGGATTTCCATCTCTCACCATAATCGGATTGCAATATCTTAATTGATAATGTGTACAATCAAGAGGTGTGGCTTGCTGCTTAAAAAGAAGTTGCATCAATACAACCCTTTGCAGCCTTGAGCCGTAGTCGCACTGTGATGGGAACGGTCGGGGATGAACCGAAATGGTTCTGATGACATGCTCTTGAAGTTCGCGACCAGAACACATCGGTTGCAATCTTTCGAAAGTACATTCTGAAGGAAAATTTTGTGTGGAAAAGGTTCATCTACCAATGGTAAATGCAATCCCGATTAGGGTGAGCACTTTCTGACTGTCATTTTAGTATTGCCATGGCAATCCAATCTATTCCAACACACCCCCGTCGATAGGAGTACTTTGTTCTACTTCTGAGGGGCATAGAACTATTCGGAACTTCGCCAGAGGTAATACCTTCGTAGCTCCACAATCTTAGTACCGTGCGAATAGCCTCTCAGACATTTGAAGGGCCGTAAATCATTCGAGTACTGTACATAGAACAGATGGATTTATGCAGTTTTCGAACGGTAATCTTTGCTAACTTTTAGTTATCTTCTATACTTCCTAAGACATCAAATGCCCCTCTTCCAAATGGAGGGAGGGTTTGGTTGGTGAGAGGGAGTGATACGAGATCAACCGAGGAGACGGACCTGGAGTGTTGCCCACGATGATCATTTCCGGCTGTTCCTGTTGACTGCAAAGCTCGTCGTTGTTCTTTCTTGGCAGATCCCACTGACCTCTTGATCTTCTTTTTCTTTCGCTTATTACCAGGGGAAACCTCAGCGAGCCGTGAGCCGTTATTCGTTATCGGGCTACCAAATTCCTGGGCACTGCGAAAGGGTGTGCTAATGCCTACGGCGTCTGAATGACCTTCAATCACACGGGCCCCTGCTATAAGATTGAGTTTCGTTCCGCTAATCGCAGCCCAAAGCACACAATTTGCCCCCACTAGAACTATCACACAGATGAAGAGCAGACAGATGACCACATCCCTAACAAAACTGGCTCGAAGAAGGTCGTCAACTCGAGCCTCTAAGCTGATGACTATTTCCATCATTTGCTTTTCAACGAGTGCGACCCGCTCAGAAACAGCCCCAGATCTAGAATGGGTACTTGCAAGAGCTCTTGCAAATCTAGACAACTGCGAATCGATATACTGATTAGTAAGCGTCTGATTGAGTTCAAGAAGTCGAAGCATCCGGGTCACTTTCCGGAAAATGCTGTCCTCCCCTGACACAGGAGCAAGGGCGTCTGTACGCACTGCTTCCATTACGATGCGATCATCTTCAGAAATGAGGTCAGTGTCTGCATCTTGAGCTTCCTCTTCAGCTAAGGCGTGATCCCCGTTTGGAGCGGACCGCGATCTTTCATTGCCGGCGAAAGATCTCGACTGATCACCTATTTTGTTATCTGAAGCATCTTCTCGAGTCTCCTGACTAATTCCATCGTTTGTTTTTGAAGGCTTGCTTCTTGCTGTCCCTGCATTCGACGCATGGTTTTGCTGACGATCTTTCTCACTTCGGTCAGAATAAGAAGTACGTTGTGCTGAGTTTGCATCCTCCGTCAAGCTGGGACCACCCTTTTGGGAGAAGGACGACGCCTTTCTGTCCGTACTGCCTTCACTGTGATGGTGATGATCACGAGCCTCTCGACCCACCACTCTTTCTTCATCTGATTTTCGGTCCATGCTTTCGCTTGCAGACTCAACTTGGTCGTTATCTGATGCTTGTACTTCAAATAAATCCTTCCAGTCTGCGATAAGATTCTTCCCAAAGGCGCGAATTGTTGACACCGGGCAGTAGTATTCATCACCCTGTTTCCCAGTATACATAACTTGAAGGAATCGAGTGACAACCCTTCTCGATATCTGGAAACGTTGAATAGATTTGATGTTTTGAAAGTCGAATACCCCCAGGATGTTCCATCGTTTCGGTGGATATGTGCTTGCCCCTAGAACAGCGACTTTTCGAGCAGAAGACGAGTAGTATTCGAAATTGGCCGTCTCGATGCTTTCAAGGATCACATCTTCTGAAAGTTCCAAGTCAATCCATCGCGAACCCATCAGACCAGGTCCGTCACACGGTGCCAGAAGATACTTGTCTACGCTTCCAATAAGAACATTTTTGGCACCTACAACACCGTCGGAGTGTGCCAAAACCCTTGCGCCAGCATCCGCCGACGCAAAGTTGAAAGGCTTTTCTTCGGTACCTTGAGAGCTGAGTTCAATGACAACGTCGTCAGGAACAGGATTGTCGACGAAACGAGTTTCTACGGGATTTGATCTATCACTGTGGTTAATTTTTGAGTTAGGTTGTCTCTTAGGGTAAGCTGACGAAGAATGGGAACGGTTATTTGCTCGCTTTCGTCGAGGCCAACTTGAGTTGGAGGTGCTGTTAGAAGTTGATAAATTTTGCGAATGAGTGTTAGCCTTGAAACTAGACGGGGATGGAAACGGAGTTATGGAAAACAAATATGATGCGTCAATGATAGATCTTACGATGCTGCCAAATCTCGGAATCATGTTCGGTAGACGCATTGGAATGCTGAGTCCAGACCGAATGGAATGAAGACGTAAATCAGATTCGATAAGCTCATCAGCTGGTGCATTAGAAGATACTTGGCTGGCAGTAACACGAATGGGGATATTAGTATGGCGGACAGTGGCGGAAGGACTGTTCGATGAAACATAATTAGAGGAGGTTGGGCGAGACAGGTATGAAGATGGTGACGCTTTTGGTTCAAGAAGGTCTGGTTGCGACGTGGTTGAACTTTTTGCAGTTGGCGCGTTGGATGAGGCAACGATAGACGAATCTAGAGATCCATTGGGAGGTCCGGATTCCGATGTGGTATTCGCCAGTGAAATTCGTTCATGTATAAGACAGACGCGGGAAAAGAAAGATATCGGGAGATGTTTTGAGGACATTTGCAACTGTGTAATAGAACGAGGTGAATGGTTTGGCGAACGGGACGGACGAGCTTGACCATTTCGTACGCGCGATTCTATGTGTTGTAGCTTCCGTTGCTTCCACTCCTTGAGCGAAATAAAAACCTGTTCTTCCAAAGCAGGGGATGGCGAGGCTGTCGGAGATGCCACGATAGAAGTTTCTGACGGAGTCTCCGGGGGATTTGAGGGAGAGATAGAGGGATCTTCAGATGGATAGGCAATCGCGTAGGAGCCTGGCACGGATGGAAATGAAGACGGTGATAATGAAGGTGTGGGGGGGGTAAATCGCGTTGGCGCAGTTGACACTGAAGGCTGTTGGGAGGTTGGGGAATTTTCTGAATGAGGCGCCGAAGAACTTGCGCGAGAAATCGCGAGAAGGAAGCTTAGGGTGAGAACGAGAAGTGTTACGAGAGAGTTCATCAGACAGGTAACTAGTCAAAAAAGAAAGGATAAAGCTCCAGCACATGGTACAGGAACAGAGGAAGGCGAATAAGGGAAGAGCTGGGGAGTTAGTAAGGGATTACTTTATGGGGCGGATGTAGCTTGTTGTAGTAGTGGGAGGAGATGGAGCGTGACGTAGGCTTGGAAAAAAGCGAGGCGGAGGAAAGATTACCACAGGAATTGCGCAACGCAGTAGAGCCACAATCGTTCTCTACAGTTTTGGACGTGTTGTGCACGGCGCATTGGTAAAATGTTATGGCGACACTGCCTCAGTGTTTAAATTCACTGGAAATTTGCTGAGTACACCAAGCGATACAGCGGTCAATCATCATGATCATGAAAAACGCTTCGTGAGGGTAAATGGGAACGACCCACGATTCGCTTTGAATTGAATTACTGTGGAGGGCCAGAGGAAGAAGTACGCTCAGATACCGATCCCCAAGAGAGAGCTTTGATGACACGCGGATTGGGTTGACTAGCTAGCGCGTCATGCTCGACAAGTGGAGCTTGGCGCTAGTGACGGGGGCATGAAAAAGCTTCCCAGCTCTAAATGCTTCCCGACTGTTTGTTCAGAAGCAAGCAATTTCTCCACCTGCCCCGTCGCACTGCTTACCCCGAAGCAATCGATTATCGAAGGTCTCAGTAATCCATGTGTTCTCTGCCCTGGATCCTCTCTTCTGTAATGTGTACTGTTTTCTTTTTCCACCTTGTTTCTATGTAGGTTCAGATGGTGGAAAACCTTCCCATCGGAAAACAAAACATCTTCGACTTTTCAAGAAACATGCCATTCTGTTTCATAATCTCTAGCTCCCATAAGCCGTTAAGATGACGAAGGGGGCAAGGGGGAACGCACCGCGAGCAGGTTCATCCCGCAAAAACGTTTCTTAACGTCCTTGTGATGAAATTATTCTTCAATCACAAAATACTTCTCACAACTAGGCTGTGTTAGGCGACTTCGAGTCAATAATCCTTTATTACATTCGGGTACCAAAATCCAAAAAAAGTACCTCTTCGTTGTCACGAGGGTTTTGTACTTCAAGCGACTTGCTCCCAGAACGCGATGATTTATTTGAATGCAATACATCATGCAGATGATAATGTCAAGTCTGTACAATCCCTCAGAGACCACTACACTGCAAGCCGTTCTGTCCCTGCAAAACAAACAATGCACGCGGGGCATATGTTGGACTTGGAGCGGTTGTTGGACATGTTTCGACGCTTTTGTTCATTATTCACTTCTGTACCTGATACTCGTACGCTCTGTCACAACTCCAGCAGTTTTCAATAGGTATCGAAGAGCAATAAAAGTATGGGAGCTTATTACGCCTTGCTCTCCAAAGAAAAAATGCCCGTTGCCTGCAAAAGATATCCAAGGGAAAGCAACATGCCATGTGCAAAATGGAAGACCACAGCCTTGTATTTGGAAACCCTGACAATACTCGGTTGATCATGGTATGAATAAACAAAATATGCCAGTTTAAAAGCGAGTGGAAAGGTGAGCAGAGAAAGGCAGTACGGAATGAGGGGTAGGGCTTTGGAATAAAAGAAGAAATTTTGTAACAGAAACAAGAAAGTCACGAAAACACAAAGTAGCCTTGATGATATATAGGTACCCATCCGAACGATTGGAGATCTCTTTCCAACGGCCGCATCATCGCGTATTTGATGAAAATGAGAACAGAAGAGAATCAAAGCTGTCGGATACGCCACAAGAACTGCTGCGCATAGTACAAATCGATCATGAAACGGTAGGGAAAAGAGATGAATCAAGCGTTGCGAAAGTGATGAGGAAGAATGTGAATTCGGATTGGCTTGTGAATAATACACTGCTGTCGTTCCGATAAACCAAGCTGTGAAACATAGAAACTCGCCAAGTCCCTTGTAACTAAGACGAAAAGGAGGTCCCTGGTAAACGTACCCCTCAAACACAGCAACGGCTAGTGCAAGTAAGGGAGCCAAATCGTTGCGAAACACAACAAAGAGCAAGCCAAAAGCGCTCAAGATAAATAGATGAGCAATTATCAAGACAACATGCCTCACGCTTTTCGATCCACCGAGCAGATTGACAATGCTTTCCTTCTTGTGTCGATCCACGCCAGTATCAAAATCAAACGCATCATTAGATAGGTTAAGCCAGGCGATTATGAAGATTGCAGAAAGAAGAAGATAGATGAGGTTCGAAATGTTCATATGTTTTGTGTTACAAAAGCACGATAAGGTTCCTACAGTCATGGGAGTGATGGCAACTGTGTACATTGGCGGCTTGACTGCGGCTAGCCATAGATGTTTCCTTGTGGAAGGGGCTGCAAGAGACGACGGCAGCAATACGGGGGGATTCTGCGCACGGGGTTTCATCTCAGGGTTCAACATCTCTTTGATGATCTGTTGAGAGGACGAAAATCTCCGGTCGGTGTACAATCGATTAACCTCCCAACCGTCGGTGATTGGAAGGGCGCCGAGGAATGCATTCACTACGGATTCGCAGAACCAAACAGTTCTGTAAGCACACGTGGTTATACATAACGTAAGTCAGCCAAATAAACTGTGAAAACCCGATGCTTAAGAAAGTAAGAAAGTTACAGAAGAACAATTTGTCCTCTAATCTCTACGAGTATTTCTGGAACGCGCAAATGCGTTTAGATTGCTCTGGCTTCCGGTAGCCATTGATACTCACGAAGGTAATCACAATGATGTACAACGTTGCTGCATCTTATGGATAGCAGATAACCTAAGTCATATGCAAGATTTAGTTCATGCGACGTGTACCGGTGGTAGTTTGTGTGCGCCATGCGACGATGAGGCTACGTGATGTGAGACATGGCAATCGTTGTGGCAGAGCCAAGGCCGTCGCGGGGTTGATGAGCAAGCACGAAAGGTTGTAAGAGGAGATATCTAGGGTACATCGTCAGGAACAGCTGTATCGGTCCTCGGCATGTGCTCGCTTCTCGGCACGCATCGTCGTTGTTTGGGCCACCGTACCAGTTATCAGAGGCATATGCTCCGTGCACACTTCTGTATTTGTGGCAAGGAATAATTGACCTTTTCCCCACTATTGTGGTAACCATGAATTGAGCTTTGTGTGGGGTTGCGCTTTCGATTGGTGGAAAACCGCTATTTGTACAAATTGAGATCATGTTCTGTCAAATGATGCTCGCGTACACGTCCCATACTCGGGTGTTCGGGGGAATCGAGCGATTCGCAATCTCCATCACGAAGATGTCACAAGTACCGTCGTTTACACCTACATCAGTGTCAACGCAATTGCAACGAACAGATACGACAAACACCAAAAAGGAGGCGCGATTATGCAAGACCCGCAGTTCCGCAACGCGCATATACCGCTGTTCGAAGTGCGGAAAGACTGGGCACAACGTGCGGAACTGCTCGTCGGCACCATTGATGTGGTACAATCAACGGTGCAGCCAGTGTGGACAGACAGGGCACAACGCCAGAAACTGCACGTGGAGGGAGCGATGCAGAGTGTGTAATGGGACTGGCAAGTTGGTATGTTCCCAGTGCAGGGGGGTGAGTGCTCACAAACGGGTGCTTGCTACCAAGCTCAAGATTGCGCGAATGAGTGGTGGCGCTGTTTTCTTTGATACCAAGGAGAGAGTCGATATGAAACAGAGTGACTAGGCGATGATTGGGGGAAAAGCGTGGAACAGGTTCGATCAGCGAAGATGGCATGGTTGAAAACAATGCTCACGTCCCTGCAGAGAACGAGGTTTGCAAGCGGTGTTTGGGAAGTGGATATCTCACATGCATGGCTTGCAAAATGACCCTTAGATTGTTAGAGTGCTCGGCATGAAAGAGGCTGTCGGCCATAGATATAGAATGCAAACTTTGGACGGTTCGTGGCGGATTGCATGATAGTGGCAATAAAGGGGATCGTCAACAATAGCCTTTGTTGCCAAAATGCTCTGGTGGTCATTTTGTTAAGGTGAGGCGTAGTGGAGCAATCGAAGGCTGCCTTCTACTGGGGCATCCTTGCTTTGCCAGTTCTACACGTCATATCCCCATGAACAAAAGCGACACAACGCCGGTGGTGATTGCCCAAGGGGGCACGGGAAACATATATGCACACGATGGCACCCGCCTCTAAAAGTAGGCTCTTACTAAACGTTGATTCACTTTTAATACTTGAGGCTAGCTCTCTTCGCTTGCTGAACCATCTACAGATTCTACCTTTTATACATTCGTAGAACTAGTAGATGAATGTTTGAACCTGGTACGGACACTCTCTCGATAGCAATTATCCAAATACAAATATGAACGGTTGCCATAAAAATTGTTCTATTACATCCACTCTCATAGAAATTGACGACTTTGGCAGGTTTTCAAAGGCTTCATGAGCTCAGCACAATTTGCGAACTCCTTCGTGTTCATCCAGATTGCCTCCTCTTGAGCAATACCTTCAAACTAAACAAAGTATTGTCTTCTGCGATTGAATTCTCTAATGTTCAATACGGCAATCAGTTCTTGTTCCACCGTGCCTTTTGCATCAGATAACACAGATATTGATTCTGTTTTAACCTCTTGTTGGCTAAACTTCAGTAATCCTGAAACATGAAAAACTTTATGTGCCTGCTTCAGTGCGGGCGAAAGTTCCATTTTTTAAGGTGACCAGTCCCATGACTTGCTCCACCAAAAACGGGCCCATAAACATTGGATGCCATTTCTTGGCAAGCTCTGCTTGTTGTAATGCATTTGGGCTCTCAGTCCTCAGCAACACCAAAGCTCTTATCTTGAACTTCACATGTTTTCGTTTATTAAATTTGCATAAAAAGGTTTGACGTGCAAAACCCACTTACAAAATGCCTTTTTCCTTTCCATGGAGAATGAGAGGGAAGAGAGAGAGAGAAAGGAGAAACAAACATGGATAGGGAACCGTTCCGTGAAGTCCCGGA
The DNA here is from genome assembly GCA_030374765.1 of Agarophyton chilense. Taxonomy (NCBI): domain Eukaryota; phylum Rhodophyta; class Florideophyceae; order Gracilariales; family Gracilariaceae; genus Agarophyton; species Agarophyton chilense. Next base: position 75,184 of record JARGXX010000016.1, read on the forward strand.
CGCGCTACACTTAAGTACCGCGCGCGCGGCGTCTCCGGCCCGAGGTAAGCGACACTTGGCATGTATAGTCTGCCCGGCGTGGCCGTGCAGTATAGATAGAGTCCTGACGGTCGGTACAATACCGAAGACTGAAAACAGACAGACAGGGTGGAGTTTACTCAAGCACAGTGGGTCGGCTAGAGAGGATCGGGTGAGTTCGATACCTCGTCGACTCAAACGAGGGAGAGACCTAAGGGACTAAATAGGCCGCCCAAGCTGGGCGAGCCTCGAGCAGAGTGGAGGCTCGAGGCTGTACAGTGTCCAATGAGGTCGATGCATAATATCTAAACTATCTTCCCAATCGGGTCGGGCGCATATGCGCCGCAGGCGTTACACTCCCCTCTTTCAAATAGCAAGGAAAGCGTTGGCCTTCTGGACCAGATGGGCTGGGGTGGCCTTGCGCTTAAGTAGGCGCTCGACCATCATCGGGACGTCTTCGAACACACGTTCAAGCGGCTCGAAAGTGTCCTCGGAGTTTTCCAGTCCCTTCCAGCGGACGTGGACCTTGAGACCATCGGGACTGTCCTCGAGCCCCATTAGGCGGGCGACAGGCATGACCGACTCGGACTGTAGGATATGAGACAGAATGGCTGCCTCGTCAATCGCGTCGTCGCGGTAGAACTTGAGACGCTTCGAGTGTACGTCATCCATTTGGCCATTCCGGAGGTCTTCAACTTGATAAACGTAGTCGCTCAGCGCCTTGATGACCCTGCGAGGACCGCGCCAGCGAAGGACGAGCTTGTCTCCAGCACCATATTCGGTGCGGGCCACGAGGACATAGTCACCCTCAGTGAAGTGAGGGTGCTTTCCACGCGACGCAGCGGCTCTTGCTTGCTTGCGATGTTTGACCAAATTGTACTGTACGAGCGGATGAAGCTCGTCTTGGAGCTCGATAAGCTTCTGTACGTTGATGGTGCGTTCCGCTTGCGCCTCTGTCAACGTGACCGGTGTGGACAGTGATGTTCACATGAAGGTCTGAACCGGTGGCGTCGGTTCTTTGCCCATGAAGGCCGTCATTGGACACACATTCCCATGCTGCGAAGAGGGGGAATTGTTGAGGACCGATTGGACGATGGGGATGATGTCAGGCCATTCGGTCGTGCGCATCTGAAGCTCCGAAAGGACCGACCTTAGGACGCGAAGCAACTCGCGACCCAGACGCTCTACTGCCCCGTTGCGCCACGGACAGTAGAGAAGGGTGAAGTGGTGCGGCACCTTGAGACCCTTTGAGACCAAACGGACAGTCTCATTCTTGAAATGAGTGGGGCCATCGGACATGAGACCATTAGGGACGCCGAAGGCTGCACACCACTCGATGATGGCAGTGGCGGCGTTCTCGGCGGAGGTGTCAGGGAACGGGAAGAACCACTTGTAGTCCGAATGGTCTTCACGCAACATGAATGCGTACTTGTCGCCGTGCGCTGTGGCTCTGAGCTCGATGTAGTCGAACTGGAGCAGGTCGTTCGCTTTCGTGCCGTGGACGGCCGGGCCGAAAGGACGTGGGATTTTCTCCCCTCCGACTGTCGATAGACAGTGGATACAAGCACGGACGAAGGCGTGGACGTCCGCCTTGAGCGTAGACCAATGAAAGGACTTGAGGAGCGCCTGCTCCGTGGCGCTAACGCCGCGATGACCCGAAGGACCAGTATGGGCGATGATGCACAACCGGAGCTGGATGTCAGTGGCGTCATCCGGGACCCAGATGGAACCAGAAGGAAGAGTCCAAAGTTGGTCATTGAGGACGAGGTCCGCAGGGCGTGATGCATCGTGCGCCTGCTGAACCGCGGCGAGTGTAGTCCGTGTAGGCCAGTCGAAGTCCGTGCTGGACGACGAGGGAAGCTCCGGGATGCGCACGAGGCGGCGCACAGTGGCCGGAACCGTAGATCATCGGGTCAGAAGATCGGCCCTGGTGTTTTCGTCGCCCTTGATGTGGTAGCATGTGTAGCAGTACATGCTCAGCCGCACGGCCCAACGTAGGACTTGTGCAGCGACGTCTGCGACATGTCGGGGACCACCGACTGCGGGTCGAATAGGAAGATGAGGTTGTTATGGTCCGTGTAGAGGTCGAATCCTTCAGGGGTCGCGACGATCCAGTGCATACGGTCCAAAGAGGTCAGGACGGCGTACGCTTCCTTCTCGAGGACGGACCAACCCATCTGGGTTTTGTTGAAGTGCCCCTAGAGGAACGCCAACGACGAATGCCGTTGGTACTTGTGGGGCTTGACGATGTCCGGGAAGGGGACTTGGGTCACAATCCCGGACCAGGCCGTATCGGACGCATCGGTGTAGACGCACAAGCGCTGGCCGACGTCGCGGTGCGCGAGCGTGACCTGACGCGCGAGAGCGTTCTTTCATGCCTCGAAGGCGTCCAATTCGGTCTTGTCCCATCCGAGGTCCAAGAGTAGGACACGAGCAACTGCGCTCTTCGTGCGCTTGGCCACATGGTCACACACGCGTTCCATGAAGTCGTGCAGCGGTGCCACGAGTTCGGAGAAGCTGGGGATGCCCTGCTTGACCCACTGTAGGGCGCAGACGAACTGCTGCAGGTTGGCCCCGGTGGTCGGCGGCTGCATGGACAGCAGGCCGTCGAGGCGGTGCGGATCGTAGCGAAGACCAGAACTGGACACGAGACGGCCACACCAGCGTATCTCCTTGGCGAATAATATGCATTTCGACGGGTGGAGCTTGATATTGTGGTCCGCACAGACCACAAAGAATGACCGAATGGACTTCAGCAGGCCGGAAACGGTCGGTGCATGAATGAGGATATCGTCCAACCAGGACAACATGTTGGCCTTGAGGTCAGCGGGTATGATACCTGCGAAGGCGGATTGCAGATGAGTCACTGCATTGGTCGTCCCGTGGAGGACACGCGTCGGGGAGAAAATGCCCTCTGGTGTGATGAATGACTGGCACTCCTGTGACTCTTCGAATAATGGCAGCTGCCAATAGCCGTGCGAGAGGTCGAAGGTCGCGAAATATCTCGACGTGCCCAGTTTGGTCAGCTCGTGCTCCAGATTCGGCATCGGGTACTGATGCCGGACGGTGAACTTGTTGACCGGACGCAGGTCCACTGTAAAGCGGAAGCGGGCGCCTGGCTTCGGCACAAGGAGCGGCGCGCAGGCCCATTTGGACGTCGGGTTCGCGTACGCGAGACCATGGTGGACGAGGTCCTTGACGAACTTGTCCATGAAGTCCCTTTGGTCTTGCGAATAGTTGCGCAGACGGACCTTGACGGGCTTGGCGTCGCGGGTCAGAGCAACCTTGAGCGCCGGGATTACAGCGGGAGGCCCCGAGGAGAATGACGTGCGGAATATGTCCATATGGTCAGCAAGCAGCGTTTCCAATGTTGGGCAGTCTTCTTCCGGCAGCCCGTTGTCTTGGGCGACTGTCTTCATGTCGTCCACTGCGGTCTTGATGTCCTCGTGCTGGTCCCCATCGATAGGTTCCAGCAAGGACGGATCCGGGAACGGATCCTCTTCAGCGCGTGCGCTGTAGTAGTTGACCTTTGGACGCGCCAGGTCGAGCGGGGCGGAAGAGTCCACGTGGTCGTCGCGCACGCGGTTGAGGCGGGCAATCATAATCCGACTCACTTGCCCACCATTGGTCCCCGGTGGTCCATCTGGACTGCAATCCGTCCCGTCGAGGGACGTGATGTTGTCCTCCAGTAGGGTCTTCGTATCCACGCGCAGATGGCGCAGTACCGGTAGGCCAATCAGCAAGTTCTCACAGGTCACGTTGTCATCCGCCACAAGCAAGCGGATATTCTTGAGAGCGAGACGACCTGAGTTGAGGTGTAAGACCGTGACAGGCACAGACCAAGCACGCGAGAACGTGTACGTTGGCGCTTCGTCCTCTTTGGTCAGCGCGACTTTGACTCGCACCGTGTCGATGCGGTCAATCTTGCCGATACCTTGGCCCACAGCGTGGACGGCCAGTTTGGACGACGCGATATTCTCGTCGCTGCCGTCGTCACAGCGTCCCGTCACATTTTGGGAAGCCTTGCCGTCCATAATGGTCATCTTGCACGACGGCGAGTCGTCGTCGCGTGCGGACGCGTCGGACTTGCGCTGCAAGCGTCCGACGGTCTTGGATGCAGACGATGAAGCGGCCCCTGCCGACGAGGTCTGGGAACGCGTCGACCTCGCTGGGCCATCACCAGACTTTGAGGCGGCAACTTTGTCCTTGAAGGCCTTTTTCTCTGCGTCCGTTGAGTTCTCGCAGTCATCGGCCCAATGCATGAGCTTCTTGCCATCACAGGCCGGTAGCGGACACGGAGAAGGCGGCTGGCGCTTCGTCTTGACTTTGTCCTTTTTGGTCTTGCCGCCGGCCTTGTTGTCATTGACGGCGGCCGACTTCTTGTAGTCCGTTGTGGTCTTTCCGGAGCTCCCTTCAGACTTGCGAGACTTCGGGGGGCCGGTGTCGAGGCGCTCGAAGGCCTGCGATAGTCGGATGGCGTGCGCCTGAAAGCCACTGAAGTCGCTCTTGAGCTTGGCCTTTGAGAACTTGATGTCCTGCTCGAGCCTAGTCCTGAGTTGCTGAGGCTTGATGACCGAAAGGACGTCGCGGATGGCCGCCTTGGTATTGTTCTCGATGACCCACTTGAGGCCATTGGTCCGGAGGAGCGAGCGGTACTCCATGAACAGGAGTTTCATTCGACCCTCCGCGGACTTTACAGACATGTCCATCTTGATGAGGGACAGGACCATTTGGCCGAGTTCCTGTTCCGTGACAGCGTCACTCGACTCCTCGGACTCGGCGTCCAAAAAGGTCCGTAATTGGTCGTCCGTTAAGGTCTTGACGTCGTCGCAGTCTGCAATCCAGCCACAGTCCACGGCGGACTCGAGCTGTTCGGCGTCGACACAGTAGGTCAGACCAACAGGACGGATGGGGTCGAGCGAGACTGTCCCCTCTTGGACGAGCTGCGAAGTCCTTGCGGTCAGTTCGCGACAGTACGCGTCGTACTTGCGGAGAAACACGCGGATAGACTCCGGGTCCATGCGGGCGAGGAACGGCTACTCGACAGCCATGGTGAAACGATTGACCCTAGGGCCTGCAGTGCGAGCAGTACTGGCGGTCGAAGAAGAAGACGTGGTGTCCTCCATGTTTGACGTCTTGAATGATCGGTGTCTTGAACGTCCAAAACGGTCTTGTGGTACTCGAACCACACTTGGCAGTAATCTGAAGTTATCACTATAGTCTGCCCGGCGTGGCCGTGCAGTATAGATAGAGTCCTGACGGTCGGTACAGTACCGAAGACTGAAAACAGACAGACAGGGTGGAGTTTACTCAAGCACAGTGGGTCGGCTAGAGAGGATCGGGTGAGTTCGATACCTCGTCGACTCAAACGAGGGAGAGACCTAAGGGACTAAATAGGCCGCCCAAGCTGGGCGAGCCTCGAGCAGAGTAGAGGCTCGAGGCTGTACAGTGTCTAATGAGGTCGATGCATAATATCTAAACTATCTTCCCAATCGGATCGGGCGCATATGCGCCGCAGGCGTTACAGCATGGCTGTCAGCAATATTACAGCTGCTCGCTATTCTCCATCACATCTTCACAAATTTACATCTCTTTACACAACGAGAAGTACCAAAATCATTGGAGACGCGCACTTCAGGATAAGTGCGGGAAGAAACACACAGAACCTTGAGTCCGAGCGATCAGACTGTCCAAGTAACTCCATAACATGGCGTTGAAGGTCCAGTTGAAACGATGCATGATCAAGACCCCTAAAAACTGAAGCAAAATGAGCTCGTTGAATCACCCGATGCGAACGCTATGAGAGCCGTAGAAGTAGCCATCCGGCGTGACGTTGTCGAGTTTTCCAAGCACCAACTTCAGCGCTGCGTCCAGCTGAGCAATGCCTCTAGAGCGTCTTAAATCCGCATTTTAAAGAATCGCACACCGCCAGGTCGCATTGTAGAATATTGAGCTACACCAAGGCGGTAAGGATGCCACGTGTCGGACCTAGATAGTTGCTGGCATGCGCCGTGTACTACAGTGGTCTAGATAGCAATTAGTAAACTAGCTATTTGCTAAGTTAGTATTAGATAGATAGGATTAAGTAGATAGGGAGGCGCACCTCAAGTGCACCTCCCCGTGGCCACGTGGCGAGGAACGCCACCGTAAGTCCGGTGGCTGGGGAGATATATATCTTCACCAAGCATGGCCACCCAGGTCACTGTTGTAGAGTTAAGCACCCACTAGACTACTGTTACCCCTTTTGGTTTTTACAGTCGACTATAAAGGCAATTATAGTGTCCTTACGGTTTTCGAGACCCGCCTGCGCTGTGCATCACCTTGTACCAACGTAGCTTCAGTACGCCCGCCGTGTCTGTTACAATCTTGATTGGCTACCGTTTCCACACCTTACATGTATCTTCAATCTCCGCCTGCTAGGTCGAGCCCTTCACGCACTCCCTGAAACCAATAAATCTTACAAACCTTCTACCGTTACGATATATACCGCATTTTAATCTCCGGACTCATAATTTGAAGTTAACTATGTCTAAAAACGGAAGGAAATATTTGGAGTTGAATTCGTATTATTGGGTGAAACAATACTTACAACGCAACTACTGACTCTTTAGTTTACCCAAAAGGAGAAATCATTGAAACACGCACTATAACGCGTTTATGGGGCGCCTAGTGCACCAGTTGGTTGTCTTTTCCCACCGACATGACATGCAAACCCGATTCTAGACACCCGGAAGGAACTTTTGAAGAGATTAAAAACCACTCAGGTTGATGTAACAGAACGAGAGACAAAAGGTCTCTCGATAGATGCTGAAATACCAAAGTGATTGGACAAAAGAATAAACATCCTGGTCTTTGTCTAAATATCGATTTTGTTACCCGTGTGGTTGTCGAACAATCACCTCTGGAGTAGGCTACTGTCTTGTCTCGGGAGTGTGGTGACGCTCAACCTTAGAAGGTAGACTTAGTAAACCTCGATGGTAACAGGGCACCTTGAAAACCCGCAGGAGCAAACGGCGGGGCAACTAGCCTATACCGTGTAAGTGAACGATGGTAGGCGTTGACGCGCGGGAAAGTTTGTATTGTAGTTGAGAAACAATGAACCAAAAGGTATAGTTGTGACTCAAGTGGTACCTGTCTTTATCAGAGTAGGATGAAGGAGGTGCAGTTCCTTATATGCAGTGGATTGCCCTCTCCATATCACCCAGGAGGTGCCAGCAAGGCACGGTCTCTGACCTAGTGTCAGAGACCTGGCCAGCACTGGCTACAGTGCCAGGTGGCCACTCCACTACTGTACTAAAATAAATATAATTACAATTACAAGTACTAACAATTACTCAACCAGAAGGTACATGTCAACACTACACGTGGCTGACAATACCTAGATGGTAGCTCGCCCGGAGCTGCATGGCCGATGATCCCTCGCATTCATCACCTACAAGGTCAGTGTAGTATGTTGCCAACCTCAAAGGTCGGACCTTCTGCCACTATACGACAGACCCCCTTCCTACCCGTGAGGCACGCCCCTTGTCTCCTTCCATCAAACCATAGAGTTGTAGCGAGCGATAGCTGCGCGGGCATCGGAGTGGTGTCTGTGCGCGACGCGCGATCCCTTGAGGTTCAGAACTCGGCGCCAGTATCGGTTGGGGAGGGCGCGCGACGACGTCGGCGCACTAATTGAGCGACAAGCATTCAGGAAGGGACTGTCATGAGGGCGATGCAGTGTAACTAGCGCGCTCACGGACACATTCTCGATAGTGGCCCTGCTTGCTTGCGATTCTGCTTCCGCATATCCCACTGTCTAACCAAGTTGGTATCTCACCCTTCCCGGTTACTCAACCCTTCAGTTTTTTCCTAGGTCCCTGCGTGCGCCGTCCCACCTGGTCGTTCCCACGCCTTGACAACCCTTCAGGTACTGCTGCCCTTCATTGGCGGCGTCGCGACCGTAACCGTGCTGTCCGGCTTTCCCTGAAGGGTTTTTGGCTTCTCGACCTTTCAGGTTTCGTCTACGTTATAAGGATTGACTCGTGGTGGCGGTGGGGCCTGATCTTGCGTCGATAAAACCATTGAGGTGTTGGCCTGGGTCCGTGGTGGCAGCTTCCGGTTGTGAGACCTTATTGGTGTTGAGCGGCCCCGTCGGTAATTGCGCGACCTTTTTCCTGTTTTGCATTCCGGTTTACCCTCAAGGCGATGACAGGATCGTGCCGCCTCCACGCACGCGTTCGAACCCATTCGGTGCCACGTCGATACACCTCGCGCCGCATCGTGGATTCGTCACCGATACTTCGAAGGGGTGGGTCGTCCCCACAAGCAGCACCAGCGCTCGAGCAACGCGAGATGCCGGTTACCATTGAGGTTGAAGAAGTCGGCGATTCCGAGGGGATTGATACACCTGCAGTTATGCCTTTAAGGTCGGATTGGTCCCGCTCCACGATATCTCAAAGGTCTGGAACCGCTCCCGACCGTACGCTGGCAACTGTTGCACCTGAAAGGTCGATGTCGGTACTACCGGAAAGGTTGGATACGTTGGCCGTCTCCTCAGAACGGACCGAGGAGGCTCCACTTCAGAAGGATGAATACCCGCTGGTGTTCACCGCGGCGGTGGAGGTGGAGTCATCACCTTGTTTGTCGGGTCGAGCTACGGCCTTCCTAACCATGTCAGGTAGCGGCCCATCGCGTGGCCGTGGAAGCGGTGGTATTACCAAGAGGGTGACTCGCTCGACTTCTCGAACGCCTACCAACATTGGTTTTCGCGGCGTGCCTATCCCTGCGACACAGTTCTCCCCTGGGACTCTGGATGACCCGTACCAACGCAGTGGGGACCTCCTCCGACAACACAAACCAATTGGGCTCACAATCTCGCGTTTGGTGCAGCGAACCGGACAACCAGTCAGTATGGACCTTTTGGTATTACCTTCGACCAGGTGACGAACAATGACCTGTTGAAGCACGATTGGCCTGTGGCGGTAGGGAGGTCGTCGTTGCCGGCAGCTCTTACCAGACCACAATTGGATACCTACTTGGGTTTGTCCCGCTGGGACTGCGAGGGCCTTCGCTCCGTTCCCTTGCTCTTGAAGAAAAGGGACCAAGAGCCTCAACCTCGTCAGGGTCGACTGGAATGTTTCCAGAGTCGGCAGCGTCCTACACCTTTGAGGTACTTCATCCCGCCGATATATCCGAGCGACTTGTTGTATGTGCGCATCGAACCGGAGCTGGATTATTACCGTCGACTGGCGGTGCAAGTGTGCCGGTACCCGTCTATTCCGTAAACTTACCTTCCGGTTTCACCTGACTTGGTTTCTCTGAATCCGCCTTTTAGCACTATCAATTGGCCTGACCGTAGTAGGTTAGGCGAGGATGCAGCGACGGAGAGTCGCGTTCGCACTTGCAACTCTTACACTCGCGTTATGCATATGTTTCATAACGTCGAGTACTTCTCACAACCTACGAAAGGTAGGCGCGATTGAGACGTGCATCGACCAGAGTGGTGGGAGTCCTATGAGGTTCCGTTATCGCTGAGCGTGCCCACTCCGCCGGATTTGGCGTACTTCGGGAGTCAGATTTCTCGGAACCTAGAGCGGTATTACCTCATTTGGTCGATTGCCCTCTCGGAGTGGTGTAGTATCCGCTCTAACGGAGAGAGCAGACACCTGCGACAGCGTTCGAACTGCCGATGGGTCGCTTGCGGCGAAGGAAAAGGGGTGGTAGAGCTACAACACCAGCGAACTGGAAGTGGGATGTAAGGCCACTACTCGCCAGCGAGGGTGAACAGTGCAACTGTAAAACGTTGATGGAACGTAGGTACGAGACGGCTCGTGAAGTGGTTGGGGGCTGACTATCTATTATAGCTCGTCCGGATCTCCGGTTAAGGAATCCTAAGCGAGGAACAGAATAGTCATGATGCCAATGTTGTCTCCTTTACTTGGAGTCGGCGCTCACCTCTGGTACACTATATACTGTGTGCCAGAATGAGTGCCCAAATAAATATATAAATAATACCCAGTGGTCAGCCACTTAGCCAAACCACTGTATGGGTATGGTCCCTAATGGACGTCTAGCTACAAAGGGAAGTAAAACCAGCCACGTGGATCGCCACTACATGCGCCGTTGCAAGCCACTCCACTCGTGATACCACGTGTCCCACTAAGACATTCTGCCTCTAGGCATCCTATGCGGGATGCCGTTTCATATCACAATGTTGATAATATCACTCACTTATGAGTTCCAACCGCGACTTCGCGAAAAACCAACCTATCAGATTCCCCACATAGTAGAATACTACATACTCCCCTCGTTAAGCGCGAACCATGGAGGACGCAAGAAGCGTTTATACGCAGTCGGACCGGTGTTCCGGGTACTCATCCTCATCACGAATTTCTCGCCGCCCGACCAACTCTTAGAGTTCTCAACAGCATTCTGTTCCTCACCGCTCTTCAGCTCGATCTCTCGCGATGAATCCGAACTCCTGGTCCAACCCGTTTCAACCCTCCTCTGAGGATGTGCCTTCTGGGGCTCCGTCCAACACTGCTGTTTATGCGTCGCAGCCTACTGCTCAACTCGGTCCATACCGTTCGTTCCCCACACCGTACACCGGATTCCGGTCGGTACCGTTACCTCAGGCAACAGTGGCTCCGATGCCGAACGCGGCTTACGTCGCCTCTGCGGGTGAGATCCGAGCTCCTTTTCGTCGTGCTCAGCGGAGCTACCCGCACCCTGCGGATTTCTATGGACGAGATCCTCTCGACAACGTTGATCTTTTCGCAAAAGCGCCCTGGTTTGATCCAGTTGCTATCCGCGATGATGCGTTGATACAACAGTATGTTCACGGTGGGTACTTCCCTGACGGTATTCCGGAACACGCGATTTATAGCGACGACTGGGCGAGCCATATTGGTTTGCCAGACAACGCGATTGCGCGATATTCAACGGAAGCCTTGTCCGAAGCCCGTACGCGGTTCACTAAGCTCATTTACCAGCGTCTTCACCGATTCATCAGTACGGTTCTCCTCCCGAAGGACTGGGAACTAGATAACTGGAAAGCCCGTACCGACGCTGAAGGTTACTCGTATATCGAGACACTCGTTGTTGAAGTCGATGTTAGCGGTTGGCGCGGTGTGCGCAGTGTGCGTGATGCAGCTCTCTGTTTTCAACAATCTCTTCTCCGTGCGGAGTTCCGCTTCCTTCGAAAGCGTGACATTCTCTACTGGGATTATCCCCGTTGGGAACGTCGTACTCGATCACGTTTGGGCTATTTGGTACCGTATCAAATGATCGAGATTGACCGCATCCGGTGGAACGCGCACTTCGGGCGCTACATCGGTATTCCGGAGCGTTGGGCGGCGATCGAGAGTCCTCGTGGTTGCCCTGTGGAGCTCCCACCGGCGATCTCCTACATTGGGTCCGCGTTGGTTAACGACCCGTTCTCGGGATATTGGACGGTGGTTTATACCGAGTTTATCGCCAAGATGGCCGTCTTCCTCCTGTGGGATGCTTATGATACCTTTAGAGTTTGGTACATGTCGCCCACAGCGCGAAAGTATGCGAGAGAACTCGATCATTCCCTTGTTCTGGGATCCAGCGCGAACGATGCCGACTTCCTCCATCTTGTGGATGTAATCGACAGTTTCGACTGGTCTGGAGTGCCAGCTGATCAATCCGCTCGCGAAACCCGTGCAAGACACTACGACCTTTCTCCTGGACGAACAGCAAGTGCTGGAGATTTCGTTTGGTACGACCCCTGGACGCGCCAGTTGATCACCTCCGAGCAGGCTCGCTTTCTTCGGGAGAACCCGCGTGACATGCCACCGAACCAGCTTACTGGATACGTGTAAGATGCTACTCCATCCGAGAACGGAGAGGAACCGTATGAGGAAGTGCCGGGAGCTGAGGCTGAACTCGGTTACGAGGACGAGCCAGAGCTGGCAGGCGTAGCGACTTCCGTCGATCAATCCGCTGCGGCGGGAGTTGCTCAAGAGTACTCTCATGGGTTTACCCAACAACCGAGTGCAGTGCCAGTCGAAGATCCAGGCTTGGATCCGCTGAGACAGTTCCTCTAAGATGCGGGCTTTCCCGTGGACCGAGTTGAGGGTGATCGCGCACAGCTTCTTGCGAACCTGCGTGCTTGCACGCCTCTTCGATAATCCTAGAAAAGACTCCTAGTCAACACCCTTGCGGTGATATCTTGATACCAATAAACTCCGGTGAATTCGTGTCTTCACGTTCCCTTCTTATCTTCTAGTCTTCATCTCTTCTCGCTTCTCGAGTTCTTAACTTCTTCTTCTCGCTTCTCGAGTTTCATACTTCCCTTCTCGCTTCTCGAGTTCTTTAATCATCTCTTCTTGCTTCTCGAGTTCTTCCTAGGTGATAATCACTAAATGTCCTGTGCTTGCGTGTTTTCACTTTTCTTCCACATGAATTCTTGTATTCTTCTCGCCTTTCGAGATTTTACTACCTTGGTAGCCCATACTTAGAAATGGGATGTGCCCATGAGCCCGACTATCGAGGAGTCGATCTCCCTTGGGAGTGGTAATCGCATGCGTCGATGATATACCACGAGCTGCGAACGGGGGATATGAGCTATAGGTTCCCACGTATCCGCTTCCGGAGGAAAACCGTACCAACGGACTCGATACAGTAATTCTCTGGTATCTTCATGCTCGCCATGTTCACATATTCGATCCATAACATATTCTTGGGCGTTTTCCAATGCTTTCGCTGTTGGCGCGAGACTCCTGTTAACAGGTTTGAAATGCATAAGGGCTGACCCAAGCGTCTCTGTGTTAGCAGTCTCCGCGTCGCTAAGCGTTCGCTCGTCGACTAACTGTCGTTCTGCCCGCAGGGGCAGTGTACTCATTCCTTGAGAACCTTTCTCAGATAAAGAGCTATCCTGTTTTCCAGGTTTCATAGAAGCGTACTTCTTGCTACTTCTCAATTCCATTCGTGGATGAACTTCCTTCGGTTTATCCGATTCTGACCGCTGTTGGGTGGATGATGGTGCTTGCACCACGACAGGAGGCGATACCTCTTTTTCTTCCTTCCCACGAGGGATGGGAGCCGATATCGGCGGAACAGCGAGTGGTGCTTCACCTGACGGTTAAGCCTGAAGCGGCAACGGCGCGTGTTCGCCTGCACTCGTTTTTAAGTCCTTGGGGCCAAATTCCAAAACATCTTTCCTGCTTTCAGGTTCCATTTCTGTACTTACGGGTGTGCGCGTGCCACGAGGCATATCCCGATACTTCGAGAAGCGGTCGGTGATAATCAATAGGTAGCGATAACCTTGCCTTGAGCGAATCAATTCCCCTAGGATGTCGATACTGACGTATTGTAAAGGCGCTTTTGCCTGAAATAACGTCATCGGTTTCCGCTTCCTGTAAAGCTTCACGCGATTCTTCGCACATGTTGTACACAACCTCACTGTAGCATGGCAGTCCATTGCCAAAGTAGGCCAGTCAAAATCTCTTCTTAGAGTCATGAACAACTTCGTTCCTTCTGGATGACCAGACAGCCTGCTGTAGTGTGCCAGATGGAGTACTCGACTTTCAAGACGTGTGGAATCACGATTTGATCATGCTTTTCGACATGTCTTAACAGTATTTTTCGTGAATCGAGTGAAAAGGGGAGCTCCTCCCCCCCCGTTAGGACGAGAGCGTATCGACGCATAAAACGTATCGGCGTGTTGCTCATTGAGGAGCTCAGTGCACGAGATTCGCTCGAGTTGAACCGAAGGGTCAGTGTCTGCTAATGTAAGGAACGAGTCTGCATCCGAATAATCATCAACGGTCTCTTGTTCCTATTCTTCAAAAGATGGTGAATGGGTCTCCATGTAGAAGCAAGGTATCTCTTCATCGATTTCGCCTTGGGATTCGCCCAGTGTTTTGAGACTCGATAGCGCGTCGGCTTGGACATTGGCCAATCCCTTCTTATAATTCACTTCGAAATCGAATTCAAAAAGGCGTAAGCGCCATCGTGTGAGACGACCAGACGGGTCTGTAATAGACAGTAACCATCGTAGAGACGAATGATCCGTGTTGACGGTAAAACGTTCTCCTTGGAGATACGGTCGCAATGTGGTTAGAGCCCAAACGACTGCAAGGCATTCCTTTTCTGAAACTGAATACTTCTTCTCAGCTGCGTTCAGCGATCTTGACCAGTAACCAATGGGTTTGCGTTCACCATCAGGGTGTGTTTGAAAAAGGGCACTCCCTACTTGGTACTCGCTAGAGTCGGTATCCACTGAGTATGGGAGGTTGGGGATGGGCAGCACCAAGACTGGGGCTGTAATAATCTTTGTCTTCAGCGTGTAGAACGCTTCCACTTCAGCTTGTCTGAATTGTTCCAGCTGTACTGGTTGTCCTTTACGCAGCCTTGCGTTGAGCGGTGCCGCTATATGGGAGTATCGCTGCACGAATCGTCGGTAGACGTTGCACAAGCCGAGGAAAGAACGCAATTGCTTCTGTGTCGACGGAGGTTGTACTTCGCAGAGAGCCGCTGTTTGTGCCTCTTGAATGGCAAGCTGTCCCGGCTTGATCACATGTCCTAAGTACCGGACAGTGCCAGCGAAACATTCGCATTTCTTGAACTTCAAGGTGATACCTGCGCTCTGTAGTGCTTTGAGGATCTCCTCGACATGCCGTAAGTGGCTTTCCACATCCTGGGAAAAGATGATCACATCGTCCAAATAGGCTAAACAAGTCTTCTACTTGTATCTTGAGAGCAAGATGTCCAGAGTACGCTGGAAAGTAGCCGGTGCATTCGTTAAGCCAAAGGGCATCCTTCTTTTGAAACGGTAAAGACCGGCGTGACACGCAAATGCGGTTTTATCTTGGTCTTCTTCCGCTACAGACACCTGCCAATAGTCAGAGTTGGCGTCCAACGTGGTGAACACGTTCGCTTCTCCTAAGCTGTCAATAAATTCGTTCATTCGAGGCAACGGGTATGTATCTCGAACTGTAACTGCGTTCAGTTTTCTATAATCGATACAGAATCGTAAAGAACCATCAGGTTTTGGAACCAGCACCCATGGTGAGGCCCAAGCAGATTGAGCTGCTTCGATTACTCCTTCTTCCAGCAATTTGATGACATTCTCCTCCTCGATTTGGCGAGTTCGCGGTCCCGCTCTGTAGGGTGGTTGGGAGATGGGTCGTGACCCTGGGACCAAATCAATGTGGTGTTCCGTAGTGGAGATCTCTCCTAGTTTTCCACTCCACATGGATGTATACTTTTTCAGCATAGACCTGATCTTCGTTCTGTAGTGTTCCGGCACATGTGCTATGTCTAGCTCATCGACCAGGCTCTCTGGATCCTTTGCCGTTTGCAATTGATCTCCAGACGGAGTTTGCAGTTCTTCGTCTGTGTCACCGACATGGGTTAATCCCAATACTTCTGCAGTAGAAATATGAGTAGGGACCACCACTGTCGGATGAGGCAAGGCTGTTGCAACAACCTGATTCTTCGGTATCTGATAATCGTTATCGGTGAAGTTACTCACTAGTATCCAAAAAGGGCTACCAGGATCAACCTGAATAATGCCGTTAGCGACTAGCAATCCACGGGATTCGTACATCACAGTACTCGGTTGAATTACCACGAATCCGTGTCGTTCTGTTCTTACTTGAACCCAAGTTTGGGTTTGCGCCTTCAGCATGGCACTCTTCGCTACTCGAATCCTCTGCGAGACACGTCCTCGGGATTTCCCGCATTCCATAGATGGTGGAAGTGGAGGTGCTTCAGAGCAACGACGCATTGGCTTGCGAACAATTGTTACCATTGATCCATCATCTAGTTCCACTAGTTTTCTTCGCGGGCGAATGGCTTCGACAAAATTGTCCCAATAATCAAATCACAGTACCACTGGTGCAGCTAACGTCTTACAGACGATGAAGTCGACTAGGACTACAAAGCGTCCCGAACGCACCACGAGTCGAACTGTTCCCAGTGTCTTCATAGCATTTTTGTTGGCATCCCGGATGTCCGGTAAAGGACCGTATCGAATACGTTCTAAGTCAGCAGGAGCGAGCTCCAATTCCCGTATAAAGTTCGGACCATCACCTGTGTCCAGGATAGTCAATCGACGAGATAACAGGTTCCTGTCAGAGCCGATGTCGGCATAGACCTTATAGGTTCTTTTAGACACTACCATGAGGTAACTTTCCCGTTTTGACGGAGAAGTATAACGTCTCCAAGGACGATGTAACTCACAGTCACACTGTACTCGCTTTCCGTCCGGCGGATTGATTCCGTACGGCGGAAATTTCTGAGGCCTCAAGAGAATCTTAGGCTTCCAAGCGCGGGAGCAGGGAGGCGAGCTCTCCCTGGTCAGCACTACGGGATCGACTAGTGCTGACCCCCTAGGGGCTCCCTCACCTAGTTTTCCGGTTGCACCGGCTTATTCGCCTCAAAGGCGCCTCTTCCTACCGGGGTTCCGGGTTGTAACACTTCAGCATTCTGAGCAACCGGCTTGCCTGTCCGGCGCATTGGTGTCTGAGAAAACCAAATTTTGGCTTTCCAATACATGCCCGTCGGTACGCGAATCCTTTCCTCTTCTGAGAGTGCTTCATAATTCGTCATGATACGACTCAGATCCTTTGCAGGAAGCGTGCATTCTGCACTCAAATGGTGTTTTCCATAACATGAGTAACATATCAAACCGTCACGACGGTTGGTCAACATAGGTTGTGAACGGTATGCCGTGCGAGTATCCACCCATCCGAGTTTCCCGTTCTCAAAACCTTTTTGTGGTGGCACCGTGTAGGGACGGTACATAGGGCGACGGCCCTCCATAGCCATTAGGGCTTCCTCGTCCTGAGACTCCGAGTGTGGGAGATCCTCTGTAGGTATAGAAGAGTCCGTATATTCCATTAAATGGACCGCTTCCTCATGCGAGTCACTCCCTTTGGGTGCAAACGACGAATCTCGCGAGTCAACTGGAGATTCCAGATGTAGCAGTTTGCTGCGGTGATTAGCTCTGGCGGAGATCTTCTCCTTACCCATTGAGGTTCCAAAAGCCACTGAACGACGTGGGCTACCACGTGCTCTGGCCGCGTCTCCTTCAGCTTTCGCAAACTGAACTAACTCCAAAAAGAAGACTCTTCCATGCTTCTCTCGATATCGAGCTACTAACGACTTGATGCTCAGGTCCAGCCCTTCGATGTACAAGTAATCTTGTCCTCCGTCGAGTGGACGTTTACACAGCAGACTGATGCTTTATTTAGCCTTTAGCTGTACTCATCTTCGCCCTCCTCAGGCTTTTGGGTCCCATCCCTTAGGTCCAGGATCGCCTGACGTATCGCATTTGAAGTCGCGTAACTGCGCAGCAAATACTGCACCGCCTCTGGCCATGAGGTAACGCCGCCTTCATCGGCTGTAAATGATCCGCATACGGAACGATATTGCTCTGAAGCAAAACCCTTCAGGAAGTGTGGTAAAGACACAAATGCCTGTGGTTCATTCATCTCTAGAGTGTCTGCTTCGGCAACGAATCGAGTGAGAAACTCGATAACGAGAATGGGGGTTTTCACATCCAATGCTAAGTCATTAAGGCCGATCTTCAATCGTTTGATGTGATCCTTCACCTTCGCGGTTTCGTGTCCTGAGCGCTTCTTGCTTTTCACCTTCAGACGGTAGTACCTGTAGTTCAGGACCTTCCGATAAAGCGGATTAGTGCACGGGAGCACCTTCACTCCTCTGTAAGGTGAGCCTTTTTTCTCATTAACAACGAAGAAGTGTTCTTCTTCCGAGATCGAGACTTTCAATGACCATCATCACTGTCGTCGTCATCTGACGTATCAGAATCATCAGAATCATCAGAATCATCAGTACTGGAACTGAAACCTTCCGTACTTGACGATTAATCACTCGAATCACGTGCGGACTTCCGCTTCTTACGTCGTGACTTCGACTTCTTCGAACGAGCTTCCTTCAAAGGAGCTCCTTTCTCTTCCAGCACGACTGGTTTAGCAGCAGTCTGCGCATAGACTGCCGCCTTCACGCGTTCTAAACGAGGGTTAACTCGAGTGAGGACTTCCTCTACATCCATGGTTAAGCCGGGTAGCGCATCGGGCGTATTCCCGTACCTCTCCAGTAGATGGTTCAAATCCTCACGTAGTGTTTTCACTGATGCAGAGACCTGCATCCCATCGTCTTGACGAACGAGTGCTTGATGCGCACAGCGTAATTGTTCGACATCAGCGATAAGAGCAGCGATCTGCGATTCCAACGCAACCATGCGCACACGCGAAGCGCTTGACTCAAACTTGAGACGACGCACTTCCCTGCGCAAATCATTCTCTTTTTGAGGTTCGACGACCTCAGGGTCAACTACGGCTTCTGTGGTGGGCGTGACTGCCGCTGCCACAGGGGCCGGTACATCCGAGAGATCTCGTTCATCATTCACTGAGCGTGAGCGCGACATCACTTGACGATACAGCCCCTCTCTTGGTTCAACAGATGAGGCGAGCCTCGGTTTCGGGGGTGGTCACGCAGGACCGGGGCGACCAGTACTCGACTGGCTTCGGGTCTTCGGCATCCTAGACCAAACCTGAGTCCAGGTGCGAACCAAATCGTGTCTTCGACTTCTCGACCACGTGTCCAGCCACGATGAATTACGCAATTGCCGGAGGTGGTTCGATAAACAAAAACTGTAGTGATTCCCCTTCTTCCAAGTATCGATATCGATTCCACGTTCCAGGGACGAATTGTTCAGTGCAGCTGACCGCAGTGGTTCTAAGTCGGGAGACCACTTGTAATATCCGCTCTAACGGAGAGAGCAGACCTCTGCGACAGCGTTCGAACTGCCGATGGGTCGCTTGCGACGAAGGAAAAGGGGTGGTACAGCTATAACACCAGCCAGCTGGAAGTGGGGTGTAAGGCCACTACTCGCCAGCAAGGGTGAACAGTGCAACTGTAAAACGTTGATGGAACGTAGGTACGATACGGCTCTTGAAGTGGTTGGGGGCTGACTACCTATTATAGCTCGTCCGGAACTCCGGTTAAGGAATCCTAAGCGAGGAACAGAATAGTCATGATGCCCATGTTGTCTCCTTTACTCGGAGTCGGCGCTCATCTCTGGTACACTATATACTGTGTACCAGGGTGACTGCCCACATAAATATATAAATAATACCCAGTGGTCAGCCACTTAGTCAAACCACTGTATGGGTATGGTCCCTAATGGACGTCTAGCTACAAAGGGAAGTAAAACCAGCCACGTGGATCGCCACTACATGCGCCGTTGCAAGCCACTCCACTCGTGATACCACGTGTCCCACTAAAACATTCTGCCTCTAGGCATCCTATGCGGGATGCCGTTTCATATCACAATGTTGATGATATCACTCACTTATGAGTTCCAACCGCGACTTCGCGAAAAACCAACCTATCGGATTCCCCACATAGTAGAATACTACAAGTGGACCGTGTTGGTTGCCATCAGCTCATCCCATCCAGTTTGGCTCTCTTCCGTATAGTGTCGTAGCCTTGATACCAATGTGTGGTTAAAGCGCTCGACCTGTCCGTTCGTCTGTGAGTGGTAGGCAGTAGTGAAATATTGCTAGATACCCAAGAGGTTACAGACTGATTCGAAGAACTTTGATGCCGGGTTTGAACCATTATCGGTAAGTAGGTACAGTTGTGCACCATACGGGTAGACCCAATTGTTGAGGAACGAGATCGTCAGCGTTGTTGACTTCGTATTTTTTTAAAGTTATCGCTCTCGTGAGCTTCGAGAACCTCTCGGTGATCTCTAGAATGTGCTGATACCCAGTCTTGGGCTTGGGAAGTGGTACTAGAAGTTCTATCGCAACAAACTCCAGCGGACCCACTGCTGGGGACAGCTTGAGATACTTTCGATGCTTTCGAATAACACCGCGGGTAGGAACAAAAGATTTGCATTGACCTACAAAGGTATAGACATCATGGGCCGTATGAGGACAGTAGAAACGTTGCCTCAAGGTGTAATACATCTTGGTGGCACCGGGGTGTCCCGATAGTCGCGGGTAGTGCGCGAGATACAAGACTCTCGGGCGAAGCGCCTTCGGAACCACCTTTTGAAGGCTAGCATCCAAGGTTGACCTTCTTACGATGTACCTATTGTGGTCCACATCGAACGGCGATCCTTTGAAACCAATTTGGTCAGCTAGGGTTCTGCAGTACGCATCCTGTGCCTGTTCTCGTATAAATTCCTCTCGGGTTACGGGCATGACGTTCGTTTCCTCTAGGGTCAGTATCTGTGTTGCCATGTCGGTGTTCCGCAAAGCACCTTCTTCAGGTAAGTCTCAACATCCTTCTAAGTGTTCGCCGGTACCATTTTGGTTTGATGACACCGAAAAGCAAGGGATATCATCGTCCACCGGTTCTGTCTCTAACCCTGAGATATTAAAGCGTGACATAGCGTCAGCTATGTTGTGCTTAATACCTGGACGGTACTGTACGTCGTATTCAAACTCCGAGAGTCTCAAACTCCAACGGGCAAGTCTACCAGACGCATCTGCGAGTCCGAGGGTCCACCTTAAGGCGTCGTGGTCCGTGCGCAACGTAAAGCGCTCACCATAAAGGTATGGACGGAGCATCAACATGCTCCACACTATTGCTAGACATTCCTTCTCGGTTACCGTGTAGTTCTGCTCCGCCTCATTCATAACACGGCTCCAGTATCCTATAGGTAGTTTGTCTCCGTTGTGCTGCTCCTGCATGAGACAACAACCAATTTGGGCATGGGATGCATCTGTATCCAGCGTGTACGGTAGACCTGTTTTCGGTAACGCTAAGATTGGCGGCGACAACAGCGCTCGTTTCAATTCCTCAAAGGTATCCATTTCGTCGTTCGATAGATTTTCAAACCGTTCAGGTTCACCATTCTGGAGCTTCTTGTGGAGGGGGGCCGCTATTTTCGCGAATCCCTTCACGAAGCGACCATAGACGATACATAAACCTATAAAGGATCGTATGTCTGTCTGGGATCGTGGCAACTTGACCTCCTGTACGGCTCTAATGTTGCTCAGCGCAACCTCTAGGGTACCAGGGCCTATGATTTGGCCCAGGTATTCAACCGTTCTGGTAAAGAAGACGCATTTGCGTAGCTTCAGCGTTACCCCTGCCTCAGCTTAGAGGATTAGTACGGTGCGTACGTGTGCAAAATGCTCTTCTACCGATCTGGAATAGATGATTTCATCATCGATGTATACCAAGGCGGTTCTCCATTTAACCTTCGAAAGGATGATGTCCAGGGCCCTTTGAAAGGTGGCTGGGGCATTGCGCAACCCGAAAGGCATCCGCGTGAAGCGAAACAAACCTGCATGGCACGTGAAGGTCGTTTTGTCTCGATCTTCCTCACCTACGGGTATCTGCCAATAACCACAATTGGCATCCAACGTGGTAAATGTCTGCGCATCTCCCAAGGAGTCGATGCACTCATCCATTCTAGGTATCGGGTACGAACCCTTGATTGTCACGCTATTGAGCCTCCTCTAGTCCACACAAAACCTTATACGGTTATCGCTTTTCTTCTGAACCAGAACCACGTGACTAGCCCAATCTGAGTTGGCTGGTTCAATTACACCTTCTTGGAGCATTCGCTTCACTTCTTTGAGTTATATCTCTCTCGCCTTCGGACCTGCACGGTATGGTTGCTGATAAATCGGCTTCGAGTCGGGGAGGAGCTCAATGCGATGCTCTGTGGCCTTAATTTTGCCCAGATGGACTGACGACATGGTTTCGAACTCTTCCAGAAGGTCGACAACACAGCCCGGCAGTTGGGCGTTTTCTTCACCGATATGGACTGTATCTTGCCATTGCCTCTCAGGGTCCGGTTCCTCTTCTTTGTCTACCAATGCCTTATCCGTTAGCTTTGATTCCAAGTTGGTATTTATCGATACCTTTGTGGTTGTGGACGCATTTGCGCACCCTCCTTCCTTATCGAAGGCGACCTCGCCGAGATCAGTGTGAGCTACGGTGAAGACTCCTTGTGGTGCCGGTAGTGGGATGCCAACATTGGTATTTTTGGGCAACTTCACATCATGACTGCTGAAGTTGCTGAGACACACCTTAAAGGGTTGATTTGGGATGTTGTCGACAATCCCGTTCACCATCAAGGTGAGGTGTCGATGGGCTAACCTCGGATGGTTTTGTAGTATGACCAGCCCGGGGGTCGCACACGACTCTGGTGCCAATATTTGGTGCATTGGCAGGATAACAACCTGTTTGGTAATGCACACTTTGTTGGAGACCGTTTCGGTGGATATCGTCTTTTTTGGTTTGACGAACCATCCGCGTTTGGTTTCCATATTACCTAAAATGGCAATTCGTCCCCCGTGACGTAGGGCGACGGTACGGGACCCAGGAAGGATTGCTTTGACATGTCTTTGAATGAAGTTCGTACCTAGTACGCAGTCTGTTGGTAACCGGTCGACCACAAAGAATTGCAGTCTTACCTTGAGGTGTCCGAGCTGCACCACAGTGGTGAACATACATCTAAGGTTAATGGGCGCTCATTTGCATCTACCAGCGGGTTGTTGTCGGGAGGTCGGCTCAAGTTCCGATGTACCGCCTCAGGTATGACGCGGGAGTTCAGGACGTTTGGGCCGGCCCCCGTATCCAACACGCAGGTTACCGGAACCGCAAGGCGATCGGAGAAACACATTGAAGCACGTAATTTATTGTTATTGTACTTCATATGACAAACCAGAACTGGTTGTGACGTGTTCTCTTCCACTTTCAAGGTTCTGGGTATCGATTGGCCTTCCAATTGCAGGTTGTGTTCGGCCATTACGCCAACCGTTCGGTGTTTTCCTCTTGTACGGGAGGGGTTGAGCCCAAGTTTGGTGTTTCTTCGATGGTATTGACCTGTACCGGTGTACGGGGTTGGAACCTATTTGGTGCTTGCATTGAAGACCCATAGAGTCGTTGGTGATTCTGCATTCGAGCCTGAATCAACTGGTCTCTCAACCCTGGAGGTATGTTAGCGCAATCATTTGCCAAATGGTCTGTCGCGAGACAGAACCAGCAAACGAGGCCTCCAGTTTTGGGGTCTCGCGTTACCATTGAGGGGGGCCTCGAAACCTGGTTGGTATGAGCAGTGGCGTAGGATGCGGTTGGCCAGATATGGGAGCTCGCTCCCTGCATCATTTGCGAGCTCACCGCAATTGGCGGCGATTGTACCGAGTGTGGTGTACGATTTGACGACCAATTTCCTACCGTTGAAGGTTTCGAGAACCGCCCCTGGGTCGATACCAAGTGCATACTGGTTCCGGTAGATACTTTGGGGTGCAAGCTACCCTCTGAGGTTGTGGTATCTTCAATTTCCAAGACCGACCTTTTCTGTTTATCCTTCGAGGTTGGAGGCACGGCTGGTTTCTTTCCCAGCCGAAGGGTATCTCCAAGGCCCTGGGAGTATCGAGCCAACCCATTGTAGTGTACCTTTCGGTAAGTGGCCAGGTAGTTGCGTACCTGGGAACGGATCGCTTTGTCGACATTGTCGGTAAATAGCGACTTTAACCTAGAGGTAGTGAACACATTACCACAACGGGTTGCCAGACTCCAAAGCGCGAGCGAAAACGCCGATTCAGTTTGACAAGACCTTTGATGGTAAGCGAGTACTTCCGAGTAAGCCTCTTAGATATCCTCATCGGTGGTGTATGTTTCCAAAAGGAAATTGACCACCTCTGGGTATGACTGCAACATCTCCGTGCCATCCTCATCCATCGCTAAGGTATTGCCGCGAAGCCTACCCTGCAGCAAATAGTATGCTTGTCCTTTAAAGTAAAACTGAAATAGCCACATAGCAGCGCCCTCGGCAAACCCATTTCGGTCACATGCAATCTTGAACTTCTGTAGAAACTCAATCACCGCAATAGGATCCGTACCTGTGAAGGTTTTGTCACCCATTTGGAAGCTGAGCTTCTTTTGGTGCTTAGTAATCTTCTGAGCGACCTCTTGCGTGTATTCGGAAGACTTGTTGATCAACCGATAAGTCCTGTAATCAACCGCTTGGGTGAACATATCGTTCAACGGTTGGTGCACCTCCAGGTCTATTTCGGTGTCCGACTCAGAGTCGGGCGACTCATTGCATCGCGTTTTACCCTTTCGGGTCTTTTTCGAACACTTCTTCGTCTACCTCTTCGGTTTCTTCTTCTCCTTACCTTTACGGTCATCATCCGACGATGAAATAGTATCGGAACTGGAGTCTGACGATTCGGGGTATGAATCATCCTCTCGATTCTTTCCCCTCTTCGTCCTCCGCTTCTACCCTTTTCGGTTTCTTCGTTGCTCATCCAACGAGTCAGACCAATCGTCCTTGGGACCACCTCCATGGGTATTCTTTTGACCGAAACCAGTAATTGGTGGCAGATGAATGTCTTGAAAATCTACCTTCCTCGGGACATCTTGACTCTGCCTTGGACCTTGTACGTACTCACTAACAGTAGGTGTGTGTTTGGAATGGGTGGAATGACCCATTAGGAACCCTTGTGGTATGCGCTTTGTGATGTTCACCTGTGTAGGTCGGGATTCTACGAATCCCTTGGAAATCCAAAGGTCCTACACAGCGCGGTAAACATGCTCCCTAGCATCTGTAAAGAGATACTGTTTCACTATTCCAGGTATCCTTTCCGACAGCTTTTAAGCTGCTCAGTCAACCACAATACGGGTAAATGCATCGAAGTCCATTGAGAGCGGAACCATCCGGGTATCAGACTTTTCCTTTATGGTTAATGCATCCTCGACCGCGAGGGTGACGAGCGCTTACGCTCGCTCTTCGATCTGAGGCCATAGCTCCTCCGCTGCAACCTCAATTGGTAATTCCCTCTGAGGTTCCGTTGCCATAGGCGGCGGACCATGTACCTTTCCGGTTTTGTCTCGAGGGTGCCGGAGCAGTTCCTTCGGGTTTTCCAGAATCGGTTGAGCCGGTGGGGCTCCTTTAGGACCTTTATGGCTTGGCGGGGCGCTCGCACCACGCCTATTCCTTTTAGGTCGTTCCATTTGTGACCAATAGTGGTATCCTGTATTGCTTTGCGGGATTTCCTGAAACCAAATAGGTCTACGAGCGTCCAATCCTTCTCGGAATCTCGTGTGAACCGTGAAGGAACGACGAAACCTAAAAATACTTTCTAAGTCGGGAGACAAAATTGCCGTACAATCACCTCTGGGGTCTGCTACTGTCTTGTCTCGGGAGCGTGGTGACGCTCAACTGTAGGGAGCGTGGTGGCGCTCAACCTTTGAAGGTAGACGTAGTAAAACTCGATGGTAACAGGGCACCGTGAAAACCCGCAGGGGCAAACGGCGGGGCGACTAGCCTATACCGTGTAGGTGAACGATGGTAGGCGTCGACGCGCGGGAAAGCGTGTGTGGTAGTTGAGAAACAATGAACCAAAAAGTATAGTCGTGACCCAAGTGATGCCTGTCTTTATCAGATTAGGATGGGGGAGGTGCAGTTACCTATATGCAGTGGACTGCACTCTCCATATCACCCGGGCGGTGCCAGCAAGGCACGGTCTCTGACCTAGTGCCAGAGACCTGGCGAGCACTGGCTACAGTGCCAAGTGGCCACTCCACTACTGTACTAAAATAAATATAATTACAATTACAAGTACTAACAATTACTCAACCAGAAGGTACATGTCAACTCTACACGTGGCTGACAACACCTAGATGGCAGCTCGCCCGGAGCTGCATGGCTGATGATCCCTCGCATTAATCACCCAGAGGGTCAGTGTAGTATGTTGCCGACCTCAAAGGTCAGACCTTCTGCCACTATACGACAGTAGAGACTGTCCACAGTTTTTCTCAGAAAGGAACAGGAATCAGTGATGCATTCATAATCGAATACCGTTACAACCATATCACTTGTCTACTTCCATAACTGAAGATAATTCTTTTGAACTTTGTATCTATGAAGAAATGGAAGTAGATACAATTCTGCATGCCTTTTAAATTCCTCAGCCTTGAATCTGGAAATATTTTCCAGGGAAAACGGTGATCGACCCTACGACGAGGGTATTGTACTTGCACATTTATGAAGACCATTGTTGATCTGGACTACTGTGTTGTTCGGAATAACAAAATCAGGAACGACTTCAAGCCTTCATACGGATGGGTGTGTTCCTGTGGTCAATTTCATTACGTGCTTCACCCAGCCGAGATTTACGAGATGCATGAAATCGTATTGTGCAGAAAAGGGGAGCTCCATGTTAAGATTTCGAAGAATGAAAGGTCTGGATATGCCAGTACTTTTTGTCAGTGCCTTCTGGTCTTGCGATAACTCACTAAAGCGTGAGAGCTGAGTCCACATTTTCTTGATGTTGTATACGGAGCGAGAGTTTTGGCACTCAGTCTTACTTGTTACTCCGAGGCTGTAAGTTGTTGATCCTTCGACAACGCATTTGAGAATTCTTTTTTCTATATAGGGTAATGCCGATGAGCAACTCCAACTCTTAACATATGTCTTCTGTTTCGTGGCAGAAGCGACAGAAGACGTTTGCGTTGTGTCCGGCGAATCCGAGAACCTTTAAAGCAACTGGTCAATATGAGGTAAAGAACAATACACACGAGAAAAAGTTCGCAGCTTTCCGTCAGCGCAAGGCACTTTCTCTCCTCTTTCGAGACGTCTGAAGTCTTTCACGATGAATTCCAAAAACGACTCGAAGAATTAGGCATTGTGACGTCCCGGTATGGCCGTGAAAATGAGAGATTTCGTTGCTCTAGACCTTTCCGATGAATGATAGTTCAGAATTGTAGACATCACAGGCCAAGAGGTTATCGGATCGCCATTTTTCGCCTTTGAAAGTTCGAAACCATCCGTGGAGAGAGTAAGAAAAACGAAAATTTGTCATCTTCGTCCTCTTTCCATTCTTTCATGCGCTGGTCAAATAATTTGCCGAAGAGCAAACCATGGTAGTAGTCATGACGTGAAGAGCCATCTGGAATCTCTTCTAGTGATCGTTTTGCTCGCTTGCATCCTTCCATCAGTCCCGAGAAGGATTTAGACGACTAACACAATTCTGCCAGCATTGAGGAGGGTTTCATGTACCAAAACCTTTGCAAAGATGCTCCAGAAAAAGGTTTGCTGCACTCTGGGCATTAATTTACCGCCTTGAGAAGTCCTCCTTTGTCAGCATGCTCCTCCACGCATATCGTCAGATAAAAATTAGGAACGATTGATTGCTTCTTTGCAAGGGAAACCAAAGACTTGTAAGGGCACTTGGAGCTCACCGGTTCAATAGAAAGTAGTTTCTGTATGCTACGCTGTGAGACCCCAGCAATTTCTGCTGTGTATAGGAAGGAACTAACTCTTTTGTACTCTGAAGCCCTGGTAAGATCACTGATATCATGTATAACATCCTTGCACTGTGCTTGTTGACAATCGGAATCTTCTGGGCTGTCCGCAGAGGATAAAGATCTTGCGGACTCGAAAGGGCTGTTGGATTAGTTAAGATCATCGTCGAAACTGTTAACGATCGTATCACAATGCTGGTCTCCAAGCGTAGTGTGATCGAAATCATTCAACGTGATACATTTATAGGTCTCGATATTTTCCGAAAGTTCTTGTAATGGACTGTCACACTCTTCGTATGCTTTCTTCTGGATCTGAGGTTCTTTTTCCTGATCATCATGAGCGTCAGAGACGTTTTGGATTTCTCACCTCTTTCTCTTTCGTTTATAGATGGAAGAACTACAATTCTGACCTGGAGGAACGCCAGAATTGATGGCATAAACGTCTTCAGATTCCATAGACTCCCTGAACTCCCATCTACCCCTTCTTCGTTTTGCCAGGATCGTGTTCAACAGGCTATAGTGTGAGAAGCTCAACCTGGATTTTGAGGAGAACAAGGACTGTTTTCTCCATATGGAGATGTCTAATGCAGTTAAATGTTATTCCCTGGTATCTCTACCGCAAAATTGGACTTTCTCGAGAAGAACGCAGCTTTAGGCAGATCAAGATTGAATTCGAATTACAGCTTACTAAAAGGAAGAGAAAGATTGTTGACACGTTTCCCGTTCTTGCCGCGTCCCAGAGTCTTAGGTTCGTCACAGAGTTCATCAAAGAAACGATGAAATGTGACAAGAACTTCGTACAAATGTAACACAAGAGTAAGGCAGCTGTGAACTCAACAGGAATTGCGACTTCGCCGGCGATCGCACGACAGTCAGAACCCGATAGCGCAGAAGGTCTTGGTGAAATCGCTGAGGCCTCGGACTTCACTCCGAACCGTCGTGTGGGATGTGCTTCGGTCCTTTTTCCTGTTTCCGCACAGGATAATGACAGCCACGCTCAACTATTGCCCGACTACATCAGTTCATATGGTGAGGCAAGGGACACCGAGTGTGATGAAGGTGTCACGAATAACGCAATCATATAAGTGTCCAAAACAAAGAAAAACCTGGTTCTGGGGTGAGTCTCTCCGACTCTGGAACTGGTAGAAATGAAGTAAATCATAGCTCGGTGGACCGAATTCTTTGCAACACTAACCCCAACTCTCGTTTATATCGTCGAAACAGTGATGAAATATGTGAGGAACATGAAGCCCTAGTTACCAGGCCACGAAAACGAGTTAAAAAGGTGAAGGTCTCTCGCACACACGAACGTCTTCACCGCACATCAAGCAGTACTGGAGCTGCCCCTGGCTGTCTTAGGATTCGATGTCTTCCTCCCCCTTTGAAGAAGTGAGGGACATGTTTCAACGAATGGTGGTTTTAGGCTGGGCTCGGTGAACCGTTTGTATTATGAACGGCTTATTATCCATATTGCCAGTCGCCACCAAAACGTTTTGTACATTGTGTATTCGTGTTTTTCTTTCTTAACCCTCAACAACTCCATATCTAACTTCTTGCATTTCTCCTGGCAGAGAGTTTCTTTAAATTCGTCTTGGTTACATCTTAACAAGATACGGGTGCGGTATGGCAAGTATTTGGAGGACTTTGGGTCCTCCTGTGGCAGTGTTTGGAGTACTTGTAGTAAGTATGGGCAAAATATTCCGCCCATATTTAGGGGAGGTCTTTACGTATAAACATACTTCTGAAGAGAGATCTTATTTGTGCTTTGAAGATTTCCTTATATTCATTTCGTGCCTGTTCTGACTTAAAGTAGAACTTGTCCTGACAATTTGCCAACCATTATTTGTTCTGTTTGGTAATAATTATATCTCACTTATGGTCGGTGAGGTTATCAAACAGAACCATATTTTGGTCGGCAATTGACCATGCTTCGACGTTGTAATGTACTTCTAGCAATAGACTTTAAGGCCCATCGAGAGCCTTTTCTGATCTACCTTTGTGCTGTTTTTGTCTTCATTCTGTGTGGTTGTAACCTTAAGGAATTGAGTTTTGTACCCTTTTGGTGTAGATAAAGAACAGATATCGTACAAGAGCAACAGTATAATTGTACTCTGTTCGTAAATCATATGAGTATTCTTGGTCGACCTATTGAGCTCTTAACCATTCCAGTATCGCGTGCTTCGATTAAGTTCTGCACCCGATATGGCCACATATACACCATGTTCAGAAAATATGTCGTCCATTTCAGAACCATATTGTGTACAATATTGGCCTTATATCCACGTAATTGGGTGCATTTTCTCCAGTTGGGTGTATTTCCTCCAATTCGGTGTATTTCCTCCAAAAATTTGGTACATTTAAGGATTTCATTATGTACAGTGGTCTGCAAAAACAAAAGAACGTTGTGTTTTTTGAACAAAGAAGGGCTTCCGAGAGCCAGATGAAGAAAAGATTTAGAGGACAGCAAGCTGACACATCAACTATAAACACTATTCATTCAACTTAAGCCCAAAACTTATATATTACTTACAGATTTAAAAGCTCTGTTTCTGCAGCAGTGCAAAAAGATAAGAACGATTTCAAAAAAAGGCGCGCACTGATGTTCAACGTACAAAAAACAGTATCCATTGCGCACATGTACTACAAATCATTCTCCTTCATATTTTTAGACCTTTTAAAGGTTCATTAAAACTTTCAAACTATGCTGAAGGGTTAATAACTTACCAGCACAGATGTTGCCCAAATAATTGCACTTCATGGAGCCAATCTGTCCTTCCAAAGCATAGCGACTCAGGTAAATCGCTCCAAAACAGCTGTACACTAATGCCTGAAGCGACAAAGCGTAGATGTACGAAGAAAAAAAGTTGAAGGCCGCAAAAACTCACACCCCATGATACCCGTCAAATAAAGCGGCTGCTTACTAAGAAATCCTGCTCCACTAAAGTCGTAAAAGGATCTCAATCTCAACGTCTCTGTTTCTACTGTAACAAGGACTACCCATCGCTTTAACAACTTCGAGTACAAGAAGAAAAAATCGGCACCCCTGATGACCGAACAGAATCGAATTGCGCTTCTCGAATGGGCCATGCGATACAATCGATTTTATCGTCATGAATGGAATATGGTTGTATGGTCCGACGAAAAAAAATATAACGGTAACGGCTCAGATGGGAGAAATTATTACTGGCATGATTTAATTCATGATGAAGAAATGGTTTGGGCAGTTTTTTGTCGTTATGGAATTGAACCTTTGGTTTTTGTTGATGGAAATATTAATTCGGAGCAAAATGTAGAGATGCGGAAGTCCAAACTTTTACCTTTAGTTGGCGAATAACATGAAGAAAAGCTTATATTTATGCAAGAAATTCTCCCATACATGTATCTAGGTATTTGAAGGCTTTTTTAATGAAGAAAATATTGAGCTCTTGGAATGGCCTGCACACTCACCGGATCTTAACCTATTGGAGAACCTTTGGAGTATTTTGGCTTACAGAGTGTATGCTAATAATCGCCAGTTTGGTTCATAAGAAAATCTAAAACAGGCACTAAGTAATGAGTGGTCAAATTTAGACGCTAACGTGCTCACTATGCTTTCCAGAATCATTCCACGTCATTGCATGGCTGCAATTAGAGCCAATGGGAAGAAAAAAAGTATATATACTCTTTTGCTGTTGTGTTGTGCAATAAATAAAGTATCGTTCTTTTACTTTTGACGCGGGCATTATATGTTATTTTGTAGCTGCCGTTCGTTAAGTGCCTGTTTTATTAAAAAAGAGTTCATGAAACTCATTTTAACCTTGTTGCCGACATTTTACCGTGTTCAAGGGTTACCCCTCTACTTTGTGCGCCCCACATACCAGGTTTGCGTGGTGTTCTTATACTTTTGCACACCACTGTACTTCAGATCAATTTTGGAATGAAATATGGCTACATTACCAACACGTGTGGTCCAGAAACGGAACAGCTTCGGAGATGAATGGGTCTATGTTTCGACCACTATTATATGGCCACGTTTGGGCCACGATTAAAGCCCTGTTGTGGCCCATCTTTTGTCGACCGAATTTTGTACATCTTTGGTCCAAATATGGTCCTTTAAATTTGGCCCTAATTTAGTCCTTTTATGTGATATACTATGCCCATTGATTATGCTCACTGGAGTTAAAGCTGGTCAATGATTTGAGAGGAACTTGGCCCTCTGTTCGAAGCTCAGTTGTGGCTGAACGTTCATCATACTAACTGGCAAAAACTAACTCTCCATCTCTACGTCTTCGCTGTGATAGTTCACAGAGACACACTCAATGCTTCAATCTCAACATCATTACGGCTGTAGTTAACTAGCACTAAGAAGTCCAACGTCTTGCTGTTGCGCTCCAAATTGCCACTTGAACTGGTGCCTTCCGGATCACTTGACTCCTACTACTCTCCTTCCATACGTTTTTTCACGACACCTGAAGAGAATTATCAGTCCCGCTGAGCATGTCCATGGATATAGTATACTTCTTTGCACAGCGACTTTGGCAATCAATCACCTATTGCCATTTCAAGAAACGATGAGAGCAAGTCATAATTTCGCTGTGGCGTGTGGAACCGCACGCTCACTCTTACAACTCATGGCAGCTGCAGAGATACCCTTTTTGATAGCATCGTCTTCACAGTCTCCAGCAGCTAGAGCTGCTATGCAAACCCCAGCGAAACAATCCCCGGCGCCCGTGGTGTTTTCCAATCCACCCCCAACTCCGACAGCATCAAAATCATTGATCTGCAATAGACCTTCAGCGAAAGAGTAGCGTCGCACACCATGCTCCCCTCGGGTACACAACACAGAAGCTCCATCTTTGCAAGCGCTTAGTAAGGAAGTGGCACATTCATCAAGCCCACCATGACAATTTAGCTCGCGAGCTATTTCTTGAAGCTCTGCTTCGTTTGGGGAGACATATTTTACAGCGTGAAGTGTACTTGCTTGTACTATTCGCGTGCATTTGTGAAGACTCGTAGGTTCGTACCATACCGGAACACCAGCTTCGTAACATTGTAATACGACTTCGCGCAGCTGAGAAGGATTAAAATTAGCGTCGACGAGAGCAATACGAGCCGTTTTCAGCGCCATATTAATATCTCGATATGCATCTTTGGCAATTGGAACTCCTTCCTGATATTCACCTCCGAACATATCGGTCAAATCTGCTACGGCAACCTAATAAAGATAAGCGTAGAGTTCATGGTGAAATGTTAGTGATAAAGAAAAGGAAATAAATAAAGTCTCTCAATAGCTGCTCACTCAGTACTAACATACCGAGAGATCTCCGCGGTGATCATGTACGATGCAAACGATGCCAGAGCGTTTACCAGAGTATCGACGAATATGTGCCGTGCTCATTTGAGCATCCTTCATAAATTGCAGCAATATATCCGCTGCGGCATCATCGCCCACACACGAAACAAAAGTTATGTGCGCATTTCCAAGAGTACTGGCAGCTTGAGCAATATTACGACCGACTCCACCAGCACAAACACGAATTACGCCAATATTAGACGTGTGTGGCAATAAAACAGAACCAGGATCACAATGTACATCAAGAGCTGTTCCCCCTACGACAAGTACATGAGGTCGCTTCTCTTCTAGTTGCACGGCAGATGTATGGTGCGTCTCTATCTGTGACAGATGTACAGCAACGCGCGCCGCAACTGCCACATTGTTTTCCGCCAAAGCGACATTTGCTCGCACCGAGACACCGCCAGTGAGCTCTGCGACTCGTTTGAGAAGAAACGGTGTGACTTGGTTTGAAGCCAAATTTTGTCCTGAAAGCTCAACTAAAGCACGTTGTTCAGCCTTTTGAATAAGCTGAGTATCGACATCATACTGAGCTGGAATAGGAACAGCAAGTAACATGCCAGACCTCAACCCCAGCGCAATAGCTCCAGAGAACACCTTAGCGGCATCTCGCTCAGATTGAAGCCTGACTGGTGCTCTCTCAGATGACGAACGATGCAAGAAACCCGGAAACGTATCGGACCGCAGAACTAATGTGGTAACAGAGGCAGTCTCCAACAACTCAAGCGTGTTTCGTATGTCGAGGATGGATTTTACCCCTGCCGACACGACAAGCTGGGGTATAGATGCCAACGCTGGAATATCGGCCGAAATATCCAACGGGTGTGGCACACCTTTGTGCACGCCTCCTATGCCGCCCGTCGCAAACACTTTTATACCAGCCGCAGCGGAAAGGAACATGGTAGAAGCAACAGTTGTAGCTCCATCTTGCTTGAGCGCCATTGCGACTGGAATATCTCTTATGCTCAATTTACGCACGTTCCGTGAGCGACAGAGATGAATGAGTTGCTCGTCGGATAGACCGATGCAAGGAACGCCGTGCAATACTGCGACAGTTGCTGGAATGGCTCCATTGGAACGAGCGACTGACTGAAAGTGAAATGCGGCTCGTTCGTTGGCAGGACGGGGAAGACCATGGGCAAGGATAGTTGATTCAAGGGCGATGACTGCACTGCCGCGGGAAAGGGCATCGCGGACGGAGGGATGGATGTTTAATACTGGCTTTTTGAGGGCAGCCTTGTTGGCGTCCATGGCACCATGACGGGAAGAAGACGAGGCGGAGCGGAGCTATGCTTGTGGTGGTAGTAACGCTTTGCAGATCACCGAGGTTAAAGACGTCATCAATATGATCGATCTTCTGTATTGTTTCAAAATTTAAATCAAAATTTAGTTTCAAGGGGGCCTCTCGCTTCGCCGACGCAGATGCTCTTTGGCGGAATAGCGATACTGGAATAAAAGGTTGCACTTCGTTCAGTAGTGCCCCGAATCTGCTCCCTCTCTTCCAGTGCGAGGACCGCGTCATGATGCGGGTTCATTTCTATGAAAGGTCTTGAGCTCATGTTGATGAGAGAATCTTTTATTTTTATATGACTCTTGCCTTAGAATGTACGTATTATCGTGTGACAGCACGACTAAAACAGAACGAGAACATGAATTGGACAGGGCGATTATGTACAGCACACTTTGCTTTGGCAAGTCTGGGGGGTATCTGCAACTCTCCATATGGAAAGGAAATACATACATTCCTATTTCATCCCCAATCACCACAACGGAACCACTGAAGTCGGAGTCGATACATTCAGAGTCATTGCTGGGTATGGCCTCAAAGTCCCCCATTGTTTCTCTCTTTCGATGAGAACAAGACTATCAGAATCCCGATGAACCGCAGCAATAAAACTCGTACATCTTCCCTTGAACTTTACGCCTTCGATGAGATTAAAATCTCTTGGATGTACTCCAAACGTGCTCCACATTCCGATCTTGTACAGGATATCACCAGTACGACGTTGAAGTCTATATCCCACAACCGCTCCGTCAGTGGTACCAGGATACCTCACTGAAACGTATAAAAAGCGTCCATCTCTTGTCGTACGTATAGCTGCAAGGGTTACGTCATCGGGTTTGTTGTCAAGAACATCTATCATGTGCCTGAGAGACAACCCGTCTCTTGATGGCTTCAATACTCCAATGGACACGGAAACTTCGTTCAGAACATAAAGCGTATCGGACTTGGTGTGTTTTACAGCATGGCGAGGTCCATCCGTGATTCGGAATGGCACCTTGCTGATCAGCGACAGTTTTCCAGTGCGGAAATTCAAACCGAAGTACCACACTAGATTCGACCCTGCATCACAAACGACTACACCTTCTCCGTAGGGAAGTACAATATGTGGATGGGGTTGGCCGAACATAGGACCCAAAGTCATATTTGTTGCTATTTCCGAAGCAAGTTCATCAGGTACGATAAAGGAATCAGCACGCGTGAAGGTGTCTCCTCGGTTGATGTATGTGTCAAAAGAGCTGAGGAAGTTGGCGCCCAGTACGATGCTTCCTGAATGTACAGTGACATAAGTCGTGAAAAACCCCGTCGCATTAGCGAACGTAGATGAAATTGGCTGTCTATCCTTCGACAAAAGAATCCTTGTTACTGATCCATTGTACCGAAAGAGCGGGCTGAAGTTCTCGTTGGCGACGTAGAGAAACGGTTCTTTCACAGCCACATAAGACGGATTTTCATTCGTGATAGAAGTGTTTAGTACTTGAGTTAGACTCAGCTCGTCTTTTTCGTAATCGACAATATAAACACCTTCACCCTTCGATTCAAGGAACCAAGCATGATTCGTATAGCTTCCCAGAGCAAGGCTGAATGTCGAAGAACATCCTGGGGGATACAGGCCGACAGATAGTTCAAGCAAAGCGAATAAGGTTACGGCACGTGCGACGGTGTTCATGTTGAAAAGATTGGGTGTACCGGAAGATGCCAATCTCACTTTGGAAGAACGAGCAGACTAAAACCGAGGCCTTTTATGCTTCGACGAGATCTCGAAGAGAGCTTTAAACTCCTAGAGGGAGCTCGCCTAGAGGCTGTGTGCACTGTATTCTAACCTGCTGGAAAGAAAAATACAAATGCAAGACGTGCTTGTGAAATGAATGAATCCGTTTTTCTTGATGACGAGTCTCGGAGATACATACTGTACAGTAGGGGTTCCAGAAGGCGTGTTTGAAACAATAGGAGAAATATTAACTAATGAAGAAACAGCGAAACATTCCTTGGTGGTTTTATGAATGGACCTGGCAACAATGACAGGTAGTGTTGCCAAAATCACTTCGAGTGAAATGACGGTAAATGCCTTGGAGGGAAACGGGGAACATATAGTTCCGGCTTACATAGTTTGATGGATTGATGCAGATGCAACAAAAGGTTTTCACTCTCCACGAAGAGCCACGCTCGTCGTTAAGATGGTCTCAAGAATGCGTGAAAGAGAATGAAGCGCGAATACTACATTGGTAAAAGTAAAC
Source organism: Agarophyton chilense (assembly GCA_030374765.1). Taxonomy (NCBI): domain Eukaryota; phylum Rhodophyta; class Florideophyceae; order Gracilariales; family Gracilariaceae; genus Agarophyton; species Agarophyton chilense. Next base: position 111,311 of record JARGXX010000016.1, read on the forward strand.
TATGTTCTCGTGGTGTGCTATGAGCGAAGGCAAAAAGGATGTGCCTCATTTTCTTTGCGAATCCGAACCCTTTGTTTCTAAGCAGCGTAGCTTTCTCTCTGTACTCTAGAGAGAAATGGAAGACGCATTCTCTAGAGAGAGATACAAGATGCATGGATTATTCGCTTCAGATTGTATGCCCATCGTTGTTGTAAAAGAATACTTTTGACACGAGGATTTTTGAAAGTCAGACCCGGACCTGGATGTTCGCAATGTGTCACTCCAAATTATCTTGATCGAGAGGATGGTTTCGGGTGTACTGTCTTTTTTCTGGTGCCACCCTGCAACACCAAATAGATACGATGGCTCGAGGTTCTCAAAAGATCCGCCCTATATGTTGAAGTTGCTCATAAAGAGATTGCTGCCGAAATGCCAATAAGTTCCGAGTACAAATCATCATCACCATGTCACTTGTCACAATGCCTTTGTTTCATACGTGTCCTTCACCTACGTCATGCATCTGCCTCCAAATTATTCAGTGCTAAGGATTCTTAGAGAGTAACCTTCATCGTCATCAATGTGCCGTCATAAATGCAACTGACGCAGGATATCTTTTAAACTTCGCTTGCCGAACGCCGATTGAAAATTGATGTTCACGGAGTTTCCAGCAAAAACCCTGAGCGCCACGTCGGGGTGCAATGGGGTAGAGGCAAAAGAGTTCAAGTAGATCTGAAAGAAAACACTTAAACATTGTGGAAACTTCGCCCATAGCATGTCGGCATCAGTAACATCGGATCGATGTGAGATATCTTCCTTTTCTTGTCGAGCAATACAGCGTTGATATCATTTTGTGTGGGGTCGCCCAAGATGTATATTTGTTGAATCTTCCTCTTTCGGTTTCCCCGAGGATGATCGTATCCCGTTTGGTAGAAAAAGAAACGGTCTTCCTCGAATGAGCGACCTGTATTTAAAGCATGAGATGCGAAAATCTCCGTCTCCGCGAGCTTGTCATGCTTCACTAGCTTGTTCCTCCGTCGTAGTCCATTGTCGTCCGTTCCGCATAACATACAACCCGCGAAGCAAGTGGGCCCCGTTCCCACAGGGTCTTGGATATGATGTTTTTCTTCCTCTTTGTTCCGAAACTCTTTGACAACGCGTCCTAAGACAGTAGGCACCGGCCGTGGGCCTGGTAGAGGCGTTTCTGATCTGTTCCTCTCGTGCAAGTTTGCGTGGTAGTCTCGGGCACTCAAGATGTTTTCGTAATGCTTGTTGTGGTAGGCATGTTTACGTTTTTTCTGCTGTGTGAACCATTCCGGGAACACTCTAGTTTCTTGTTGGTTTCTGATTGGAGAGTGGAAGCCGTTTCTTATTAACTCTTGGTTCTTCAGCGCCCAGTATCCGTTCCGGTACAACTTACTCCATCTTTTTCGCGGAGGAACGTGTCCTTCTTGGATGATCGGTATCGTCTTGGAATCCTCAGCATCAACACCATGATCGAATGGCTCAAACAGCTTTCGCACAGAATCATATGACAGCTTTTCAATCCAGGGCGTCAGGGACTTGGACAAATCTTGCAATACATTGGTGATGACGTTCCGTTCTATTTTCTTTACAAAGCCCTTCTGCTTGGTAGCTTTACAAATATAAGGTATAGTTTTCTTCAAGCCCTGCTTCGCGAGCCCGAATACTCTCTTCAGCATTGCGTGTGTCCTGATTCTGGAGAGACAGAGAAGCTTGTGATTGTAAAAAGAGGTGGGTGGATCTCAGCGGCCGATGGGCAGTTGGTCCAAGAGGGAACGTCTCAAGTATGATTTTTGAACATAATGACGTTGTGGTGAGGAGAGTTCCGACTTTGCGCCGTTGCTTCGAATTCATTAGTCTCGATGCCGAGGTATGCATAACATTTCATTGCGAGTTGACATTCGACGTAGATGAAAGACAAATGTAGAAGTCGAATTAGATGGCAAGCAAAACTAGAAGTCACAGGATACCTGTCCCGCTTATGATTGCAGCTTTGCTAGTCACAGAGGACGCTTTTTATGTCACACAAGATCGACGTGGAATAGCCGTATCTTTGAAGAAGGATAGCAACGCGTTGCACAGTCACCCATGCGTCTGCAAACATTCTGGGTCAGGCATACATCGACGGGAATCGGGAACCTTTGCAACAAGCTTGGACTTAATTTTCATGGACTTCTCGCTTCTCTCTCAATGGTGGTTCAGTCACATTGACTTTTTGTTTGACGTCGAGGGCTGGAAGTTCTATCGACTCCTTCATGGTCTTTCTGAGAGAAAGCCCTGTTCTTTTTCCAAATTTGTTTTGGAAGCATCTCAATCCAGACGCGGATGGTTTTGGCATCGATTGTGGCAAAACGCCTATTCACCTGACCTCTTGGTGAAAAGAACTATCTTGTGCCTGCAATGCGCACAAATTCCTACTAGAGTCTACAATAATTATCTTGTCCTTGGAACTGAATGGGTTTTTACCAACTTTGCAAAAAAGGCGTGGTATCAGGGTATCAGGTAAGGAACTTTAATGATAGGTTTTCGACAAGTTGGCAGTGTTTGGGTATCATGTATGCTAATGACGAAATCAACGCAGATCATCTGGTTGTTCAGGTCTGTTTCTAAACGATTTCGGTAAAAATGGAGCGACTTGCGACCTTCGACCCGACCTTCGACCCGACCTGCGACCCGTCCTGCGACCCGTCCTGTAACCCGTCCTGCAACCCGTCCTGCGACCACAATGCTTAAGATCGCTATCCTTCGGTGTTTTATGCGTATCGAACTTGTAATAAATAGCCTCTTCAGAAAAAGCCATAGACTCTATGCCTGGGGCGCGCGCTCTGTCATTGATGGAGATTCCTCTAAGATCCCCTCTCCTATACACTGCTATACCATCTCGCTGTCCATCAGCCTCAGAGTATGCTTTATCTTGCATTGACCCGATAACTGATGTTCTTCTATTGCACTCTGGATGTCGCTAACTCTGAGCGAAACGGAGGCGTGTCTTTTCAGGCTTATCGATCCCTGTCCTCGACCTTGGTGGAATGTCGACAAAATGCTCCGGCCTACTCGCACGATAGCCACAGGTTCAAAGCCGTCTTCGCAGAACGATGTTACTCGCATCTCCTTTCTTAGACTTTTGCACTTCGAGAAAGTTTTCCCACTTGGAGGCATTGCGAAGACAATCGGTTCTGCAGGAAGTTTCGGGGAATTTTACGTCAGCATCGATGGACTTTGAACGGATGCAGGCTGTTTCTTTTTTAGCCGACGTCACCAACGATACGAAGGTTGGAGAGAGAGAATCTGCCATGATCCTGTAGTGGTACAAGATGGTACGTACAGAGCGCCTTGTCGTGGTATACTCCTCTGCTGATAATGTATGTACAATGGATCAATGTTGAGGTTGTAATCGAAAGGAACAAGGGGTGATAGACGAAAGTCATCCATAGCGAATCTCCGAAGCAACTGAGATGAATCTTGCAATAAAGGCCATAAGCAGACAAAGAAAGTGATGATCGATGAGGATAGTGGAATTCAGTGTAATGTATGCTGCACAGATCGACAAAGAGCAATAGCGATATATGGATAGAGAACGTCGAATCAGTGGAATCTATCGATTACTACTTGGCAGAATTGACGTGGTGGCTCGCTTAGGTCTACGTGAAAGCGATAGTATGGTGACAGGGTACAAAGATAAAAATTGCCCACAAGTTTCAGCCGTGTGAGGCTGAATGTGTTAGCGACCTCATCGCAAACCAGTTTTCTACTCTAAAAGGTGTAAGAATAATCGATGTGATACACTCGTAACAAAGAAGCAAGAAATTATTATTGCGCCTCTTCTTCCTCAGTCGCTTCTGGCCTCTGGGAACATCCTTGATGAACAATTATTTGCAATTCGGTCGTAAGTGACGATACTTGCGATAAACAATAACATAGGATATACACAAAGGAAAAAATGAGCATCAGAGGGGTTTCAGTGCATGCGCTAGTGAAAAGAACGGTAGAGGGGCCCGGACATGTCAACTGACTCGGAGCTTTCGACAATTTCATCCTTTTGAAGAGAGGGTTCCACACTTATTAGGTCTGCTGATCAGGAGGTATGAGAACTAAGAATCACACAGTTGGTCCAAACTGTAAGGAATGCAAACCTCCAGACTGAGGGACGGAAACATATTCAACTTAAGGAAAGGAAACCCTACTACAGAATCTAAAGACGAATCAAAAGGATGTGAGCATCCGTAAAACGTGTAGTAGCTGAACTAGAAAATCGGCTGTGGAGACAATGGCTCCACATTCAATATATAAGCGGTGCTTGCTTTTGCAGAAAGTTTTCCAATTGATCAGGGTGTTCCAAGACTCTATAGCAGCCTTCAACAAGGCTATGTGCTTCTAGAGCATCCAATCTGCTAGTATGAACAATCCTGAAATGGGAAAGTCATTGTTCTCCTTAAGAGATGGATGGAACGCGTAGAATGCGAAGTGTTTGGAAGCAACCATTCAGAAGCCGACCTTCGCTTCTGAGATGTACTAGTCACGAGACCATGGGCACTCATGGGATTTTTAGCTAACCCAATATCGGCAGATAAGAAAAATGTGGGCTTTACCGAGACAATTATCCCAGGATGACGTGATTCAGCTCAATGATTCCTACCATTTCTTCGCCTATCTCCTTCCAATTTGTGTGTCTAGCAGTAGTTGACACACTCGTGACTTCAAACGCTTTTAGGCCCGATGCGGTGTGTACGACGTAAAACTTGTTTGTTAGTAAACAGCCAAGACTGCGAATACGTTTACTCGTCATCACAATATCCCAAACAGTCTTCTCACCCATGTTGCTTCCCAGAGCACATGAGTTCGCTGGTTTGATCACTTCCCTCATCTTGGCCGTGCACATAGCTGCACTGACAAACCTTATTATTGACTTTTCTATTTTCTTGTCTTGGACGATATAGGTGCCTACTAAATGGTCATGTTTTCCCTGAGATCCCGGATCCATAATCGGTTTGCCATGATTTCCGAGAGACATGTTTATGTGACTGCGGACACACTCTGCCGAACCACGAAAGGTCAGGGCATATGTCACTCCGGTATCGTTTCCAGCAACCCATGTCAGCAGATAATACCAAGAAGTCAGCCCGGAGATTAACACAGACACGGCAACTTCGTATTGTCCCACATGTATCAGTACGCTTGACGCAACAGTAGACAAGAAGAAAAGAATGTACAACAGTGAAGTTCTGATGACCGTATCTTTGTTGGAATACCAACTTCGTTTGGTGATCACGCTTTTCAGAGCAATCTGTGTTCGGACATCCATCTCATTAACACTTACATTTCTCTCTAAGGAGTTGTACACACATCGGCAACAGACCACCATACCCTCAGATATTAGAGCTGAATGGCATGCAACGAAGATGCTATTCCGTTGCCCCCTCTTGTAACAGTACCCCTTGTTATCAGTTATTGTTCTCGTATAGCCCTTGGCGATGCTTTGCAGGTCCTCGTTGTACACCATCAGCAGTTGCCGTGTCACTTGTACTCTCGTTAACCTGTCAATACCGGTTGCACACGTTCTTACGTCCACCAAGTCCCCTTCTTTCCACTCTTCGTTTGTGTTGTATAACATAACTGATAAGGCGAGTGATGAATTCTCATTCGTTTCCATGTCATGGTTTTCAATAACTTCGGTGGTTTGTTTTGGAGTCGCGTAACTGAGGCCGGGGGAAATATCGGGATCTTCGACTTTGATAAGAGGAACGGTTCCCTGGAACCTCAAATTTACCGCCTCTTTGGCGAATTCTGTCCAGCCTGTTGCAAATCGATCGTAACACTTTCGTGAACCAACTGGAATTCGGTGCCGTCTGTACCGTGTTGGTCTAACCATCGTGGTGAATATCGCCGAGAAGAGTACGGTGGAATTGCGGAGCTTCCCTCATATCGGACATCTGTAGTTCGACGAGATATATCATCCGAGAGTGAGGAAAAAGCACTATGATAGGTGTATCCATGAGCCAGCTAAGAGATTGGCCCCGTTTGCCATTTTGAGCACATATCATATGTCAAGTGCCCCATCTCGACTGTAGAAATAAAACTGATTTGGAATACACAAGCGATTGCATCTACAATTGCGAACTCGTCGGGCTGTAAGGGTCAGCTGAGTTCTATGTCCGCCAAGAACGGTTCTCAAATTGGCCCAGGTCGAGAAATCCATAGGGTGCTTGCTCCGACATGAGAATTTAAGCAATATGTCTGTCTTTCTCACTCGAGACAATACTACTTCCAGAGAAGCTTGGAGTTCCAGAGATCTTGTGTAGCAAGTAAGATTGATATCAGCTTTTTAGGGTCGAAATGAATATGGACCGAGATAAAAAGCGTTGTGGGACTTCATTCCAAGGCTGTGAACATTCAAGCCCCAGCCATCCCGAACAGGATTCGTTCGCCGGCCCAATTTGTCAAGGAATTTACAGGTTCTTGATGATACGAGATTCCACACCCACTGTTACTAAAAACAACTGAGGAAACCCGGCGCAACTTCGCTGGCTCTACACTGCATCGAGCTTACAGCAGTAGCGTACTAGAAGTTTACTTTGAACCAGTCGGGGCTTGAAACCCAAGACCCCTGCATCTGGGCCCTTAACTGTTATAAACAACCAAGCGAATTCGGCACAACTTCGCTGGTCTTCACAAGATACAGCTGAACACTGCAACTTATGTGGGTGCACAAATAGTGTAGAAACCCTTTTGGATGTGGCCCACACGTTTTAGTATGTGAACTCTGCAACAGCGACTTTCGCGATAACTGCACAGAGCACACGCAACAGTGGGCGAGAGCGCTACCGATAAGCGCTGAGTTAGATACTACACAGGCCAACCGGAGTGTGGAAAAGTTAGATTGAGTGAAATACGGACGGTATCTGACGCCGAATTAAGGGTGCAGTGGTTTTCGTGGTCGTGGTTAACGTCGAAGGGATGAAGATCCGGACGGTTTAGTACTCTTACATACTCTTCAGTCCACTCAACGTACATACGCTGGTCCATCTAGTTGTAAAACCTACCGAAAGTTTTAGATGACCGACGACCTATCGAAATGGTGCTTACACTAGGCAGGAGTCTATAACCATCTTACAGTCCACAGTGCCATCCGCTCATGGCACTATACTTCGCAGAGCATGTCACTGTACATGTCACTGTACTGTCGCAATCGCTATAATGTCACCATTCCCCCATTCACTGCGACACTGTGAGACCAAGTCGAATTGCTGTGAATGTTGAGTTACAGAGACTCACTTTCAATGGACGTGAAGTACTGGTCAAGTAACCGGCTGTGAGAAACTGTCCATGCAACAATGAATCTGTGTGAGTACTGACATGCAATAGACCATCTGATATATAAGACAGAACACTGCACTTGTTCTTGAGAAGTGGACCGTCACAGAGGTTCTCCCCATTTTTGATAAACTACCTCTGATCGTTATCTGATACCGCTACCACTGTCAACCGTATTCTCAATTATTCATTGTTATGGGCCCAGACCCAGATTCTACGCTACCGAAGGGGCTACCAACGCGGCCAAGATTTTCTTGGGACCTCAAAAGTGTCTCTTGGACTGATGGTCTTGGAAACCAGGAAGAATATGCCTCTTCCGTTGATTTATGGAATTCGTTCCATGATATGCTACCAGATTCAAATTCTAATAAGATTCCAAGTGCGCTAAGGGGAATTATGCTACAGTCACAGCTCTACGGTAGAGCCAAGGATCTTTGCAAAGCGATATCCGCTGAAGATATTCGAGCCGTTGATGGACATAAGGTTATCGTGAATGCAATTTACAAACGTGATTCTCTCTCTGTGGTTAGTGAGGTTTATCAAGCGTTCATGACAATGCTAAACACTCGTCGCCGCGGTAATGAGAGCTATCTAAACTTCGAGGCACGCTTTGCAGCTCAAGTATCCAAACTGACTGCTACATCTGGTAGTTGCAAATTGCCGGAGGCAATGAATGCATTCATGTTACTTGCAAACTCTGGTGTTGAAAATGGGCAACGAGTATCGGTGCTTGCTGCTGTTGCTACCAATGATTCGATTGCTACTAATGCTGACACGGAAGCATTTCTACAAGCCGTATCCTACGAAAAAGTTGCATCTGTGCTTCGTCAGTGTGATCACACAACTACAGAGCCGATGGAAACCTTATCAACCAATTCAATCAATGGATTCAATAGGCATCCACGCCGAAAACTGTCCCCTGATGCGCTTCTGGATCTGAAGAGCAAAAGTAAGTGTCGGAAATGCCACAAGTACGGACATTGGGCTGTTGATCACAATGCCGATGGGTCCTTGAAACCTGGGACCATGTCTAGTGAGACGCAAGAGAAGCAGTCAACTCCGTCTGAGAACCAAAAGAAAACGATAACGTTCAACATGGCAAACCTGCATTATCTCGCTCCAGCCTATGAAGCTCCAGAACCTATTATTGGCCCGTTGTTAGATGATGGTGCACCGTATAGCGGAATTGGTATCACTGAATTCAAAATGCTACAGCCTACCGTTTTGCCTGGGACGAACGGGACATTCGAACCACTACCCGAGGGCATACAACAAGGAAGCGTGTGGCAGTATGGCTCCGGCCAGCATGCCAGTGAACAGCGACGCATACTTGGATCTGTCAAATTTAATGTAAGGACGGATATGGGAAACACTGCATCTGTTACGCACCTTGTGATTCAGGGATCCTCGCAGTGGGTCATAGGAAGAAATGTTACCCGGAAATGTAACATCTTACACGTTGATGCAAACAGGTTAGTTCTTCCTGGTTTGCAAGATTCGATTGCTCTTGAGGATAGCTCGTACCACAGCTACATACCGTTCAATGTATTTGTACCAAAATTTTATACTTCGAAACAAAATAATTCAACAGAGCTATTCTGTGCGGCTGCTCAGTTTGATGGAGAGAACTCCAGCAGGCCTTGGAAAGAGCTCAAGAAATTGGTTGACAAAGTGCATCAGCATGTTTGTGGTCATTCTTCTTATTCGGATATCAAGATATTATTGGAAAGAAACATACTATGGAGCCCCGATGTGCAGAAGTATTTGTCACTGATACTGGAAAAATGCGAGCACTGTTTATGTACCTCTGAGCCAAGAGCCACACGTAAGGTGTCCTTGAGCACCGTGAACAGAGAGTTCAATGACGTTGTGTGTATTGATCACTTCTTTTTGGAAGCGAACTGCGTCTTTCATATCATGGACTCCAAATCTAGATACTCCACTGGTGACGTAGTTCCTAACACGTCTATGGCTGAGGCCATTCGTATTTTTGAGCTACTATGGGTAACACCGTTTTGGGTCCCTCAAAGTGTTTTGTTTGACCCGGCTTTCAAAGCGACAGAATTTACCTCTTACCTACACAACTACGGTATTGAAGCGAGACCAATTCCTCCGAGACGGCACAACAAGAATGTAATCGAATCAAAGCATAGAATAATACGAAATATATACCTTCGTCTTAAGCACTCAGCTACTGATTGTTCGTCAGACACAGAAAAACAAATTGTTCAACAAGCTCTAAGGATTTCCAATGATTTATACGGGAATGATATATGCTCTGCACAAGAGATGGCAAAAGGATACACAAGACCAGTCCTGAATGGGGCATTCCCTCTTCCCATCCCGGACGAGATACTAGAAGCTCATGAAGATCTCATTGCAAAAAGGAAGCTTACATTGATTTTAAGGTCCAAAACAATCACTGACATTCCCTTGGCAGTTGGTGATCAGGTGCAGATATTTATCAAAGAGCAAAATGCCAAACGAGGTAAATGGTCTGCTCCGAAAGTGATTCTTTCGTTTGACAAAGCTACCGGAATAATATCAGTACCCGGGAAGCGCGGAAAAAATTTAACAGCTGCTATCGAAGATGTTCGCCCTGCCCTCAAAGAAGACAGCATTGCATCAATGATACAAGAAGCAATTGACATATTGGAATGGAACGTTGATGAGTGTATTGAAACGGTTTTATCCACCCCCCTACAGTTACTTCTCCAAAATATGGTCACTCCAAGGCATGCAAAGAAGAAAATATTGAACCCTATGTTGATCAAACGTTTCAGAATGGAACAGGTGATAGTTATAATGCCCTTCCCTCGAGTGGGGACAACATCGAGGTATTTTGGCCTCTAGACAATGTGTATTACCCTGGAACAATTGGAGCTGCAGATGATAACAAGGTCACTGTTAATTATGATGACGGTGAGACTGAGACACTAGATCTTGAACAAGAGACCTGGAGATACAATAACACCGACATCCTAGAAGCAAACTCTGTGATTCCACTGAAGATTACAAGCTCTGAGCAAGAAGTTCTCCAACACTACAAGAATCATTTCGGATTGAAAGATTTTCAATTTTTTCAAGCTCAAGGTTTCACGTCATTCCCACTGATTAATGCTTATGAGAAAGAAGAGAAGAAGTTCAAAGAGACAGTTAACGTGGTACACAAATCAGATATCCCACGGAATGCCAACATAATCTCTAGCCATGTCATATACAAGATTAAGAATAATGATGACAACACCCTTCAGATGAAAGCACGCATAGCCCCACACGGAAACATGGATCGCGAGAAAAATGACCTGAAAACAGATTCAGCGACGTGTTCACCTGCTGGGATACGAATACTTTTGTCACTGGCAACTATCTTCAAGTGGTGTATAGCTAAAATCGATTTTAAGAGCGCGTTCCTCCAGACTGGAAAAGCTGAAAGAGATGTTTATGTTATTCCTCCCAGAGAAAGTTTGGACAAGAATCACCTATGGCTATTGCTAACTGCGGCCTATGGCTTGGTAAATGCCAACGCCAAGTGGCAAGAGCTCAGTGACAATCTTTTGAAGTCTTTCGGATTCGTTCAAATACTTTTTATCCCGCAAATGTTCCTTAAGACTGATATGACTGGAAAACTAATTTTAGTCGCTGTCAAAATCGTTGACGATGTCCTTCTTGGAGGTCCGAGGGATTTAGTTGAGGAAAAAATCCAGAAAATTCAAGCCTCGTATGAACTCGGTACGATATGTTATGGTCCTGGCACATTTCTGTTTTATGGACTACAAATTTCTCAGGAAGATGATTTCACTATTCATGTCAATGCAGATGCTAAACTGCAGTTGTTGGAGTCATTCCCTATAAGCAGACAGAGACGAAGAGAAATCAATGAGAAAATGACTGCGATTGAAGAAAAATGCTTCCGATCTGTCAGCAGATCACTTGGATGGCTTGGTATAGCAGCTTCGCCGCTGTGTGCCTTTTATGCGAGCTATTTACAGCAAAAGATACCGCAAGGAACAGTCCATACGCTAATCTCACAGATTAACATTTTACGACTACTGAAAAAACTGGGGACAACTATACAATACACAAGACCCCGAGACAAGAGCTCATACCAAATGTCAGTCCTCGCGTTTTCTGATGCTAGTCGACTGGTTGATCATGGCCAGCTTGGTTTTTGTATTGGCCTGCTATTTGGGCAATGTCAAGAAGGGGCTATTTTTCACACCATCTCTTGGTGTAGTCACAAATCTAAGCGACCAGTGAAATCAATAGGCGCTGCAGAAATATTGGCTGCTGGAGAAGCAATTGATGACGCCAAACGAATCGCTGATGCCTACAGACAGCTGCTAACAATGGAAATAGAAGTGATATTGGTGCTTGATTCCAAAGATCTATTTACATCATTGTCCACATGCCGAAACTCGATTGACAAATCTATAAGAGGAGATGTGAGTGTTATCAGGTATGAATTTGAAACACACAACGTCAACAAAATATCGTGGATACCAGGAAAGCTGAACATTGCTGATCCGCTGACAAAACCAAACAGCCCTCTTTGCGAGACGCTGAACCTGACATTGTACTCTGGAAAGCTAGCACTCGGATTTACTGAGTCAGAGACAAAAGAAAGCAAATACTCTACAGGTTGAGGTTCAAAAAGAAAAGAGAATCAATGTGAATGTTGAGTTACAGAGACTCACTTTCAATGGACGTGAAGTACTGGTCAAGTAACCGGCTGTGAGAAACTGTCCATGCAACAATGAATCTGTGTGAGTACTGACATGCAATAGACCATCTGATATATAAAACAGAACACTGCACTTGTTCTTGAGAAGTGGACCGTCACAGAGGTTCTCCCCATTTTTGATAAACTACCTCTGATCGTTATCTGATACCGCTACCACTGTCAACCGTATTCTCAATTATTCATTATTGCGGCATCTTTTGTGCGTCTTCGGAAGAAGCGCTTTCGTCATCACGTCCGTCGCGTTGTCGACAGACGCGCAGTACTCCAAGTCAATCTTCCGATATTCAATAACATCCTGAATGGCTAGATAGCGAAGCTTAAGATGCTTCAATCTGCCACTGTAGCCGGTATTGTGTGCGATAGTGATACAGGCTTGATTGTCGTGCAGTTTCTTCCACGATCCCTTGGCTTGTCTCTTCTCTTCGAAGACCTTGTAGACCGCCAATTTCTCCTTATAGGCTTCAACCAATACAATCTTCACCGATTCCATTGTCAATAGTGTGTTCCCCGGATTGATTCAAGGGCGTCAAAGTGGACGCCATGTCGGTAAACGAACGATTTTTGCGATGCAACCGTTTGTATCGGCAGTGATCCCTGTGCGCTAGCCGGCTGTGAGCGCAATGAAAGAGGTGAAAAGAGTGGAATTCTGTGCATCCGATTTACTGAGGAGACTGTGGTCAATGCGTAAAGAGCACTGACGTTGTTGCCGAATGAAGAAACCGCCCAATCTAGAAAGCTACCTAATGTGGTGTGCCGCCCAGGATGCTATCGTAGGTGGCAGGAATGCGTGTGTATCGAAGTGGGGAGTACAATCCTCTGCACTTGCCAACCCTTCTCCTCACGCTGGCTCTCCTTCCTTCCTTGTTGCATCGACTCATTGTTGACCCCTTGTCACCACAAGATCTAGTACAGCACCATTAGCGTCTCCCATGATACAGAGACCGTGCAGCCTAGGATTCTCGATACAATCACTAATGGTAGCCAATAGAATTGTGTCTGTCCAAAATCTCGATAGCTAACATCTGCGCAATTGTTCTTATTCGTTTTGTAATATGTTTCAAACTTCATCAACGAAGGTTACATGACTGCCTTAAGGCTAGGTGGACTGATGAAAGCAATCCCTTCGTACCAAGGGTAATTGAAAGCTATTTGAGAGAGCGAATCGGAAAATATAGCAGCCACGCTGATTCTCGAAAGATTCTCTTTTAAAGAAATCAAAGCGCTTTTCTTAAGAGTTGCGAGAGTACAGCAAGCAACTCTAGACAAACACAGAAAGGGGACACCAATTGCACTGGCTCCTGCTTCTTGCTTGAGGCTTTCGCTGCCAAAGCCGGTAACGGCTTTTATTCAATTGTGCCGTGGTCGGATAGAGCTCTTAAACAAAGAACAACCTTCGCACTACATTTTACATCATCGCAGCTCACTACTCTAGGACGTCAGTGCAGCGCAAATGCACAAAATTGTGCATATTAGGATTATGTATGAACCGCAAATGCTCGTCAAAACCCCGCAGTGTTCAAGCTCACCATTTCGCTCATGCGACTGACTGCGGGGCGACATCATCACGCTACAATTTAGATCCCTGCGCTTACAACAACGAATTATCAGCCTTGTAAGTAGGACAAAGCATCCGTGAACACCCTATCAGCATGACCGATGATGTCTTTTTTCGATCAAGCACTACTCTCGTTCCAACGAGCAGTCCGGTTGGACTTGGTAACTGGCGCCACACGAGTCTGCAAACACATTACCTGCCTGGACCCTAATGTTCATGGAAGTATCACAAGCATTCATATACTGACACTCCGGAGTGTCGTCCAGCCTGTCGAGTATAAGCCAGTCGCTTGTTTTTTGTCTCACAATAGCTCGATTAGATTCTGAAAAATCACAGAAGCCTCCGTTAGGAGCGTCAGATTTGTAGAAGCCGAGCTGCATGCAATCGTTTTCTGGGCCATTGTGCTCAAGACCAAAAATATGGCCCATTTCATGTAGTTCATGAGCACCACAAACCTAGTTCATCACAGTGGTTGAAAGCATTCAAGTCGTTAGCACTTTCAATCAAGTCCTATGAACATTTATCTATTATGCATGAAGACACTTACCGTCTCGTTCCCATCCTAAAAGGGCGTCGATTCACCTTGGCCATACACGCAAGTAATGTTATCAAAGTCCATATACCCTGCTTGACCGACGGCGGTCCCGATATACGCCCCAACCCGCCCATCGATCTTGCTCGTCGGGTACACCAGAAAGAGGACGTCCTCCTTCATTTTTAACTTTCACACCATTTCCTCTCGGATACTTTCCAGGCGGAGCCATCTCGGAATCCGAACATTCCCATTCAATATTGGACGACTTTGTATTCTCGTACCATCATCCGACGTGATCAACATTCACAACTCGTACCGGTGGGGCGACCAGCTTGAAAGTGCGCCCAAAGCTTTGAAGCCATTCTCGTTGCACTAGTTTCAGCTGATAGACCACGTCGTCTTCCATTTGCTGGGATCCAGCTATGTCTTCCTCAGCAAACAAAACGCCTAGAACGCGGTTTTCCGCAGTGAAAACACGGTTTGAACTTGCCGCGAAGATGAGAACGAAAAGTAAAGAGAATCCTGAATGTCCAATGATTGAACCGCGTCTTTGAAAAGGTATGATATAATTCGTGATCCACGGAATTCTCTTTCAGGTCATTGAAGCCTTGTCTACTAAAACAGTTTACGCATCATATATTGACCTGCTACCGCATAGTTTACAAAATCTTTTCTCCAGTGGAAACTGATCTTTCTGAAAGAATTGTCTTCAAGGCCTTACAAAACTCTAGAAGACAATGAAGTCTTCAGCTAATGTAGAAAAGAGATAAATAGATGTAGGTATCGGGACACATGCGTTGCAAAATCCCGGGGACTTATTACAACTCCTACAGTATCATTAGGCAGGCTTTGTTCCATTGCCGTATTCGCGACCTTTTACACGAGACACGTCAACATCAATAGATATGAGAACCTCAATTGTCTGCTGAACTCTGCATTGGGTGGCGCCTTTGGCACCGACGCCATATGTTTGCAACAGAAGCTCGCAAATGCGCCGGTGGTGCGTTTTGGCTGCCTCCAAAACACACCGCATGACGCATTTGCGATGCTCGTGCTCGCATTCCGTAAACTTGGAATTTTTCTGCCTTCACGACTTTCCCGCTTCTTTCAACAATTACTACCACCAGCTTCCAGTCATATCGGTACGAAGCGCGCAAGGGTACAAACCCATAACGGGGCCCGAACTGCCCGAAAACAGTAGCCACCCAATCAACAAACAGATTTTGCTGCCGCCTCTGTTGCTTTTGAAGAAATAATTCAAAATTCACTGACGTCAGCGGCCGTCTGTGAGGGTAATGTTTCCACTGCCGAGCTCTAACATGAAACCTGAACTCTCACCAAGCGAATTAATTGAACTCTACAGCACAAAAAAAATGTTTGAAATTCGCCACCTATACGCAAACTTCACAAAGCTAAAAACTTGTCGATTATTAATAGCAGTAGTATTGCTCTTCTTGCTAATCTGATCATCATATATGAAGTGGTGAAATCTGACAAAGCACTTCTTCTATATGCCCTAGTTCCCTTCTCTTGCTGGCTCACACAAGACCAATTGCTACAATAAACTGCGTGACTTCAACAAAGCGGTCCGAAATCTTTTATGCTTCACTCGGCCTTCGTGTTCAAGCAAATATGCTGGTAAACCTGACTCAGCACCTACATACCATATCGAAACTTCCACTCATTCGTGCCGCAACATGTTTGGATCGTGACTCCAACTTTGGGAGATATAAAAGAAAGGCATTGTCGTCGGTTTGAACTTTTCATCATCACCGTCAACTATCCTCATAATTCACTCATCTTCTCTTGATATATTCTCTGTTCAAAATGATGCTCTGCAAATTCGCCGCACTTGGTGTTGCACTTTTTGCCACCTTCGCCCCTGTTATTGCTCACAATAGGGTACCACACTGGTCTATTGCTCCATACCAGACACGATATGATCGTTTTACAGCAGCTGCCCTACCAATATACTCTTACAAGGAGGGATGTGTTTCGTATCCAGCTGTGGCTCCCAATGGCGACTACAGCAAAGGGTTGAAACCTACTGGATCGCCTGGAGGCAATTGTCGCGATTCGAACCACCGACAGGTTTATACTCGTGCGCGCTTCTTCACGACTGCTGAACGCGCCGGGGAGTTCCATGGTCTCCATTACGCCGTTATGTACGCCATGTTCTTCCCGAAGGACCAGGGCGATCGTCAAGCCCCACTCAGCCTTATCGAAGGTCACCGATATGATTGGGAGGAAGTGGTTGTATTCATTGACACAAGTGGGAAAGCCGTCAAAGCAGCAACTTCAGCACATGCTGGATACATGGCCGTCAATCGCGATCACAAGTACGAACATTTCTGGGATGGAAATCATGTCAAAGTGAAGTACGGCACCATGCCATCCAGATTCCGCGACTCGTTTGAAAGATTTTTCACCGAACCGTTCAAGAATAATGCGTTCTATCCCACCACGGAGTTCCACTCTAGACGCCCGAAGGAAGCTTGTTGGAGTTATATGACACCCGAAATGAGAGAAAGTATCACCAATGTCGACTGGGGAAGTGCAAGTCCCAAAATCGTGGATAGCAGATTCAAGAACAAGGTGACGGATGCTTGGAGGGCTCCTTTGATATAAAAAGATGGTGTTTGATTGCATTGGGAATTTTCGATGCCGCCATGACGCATCGAAAACCTTTGAGGGGGTTCTTAGACTCATATATGTACGTAACATGGTTCGAAATGAGCTGAGACACAGAGCTGAGGCATCCAAAAACCTCAAAAAACACTACAGTCTTCATAAATGCAGCCATTGAACTCTGAACATCGTGACAGTCATCTAAAGCAGGGAGATGCGAGAAATTTAACAATTAAGAAACTATAGTTGGTAGCGGGTGAATAAAGCTTGTCGTTTCTTAAAAGTACAACTTGTCTTCGGATGTCTTTTCCACGGAGTAAAAAGTTAAAATACAGTGTGCACTGCATTGGGTTTTCAAAACAGTAGTTAACTTTTGAAAATATCTAACAGTGTCAGATACGGTGCTTTCGGGGAAATTGAGCGAAAGTTATCAGTAACATGTAGCGGGAACCTTTTGAAATACATGCATGGCAAGTTTTTCATTGCAAAGATCTGAAAAACAAAAGGATTTCTTTTCTTATCTTGATATGTTATTTCAATGTAGACCAAACTAAAAATAAAATGTACAAAAAAGTTATACAAAGGATTAATCTAAGATGACAAAAGAATGTCTTCAAAATCGACAAAACAGCCGAAAAACATATAATTTTCACTTTCTAACATACTTCTAACATTCCCAAACGAGTATAAAACTACAAATTATTTACGGTCAGTATTGATTGTTGTGTAAAGAACAAAGCAATAAATTTAGATTTGTATAGATAGAGCTTTACAAACTAGTATAACTATCGTTGTATCTTGTAAATTCTTTCAACGAGTGAAAGTTGTCGTCAAAAAATGTCGATTTTCCCCTCAACATGTGCAGTTCGGAATCGACAGCTTCCGAACTTCTTACAGAAACTTCCGACAGAATCGATGTCAGATGTAACAATCGTAAAATAAGAATTCTGTTGTCTACACTGTATTTAATAATATGCTGTTCTGTTCTTTTCGGAATGTTCAAGTAGTCAATTTACTGCCGTAACTGTGTAAATGTCCAATTTACAGCATCTCCAAGCGCACACCAATATGTTTTCTATTAGTATACCCCGAGCTTCATCCCTGTTAACCGAGAGCAGCATTAAAACATGAAATATACCAGACCTTTTATAATCATATAAATCTAAACCGATCTTTACCATACTCAAATATGCTGCTTTCATGTGTGCTGTTGAGGTGTATCACAGAATTTTATATGAACAACGTTCTCGCGGCATTTATTTTTGGCATCCATCTGTCGAGAAACACAACTTCGATAGACTGATCCATTCTGCGCGCGCGTTAGTTTAAAGCACGTCACTCATATTACTCGCCATTCAAAGTGTTCTCTTCTTTCGCTCTTACAAAACGCAATCTCCCGGAACACTCGACAAGCCGCCGACCTTTTGCAGTGTCTCGATATTTCAAGGCCCAGTCTCCAGGAGTAATCAAAATGTCAGGAAGTCAGGTGTCTACACGCTCGGAGAACTAGCCTCACCTGAGGCCAGCTCGGCCTCATATGACGCCAAAATTTCTCTTAAAAAGAAACCAAAACTCATTCAAGATATAAAATTTCAATTTTAGAACAGAAAGGAAGAAAACAAAAATGAAAACCATAAATCTTTATCGTTGAGGAAAAGCCTCGGAAATCTAGTCAAACAGAGGTTTAATACTGTTCTATAAAACGAGATAATTTTTGTGTAGCAAGCTTAATTAGTCACAAAAAAACAACAACCAAATATATTTTTGCCTCAAATTAGGCAAAACAACATGTCAAAAGGAAATATGTCTTTCAATCTTCTAGTAATGCATAATTACAATCTTGAGTCAATCAAAGGAAGAGTGTTTTGTAATATGTTCCAGTTACACTAAGCTAGTAGATCTCATTTATTGCTTAATTACAAAGAAATAAAAAATGGTTTCATATGAGACCAATTGACCTCATATGAGGCCATCGATCTTATAAAAACAAATGAGGCAGTAGTAGATCGTGGATGTTTTTTCATCTTTTTTGTCTATTTGGATCTGTCTCAGCCTTCATCATAGCCATTCCGCGCGGTCTCTTCTATTTATATTAGAAAAAAAATAAGTATTTCTGGTGCCGTTTGTGTCGTAATATGATCACTGCGATGCTTGATTAATATAATTATATACCATTTTGTGATGCATTTTTTATGACAAAAGTATTCACTTTTTTCGCATAACTTCTAATCAAACATCAACTCTCAAAGACTTTTAGATACCAAAATATGCTTCTAAATATTATGGCGTAAAGACAATGCTTCAGATAAAAACGTTGATATGTGACTTCTCGTTTATATTTGGCCTTATTTCGGGCAAGCTTTCCAATGACCAAAATATTGTTACAGGTCTCTCTTCATATTCTTTTGACAAAGAATACTTTACGACGCTCTGAACACCTAGTTTTTTCTTTCTCTGGTGCAGGGTCTGGAGAACAAGCGACACAAAAACATTATGTATCTGTCGTACAATCATCTCTGGGATATGCTACTGTCTTGTCTCTGGAGCGTGGTGATGCTCAACCGTAGGGAGCGTGGTGACTCTCAACCTTAGAAGGTAGACGTAATAAACCTCGATGGTAACAGGGCACCGTAAAAACCCTCAGGGGCAAACGGCGGGGCAACTAGCCTATACCGTGTAGGTGAACGATGGTAGGCGTCGAAGCGCGGGAAAGCCTGTGTGGTAGTTGAGAAACGATGAACCAAAAGGTATAGTCGTGACCCAAGTGGTGCCTGTCTTTATCAGACTAGAATGGAGAAGGTGCAATTCCCTATATGCAGTGGACTGCTCTCTCGAGATCACCCGGGAGGTGCCAGCACGGCACGGTCTCTGACATAGTGTCAGAGACCTGGCCAGCACTGGCTACAGTGCCAGGTGGCCACTCAACTACTGTACTAAAATACGCATAATTACAATTACTATCACTATCAATTACTCAACGAGAAGGTACATGTCAACACTGCACGTGGCTGACAACACCTAGATGGTAGCTCGCCCGGAGCTACGTGGCCGATGATCCCTCGCATCCATCACCTACAAGATCAGTGTAGTATATCGACAACTCGACAACCTCAAAGGTCAAACCTGTACGACAATGCCCCCAAGGAGGAAAACCTACGAAGACGTCCGGATCTTCCTCTCACGAGGTAACCGGCGCGGTAGAGCCCTCCCAGGGATCGGCGCGCAATGCCGGGTGTAAGCTGGAGCCGAACCGTCGCGACGGGCGCAGGGAGGCTGAAAGAAGCCGAGAATATCCGCCGAAGCGGTGCTTGCGTATCCTCTGAGGAGGCAAAACCCACGAGAGTGGCGAGCACGACAGGTGTCAGTGCGAGCCGCAAGAGCTGGAATTGCCCAATGAAGGGGAGGATAAGGGAAGGAAAATGGGAACGGAGGCAAGAGGGCGAGGTTGACCACGAGTCGCAAGAGGGGACTCGGGAATAGCCGGCACTGCCGGGTGTAGCAAACAGTATACACGGGCGGAACCACGAAAGTGGAAATAGATACCCAACACAAGAAGGCTGCTTGAACGTCCAAGGGGGTTGGGAAGCCGTGCACCACGGGAAATCCCTCCGTAAGGAGTTGTATATCCGCGCAGGCGGTTCGACCTAGAGCCAAGATCTGGAAGACCAGGATCACCCTTGTTGGGCAGACTTTACTGGACCGGCGGCCGCGAGGCCGGCGGCCTAAGTACTGTAGTCACCGTAGAATAGAATGAATAAAGTCTATCCTAAATAGCTAAATGTCTGTCTAACAAAAGGGGCCAATTTGGCGGCCACGTGTCGCGCGGGCGCTGCGGCCACGTGTATGGCACCCGGTCCGGCCGGTGCATCACCGGCGTTCCGGCCATTGCCGTGAAACCGGATTACTCCTACTCATAACGAGGTTGCACGCCGGAGGCTCCGGAAAAAACTTAAGTCCCCAAAAACCTCCCTGGAGGACGTTGCTCTTCATATCCCCCCCCTTAAGACAGGGCGAACACCTCGAAGAGGAAGTCGGCATGGCAGCTCGTCGTGATAAGAGCGCGTCCGACACCGGGTCTCCGGAAACCAACACACCTTCACCAAGGATCCCACGCACGCTCTCCGCATCCGATTCCAACCACAGCACACCAACACGCACCATGTCCAACCCCGACCGTCATAACACATCCGCGACTCCCGCCCTTGGCGGTTCCAGCGGCTTCCGGTCCGCGCCCCACCCTGGGGATGTTACCAACCTCGCGTACGAAGACCGCCGTATTGGCGCCCGCTTTCGCGGACAGGCGGACCCACCGCAGTGGCCGACCTACGACGCCCTCGTGGGTGCAAATCCGAGAACTCGGCATGGCTCCGCGATGTTGCGGTATGCGCCTTGGTTTCACCCATTGGCTGTCCGCGACGAGGATTTGATCCAATCCTACACCGATAATTCGGAGATGCTCCCGGGCGACCTGCCCGGCGTGGTGACCATGTCCTGGGATTGGCGTAATCGCATCGCCATCCCGGTACACCACATACTCCGCCGACGCGGTGAATCCTCTGCGGAGGCTCAGGCCGCGCTTGTGCGGATCGCTTATCTCAGGCACCATCGGGCGCCTTTCGAGTTCCCGATACCGCCCGAGGTCGAATTCGACGTCCACCTTTACCGCACTCGCGGGGAAATGTCGTACTGCGACCGTCTCAACGGATTGGAAACCGTCGCTTGGAGGGGCACACCGATCGCTCGGCAAGAAGCCCTTTGCTGGGTACGACCGATTCTTCGGGCAGAGTTCCGCTACCAACCGCGGCAGTCGCGCTCGAACTTCCTTCAGAACTTCATCCGCGATGAGCGGCGTTGGCGGGCCCGGACCGGGTACTTCGTACCGTACCAGAACACGGAGATTGAGCGCATCGCGCCTGCTCACCGACGTGGTCGGTACGTCAGTCTCCCAGACTGGTGGTCCTCCTTGGAGGCGTGCTGGGGTTGCTTCATTGAGCTGCACCCAGTATTCACCGATGTAGGGTCGTCGTTCTTGAACGATCCCCAGTCGGGGTGGTGGTCCGTCGTGGTAAGCGAATGGGCCGTCCGCACTGCGGCTTTTATCCTCGCTGAGGCGTACGACCAATACCGATTGTGGTACGTGCCACCGCGTGTGCGGGCTGCGATCCGCCGTTTGGACATGCGCATCCCCCTCGGGGGCGAGGCGAACGAAGAAGAGATGCTGGGCCTCCTCGACTTTGTGGAGGGGGTCCAGTGGGATGAGGTCCCGCTGGAGAACTCCCAACGCATTCAACCGCGTCGCGGGTCTGGTCCCGGATTCGGGAGGAATACCGCGCTAGCGGGGGATTTCATCTACTTCGACCCCTGGGATTACCACGAGATCAGCCGCGAGGAAGCGGAAGCCAACTGGCATGCGCCGCGTGAAGTCCCGGCCGACCACCCGCGAGGGTATGTCGACTCGAGCGACTATTACCGCGACTATGCGGATGGTGACCCGATGGTCGACAACGAACCGGAGGATCCGGGTTACGCCCCGATGGAGGGTGACGAGTCCGGCGAGGCCGGTGGGGAGTCCGTTGAATACGGTGGTGCGGCTCCATCCGGGGCTGCTGACGCCGTGCGAACGGATTCCTATCCGACTCCATCGGTGGCGGGCCCGCCCGCAGCCGTCGCTGGCGCGGAGCGGGGCGAGGTCATCGCGCGCTTCCTTCGGGAGGTGGGGCTTCGCCCTTCCGAGATCTCGGGTGATGTGGCCGCCATGCGGGATGCCTTAGCCAACCGCCTGGGCGGGAGTCCACCTCGTGCGGAGGAATGACCGGAGCTTCCGGTAGAATGTAGGGCGGCGCCACTAGGGCGCCCTTGCCAGTAGTGAGAAATAAAAGAAAAGGGTCGCCTTTCCGACGCCCTTTCCCAAGTCCACTTCTTTCTTTCCGGCGTACCGGCCTTCAACCGGGGTTCCGGCGTTGCAGGGAACCAGCCTAGCTGGGAGTTCCGTGTTTAACGGTGGTCGCTTCGCGCGCGGACAAGGTAACTGGCACGAACACCAACGAGGTTGGGATAGCGTGAGCGGTTGCTTCCTTCCCCGCGTTGGGGCATGGACGGAGATGGCGCGTGGCGCCATCAGCCATTCCATTCCGTGTTCACGGTTTATCCCTCTTGGGCGTTTACCAGCGTGGCTGGGAGTGCGGTCCCCGCAAGGCGGTGGTATCGCATTACCGCAGAGCGCGGGAGGTGCTCGATGGGCTCCGGGGTGCCCCACTCCGGCCCGTATCTGTACCAGCGGGTCCGGTACTTGAGCACCCCGTGCTCATCGTAGCTATGTCCGACGATTCGGTCGAGGACGTACTCCTGCACGTAAACATGCCGGCCTTGCCGGGTGGTGGTGGCCCGAGCCTCAGCGCCGCGTGGTGCTGGGCTCGTCGTCGCCTGTTCCGGGTCACCCGGTTTGTCATTCCGCTCTGCAGTTGTTGCCGGGTTGCCGGGGCTGCCGTACCGCTTCGCGGAAGTTGCCGGCGCGGCCGGGTTGTGTTTCCGCTGGGCTGTAGGGGCTTCCCTGAAGTCCGCTCTTACCGCGAGTTTGCGGGGGTCCTTCCGTCTTGGTGACGGTTCGCCGGAGGCCTCCGCTTGATTTGCGGCATGCGGAGTTCCCATTGGTGGGCAGTTTACGCTGTGCGGTGCGCCGTGGGCGGTGAGTGGTTCACCGTCCCGGCGGTTCGCCTCCGCGGGGTGGCTGTCAGCCAATGACCGCGATGCCGGGTGCCCATTGGTCCGATTTCCCACCCGGGTCACGTGACCTTGAGGACAGGTGGCCGGACCGTCGCGGACGGTCGGCTCCGATTGTTCGGCAAGGGAGGCGGTTTTCGACTTGTCGTCGCGCCCCTTTTCCCCCATGGGGTTCGTACCGTTCTCAACGGAGTGGCTCGCTAGACCTGCTTGCGCAGCGCCCGCCGGAGTACCGGTATCGACCGAATCGCTCGGTGTGCGACCACGAATGTGCGGGGAGCCCTCAGTTGCTTCCACGCGATGCGGAGCGTCCGTAGGGTCTCGCTTCCCGGCTTCGGGTCTTCGAGCGCCTTGGTTCCCCTTGCGGGGTTGCGTGGCGGTCGGATTGACCGCCGCGTCCCGCGGGAGCGGATTGGCGTCCAGCGACGATGCCGGTTGCCCGCTCGGGGCCCTTGCCCGGGGTGTCCGGTTAAACCTCCGTTGCGACGGCAATGCTTCCGCGATTGAGCGGGTCCACTTCCCCTCCTTAGACGGAGCCACGGGTGATGGTGGGCTAACCGCATGGCGGGTATAAATACCGCTGCGCGGCGCCCGTAAGGGTAGCTGGCCGCGAGGGCCAGGTGTTTCCGGGATTGTCGGTGGTTCCGATAAAGTCAGTATATCGGAGAGACCCCGTGAGGGGTGCGGTACCACGGCGGGGCGTGGTACCACCGTTGTACCCTTGGTATCCGAGGCCATTTCGACGGGGGCTGATGCGTTTTCCGCCTGCGGCGGTGGGGCGGCTACGATGCGGTCTTGTGAAAGACGTTCGTGGTCGCCGTTCTTGTCCACCACAACGGTGCCGGGGAGGGAGGACACGGCCCGGAACGGACCTTCAGCGACAGGCGAGAGCTTGTGACGCTTGTCGGTCCGGGGGTTGTAGTACTCCCGGCGAACGAACACGTAGGTTCCCGGCTTGGGCGGTGCCGGTAGTGGTCTGCGTGAGCGGTTATCAAAATCCCGCTTGTAGGCGGCCTGGGCACGTTCCATGGACTTCGGGGCGACCGGTACGAGCTTGGTAAGCCAGTTCTTCCACTTGAGGCGGTATTGACCCACGGATGGGAAAGAGGTGACCCTGTGTTGGGGTTCGACCGCCACTGGCGGGGGTGTCCTGGAGAGCAGAAGCTCGAAGGGAGTTAGACCGGTTGTCCGGTGAACCTGCGTGTTGTAGGCGTAGGTGATAGCATCAGAATAAATGTCCCACGTCATTGGGTGATTGGATACGTAGGAGCGTAGCGACGCGAGTAGGGTGCGGTTGAAGCGTTCCACCTGCCCGTTTGTTTGCGGGTGGTAGGTGGTAGTAAACAGGTTCTTGACGTCGAGGATGCGGCAGACGTCCTGGAAGAACTTAGAGGCGAACTGCTTACCGTTATCGGATAGAACCTCTATCGGAGGGCCATAAACGAACGCCCAGTGCGTAACGAAGGCGTTCGCAACCGTGAAAGCGGTGATTTTCCGTAAAGGTACGGTGCGCACCAGCTTCGAAAAGCGGTCAGTGATAACCAAGAGGAACTTGTTTCTCTTGCGCGTCTTGAGTAGAGGCCCGAGAATGTCGATTGCAACAAACTCGAGGGGCGCCCTTGCGGGGAAAAGCTTCATCCGTTTGGAGTGCTTCCGGAGTTTCACCCGGTTCTTTGCGCATTGGGTGCAGAACTGCACCGTAGCGTAGCAATCAACCGCCATAGCGGGCCAATAAAAGTCCCTTCGCAGGGTTAGATAAAGTTTTCTCCCACCGGAGTGCCCCCCGAGGGTCGGGTAGTGTGAGAGGTGGAGCACCCTGGTTTGCAGGGTGTGAGGGACCACGATCTGGGATCGGTGGTCCACCGTCCGGACGAGGTAACCGATGTCGTTTACCTCGAACGGGAGGTCCTCTCCACCGTTTAGGCGGGCCCGTATGCGCGTGCAGAATGGGTCACCGAACTGTTCTCGGATCATCTCCTCGGTGGAGATGGTTACAAAGGTCCCGGGTACGGGTGTTTCATTCTCGCGCGCTGCGAGTAGCTCATCCATTTCCATGGTGTCTTCCCCGGTTTCGGGCCAATCCGACTCCGTCGGTGTTTTCCCTTCCAAGGTAAAGCACGGGATCTCGTCGACCTCCGGGTTGGCAAGTGCTTCACCTGTCGTAGGTAATCGAGAGAGGGCGTCTGCTTGGGTGTTCTGGACACCCTTCTTGTAGACGACCTCGAAGTCGAATTCCGCCAAGCGGAGGCGCCACCGCATTAAGCGGCCAGAAGGATCTGCGATGTTCAGCAGCCACATCAACGAGGCATGGTCCGTGTACACGGTGAAATGAACGCCCATGAGGTATGGGCGCAGAGTGGATAGCGCCCAGACCACTGCGAGGCACTCCTTCTCGGAGACCGAGTAGTTGCGCTCGTGGACGTTCAGCGTGCGGGACCAATAGCCAATTGGTTTGCGTTCCCCCTCGGGGGTGGTTTGGAACAGTGCGCCGCCCCCCTGGTGGTCGCTGGCGTCGGTGTCGATGGAGTAGGGAAGCCCAGGTTTGGGCAAGGATAGGATGGGAGCTGTCGTAACTGCCTTAATCAAGGAGCGAAAAGATTCCGACTGATCGGTGGTAAATGGCGCAAGCTTTGGTGGCTGGCCCTTCCGCAGTAGCGCGTTTAGCGGAGCGGCGATATCCGAGAAACTCGGTATAAACCGTCGATAGACGTTGACCAGACCTAAAAAGGATCGGAGCTCCGTTTGAGTACGGGGCTCCTTCGCCTCACAGAGGGACTTGATACGAACTTGTTCGATCATTAACCGTCCTGGACGGATGACGTGCCCGACATACTTCACCGTGTCGGTGAAGAACTCGCACTTCCTCAACTTGAGGGTTATTCCTGCGTCTCGCAGTACGGTCATCAGGTCCCGCACGTGGGTCAGGTGATCGTCCAGGTTTCTGGAAAAGACAATGATGTCGTCCAAGTAGACAAGGCACGTGCGCCACTTGAAACGCGACATCAGTATGTCTATTGCCCTTTGAAAGGTGGCCGGTGCATTGGTTAAACCAAACGGCATCCGCTTGAAGCGGTAGGAACCCGAGTGGCAAACAAACGCGGTTTTGTCTCGGTCCTCTTCCCGGACTGGGACTTGCCAGTAGCCCCAGTTAGCATCCAGAGCCGTAAACACGGTAGCGTCCCCGAGCGAGTCTATACACTCGTCCATGCGCGGAATCGGGTAGGTGTCCCTCACGGTGACGGCATTGCGGCGGCGGTAGTCAACGCAAAACCGCCACGTGCCGTCAGCTTTGAGGGACAGCACCACCGGTGAGGCCCAAGGAGATTGGGCGGGCTCGATGACTCCAGCACGGAGCATCTTGTCCACCTGAAATTCTTCCTCCTCCCGAGCTTTCGGTCCCGCCCTGTAAGGGGGTTGTGCAACCGGACGTGCGTCCGGTAGCAGGTCTATCCGATGTTCGGTTGTATTGATCTCACCCAGTGAGCCGTCCCACATTGTGGCAAACTCGCGTAGCATTCCGCGTAAGCGGTCCCGGTGTGAGACCGGTACATGACTCAGGTCCAGGTCCTCGAGGGCCTTGATCGGGTCTATCTTATCGTAGCTCGTAGGCTGTGCCCTGGTGTCAGGTGTGGGAACCGACGAGGTCGGAAATGCATCCGTCTTGACGGTTTTATCGAGCGCCAACTGCTGTGCCTCCCCGGAGGTTTCTGCACCGGATACCGGGAGACAATCCTCGGTAGAGGGAGTTATTCCTAGTACTTTGGCAGCCGTCACCTTTGTAGAGAGCATCGCGAGCGGGTGCGGCGTCACAGACCCAATGACTTGGTTCTTTGCCAGCGTCTGGGGAGCCTTTCCCAGATTGGCAACCAACACCCTGAAAGGGGAATTCGGCGTGACTTGCACGATTCCGTTCGCAACGGTTATCTGAAATTTCTCGTACAACGAGGGCAAGGGCTGAACAACCCGAAGACCGTGTTGACGGGAATTGACTGAAACCATAACCTGGCTCTCCGGGGGTATGGTTACTGACGAGGCAAAGCGTAGCTTCGTAGAATCCCGGTTCGCCGGTGTGGGTTTCTGCGCAGCAGGTAGAGGAACGTGTTTCTTCGATGCCCGCTTTAGCGGTTGACGAACAATGGGGACGGTCGATCCGTCCTCAAGTTCCACCTGCTTAAGGCGTGGGCGGATGGCGTCGACAAACCTGTGGCAGTAGTCATATCCCAGTATAACTGGCGCGGCCAGCGAGCGGCACACAATAAAAGTTAGTTTAACCACCATCCGCCCTAGCCTGACGACCAGGTCGATCACACCAACCGTTTTCAACGGGTTGTTATTGGCGTCTGAGACGTCGGGTACCGTTTCAGAACGGATGAGTGACCGCAATGGCGGGGGTAAAACCGATTCCACAATAAAGTTCGGCCCAGCACCTGTATCCAGGACAGTGAGATATCTCACCATAAACTGCGTGTGCAGACCAAGGTCAGCGTAAACCTTGTAGTTATGCTGCGCCATTACCAAGACTCTATCCGGGATCCGGTTATTTCTAATCCGTATCCACGGTCGACGCAAAACACCGAGGTGTTTAGAGTCCGCGTCTGCGGTGTCCTTCCTTGTCAGGATTTTCACAGGGGAGCGAGGCATCGGCGCCTCGGGCGTCGTCAGCCTCAACTCTGAGGACGCCTCTCCCGAAGGGGAGACTCCCTCTATTCTTTTCCCTGTACAAGGTCCTGGTCGGGCGAAGGCCCGACTTCCTCGGCAACGAGTGCATGATTCCGTTGCACGGTAGCTACCGCAGGAGCGAGTTGAGATCCAGCAGCGTGGTTTGGCGCTGGTGCGGCGCGTACCAGCTGAGCCGGTTTGTACAGAGAATTCAGAGTGTGAGCCAATGCGTTGGGGAAGTCCGTCTTCGCGCGGAGATATGACGTGAGTGGCACGGAGCCCTTCTCCTGCGGGGAGAGGGCTTCGAAGTTATCCACCACTCGCGCCATATCGCGTAGCGATAAAAGGCATTGCGGGGAGGTGTGCCCGCGCTCGTAGCACAAGTGGCACACCAACGTCACTCCCGCGTTTCGCGGTACGGCATTCCGAGCATCGGTGTATCTTCCGGGTTCCCGGTTTCCAACCCATCCAGGGCGCTGACTTCGTGTCATTCCGTTCGAGTACGCCATACGGGGGGCCGGAGTGCGGCGGTCATTAAGATAAAAGACCTGCCCGTTCTCCGTGTCCCTTGCGGTTGAGTCCACCGAGCCATCCGTCGTAGACGGTAATTCCGTTGTCGGAATAGATAAACCATCGTGATGGATGACATTCATATTGTCATAACCCTGTTTGGGGATACCATCCGTCGCAAATGACGGTGAAGAAGAGTCCGACTCAAGCAGCAATGCCTTAGCGGCCTTCAACCGGGTTCCCGGATGGCGTGCACGTAGTGCATCTCCCTCTGCGCGGGCAAACTGTACAAGTTCAAGGTAGGTCACCTTCGGCTCTTGTTCCCTGTAACGGGCGACAAGAGTCTTGATGGCAGGATCCAAGCCATCAATGAACATCGTACAGCGTTCCCCAGCGGGGTATACATTACCACAACGGTGGAAAGCCTTCTTCAGGCGTACCGAGTAATCGGTCTCGAGCTCGCCGGAGCGTTGTCGAGTGTCTCGCAAAGCGAGTATCGCCGCTTGTATCGCGAAGTCGGTTGCGTAGGAACGCAGG
This sequence comes from Agarophyton chilense, assembly GCA_030374765.1. Lineage (NCBI taxonomy): Eukaryota > Rhodophyta > Florideophyceae > Gracilariales > Gracilariaceae > Agarophyton > Agarophyton chilense. The sequence continues at coordinate 140,510 of JARGXX010000016.1, forward strand.
AGGTACTGCACGGCCTCGGGCCAGCAGGTCACACCTCCTTCAGAGGCTCGCGACGAGCCCCGAACCGACAAAAACTGATCTTCAGCGACACCCCGTAGAAAGTAGGGTAGCGCCACGTAGGCTTGCCCTTCGTTCATTCCGAGTATATCGGCTTCCGCTACAAAGCGGTGTAGGAAATCCAAGACCAGAATTGGATCATCCCCAGTAAACGACTGGTTACGAAGTGAAAGCTGCATCCGCTTGATGCAGTCTTTCACTTTACCCGTGTCACGCGGTGTCCGACCTAAAGAGGAATCTTCTAGCCGGTAATACCGGTAGGACAGGAGTGTCCTCTACAGAGGGTTGGTGGGCTTCAAGGGTTTGAGGCCCGGATGTCGCCGACCCTTGGGGCGCGACCGGATGGCCCCGTAGGTGGCAGAGGACCGCTTTGAGCGGGAAGAGCGCCCATAAAGATCCTGTGGGTCATCGCTCTCCGATGAATCGGAACTCTCCGAGTCACTCGGTTTACCGTCCGACTCAGATGATGAGTCGGACGGGTGTCCGTGCTTACGGTTAGAATCCCGGTTCTTCCGGCTCTTCCGGTTCCGCGACTGGGTCTCTCGATGAGAGACAACCGGTCTAGCCGCGTTCGCGGGCGACGTTAACGTCCTCTCCACCGACTCAAGTCGGCTTCGGAGACGCTCGAAGCGATTCTCCATACCTTTTGCGAAGGAAGACGGAGCGCCAAAACACTCGAGTAGTGTATTGACGTCCGACCGCAATACGCGGATATCCTCGGCTAAGTCACTTGGAGGGGGGTTAGCGAGGCTTCCTCGTAAAGAGGTGAACTCCCTCGACAGGGTATTGTGAGCAGCCCGCAGGGAGCGGAGCTGCTCTTCCAAGCGTACAATCCGCGCTTGGTCGACCAACCGCGGAGGCGGAGAACCACCGTTGCGACGGTCGTTAACCCGGAATCGGGCTGCGGGTCTTCAGTGCCGGTGACCGGTATCTCCCGGGAATCCGGTGTTGGAGCCAGGGCCTGTGGAACATCAGTGCCCCTGGCATCACCGCTTTGGCGGGAACGGCTGCGTGTTGCAGGAGGCTCCATGCTAGGCGGTTTCCTTGGCATTGGCCACACCGTCTCGACGGAAGAATAGAAAGCAAACCGGTGAGACCGGAGAAACCCCGTTAAACTGAAAACAACCTCAGAGAGGACACAAGCGGTCTTGACTTCTAAGTCGGGAGACCAATTTGTAGGACAATGCCCCCAAGAGGGAAAACCTACGAAGACGTCCAGATCTTCCTCTCACGAGGTAACCGGCGCGGTAGAGCCCTCCCAGGGATCGGCGCGCAATGCCGGGTGTAAGCCGGAGCCGAACCGTCGCGACGGGCGCAGGGAGGCTGAAAGAAGCCGAAGAATATCCGCCGAAGCGGTGCTTGCGTATCCTCTGAGGAGGCAAAACCCACGAGAGTGGCGAGCACGACAGGTGTCAGTGCGAGCCGCAAGAGCGGGAATTGCCCAATGAAGGGGAGGATAAGGGAAGGAAAATGGGAACGGAGGCAAGAGGGCGTGGTTGACCACGAGTCGCAAGAGGGGACTCGGGAATAGCCGGCACTGCCGGGTGTAGCAAACCGTATACACGGGCGGAACCACGAAAGTGGGAATAGATACCCAACACACGAAGGCTGCTTGAACGTCCAAGGTGGTTGGGAAGCCGTGCACCACGTGAAATCCCTCCGTAAGGAGTTGTATATCCGCGCAGGCGGTTCGACCCAGAGCCAAGATCTGGAAGACCAAGATCACCCTTGTTGGGCAGACTTTACTGGACCGGCGGCCGCGAGGCCGGCGGCCTAAGTACTGTAGTCACCGTAGAATAGAATAAATAAAGTCTATCCTAAATAGCTAAATGTCTGTCTAACAAAAGGGGCCAATTTGGCGGCCACGTGTCGCGCGGGCGCTGCGGCCACGTGTATGGCACCCGGTCCCGCCGGTGCATCACCGGCGTTCCGGCCGTTGCCGTGAAAATGGATTACTCCTACTCATCACGAGGTTGCACGCCGGAGGCTCCGGAAAAAACTTAAGTCCCCAAAAACCTCCCTGGAGGACGTTGCTCTTCAAAACCTTCTGCCACTACACGACAGTATCTTCTTCTTTGGCTAATATAGCACAGAAACGGAGCCTCGTAAGAAATTCAAGACAAAGTAGGATTGTAATCCCTAGGCAAACCGGCACGACAAGCGGAAAGAGTAGAGTGTAAAACGAAATTCGAATATTTTAAGTGCACGAGGGGTCGTCAGCCAAGAAAGTGAGGGGTCAAAAAGGGGTCACCCATGCAAAAAAAGAAACAAAGCGAATGGGAGCCATGAAAAACGAAATAAAACAACTCTGTGTACGAACGAGAATACATATATTATAATAAAAAAACGCCCTAAGATGTAAAATTCTCCTAAAAAACCCATTTCTGTAGGGCAACGCTTGGAGCGGAGACACCACGAAGATGTTCGGGATCTTCCTCTTTTGAGAGACACGCCTCAGGCGGGGGAGACGCGTCCCAGCGGGGCACAGAAACAGAGCCACTCTGTAAAGGCACGACGAAGTCGGGTGTAAGACCGAGGCCAATCCGGCGGGATATACCTAGAGTGTTTAGGTGAGCACGGCACAGTCCGGGGTGTGACCAATCGTAGGCGGAGCGGTACCACGGCGATTGTCGGAAAAGTAGCGAGGAAACACTCGTATGAGGTGGACGAGCGGGGTGAGTGGGGCGGCCACTCACGAGAGCCAAAAAGGAGAACAAGAGGAAAACGGGGGCGAAACCCTATACAGGGGTGAGACTACGAAAAGTGTCGGCGATTAAATATGAACCCACGGTGGTGGTAGCACTCTGGTTGACAGAGGGGTGGATGAACTAACGTGCAACGGGCGCTCACGCAGTATACGGTGAAGACGCGCCGAAGGCGAAAAGTTCAGAGCCAAGAATCCCTCCTTGGGATCTCCCAAGAGGGTGTTTACTGGGTAGCAGTGCTCAACCTCCTAAGTAGTGTGGTGCGCGGCCCCTGACAGTGGGCGCGCGCCCGAAAAATAGACTCTAAATAGCGATAGCGTAGCTAAATAAATACTAAAAAATACTAAATAATACTAACCATTAGGTAGAATCCGGGCCACGTGTGGCACGTCTCGTACTCGAGCGTTGGCATCCGTGCAGTCCACGTTTTCCACCAGTGTGCATCTCCGGTCCTAACCGGCCGTCGGCACGCAATAGCGGTATAGCTTGTCATAGACCAAGCTAGTCCTCAAGCGAGCGAAATCTCTAAGTCCTGGGAAGAAACCCCTTGAAGGGTATTGTCCTTCAAATTCGTCAAGGTTTATTCAACAGAAAAACAAAATCGAATATTCACTAGATCTTCGAATCTATTACAACCTACTTGCGCATTTTTCGAAAACTACTGTCAAGTGCGATAACTTTTTTTGAAAGCTCTATGTCTTTTGTCGGTGATTTTATTACATTCACTGTTGAGCACCAATGAAATTCAAGTCTGTTTTACGTAATTGATATAAAAATAACGTAGTAGTGGCATGTTTGCTAAAAATGAATATTTTAGGGAGTTAAAGTCTCATCATCAAAAGAAACACCTCCAAAACGTCTTTTCAAATGCATATTTTTCTTTTCGTGGTAGCGCTTTAAAATTTTCCTACGTTTGGCACAGATTAGTACCCCAATCCTGCGGGGTCTAATTTCCAATGGTGCATAATGTTCAACGTCAACTGCACGTAGTGGGTGCCAACGAATTTGTAAATTTGTTATGGTAGAAGCAAACTGAAAAAAGTTTTTTAATATCTTCTCACTCCATCGCCCTTTCACAGCAAACCAACTTCAACCAGTCGTAAAACGTCCGAAATAAATTTCTACAATGATACGATTGAATGAGACTTTTCTATTTCTACTAACCTGTTCCCTGGACAAGAATCCATTGCTTGGCTTACGAGTAGGATTTCGAAACCGAACATGTTAACCACTCTTTTCATATCCTTCATCAGCAAATACAGCCCACAATTTTTCATATTCATCATTGAGTTCACCAACATCTGCGGTTTCCTTTTCATCGAATACTTTCTCCGGTGCCTCGTTATTAAACTTTATATTGTCATAGATTATATCTGCATCTGCCGTTGATCCAGGAAAAAGAGTGGATGTCCCAAGAGCCATACCGTTCAGCAACACTGAGACTTTGCTTTTGTATTCATACAGTTAATTTTTACCATTGTACTACATCTTACCCTTTTCCATGAACCCACTCGGTCAATTACTTTCATGGATTAAAACATTAGTGGCACAACTAGCGTACTTATAGTTTCGAAACGTCTTTCCTTGCTTAACCATCTTACCTATCCAAATCGAGCATAAAATACTGCACTAGATCATCAGATAGCATGACAATACACTTTGCAATCATACGCTCGAACGTTGGTTCCTTCGTAGTAAGCATTCTGGAGCGAAAATCTCACTTTCCACGGTGTTTGAGAACAGTTAAAGTCATGAACAATATATCCTTGCACTCGTCTTATATCGACGAGCACGACCAGTTTTCAACAAATTTCGCACTGGTTCCCCCACTCCATTCCATAATGTTTGAAATTCTCTTGCATTGAAATCGGTCATGCGATAAACTGTACAAGATCCGCCGTTTCTAGAAAATGAACCGAATACAGGACACTCGCAGTCAAACTCTTCATCGCTGTCGGAAACGTCGAGTGTTGTGTTTTATTTTTCCTTATCCTCATCGTGATTTAACTTGGCTTCGGTAAAAAGTTCAAGCGCTTTTTTCGTCTACTGTGACGATAGAAAGTGTTCTTCAGGCGTTTTGAATGCGACAAAGAAATCCTTGACGAACCAGAACGGCACTTCCGGTAAGTGTCTCGAGCCATTTGGTATAGGATTCCAATCGAGAAGCGATGAGTGAATGCACAATACTTTCTTATTCTATGTATGAGAGATTTCTCACAATTCAAATTGTTTGTTACATGAACTATATTACTACGTATTTATTTTGAATTGTGATAGGTTTGGCATGTTATATTGCATAAATGTGGATGACTGCGTGGTAGTCTATTACCCACGTGGAAGATTTACTATATACGGTAGATCACTATGGTAAACTTTCTACATTAATAAAAATAACGCCGATAAGAAAACATGTAAATTATCCAGCAGCGTTTTGCGCAAATTAGTACACCACTTGAGTACGATTAATCCGTCGGGCAATTATGGTTTCCAATAAAGACAGCACTCATAACTCGCACAAGTGGTAAAAATTCTTGAGTCGTTGGAAAACACCTTCCCAAAGATTGCAATTCATTTCTGTTTTCATGGTTGCTAGCAAGGGATCAACGAGGGACAGTAAATCAGCAAAACTTGCGCATATGACAACATCTGGGTCGACGGCCTCATCTCACATTCGAAGAATTAAACCCTCCGCAACGAAACTCAAGACCTTCGGCAGGGAAAATTCCCAATTCTCCGTCTCCAGGACAGATCCGCTTTTGTGATCAACTTCTCTGATTCCTCGGCTTCCACCGACGGTTCGCCGTTCAGCTATCTCGAATTATTGGTCAATATGCCATCCAATGGACGACGACAACCACAACCACGCAAACGACACCCCACAGGAGTATTCCTCTGGCTATCGTTCCTTGTGCTTTCCTTCCTTACCTTTGCCGCAGAGTTGTGCTACAACTGCAGCGTCGGTTGCAAAAGCACAAACATGGGAGTCGCTCTTGTAAGAAAATATGCTCCTGTGCTGTAGACATTGTATCACAAAGTCTTCGGTCTTCAATTTGCGGTTGACGCATCTATCCTCCAGCTTGGGCAGTGGTTTCACCCTGCTTCATTGTCTAATGACGCGCTGTAGTCGATTTAAACCAATCGAAGTGGAATGCTTGTGGTAGATATTCCAGTTCTTGTAACCATTTAGTTGGATTGGCGTAACTGTGTGGCGGTTCCGTTTCATACAATGAATCGCCGCGGGAGCAAATCGGTAGCATCCGCGCATGCAGCTTTTTTCCTCCTCGGTCATCAACAGCTTCGCCCGTCTTCTTTCGAGCATCGCATTGCCAATGGTCTGGGCTTTGATTTCACGCTGATTTGGACCCAAGGTGATTTTGGATATCTCGACCACTTAACAGATTCGAAAACTTTTCCATGAAAAAGACCTTTTCCCTGTGCACCACAGCGTCATTCTCTGGGTCCCGCCTATTATTCGGGCTGAATTTCGCTTCTTCCGACGGCTGCAACATGCGAACATGTTGAAAATAATACGCTTTGAGCGGCGAGAGCGATTCCGGTTCGGGTATATGGTACAGTACCAAAGCGTGAATATTGAACCCATTGAACGACCAATCGACGCAGTCGGTATGTTCCCATTACATCTTGGTGGTCATATCTTGAAGATTGTCGCAGTCGTTAAATCGAGCTACTCCCGGTCATCATTTATTACGGGTCTTACCTACTCGAAGATCCGCAGTCCGGATTTAGTGCGTTATCCCCATCGTATGAGCTTTTCGCAGGACGGTCTTCATCCTCTGGGAGGTTTACGACTAGTATCAACTGTTATTTTTCCCACTGCGAGTTCGAGCCAGAATTCTGTGCCTTGGACTTGCGCTTCTCACTAAATGGTGAAACCAATTCCAAAGAGGTGGAAACACTTCTCGATTTCATCCACCAGGTTGGCAAGGCCTCAGTTTCTTTTTCATACAGTGGACGTGCAACGAATAGCCGGGCGCAGAACCTATCTGCAGGACGTCGAGCTCCGCTCGCTGATGACTTCAACTACTTCAACCCCTGAAAGGAACATGTGACCTTTTTGGAGGAGGCTGACGAACTTTAGTTTGCTCAACGGTATATCCCCGATGGCCATCCGACTGGTTTTCTGTAGGGGAACGAGAATTACTACATCTACGACGGTGGGAACCTGATGTCAGATAATGAACCCAACGATTAGGTTGCGTCTCCTGAGGCGATTGAACCAGACGTTAGGGATGAGGCAAACAACGCAGGAACCCTGGCAGCCTATATATGGACGTGGATAACCTTGCGGGGGCTGTCCCTGCCGTTGAAGGTGGTAGTGAACCCCCGGCTTTTCCATTGGGCATTCCGGGCTGGGTTGTCTTCGTTCCAGGTGGGGCAAATGCCGCTTGGGCAGGTCAGGTGGGCGAGATCTCCCATTTTCTCCGCAAAGAGGTGCTTGGGAGAAGCGCTGCGATTGGTGACGTTGCCGAGAATTCCCGCCTTTAAGACGGGCTCCACGGTGGTTCAGCTATCTCACCTGGGTGTTAACTGTCGTCTTAAGGATCCCTGTCTGCGTTCGGCGGTGATATGAAACCACTTTTGAACGTGGGATATCTTCAGTTGATTTATCCGAGTCGGCCTCGGGACCATAACTGTACCAACGGAAATGATACTAAATGTAACCATACGGGTGGTATTAGTGTTTCGCAATGTGGTCTAGAACGAATTCCTGCTCGTAGACTTTACGACTGGGCCGTGTTTTTGACGCAGACTCCACTCCAATATGAGGTTCTGGAATGTGCTTCACGAACTCGCATGCAAGTACCAGTTCCGTTGGTGATGAACTTGACGACAGAGGCGGGTTTGTGGCTTTAATTGCCGCGCACCAGAGAATTGCCCGCTTCTTTCGGTGATTGGTATATCTCTCGAGGTGGGAACCGTGCTGTCAAGTGCGCGTCCCAACTGTTGGCTGACAGAGTTTTGAGCCGTGACCTGTTCGGCCTTCTCACGTGAGGGCTTGCGCGGCAGCGTTGTCGGTGACTTCGGCCGCTTCGCCGTTACAGTACGGCTTTCAACGTTTTTTTCCAATATCTCGGTATTGCTTTCCCCCAGGTATCGAGAACGTGGGTGCATTGTATCTCCCTGGAGAGCATTAGCGGTGCGACGAACGCTTATGGGGTTTCAAACTCACCTGGCAACGGGTTCATTTCGCTTTCGGCTTTTGATTTGTCCGTAATCAGTTTGTATTTAACGGCGTTGTCCGGGTGAAGAGTAATATCCTCCAACCCTTTTTCAAATGGAGTGGCCGGAAGAGTGGTAGGAACTCCCTCCCAGAGGCGGTGGACACCAGGCGGTGGCATGAGAGGGACCCTTCTCGGTAGTTTCAGACGAGAGCAGCAAATCAGAGAGTCTCTTAGTAGGGTGTGCCAATACAGAAAAACTTGTATCCGCTGAAATGGGCTGTGCCATTAAACGGTGCCGCGGAACACTATCCACAGTTGTGGGTTGTGTACCAACAGCGGGTATTTTTAAGGGCGGTGCGGTGGTGGAGCATTGGCAGTACCGTCGCGGAAGATGCACTCTTAAGTGTCTGGTATTTTCACAAAGATGGAATCTTTTCTACCAGAGAATACCATATATAAACCGTTTGCAATAGGGGACAGTTCGGAGCGTTACACCTCACCAGGGTTCAAGTATTTGTTATGGATAAACTGGAGTACCGACGCTTCTCGAGATACTTCTGGAAATACTTCACGTACTCGCTCACTGAATACGGACCGAGTGTCTGTCTTTTAGGACCCAGTTGCGATCTCCGATAACCTTTGTATAGCTCCAATCCGAGTGACGGGACGATATCGATAAAATTTGGCACTATTATTTCAACCGGTTTAGATCTGCTTGCACTGGGCGCACCAAACAGATGACCATCAGCATAGCTCGGAAACTTTGCCAATTTGGAGACGTTATCGGGAACAAAGTGGTCGCCACGCAACTCGTTCGAAAGGGATCTAGGAATTTTGTGCAATTCACAGCGGTAGACTCCCATTTATAGTTAAGGGCAATATTCCTGAACGGTTTTTAGGACGCCATCAATGGCCAAAGGGGAATTAGTGGTGCAAATTAGTACGAACAGAGCACCGTACGGACTTCATTGAAGGCTCTGATATTCCCTCTGAAAGCAAGAACTACATCGTACGTGCCGGGCGGAATGTGATATTTTACTATGTCGGAAGAATCGCCGGGTGGGTTTATCGCAAATTAGCGTTTGCAGCTCATAAGTGAGTGGTTTAGTCAATATGTTTATATGAAGTAGCATCTCGCAGCGTATGCCTAAAGAAATAATGTGTTTTTAGAACACATGATACCATGAGTCGAGTGGCTGTGCATGGCGCGCGTGCATTTGCGACCCTTCCTGGGAAAATTCCGGATTGGAAACGGCACATGTAGTGGCGATCTATGTGTCGGGTTTCACTACTCTTTATAGCTTGAAGTTTATTGGGGAACACACCTATACAACAGTCTGCGAAAGTGGCTGAACACTGGGTAGTATTTCCATATTATTTTGGTAATCACCCCAGTACAAAGAATATAAAGTCCCAGAGGTGATTGCAGTCTCGAAGTAAAAGGGACAGCATATGCATCATGGCTCTTCTGTTATTCGCTTAAGATTCCTTATCAAGACATCTGGACGCCCCAAAATAGAGAGTTAGTCCACAACTATTCCTCGAGTCGTCTCGTTTTCTACGTTCCATCTGCGTTCTACACTTGCACTTTTCAGCCTTCCTGGCGAGTAATGGTCCTACAACACACTTTCACCTCGTGTGTGTTGTAGCTCCACCAACTTATTTACCTTCGCTCCAAGCACCACTTCGGCATTCCGAAGTCTGTTACAAGTGCCTACTCTTACAGCAAAAGCGGATACTACCTGGAACGACCACGTAGAGCAAAGGCGGATAAATTAGCCTTCATACCCACTTGGCTTCGATAGTGCCAATCTACCATTTCAGTTTTCGCGCCCCATCGAGCCGGAAGGAGATCACATTTTGATTGTTTAGATTCTCATCGCGCTCCCTCAATGCCCGTGTGCAAACAATGGCCGTGGATATTTCGCGCCATTTTGGGACAGTTATTCGGTTCGAGAACGTTCGTTGCTTCACACGTAACTCCCCGTCGCTTCACCAATGAAGCAAAGGGATGTCCAAATGATATTCGGAGACCGTGCAAAAGATTTGGGGTTTTTATTGTATTCTTAGTGTTTTAGGATGCCTAAAAGATGTACAAATGATGCACCAAACATTTAGATTTAGGTCTTCTGGAGGATGTTGTATTAATGCACGAAAGATCTCCGGCTGGTGTGCAGAAAATGTGCTCATGATGCACAAAGTGATGTACCCTTGATCCCCGCTGGACGCATATTTTTTTCATAATTTCAGGGAGACATCGCGATGAATTAATGATAGATCTTCGAATGGTTTTGAATTTCGGCCCGCCATCATACATGTACATATACTTCGAACGAATAAAAACCTAGAAAGCACATGCTCTAAATATATTTGCTAATTTTCCATCTTTATTTGCATATCTTATTCGCATATCGCATTTGTATATCGTAATAGCCTATCGTATTCGCATATCAAAATCATCATTGTGAAATCTAGCTCCACCCATCTCTCTCAAGACTCCTCTTCGAAACTCTTGGGATCGGTTCCCAGCAGATTCCGAATCGAATACCGGATCGTACTACATTCGACGTCCGTCATTATCGACATACTCTATGGCCCTCTTTACACACGCAATGTCCTTCACACTTTTACAAGTTTCTCTCTGTGTGCCTTGACAGTTTAAGCCAAGTAGGAAGGTAAACAGAAGCTACGAAGCTTTGTCCGGACGCAAGTCATATAAACAATTGACGCGGGCAATTTTAAAAGTCTGCCAATGCAATAGTTGCTTCCCAGGTGTTCGATAATATAGTTCAGCTTCCAGGATCTCGTCTGTACAGTCGTAAAAACCTCGATGGAAGCATAAAATGCACTCCACTGATCATCGCTGCCAGTCGAATTACTTCGGTTAAAATGAGCCGCTTTTCAACATCACTGACTTTCACGTTAAATACGCTGCCTTTCCCGTCGCATGAGCTATATGTGGCTCTCTAGCCGTAAAGTGACCTCCCCAACAGACAATGCCAATGTGGGGAATAGCCGCAGGTTCGAAACACTGACATCATACGCCATTACCAGAAGATTCGTTCGCGCATAATCCAGAACTGGCCAAAATTTGTTTTTTAACCACCCAATTGTTTACCCGAGCCAGTTACTAACATGGCAGCAGCATCGACACCTATAAAGCTGCCTATTATTATCAACAAATCAACTATGTGAATGTCGTCACCTGTATCGGGGGATCCTAGAGAAGTTGAATGCTCTATTCTTGATTCTTCGGAGCCACTGCCGAGAGCATCAATATTCTCCACTTCACAGCCAAGGCCACCACCGAGCATACCAAGGCTGAAAAATTTGTGAGTCTTGAAAAACAGATTGGCCTTCTGTTTCTGAGGAGATCTTCTCATGAAGTGCATCGTCCCAGCAAAGCGCTCCACTACAAACTCAGAATCATTCTTAAGTGTTCCAATTTCTTAAAGCATTTGCGGTAGGTGCAGAATGGTTGCCGTAGTTGGGTTGAGACTAAAGAATCCTGGGTCGATAGTGAAGAATACTTTCAAGAATAACTGGTGTGCCCGTTGGAAGTATTCTTTCAGCAGAGGGACATATTCTATTGTCGAAGAGGTTTGAATAGAATGTGAGTCACCTTTTCAGTTAACGACCATATCATTGCAACCCTTCCATCCACACCATCGCCATCGAATACTGTTTGACCATAGTACAAGGCAAAGTTCTTGATACCTTCCGTGTTATAGCCCCCAAGGTATGCGAAGGACTCGGGAGGTATCCGCCTGAAGACGGAATCCTTCTGTATCCTCGGCCCAGAGGTTAATTGATCAGTCACACTGTGCCTTTTCCTATCACTTACGCTGCCCTATCGATGCAAAAGCGCTGATTTGATCCAATGGTAAGACTTAGAAAGTGGTTAAACAATTCTAAACTCCATAATTCATGGGATCATACGGCGAACACTGCACAATATCTGACGAAAGCTTTTCAATAGGTGGAAACCGTTATATACCAGTTTGTCTCATGATTCTTTCCGTTTCAGATTTAGTTTTATCATTGATCAAATCTTTCCAGACCGCCCCTCTGATTTATCCTTCTGTTCTGGGAAGAGAACATTCCAGTTCGGGATAGTTGGCTGGAGCATTCCTTGACCAATTTACAGAACGAGAAGAAAGCAACACTCCTTTCTCTTGTACGAATCACAGTCGATTGCCAACGGGGGAAATTTTTTGGGCTACTTAATGACACCTTCGACACGGACGTTCTGTATTGAGCCCTTCATGGCCAAGTATCTTGTTTGTCGCAGGCAAATCACCGGTTACAAACAATAAGAAGGCGTACAGCGTTCGGAAACTTCCATCATATCAATACATGCGAATTATCCTCTGCAAACGATCCGCGTGCATCAAGAGTGGAGAGGGAAACAAAGCAAAACCTTTTGTATCATGAGATTCGGGTACAAACGCAATAAGGAGGACATTAGAAGCCTATAACCTATGATAAAGCCCGTGGTTAAGAATAATGAACATAAGTGGCCACATTGATCTACTGGTCTTTTGGCCCTTGAACACTTCAATTTCCAGCAGATTAGAATGAAAGAAACACGAAGAGCTCCGCTTCCTCAAACAAAGACCGTAGCTTTTCCTAATTCATACTCTGGAATTATTATCCGTTGTTGTAGTTGTAAATGATACCCTTCATGGACTTGTTTGGATTTGTTGCTGTAGCTGCATCATAGGAACCCCTTATGAAGGATTCAAATGTATCACACTCTCTGCAGAGAGATGCAAGCTGTTCAGAAAATATTCTGTACCAGTATCTACGACATCTGTATTCTCTAAAATCTATTATTAGCAGCTAGTTTAGTATGCAGCAAGATATCCTGGAAAACATCTGCAAAAAATGACGAATCGCGGATGCAGAGGCCATTTCTGTTCAGTTTTTAGAGTGCCAGCTAGTCCTGGCTTTCGATCCTTTATCTAAATCCTGCACATTATGAATGGGAAACGAATGCAGAAGCCCCTGCTAGTTTACCACCTGTATTTGGATGCCAAACGCTACATGTTAATGACAAAAGTCTGGCTCAAATCCACTCACACCAACTCATATCACAATGATACCCACCAGAACCACCATCCACAATTTGACCTGGTCTCGTCCACCCTCCCCTTGCACCCTTCATCCTCCTACCCACTCCCCGCAATTTCGGCTACAAACCCTCCTTTCTCTATCTCCTCTTCCCCATCAATCCCCTTACTCCAAGCTCAAAAAAACGTCCCACCCACCCGATCCTCAAAATACACCACAGCCCCACACGCGTCCCACTTCAACCCCGCCCACCACCACTCTTCTTCCAAACACCCCTCCCATCCTCTAGCTCCAAAACTTCGCCTCGCAACTCTCTTTCTTCTCCCTCAACCCGCCGACGTCACCACCACATATACCGCCATCATCTCTAATATCCCACGCACAATTATCCCTTCACCCCCTTCCCCACCGCCCTACCTCACAACACAACCGCTACTTCCAACTGTCCTCCTCCTCTGCAGTCTCTTCTCCGCAAACAACTCTCCCCAGCGGCGCGTTACCTGCTGCGGCCGCTTCTCATGGCCCAAAACCAGCGGCGCAGCTCAAAATACAACACAGATCTACCCCAGACGGCCATAATCCCACACGGCATCCGTTAAAACCGCTCGCGCGCATTCAATTCCCCTCCATTTTATTCCACATCTAAACACCTCGAACCCTGCATTCCAAAACTTTCTATCACTTTCGGCATTTAAATTCAATTTTACCTCAGCTGTTTCCCTTCTCATTCATTTTAGTCTCCTCTACGCCTCATATTTGCACTTCTAACACACACTGAACACATTTTTCCTTCCTTGGGAACCATCCTACGTCCCTCGTTATTATAAACAACTTTGTTCCTTGTACTCATACCCACCTTCCCCTTTTCCTATCACCTTCTACACCTCTTTTATCACTTGTACTCTACGACACATTGTGTCCCATATCTTTCCTTTTGATGTAACACTACCCCATGTTTTATATGAACGAAATTCTCTTAACAACACAAAGAACAGCACTCTAAGCATGCCCTCTATTTGTTACTATTACTATCACTCCTTTACTTCAATAAAAATCTATCTTTGCCCATAAACACACAACTATACCCTCTTTCTCGCGCCATTCCCCATCACAACTACCACAATTCATCTATCACCTCCAAAATTGGTCTTCGTAAACTTTCACTCCCAAAGATACATCCTTCTCCAACATGCCTTTTCAGCCACCCTCAAGTTTAGCATTCTACCTCACAAATCTTTCCTCACTTTCAACAATTGCTTGAAGCTCCAATTCTGCATGGACACCAACAACTTACATGTTTCAGGAGCCTGTTCTATTCTAACCAATGCAGTGAAAGCAGAAATGACCCAAATCGACCAGCGACTGCACTAGAACCACTCTGACCACCTATTCTTGGACAACCCACTCCTACTGCGTGACCTCCCATACCTTCACCATGTGTCCAAATACATTATTTATTCTGAATCCGATTCCAAAATTCCCTTCCATATGGCCAGTCTGCCTTCCCTAATATCCTTCGCGATCCTCATATCCTTCGCCATCGGGACTCTCTACGTTGTTTTGAAACCGCTGCTCCCAATTTCTCTTCTCTCCGGCCATATCTCTTGTGAAACAGAAACCAGATATACCGTACTGTACAGTGTTCATCGATAAAATACTGTACATCATGCTATTCGACTTTGCCTTCGCCCTTCACAACGGCTTCTTTGGATCCCTCGCTTCCTGTTCAATGAACGCCACAAAGCACTGCGGCAGATTGAATACCATCGTCGCCAGATCCGCAGGCATTGCCATAGCTGGGACTCCTCGCCCTCAATGCCATCATTTTTGCCGCCTATAAATTCAAACCCACCCCCTTTCTCTCCCTTTCACTCCCTTCCTCTATAAAGAACCCCCTCCATCACCTTCTTTCACGGCGGCTTCTTCTTCGCTCTCACACTCTACCATGTCTACAGGGTCGCCGTCTACTTCGTCACAAGCCACGCTTTCAAGAACAGAGTCCCTCTATCTTAATCTACACCCCCCCCCTCCCACATCATCCACACCTGCGTACTAACCGCCTGAAAATCCCTCCGAAGATAATTCTTCATGGAAGACATCATCCTTTCCGTGCGCACCTTTCTCAGAAAGTAGTCCACATCTTCTCTGCACACTTTGCTTTCGAGTCCATCACTGCTTCTGCTTTCTCCACCTACAAAGGTTTTCCCTCCTTCATGCAAAAACTTTATTCATTCTCCTCCTCGTCTGCTCCAGCGCTATCGATTATGAACTGAAGTACAGGTTCAAGTGATAAATTGCAGCAATCGGAAAACACCCCAGACCATTGACCTCCCACCTCCTTCCCTACGAATAACTTTTCAGTACAGTACGAGAACAATAAATAACACAGGTCTAGTGTAACGATACGATCCTTGAATCTACACAGTTCTGCTGATTATATGTCTCTCTTCTATAAAAAACGAGATATACTTCAGGAACCAAGCCAGAGCAGCGCTAGATATTCAAACGCACCGGTTTGAGCCAATTCTGAAAAGCAGATATAAATGACTAAGTATGAGAGAAGAGAAAAGACAGTGACGCATTCGCTCTCATTAATATATGAATCTACGTATGGCGTTGCCTGTTACGGAAGGAACGCAAAGGGTTTGGATCAAAACTGAAGACACAAATATTTGAGGATGGGTTTGCGTCGATACCTAGGAACCCCCTTACTGTATCACTGTATCACAGCTTAGGTCTATAGTTTTTGCTAGTCTTCCTTTTTCGTCTACCTACATTGGAGATTAAGGGCTGTTGACTCTGCTGAATAACACCGAGGTGCCCGAATCGCCGCCTCCCCCACATGAAGCAGAAGCAGATGAATGTAAGGAAAAGCACGAGAAGAAGAACAGTGTTGGGCTAGGAGAGCTCGGTATTGGAATAATGACTACAACTGGAGGAGGAAATGAGGGGGACGACCGGAAGACAGATTCAAGGAAGAGATGAAGACTTGCGTTCAAAGCTTTGGGAGACTCGTTGAAAGAAATTTTGTATACATGAATAACCGAGGTAGTGATTGAGTATGGCGGCGTATCTTGTAGTGCTTCTGGCGGTTTTATTCCGCTTGAAATCGCTACTATCGTTCGGAATCGGATGAAAATGGTCGGGCTCTTATTGAGAGATCATGTCGAAGAAAAACTGGACTGCTTGGTCAAAAAAATGGGACATTGTGTCGAAATCAAAATGATCTGTAACACAGAGTAGATGTGCTCGAGAAGCAGCTCACGGAGGAAGTTCATATTCAGGCACATCTGGCAAACAAGACGAACGGAAGGAGCGGTGGCCAAACAACAGCAGGTGGACAAGCCGATGCGACTAAAAAATTTTGCCGGTGACTGCAGGGAAGAAGAACGGTACAGAATACAAAGCAGATGGTGTCGAGCGATGTAATTATCTCAAGAAAAGACGCAGATAACGTTATGGATCGTAGTTTTTGATGAGGATTGAAGGGTACGGCTCTTAGCCCTTCAATGCTTTGTGAACTAACTTAAATCGGTATAGTGCTTCGTTTAGAAAGTCTTTCATTGCTCTCCATTGTTGAAAAGTACTTCTCATCACTAACTCTTCTTACTCAACCTCAGTGTCCAGCCTTCAGAAATCTCTTGCACACCGCTTTGCCCTTGTGGGGGGTCGGAAGAGTTACAGGGATAGAAGATGCAGTGGAAGGAATGGGGGCCGAGGAAGGAGGTTGAAAGCCCACATCAAACATTTTTCCCAGCTTCTTCTTCAGATGCTTGAGCCTCTTCGATATCCTTCCCTCCCACACTGCAGGAGTGGCCGCCCTTTCCAGTCGCGCGGGATGTCTGGTGACATATTCGCGGACGGTAATCGTAAAGTTTCTTATCTCCAGTTGCCTGTTGAACACATTCGGAAGCCCTATGTTCTTCATATTCGCCACATGTTCACACATCTCACAGGCTTGCTTGAAATATCTAAGGATATGCAACTTCATGTCCTTAAACCTGCCCATTGGAGTCTCTCTCGATGCCCGTCGCACGTCATAGGGCTCCTGCAGGGTTCCCAGCGCTAACTCCATAGTGTCCCCTCTCCGTTTGAAGGACGTGTCATTCGAAAAGTGTGAAATACTTAGCTCAGGGTATTTCAAACCCATTTCGTTCATCCTTGTTATAAAGTCCTTGTCTAGGTACATTTGCAAACCAAAATCCCCAAAGGGCAATATATTCTTTGCGTCCGTTGACCTTATATTCTTGCGCTTCAACAATGCGCCACGAAGCATTGCGCGCGTCACTTTCTCCAAGTCCACATTCTGAAGAGTTCGTGTAAACGATCGAATAGAATGGAGTTTGTATCAAAAAGAAATCACTCATGCCGCAGCAACAGTACCGTTGAGCGCACTTGTAATGGGTATCACATCAGCCATGGCCATTGGCTGCCAATCTTTCCTTCTCCAGAACGATACACTTAGCTGGCGTAGGATATCTCATACTTTGGAAATCCCCTCCATGCGCTCAAGGTACAAAATCAAGCGATGTAAGCCGTCCACCAAACTACACTACACTACGATTTGATTCCCCTTGAACTATTTGTCCCCTACTTTCTTAGGACCCAGAATCGTGACACTCACATTTGCAACAGACCCCAAGCTTCCGTAGAGCTCAATTTGCTGCTTTATTTCCTTTTTGTGGACTTGGTTCACCTCTCGCACACCGCTATCCGGAATCTTGATAAGGCGAATTTCCACTACATATGGTTCGTATGTGTAGTCGTTCATGTTGAAATCCGAATCCAGTACACTCTCGTGGATAACATCAGAAGGTGGCTCATCTCCGTTATCGAACAAGTCAACCTCTGCCTCAGTAGCCAATACCCTCGATCCCACGAACTTCCTCTCACCATCATCACGGCCCTATACTTACTCAACAGGCAGCTGTGCGTACTTCACTTCCATCGGGGCGCTTCTTACCCCCTCCACAATAGCGTCTGTCACTGCAGCCTGATATACTGCTTTTCTCTGACCTCCGTTGCCACCAGTGCTCGCAGCCATTGCCAAAGCCTTCAGTTTTGGCGAAACGGCAGTCTCCGGGGTGTTTGCTTGTAGAGTTCTTAGTCCACTGCCCCTAGAAAGATTCAAAGGCGACTTTCTAGGAGTCGCGCTGCGTTTTTTGCTCGCACCTTTCAATGTCACGACCTTGCCCTGCCCGCTGGTGATAATCGTCTTGAAGCTGAGACGCGAAGTTGCGCGGTGTACCTAATCGCCCTCGTCCTCGCTCAAGCTAGGAAGCTCAGAGATCGTCCTAGCCTCCGCCGAGCTGTTCACCATCATCGTCGTAGCAGAGGTCTTCTTGGCTGGAGGTGCGGACGGAGCGGAGGACGGCTTCGGTGGAAGACTCGCTGCTTTTCAACCAAAACGTTTCATCATGTTCACGTCCCGGAAATAGAAATAGTTTCTTTCCATATCTTCCAGACTGTTGATTACGGTATCTGTGGTTTGGAATGGATAAGGTTAATCCATTTATTTCTCATTCTGAATCAACACCTTCCATAAAACCACCAGTTCTCCTTCGCCTTCCCGACCAGTTTGTGACAATGCAACTCTCTCACCAAATCTCCCGGAAGCCCCCCCCGTCGCATCAACAGCCATCCTCACAAATGCCTTCTTGTGAACCATCTTCTCACCATTCGCCGTGGCCGCTAACAGAGTCACCCATACGTCGGTTTTGGCGTTCATGTTTGGGTTTCTACCTTCTTCGCCCGCATTGCACCGCTGCGCGTTGTAGGCATCGCTTCGTTACTGCTAGAATCCGTAACAGGCGGTTTGGGTTTCCGAGACCCTCGAATGAGCCTCTTGTTCTCTGCGTTTGCGTTTTTGCGCCGCATCACGTGAACCTTCGTACCCAACTGGCGGTCATTACGTCCACACGCTCTCTCTTCAAGCCAACAACGCGTCCACGTCAGGTGGACTTGATCCCACAATCGCCACTCCAAGAATATAGGTATCCCTAAGAACGTTTAGATCGGCCCAACTTCCCCACAACTCACAGTCGAACAGTCTCCGTGGGGTGACTATTTTACTCCCGAACTAACTGGAAATTACATCCCAAACGATCCACAAAGGTATTGCTCACGCAGTAGCCCTCCCTTTCTTTGCACTTGGCGTGGAGTCATCTTGTGATGATACTGCAGCGGCGGTTGTCCGATCTGATGGCATTGTACTGGGCGAATGCCGCGTGTCACAGGATACCTTGACGGAGGCGTGGGGAGGTGTCGTCCCTCACGTTGCGCAAGATGCACATGCTGCCGTCATTGATGAAGTGATTAGTCACGGACTTCACTACGCAAAGCTATGCTAAGCAGATTTAGACGCCGTCGCAGAAACTATGGGACCCAGATCGGAGGTCTGTCTCCGCGTTGGGTACCGAGCAGCTCACCAAATAGCGCAGCAACATAATAAAAGACTTTTTTGCGGTCAATCATCTTGAGGCGCATGTTCTTATTGGACGGCTCGAGTCACGACCGTCGGCCAGAGGTCAAACAATCTCGTGAGCTCTATCGAACGACTACAAAACCAACAAGTGTTCATTTATGTTGTCAGCGCGCCCTGATTTTCGTGACCGTCTGCGAGAGGTTCCGCGGCGCTTATCGAATGTTTCACGTGATGCGGCGCAAAAACGCAAATGCAGAGAAAAAGAGGCTCATTTAGTCGTCTCGGAAACCCAAGCGCCCTGTTACGGCTTCTAGCAAGAACAACACGATGACTACTACGCGCAGCGATGCAAGGCGGGCGAAGAAGGTAGAAACCCCAACATGGAATCCGAAACCGCACAAACAGGTGACTCTTTTTGTTTCCACTTCGAATGGTGAGAAGAAATTAGTTGGGAAGGCATTTTTGAGGGGTGCGGTTGATGCCACGGTGGGGCTCGCGGGGGATTTGGTGAGAGGGTTGCATTGTTACAAACTGGTCGCGAAGGCAAAGGAGGAACTCGTGGTGGTCTGGAAGGTGTTGATTCAAGATGAGAAAGAAATGGTTTACCCCTATCCATTCAAACCCACAGATACTATAAACAAAAGTCTGGAAGATATGGAGAGCAACTCTTCTTATTGTGGGCTCGTGAACATGATGAAACGTTATGGTTGAAAAGCGGCCAGTCTTCCACTGAAACCGTCCTCCGCTCTGTCTGCACCTCTACCCAAGAAGCCCTCCGCTAAGAAGTTGAATAGAAAGGAGCAAGAAGGGCGTTCGTCGTCTGCGACGGAAGGTACGGTGAGCCAGGTGGTGAGGAGGAACGAAAGAAAGTCGGGAGGTCCACAAACTTGTAATCGGGCCGTTCACGACGTTCGAACCTTAGCTAGTGAGGAAGAGGATGGAACCGAGAGAGAAGCGAAGAGGCGACGGTTTAGTGGTTTCAATGGTGGTAACTTCCATGGAAAAGGGGACGGCAATGAGGCAAACAGGGATGGTTCAGGAATGAGTGAGGAACGCGAAAGCACTGCTGTCTCAAAGAAACACATCTTGGATTAAGCAAATGACGAGATACTTCCAAGTGGCGGTGAGAGTGTAAAACGGAAGAAGGGCCAAGTTCGTTTTCCAAGGGCCGTACCGAGCATGAGCGAAGAGGAACGTGTAGGGGCGAAGTCTAAGGTAAAAGAAGTCCTTGTTGGAAGAGTGCAGATTCGCTGAGTCCCGGCATGCAGATCCATGCAACGGTCTTCTTATCGGCAGAATCCGGATCATGCAGTGAGGAGTGTCTAACACGGGGACGCTGAGGGTTCAAACGACCGAGTGGGCGCGGGGAGACCTCCGGGAAAGAAAAGTGTGACGGAGGGGGGAGGAAGGGAGGGGAGATTGAATAAGGAGAGGGACTTTGGGAAAGTGGTGGGGATGAGGAGAAAGAGGATGAAGATGCAATTTGCCCGGGAAAGAAAGGCGAACACAAGGGGATGGAGTATGAAGAAACGAAGTTTATTGGGCAGAATCAGCTGTTGGTCAAGATTTGAGACATGAAGAGGGAGCTGAGAAGAGTAAGGGGTGAAAACAAAATTATGCAATTTAGCTTGACACTCGCACACAGGGAGATGAAGTGGCCGGAGGGCGAAGTTATGAAAAAGGACGTGCTGCTGACGTCATTGCAAGAGAGTATTGGCGGTGGACGAGAAAAACTGGGTGGCGAAGAAGCGAAGCAGGGTCGGAAACCGTATGGATTTGAAGTGGACATGCGATTTATTGGACTAGCCTCGAGAGTGTACGAGAACATATTGCGTTATGCGAAGAAGGAGACGAGTGAGTTGTGCATCGCAAGGAGGGAACAGGAGCGAAACTGGTCGAACCGGTGAGAAGAAGTGAGGGCGGAAAGGAATCAGAATATTCTGAATATAAATGAAAAGGAGATGGTGCATTTGGATTCTATGGAGCTGGATATAGGAAGAAAGTCGTTGGAATCGAAGGCCTATTCTCCGTCTTTTCAAAGAGAAGGTGATGAGATGTTGTTGCATGTGGTGCAGATGGAGTTGGAGAATCCAATATGGAGAAAGTTTTCGGAGATGGGCATGAAAACGCAGTGTTGAGAGGAGTTGAGAAGTGATACATGTTTGAGGAGGAGGATGAAACAGGCTTTCAGTGATGCTGGGGGGGATGTGGAAAAGAAATGAGAGGGATAGATCTTTTTTGGGTCTGGGGTATACTCTACTTGCTAGGAAACTGTCTAACGAGAATGACAAAAAACCGAATGTGTTTTATGAAGAGCAGAAGATGGAGGCTCGGGAGAAGTTGTTGCCGAAAGACCCGAATGGGAAGCCCGTCATATCCGCGTGGAGGTTGGAAAAACTGGAGAACATATGTTTTTCACGGTACGATGTGACCTCGACAATGTATGGGGATGAATCTGATGACTTATACTTCGAGAACAGATTGAGTGTGAAGGTGTTGAGAGAGTTTATGGGATACGATGTAGAGCAACCTCAGAGGGAAGGGGAGACACAGTATGTGGATGGAAGAGTGATGTATCTGGCCCGATTAGATGCGTGGATTGCATGTGTGGTAAATGCGTTGGATGAGGAGGTGGGTAGATGAGGGAAGTGGCAGATTCTGTTTTCGAAACTACACGCGAAGCACCTGCCTGTTGCTGTGGAGGATATCTTACAGACAGCGAGAAGGAAGGTGAAAAAGAAATATGGGGAGGAGCTTTTGAACCATGGTGTGAAGGATGACGACCCGACTGAAGTGCTGGGAAATGAGGAACGTGAAGAGACCGTGGCGTGTTGGATGCCGTCGAACCAAATTGTCTATCTCGGTGTTCGGTACGAGTTGTTTTTGGAGGAGATGACGACTTTTCCCAGGTATGTATTTGATTACTACGTCGGACGTTGTTTGCCTGAAGAACGCGAGTTTAAGGAGTTGCTAGCGGGTGAGCAAGAAGAAGAAGGGGAGGAGAAGGAGGTGGAGGGAGTTTAAGTGGGAGAATAACAAGATGTTCTTGATGGGTGATAAAATTATTATCAGAAGATGGTTTTCATTTGCTTCAAGTTGATTCTGTTGTGGAGAAACAAGCTCTCGCTCGTAGGTCGCAGTAGAATCTGTTGATATAAAAGCGATGTTGATGCCAGCCAGGTGAGGGGCGGGAAGAAAGGGCGTGCTGGGTATCTCTGGCGAACCAGATGGGCGGAACTGAGAATCGCGGAGAAGGGAACGAGACCGAACCAAGGTCCGACTTAGCAGCCATAGCGTTGGATTCTGTTTCCAGCGGAGAGGATGATGTGGTCTTGTTCATCATCTGCTGCCCAACGGAGGGTGATGAACTTAAGGGTTTCATCCACGTGATAGAGGGGAGTCGTGCGTTCGAAGAAGCAGACGAAAGCGTATTGGAGTTCGTTAGGATCTTCATCTTTTTTGGGAAAGGGAAGAAGGGCGAACAGCTTTCAGACCCAAATAGTGGGAAAGTTTCAGTTAGGTGGTAGAGTACCGGAAACTAGAGTGTGGGAGAACTTTGGAAGTTTGGAGGGACCGAAGGCGGAGGTGACAAATATGCGCTATATGGCGGGTACTGGTGGTTCCCTGAAACAAATGGAGTTGAATATTTTTGGTGGACTTCTTGCAAGTCCGGGGTAACCCGCTTTGGATGATGGCTGAGTTCACGAGGGAGAAGGTAAGAGAGGAGAGAGACAGGGAAGCGGAAGAGAGTCCGAAAGCATTGAGGCCCAGGACGTGAAAGGTTGAAATGGCTTCACGGGAGATTTTGGTGATGAAAGCGAGGGTGGAAGAGGTGATGTTTGAGAGAGAGGCATTGGAGCAGGGTTGGCTCGCACGGAGGGACCTCTTTGCGGTGGTGATGTCACAGAAGAGGACGGCGGTATCGTCGCGGACCATGGAAAGCCGTCGAACACGACGGAAGGAGGATTTTAAGAAGGAGGAAATGTGCTGGGGAGTGGGGGTCGAGTTTCGGAAGCCTTCTAGGAGTTGGATTGCGTCGCCTGTTTTTCTGTGAGCGGTTGAAGTTTTTGGGATGTGCTTCGATAGTGGTTTTTGAAGAAAAGGTGTGCGTGTTCGTAGATGCCGGCGTCAGTCAATTGAAGATCTCCGTATAGTTGAATGTCAGTAATGATATGGTCCAGAAATTGGAAATTGAGTATTCCGAAGTGAGAAGCTTGAAATGGGGCGAGGACGGAAACGCAGAGAGACTTGAAGTTGTTGATGGGTTTTGGAGGGCGCAAAGTCGTTGGTCTCTCCATCCTGAGGTGGTTTTGTGGGGGATTGCGGTGGGGAAGAGGTCTGCGTATGCCGTGAAGATGAAGTGATGGGAGCTTTATCAACTTCACCGCAGCAACGGTCGAAGACGGCACCTATGAAGAGGAAGACCATGTCGACAGCGCGGTAGTCTTTTGCCTCAAGCATGTCTTTGATGCTGTCCGTTATGAAGAACCCGTTTAGGGATCTACCCTTGTCTCGTGTGGAGAAGTCGATGTCCTGCCCAGGTGAGGAGAAGTTGACTTCGATATCTGCGAGGATGTTGTTTGCGAGGCTGATAGGGGAGCTTCGGATGGATTTGAAGGATTTCGAGGAGGCGTTGGAGGACGCGACTGTTGTGAAAAGGCTTTCGGACTTTAAGCGTTCGATGAGTGCCAGTTTGACATGTTTGGAGATACCGAGATGGAAGTTGTGAAGGGGTTCGAAGGAAGAGATAGAGTAAGTGGTGAGGAGTCGGGATATGTTAAGAAGGGGGTATGTTTCGAAGAAGAAGTGGTACGCAAAGAGGGAGTTTGTGCTGAGGAGAAATGCTGCCTGGTCTCTGAGAGTTCTTGATACGCGCGGTCGGCGAAGGTGTTCGGCGTCGTTGGCATCCTTGAGAAGAGCATCGTGTGTGGATCAGATGGGACGAGTGTGGGAAACAGTTCGAGGAGATAGGGAAGTGAGGTGGAGGTTGTGGTCGGAGTGAGGGGCTAGGCATCGGTGGCAGGGCTTGGATGGTTTTGTGCCGCGCAGGATGGCGAGGATGTCTTTTGGATCGGAAATATAGGCAGCATAGTTTGCGATGACTGGGTGGCACGGTCGGAAAACCTGGTCCTCATCACGGAAACGAAACCCCTTGAGGTCGATTGCAGCGAGGGGTTCGAGGATGGTTTGTAGAAATTCTTGGATGAGTTCCATTCGGGTGGTGTGGCTGATGGCTGAAGAAAAAGGGTGGCCTTCGATGGAGTCCTCGTCTTTTGGGGAGGAAGGGGCATCGAAAGAGGTGGGAGAGTAGCCGAGGAGGGTGTTGTTTCGGGAGATGCAATGGCGGTGGAAGGAGTCTGAAACGTATAGGAGGGTAATGTGAAGGGGGTAGGAGGTGATAGAGGAGCTTTTGAGGGAGGCGAGCGACTTGTCTGAGTAGAGTCGGATGAAGCCGATGAAAGATTCCATGGAAGTGATGTCGGCGTTGTGCCAAAGAACATCTGGGTCTTGAGAGTAAAGGATGTGGTGTTTGAGGTCCAGGTAAGCACATGTGCCGAGTTTTGAAGCCATGGGATGAGCTTGAGCAGGAAAACTATCTGAAGAACACTGTCTGAAGGGGTGGAAGAAGGTGTTAGCGTAGGTGGAGTAGCGGAGTTGCCAGAGAAGAACATCGAAGAGGTTTTTTAGGTAGAGAGCTACAGCGATGTTTGAAGGATTTTGGCAAACGGTTGTGGATTCGAAGCCGATGGAGCCGACAGTGTTCTCGAATAGTTTGAAATGAGATTGAAGGCAGTGGGAGACGGAGGTTAGATGTTGGATGAGTGTTTGGAAGTAGTCGGGGTCCTTGAGAACGGTGACGAGTTCGTCGGATTTGCGTTTGCCGAGCCTGGTGACGATAAATGAAATGGAGGAGACGATGAGATGGAGCTTCACGGGTGGACGAGGGCTGGGAAAAGGGCAGCAAAGAGAAGCCTGGAGAATACAGGCGGCGTCTGCGGAGCGTATGGCCAGAGCGAGCTGGCTGGAATGGTAGTTGTCCTCTTCTACCAGCCTCACGTTGTTGGAAAGGCGGTTTGAGATGCGGACGGTGAGGGTGTCTGCGGTCTGAACGCATGGGCGCTTCATGGGCGGTGGGAATTGAGTACCATCCTTAGGGATTGTGGCGAGGAAGGGGTTGCGGGTGGTGCAGTAGGGACACCGGCGCTGGTGTTGGACAAGAGAGGAGTGGCCTTTTGTCTGGAAGGTGCACCTTGGGAAGCGACAAGGCTGCATGGTGTTAAGGGTACCTGCGCGCGATCTAGGAATGTAAATCGGGAAGGTGAAAAAGATGTAAAACGAGGGGAGAGGGGGTGAATACATACAGGCTTGAGGTGAGGAAGATGCAGGACGAGGACGGTGGGAAGAGTATAAACTTATCACGCGTACTCACCAAGGTGAAGTAAGGCACCAGAGACTCGCCAGAGACGCCCACAAGTCATGCGGCACGACAGAAACGGCACATACGTGGCTTGGAAAGTAGGTTAGAATGAAAATATTCAAAATTGTATTTTTTTGAGCCGCCGCGTGTACTTTTGTTGATTGTGAGTAAAGTTGTGGTGGCTTCCTAGTGACAAGCTGAAGGGTAGTGGAATCTTGGGATCCTGTGGTATGATGTCGTCAGGACCTTGTGGACCTTCAGCCTTCCCGAGGTGCCTAAGAAGCTGTATTGAGTACGTTTCCGCGTGCGTTTCACAAATGTTGATTTGGCTTATGTTTATGTGCGAACGGGCGGAGCACAAGTGGAGGGTTACATGAATAGTTGCCGTGTGGGGGTTGACGGGTTGACCAGCTTGCAATTAGGATGTACGTGGTTTTTGTTGATCTGGGGCCTTGAAACTTTGTGCTCATGCACGAGCGGCCGGAGCGCGAGGAAAGCGATTGGTGATGCGGCGTGGGATAGAGGGCGAGCGGAAGAGTGGGTTGCGCAAGATTGGGCAAGATTGGACGAGAGATGAGATAAGTGGTCGCTATAGAGGTGAATGTCGTGCTGATGTGGTTTGGGTGTGTTTGCTGATGGAGATCTGACTTTTGTCTGTTTATTGATGCGAATACAGAAAGTGGGGGCAAGACAAGGAGCACATGTCTGGCAGAGGTAAGTTAGATTATATGGAATGTGCTTGTATGAAGCGAGGAATTGGGTTCTAACTTGTGTGATTTTATAACATCTATCTAGTGCTGTAGAAATTTATGAGTGAAGAAGATGAACGGTGAACTTGTGGTACTGCTTGGACGGTTCTCGAAGAATGAAGGGGTTTTCACGTCGTGCGAAGTGCGAGGCCAATTGAACCGCGCGGCGACGCGAAGTGAAGCGTAACGATCTGAGGGCGTGATGAGCAGCGGGTCACCACATATGGAATCGGAAGATCTCATTTAACGTGCAAGGGGGACCCGTTTCTGGTCTCCGTTGCAGGACTGCAGTATTATGCACTGGCCACTAGGGTCACTAGAGGGCATGAAAGAGAATGTGCAGGACATTTAAACAGTTCATAATAGCTACAATATCTGCGCGAAATGAATGATTATGAGCTAGATAGCATTCAGTATTACTTTCATTTTCGGCAGAATTAATGGTCCAGGACGAATGACCATCGAAAGATATCTCTCTTGTTCTCTTCCTTTCTTTCGAGTGTGTCGGTGTTAGTATGGACGTTTGCTAGTTTTCTACATACTCTCCAGAACTCACTTGGGCTAGTATTTTTGCGCTTGATATTTTGGCATCAAAATTCTGCGTTTTTTTGAGTGCTAACCATAGACAATCTAGCACACCCAATCTAGAAATCTAGCACCCCATCCAAGCATTCCGAAAACACTGACGATGGGGAGGCGAACCTGAAGTGCACCTCACCGTGGCCATGTGGCGAGGAGCTCCACCGTAGGTCGGGTAGCAGATGAGATAAATATCTTCGGCGAGCATGGACACCCCGGTCACTATTCTATATTTAAGCACCTACTAGACTACTTTTATCCCTTTTGGTTTCTACAGTCGACCATCAAGCCAAGTCTAGTGTCCTTACGGGTTTCGCAACCCGCGTGCGCTGTGCATCACCGTTTTCAAACGTGGTCTCAGTACGCCCGCCATTACTGTTGCACCCTTGAGTGGCTGGTTCTAAAACATATTACAGGTATCTTCAATCTCCTCCTCCTAGGTCGATCCTGTTACGCGCTCTTTAGAACCCATATGTCTCACACCTCTGCTTACGTGTTGTTTTATACCACAAGATGCCTCTGAAATAGTAATTCGAGTTCACAAAATACTTTGCATTGCAATTTCATACGAATTGAGGAAGAATCTTCCCAAAATTGGACATGCAAAGACGAGCCAAGTGTCTCACAAAACGCAGTCGTTGCAGCAGTGATCTAGAATACTTTGAACGGTTTGATGAGCCAAGGCGATCTAGGAACGGAACTTTGATCCATGCTTGGGGACCCTACTCGAGCCTCCGCTTCTCAACGCTCCAAAAATATTTCTTCCGCCCGCAAAGCAATCCCTAGATGTACTGCTTGCCACACAGTTGGAAACCCGTGGAGGTATCCTTCGGAATTCTCACGTATTATGCCTCAAAATTTTGCGGAAAGATCTGTGCCGTCCAAAAAGTGTCATATTCCGTCGAAAATGAAAGATAGGCACTCGTTGTTGCCATTGTCAACCATGAATGAGTTCCAATCTTTGTGAAGGTGGTTTTTTATGACTTAGGCATTTTCACCGCTGGTGAATTCATTGAGCCCTGCCCCTATTCCAAAGCTTTTTTTCCCGACAGACTTGTCATTCACGCAAGGTGTACACGTGTATATACAGCCCTGCTCGTTAGTTATATATTTTATTATCTGCATTGTTTTAAGGTAAGAAGTTTACTGTCATAGTCTACACTCTAAAAATGCTCGGTGCTCTCGCCGTGCTGCTCCATATATTCCCCAGCCCGGTTTTCGTGACTCCAAGTCTTTTCTGCTTGCACGGGCTACGACTGTCTTCTGATTTCGTGCCGTGTTATCCACGATAGAGTTACCCGCCTCGCTTCTTCAAGAGAACTACCACCGCCGCTGGCGTCCGATTTTTGTTACTTACGTATTCTGGCCCCTGTATAGAGTTTCTCTATTTCGTTTACTTTGGTTTTTGTACCTTACGCCCTATTGCCCAACCGCATGCCCCCTTTTCCCCCTTCTCCCACACTCGTGGTTGGTTACCATTTTAATACCAATAACATTGGCCTGATTCCTTTCACCTTACTCTCCCCGCTTTTCGTGCAGCTTTTGTCACGGGCTTACTCCCCGACTTCGTCGTTCATTCCCAGTGAGGCTCCGTTATTTTGCTACCCCTCAGAAGGGAGGATACGGAACGTTTTGGCTTTTTTGTGTCTGGGCCATGCACACCATGAAACAATCATTGGTGCCACCAGTGGCAGTAGAGGCGATTTGGGAGGCATTATTGAATGCTGCTCCTTTTTTCGGGAGTAGAATTTGGCTCTCTCAAGCCGGATCTTAACACTATGCTTGATAAAAGCTCCACTACGTCTACTAGAGGTGTTGAGAATGCCGCCCAAGTACGTCACTACCTTGAAGTTTCTCTAACCCTAGAGACTCCACAGGATGTTTATATACTTGGCTAGGGACTCAATTTCGCGGACGCGAAATTTTGAATATATTCATAGGCACGAACACTCTATGAATTACAGGGACAGCAGAAGTCTTTTACTTTCCAATTAGTTGGCAGAACCTCCCCATTCAGTCTTGGACTGGACGTAAAGAGATAATTGAACATATTCAACCTGACGGACCCAACTTTTCTCGAGTTCCGAAGACCTACGGATACCAGAACGAGAGGATTATCAACATCAGCGATGTATTCCATAGACGCCTGTGCATGAGAAAGTGCCACATGACCTGTTTACTGCTACCAGCATGATGGCCATTTTTCTAGGGGGATAAGAACAATCCATAGCCAAGTGTATTTATAGGCTTACTCTTGCTAACTCGGACCAAATGAATACTCTCTACCGCGATGCGAATCTGTTAACTCTAACATTTTCTACTGCATTTGAGAACTTCTTTTAAGCATGCTAGATTTGTAGCTCGAAAGGGCGCCCTGCCAACGCCAAAAGAGTATCTATCTCACATGTTAATCAGGGCTTCAAGGAGAAATTGCAGGCCAACATTTTATGACTTTGGTTCCCTTCCAAGAAGATTTTGGTGCTCAAATTGGTGGACAGTGAGAATAGATACGTGGAGCGCAGTGTGATCCCTTTCCGAAACGTTGAGATAATTACTAATATTTTCAATCAAGTTCGGAGAAGTGTGCACGGTGCTCCGAAAGCATTCAGCTCAGATCTTGAATTCAACACTCTAGTGATGGTCAAAATATTAGTATTTCACTCTATTATACTATTCCTTCGACCATCTCGCTGACACCACGATACAGAGAATGTCGAACAGGAGAATGGAGTATTGCAAACTGTTTTCCATCGACTCTCTAAGGAATTTGCTAACCTTTGATCTGATAATCTATGCTCTCCAGCCTCGTCCGTCACAAACATTTTTCTAGCTCGCGCATTCTGAGCTCTTTCCAATTGGTTCGCAGGTACTCACCTTCTGTTCTTGGACTACCAGCAATCGTAGGAACCTGAGAGATACTGTATGCATATTGTGATCAAGTCTCTATAAGGGCAATTAAGAGGTTATTGAGTGCTAAAGATCACGAAACCGTTCACTGCAAGTATCTCCCAATCGGATCAGAAGTCTACCTGTTTTTTATACCAGAAAGAACAACGTCCGGACAGAGTGGGTGCTCTCTGCGGTCGTCGAAGCTCAGCCAACCCTTGTCTTGTGTCTCGGATCTGACAAAAGAAGACTAAATTTGGCCCTATACGAAGATATCGGATTTATTTCCAAAGAACATCCCATAGGTAAACTACTTCGTAGATCTTGCGACAGTGAGTTCTCCAACAGTGCCCCACAGAAGCAGAGAGTAACCAAGCCAGATTACATGAACTCGACACGGAAGCCGCATCGATTAGGAAGACTCACCACGTCTGCTTTGAGCACTATCCAATTCTTTTACCCAACGAGTCCCCTCCGCTATCAATCAATCATATGCACTTTTGATCGTCACAGAAAGACCTCCCCCATCAGCCCAGATTTAACTCACATTTCCTGGCTTCTTCAAGTCAAGGTAATATTTCCAAGGACATAAAATATTCGTCGCTTACGGCACCCCAAGTGCCTCTCCAATACCTGGAGTACAACCGAGCCCGAGGACTCGAAGAGTTTTACGCGAAGGTCGGGAACATTCACGTCTCGAGAAAGAAACTGGAATGAACTCCTCAATGAATTGTCCATTGAGCAGTTCAGAAAGAACATGATTCGAACTGGGCTGAAGCGAATGTCAAAATATCAGAACCAGATAATCTCTTGAACGCAAATGTGATTACGTTACGCGCAATACACAAAGTGAAGACGGAATACGAGTTTGTGCGCTCTATGTAGGCCCAAATCGTACCAGACGGGAATAGAAACTTGCAAACAGATGATACTAGAAAGGAATCTTCAACAACCCTATTCACCGTGATCAGGCTCCTCTTCTGCCTGACAAACGGTTTTTTGTTTCTGCATGGGCCATTGTGACGTCAAAAGGGTATATTTACAAAGCAGACACATCAAACGACAAATCTGCGTCCGCCCCCTACCGAATGGCATGGCGTTCGAAATACTGTATAACTTTTACTGAAATAATCCTCCGGCATCATCG
Organism: Agarophyton chilense; assembly: GCA_030374765.1. Classification (NCBI taxonomy): domain Eukaryota; phylum Rhodophyta; class Florideophyceae; order Gracilariales; family Gracilariaceae; genus Agarophyton; species Agarophyton chilense. The sequence continues at coordinate 171,731 of JARGXX010000016.1, forward strand.
AGGCTAACCGTACATGGCATAATAAGTTCGAAACAGGACTTCAGAATAACCTTGGCTTCGAATGCATTTTCGGTATGTCCCAACTCTATCGCTTACGAAACAAAAAAGAGACAGCGATATTGCTCTTGGCCAAAAGTCACCGATGACATGTCGATGAGCCGAAGCATAGCATTTATGAATAAGTGCAGCGAAGATCTTCGTCTTCGATTCGTCATCAGCAAGATTCTGATCGAAACTAACTTCAGTTTCAACGGATGCATCCAGTCACAATCCTATAATAGAGACTTGAACTTCACCATGCAGATCTATATCATAACGATCAAGGCTCTTTCAATCTTATGTTCCCGCTGCAATGATAACAACGACTAAGCGACACCCACAGAAGTCACACTCTACAAAGAACTGGCAGGCAAATTTCCCTATCTGGGGAGCGGAGTCCTTTCACAAACATCGTTTGTAGCTTCATCCATCCAGTAGAAGCTGAATATTTTGAAAGTTTTCCACTTTCATGAAGCAAACAACATGCTGAAAGAATTTCAAAGTTTGACTCTTTCTCTAGTCTACCGTAGATCTGTCGGGAATATTCAAGATGTTCGAGTTTGCCCCTTCTCGGATGCTTCCTTCAATATCATTGAGAACCAAAGCTAAGTATATATGCATCATCATTGTAGTGCTATATGAAACCTATGCGTTGGGGAAAATCTACCTCATATTGAACTGGTGTAGCCACAAGCAACAAATGTGAGCCAATCTTCTCATGGGGCCGAAATCCTGGCTTTCTGAGATGCTGAGGATATAGGTTTCACTCTCCGGATCTCTCCTGAATTATCTAGCATTTTCTAAGGGCTGACTCAAGAGACATCTACGATACAACAACTACTCTTCATGAAGGAAAGGAGTATTGAGTGTGACAAATCGTTGGAAGTATTCGCAAAAGTTTTTAATTACAAGAGCTAGATAAACTTTACTGGCTTCCCGGGTCTATCAACAGAGCTCATGCGCTTACAAAGCGCTATCTCAAGATGCATCGACGATTTATCGTTCCTGCAACTACTGGAGCCTGTTTGATCGTTCTGGAGTTGGGATATGAACTCGACAGCAAAACCTGAGTACAACAAGTAAACTGATTAACCACATAATTACAGTGTACAACCCTCAGCACAATCACACCAAATTAGAACGACATGAAAGTTACTTGAAGGAAAGAGCTTAATAATGTGGAGTGTTGAGGCGACTTAGGTGGGAAGGAAACTTGAACTGAAGAAACACCAGAATGAAACAGTGGGCCAAGTGGTGTATCTTAGTTCTAAACCGATGACATACAAAAGCGAACAGTTAAGAAGCTTCAAAAACAGTTGAGGGGAAAAAGGCGAGACGAATCGCAATTAAGAATGTAAGAGACTACGGAATCAAGCATGAAAACAGTAACCGAAAACTAGGAGAAGGGAGATCGCTAGAGACTGACTTGAGAAACAAAAGGCGAACAAAAGACCAGAAGGGTATTTATATAGAAAGAACCGAGACCAAAGAGAGAAACCGATGAAAAAGAAATAAAGAACCATAAGATATCGAGTACCGTCCAGCAGTGCTGATCTATTGTGTACTAAGCCCTAACTTCTCTATTTACCTTTTTTCATCTATATCTCGAATCTCAAACCCATTTCCCAATCTACTTCTTCTCCTTGTAAAGTTGACAGATTGTCCCACGCGTCTGATAAAATAATAACTGTACTTTTATCATAGCTGAGGGAGTTTGAATCATGTTTACGCACTGGTAATCCGTTAGTGAATGTCCTTTTCTATCCATGTTAGGGATTTTATGATAAAAAGAACTGTTAAATAACGCAATCAAATGCAGTAGTTGTGCACCTTACATATTCATTAATGCTCCAGAACGAAAATTTAGAAACTAAGTAGATTTTCGGTAATATTTGAAATGATATGGGTCTGTGAAGTGAAAGTAATTATTTCTATCATTTGAGTAATAATGAAATTGCCAACATTATATTACCAATTGAATAAAATCTAAGGGACAGCCAGGATGTAAAGTGATATTTAGTGTAAATCCCTTTTTTTTAAATAGCAATTTTTTTAGTTATGTATAAAGATTGTAATTGTGAGAAATCGCTATCTACTTGATGCTCTTGACAGCTCTCTAAAGACTTTTGTTGCATTCATCTACATTACAAACATTATGATACACTTGCAAGGAGCCTGTGACACGCTTATTCGTGCGGGTCACCCCAGACCAAAAAAAAACTATGGAAGAAAACAACGAAACATATCTGACACCTTTTATTCATGACATCCCTAGACGCGTAGGAATTTGATCGCCATTTCACGCACGCTAATAACGCCCTCCACTATAATGCGTCCGACGTCACGCGCACTTTGGCGAAGGCCATTCCATCCAAGAGCCCACGGAGGTACGGCCACGGCACGTGCAACAGAGCCTCCTCCATGTCCCTGGTCGTGAAAGGTTGGCCACGAGCCATGGAACGCAGCATATCGCCGGCCTCCGCAATCGCGGCCATCTGAAATTCCGATAAGGCAGGGGGGCCCGCATCGGGGGCAGCCGTGGCGCTTCTTGATTCACCGGACATCTCGCTCTCGTCGAAAGCGCGCAATCTTGATTATGCGTAGTGGAACGTGTAGTGAGGCATCGCGGCGTAGGTAGGAAACGGATGGAATAAGTATCCAGGGAAAACAACAAAAGAAGGGCGGCCAAGTAGGGTATACTCGAATAGAGTCGATTGCTGTTAGAGAGGCTTCGATTTCATTGGACGACCGCTTGGTTTTTCGTACAATTTGGACCACTGATTTGGCAAGGCAAGATCATGCCAGCCCTGGGTACCACAAATTTGCCACGCAACGCAAATGCGTTCTCTGTCGAGTACGGCACACAGATAGAGACATGGTGTTCTGCACTGGCCGCAGGCCGCACGAAGTCTTGCACAGTTAGGGACAGGCTGGACGGTACAGGAACGTAATCCGCACGAATTCTCGCGCCGGCCTTCCTCCAAATTGTCTATATAAGGCCCACCTCGGTGGGCTCCGACCAACTCTGGTCAAGTCAGCTCGACATAAAGCGGCTCACCCCCCCTCCTTTGGCACCAAAACTATCTCTTAGCACATTATGTGCCTCTCTTGCCATCATCTCTTTTCCTTTTCTTTCTTTACTTGGGGGTTGGGTCCGCTTTCTACCGCGACTGCGCCCACATTTTCTGCAAAGCCGTCACTCACATGGGACTGTTTAGCGCCTCCCGTTGTTAACAGAACCGCGTGCTACGGCGTAGGGCTCACACTCTACGGCCACTCGGCATTAGTTCAAGAGTGAGTGGATTTCACTGCTCTTTTGGTATTGTGTGCAAGCACTGACTTTTGTCCGTATTGAATATAGTGCCAACTTCTTCACTTTCTTCGAGTGAAAATTAAACAGTGCAAGGTTCCAGTTCGGAAGTGGAAGCCGTCAGCGTCACAAAGGAAGCCACAACCCTCATCGACTCTTCACCATCTACCGAACCCCTTAGCAACTCGCGCGCCCGCTACATCCTTCGAGTCGTTACTCAGCGTGAGAAGCTTCGCCGCCGTCCTCCATCTCGTAAACTCTCCCTGAAGCGCTGTGCCGTTTGAAGCATCAACGTGTAGAGTCAGCGCCAACTAGAGGTACAAAAAGGCGGTGGTAAGCACAAAAACGCACTACGACGCGATTATTACAAAGACACTGACTTCTGGTGCCGTGTATGCGATATCAAATTCCCCGAAGCCCACGATCTCCGAGTTCATTAAAAAAGTCGTCTTCATCGTTCCGGCGTCAGAAAGAAGAACAATACTATTTTCTAGAACGTTTGCGATACATACATCCAGTCTTTATATCGTAGTATAGGCCTTTACACATTTCATTTATTACATCACATCTTTATACCTTCTCCTCTGCCTGACATCTTTTCTTTGCCCTATCCTGGGCTGATACTCTCGAGAGCATATCTACTACTTGTGCCTCCTTGGGTTATAGCCACCCGCGTTGTGTTTCCAAACTATATTCGAACGGATATGACGATTACAGAATCCAATAACGTTTGAGAACGCAAATAAATCAGTTTACAATCTAAATACGGTGGCAATGGAGTGTAAATAAAGTTTACAGTAGTACCCGAGTAACTTTAATAAATTTGAATCGTGTGAAATGACTGATTATGTTTGACTCATTTACGATTCAATTTACTTTAGAAATGGCCCATAGACTATTATTGCATTAGATCACTTTTTTTTCCAAAGAACATAATCTACATTTGACTTCTGTAGAAGAAATGGTTGTAGGAGCTTGTAATGTTGGTCGGGGACGAAAATAATTCTTCTCTGCGAAAGATATTATATTTATAAATATCAAAACACTCTTTAATTGCAGAAGTGGTATACGCTCGGTGAGTTTCTTAAAACTAGTCGAGCCACTTTTGTTCAAATGATCATGAAAATATTGGGCGTTACAATCTTGGCAGAATATGAGAACTACGTAAAACAAGAAGACGAAAACTGGCCCGTTAAGAAATTAATGAAACAGAATTTGACACTTCAAACGTGTAAATACTGCCGGTAGGCATCTGATGTGATGTTACTACAGTCGTATCGTCCAGTATTTAGTATAATGCAGGAAAACGAAATAGGGTAGAGGTAAATTGTATAGCTATTAGACAGATTTGTATGTCTCACCGAGTAGCTTGGCGTTTATGATATCACTAGACTCTCCAGGATCAAGAGCTGATTTTTTCATTTTTATACATATAATAACCTACAACAAGATCTTTTGAATTAAATAGGCTTCGAGAATTTTAATCGTATATTGGATTCTGTTGATTTATTGAATGATATCGAAATAAAAGAATAATTCTGATAGAAAAAGGGTATCACGAAGCTTTAGAACATGTTAGAGCAATAATCCGAAAGAGAAAAAGGCAGCGTAGAGTACTGGTTTTAAACGATTTGGAAGCTAGTCGTAAGAAATCATCCGATCAAATCATTGCCGGGAATCATTTCGGGCGTTTTCCATAATTGTAAATTTATATCGGAGGGAAATACTGTTGAGGTGAAATACTTTATGATGATATTTTTATGTTTTGTTTGGATATGAGTAGCTTTCAAGCTTGGAGGTCAAAACAGGAAAAAAAGGTCAAAATAACTAAAAATCAGTACCTAAATTTACAGTTTGACCTCATAGGAGGCCAGCGGTTTATATACAAGTGTCCCTAAAGACTATGTGCATTGTATTCTAACCTGCTTGAAAGAAAAACTCAAATGCAAAATATGCTTGTTAAATGAACGAATCTGTATTTCTTGATGACGAGTCTCGGAGATACACACAGTAGGGGTTTCATGTGGGTCCCGTATTGCGTACAGTGTTCTAGCAGCGTTTAAAGCAGCAAACTAACCAATAAAATTATAACAACTATATTATTTTTGTTAATGCGTTATTTTGGTTTTCGAAGCCAGCGGCGAAGTACAGAGTGCAGATCCTGCAGGAAATCCATAAACGTGTGTTATAGATACGCTAGAACACTGTACGCAATACGGGACCCACATGAAACCCCTACTGTGTGTATCTCCGAGACTCGTCATCAAGAAATACAGATTCGTTCATTTAACAAGCATATTTTGCATTTGAGTTTTTCTTTCAAGCAGGTTAGAATACAATGCACATAGTCTTTAGGGACACTTGTATATAAACCGCTGGCCTCATATGAGGTCAAACTGTAAATTTAGGTACTGATTTTTAGTTATTTTGACCTTTTTTTCCTGTTTTGACCTCCAAGCAGTAAAGACTTGGTATAGCCTATTTAAAAGAATATGCGCTTCACGAAACTGCTTCCATGTGAAAAAATGCATGTTAAGGAACAAAAAAGTATAGAATATATGTTTAACTGATATGCAGGCTAATTTCTATCTTAGAATACAAAACAGGTATTCTTGGATGGAAAAACCGTGGTTGTACTCTCAAAAATCGTTTTGGAGTTGTGTATGAAACAGAACTACCTTCCAAAAAATAACCAATTTCGAACTGTCTCCCTGGTCGAATAGACACTAGGCGAGCATCCTCTGGGCGATTAAAGCTCTTGTCGAGATCTCGTCGAAGCATAAGAGACCTCGGTTTTAGTCTGCTCGTTCTTCCAAAGTGAGATTGGCATCTTCCGGTACACCCAATCTTTTCAACATGAACACCGTCGCACGTGCCGTAACCTTATTCGCTTTGCTTGAACTATCTGTCGGCTTCTATCCCCCAGGATGTCCTTCGACCTTCAGCCTTGCTCTGGGAAGCTATACGAATCAAGCGGAATCGAAGGGTGAAGGTGTTTATATTGTCGATTATGAAAAAGACGAGCTGAGTCTAACTCAAGTACTAAACACTTCCATCACGAATGAAAATCCGTCTTATGTGGCTGTGAAAGAACCGTTTCTCTACGTCGCCAACGAGAACTTCAGCCCGCTCTTTCAGTACAATGGATCAGTAACAAGGATTCTTTTGTCGAAGGATAGACAGCCAATTTCATCTACGTTCGCAAAAGCGACAGGTTTTTTCACGACTCATGTCAGTGTACATTCAGGAAGCATCGTACTGGGTGCCAACTTCCTCAGCTCTTTTGACACATACATCAGCCGAGGAGACACTTTCACGCGTGCTGATTCCTTTATCGTACCTGATGAACTTGCTTCGGAAATAGCAACAAATATGACTTTGGGTCCTATGTTCGGCCAACCCCATCCACATATTGTACTTCCCTACGGAGAAGGTGTAGTCGTTTGTGATGCAGGGTCGAATCTAGTGTGGTACTTCGGTTTGAATTTCTGCACTGGAAAGCTTTCGCTGATCAGCAAGGTACCATTCCGAATCACAGATGGACCTCGCCATGCTGTAAAACACACCAAGTCCGATATGCTTTATGTTCTGAACGAAGTTTCCGTGTCCATTGGAGTATTGAAGCCATCAAGAGACGGGTTGTCTCTCAGGTACATGATAGATGTTCTTGACAACAAACCCGATGACGTAACCCTTGCAGCAATACGTACGACAAGAGATGGACGCTTTTTATACGTTTCAGTGAGGTATCCTGGTACCACTGACGGAGCGGTTGTGGGATATAGACTTCAACGTCGTACTGGTGATATCTTGTACAAGATCGGAATGTGGAGCACGTTTGGAGTACATCCAAGAGATTTTAATCTCATCGAAGGCGTAAGGTTCAAGGGAAGATGTACGAGTTTTATTGCTGCGGTTCACCGGGATTCTGATAGTCTTGTTCTCATCGAAAGAGAGAAAAAATGGGGGACTTTGAGGCCATACCCGGCAATGACTCTGAATGTATCGACTCCGACTTCAGTGGTTCCGTTATGGTGATTGGGGATGAAATAGGAATGTATGTGTTTCCTTTCCATACGAAGAGATACAGATACCTCCCAGACTTGCCAAAGCAAAGTGTGCTGTACGTAATCGCCCTGTCCAACTCATGTTCTCGTTCTTTTTTAGTCGTGCTGTCACACGATAATACGTACATTCTAAGGCAAGAGTCATATAAAAATAAAAGATTCTCTCATCAACATGAGCTCAAGACCTTTCATAGAAATGAACCCGCATCATGACGCGGTCCTCGCACTGGAAGAGAGGGAGCAGATTCGGGGCACTACTGAACGAAGTGCAACCTTTTATTCCAGTATCGCTATTCCGCCAAAGAGCATCTGCGTCGGCGAAGCGAGAGGCCCCCTTGAAACTAAATTTTGATTTAAATTTTGAAACAATACAGAAGATCGATCATATTGATGACGTCTTTAACCTCGGTGATCTGCAAAGCGTTACTACCACCACAAGCATAGCTCCGCTCCGCCTCGTCTTCTTCCCGTCATGGTGCCATGGACGCCAACAAGGCTGCCCTCAAAAAGCCAGTATTAAACATCCATCCCTCCGTCCGCGATGCCCTTTCCCGCGGCAGTGCAGTCATCGCCCTTGAATCAACTATCCTTGCCCATGGTCTTCCCCGTCCTGCCAACGAACGAGCCGCATTTCACTTTCAGTCAGTCGCTCGTTCCAATGGAGCCATTCCAGCAACTGTCGCAGTATTGCACGGCGTTCCTTGCATCGGTCTATCCGACGAGCAACTCATTCATCTCTGTCGCTCACGGAACGTGCGTAAATTGAGCATAAGAGATATTCCAGTCGCAATGGCGCTCAAGCAAGATGGAGCTACAACTGTTGCTTCTACCATGTTCCTTTCCGCTGCGGCTGGTATAAAAGTGTTTGCGACGGGCGGCATAGGAGGCGTGCACAAAGGTGTGCCACACCCGTTGGATATTTCGGCCGATATTCCAGCGTTGGCATCTATACCCCAGCTTGTCGTGTCGGCAGGGGTAAAATCCATCCTCGACATACGAAACACGCTTGAGTTGTTGGAGACTGCCTCTGTTACCACATTAGTTCTGCGGTCCGATACGTTTCCGGGTTTCTTGCATCGTTCGTCATCTGAGAGAGCACCAGTCAGGCTTCAATCTGAGCGAGATGCCGCTAAGGTGTTCTCTGGAGCTATTGCACTGGGGTTGAGGTCTGGCATGTTACTTGCTGTTCCTATTCCAGCTCAGTATGATGTCGATACTCAGCTTATTCAAAAGGCTGAACAACGTGCTTTAGTTGAGCTTTCAGGACAAAATTTGGCTTCAAACCAAGTCACACCGTTTCTTCTCAAACGAGTCGCAGAGCTCACTGGCGGTGTCTCGGTGCGAGCAAATGTCGCTTTGGCGGAAAACAATGTGGCAGTTGCGGCGCGCGTTGCTGTACATCTGTCACAGATAGAGACGCACCATACATCTGCCGTGCAACTAGAAGAGAAGCGACCTCATGTACTTGTCGTAGGGGGAACAGCTCTTGATGTACATTGTGATCCTGGTTCTGTTTTATTGCCACACACGTCTAATATTGGCGTAATTCGTGTTTGTGCTGGTGGAGTCGGTCGTAATATTGCTCAAGCTGCCAGTACTCTTGGAAATGCGCACATAACTTTTGTTTCGTGTGTGGGCGATGATGCCGCAGCGGATATATTGCTGCAATTTATGAAGGATGCTCAAATGAGCACGGCACATATTCGTCGATACTCTGGTAAACGCTCTGGCGTAGTTTGCATCGTACATGATCACCGCGGAGATCTCTCGGTATGTTAGTACTGAGTGAGCAGCTATTGAGAGACTTTATTTCCTTTTCTTTATCACTAACCTTTCACCATGAACTCTACGCTTATCTTTATTAGGTTGCCGTAGCAGATTTGACCGATATGTTCGGAGGTGAATATCAGGAAGGAGTTCCAATTGCCAAAGATGCATATCGAGATATTAATATGGCGCTGAAAACGGCTCGTATTGCTCTCGTCGACGCTAATTTTAATCCTTCTCAGCTGCGCGAAGTCGTATTACAATGTTACGAAGCTGGTGTTCCGGTATGGTACGAACCTACGAGTCTTCACAAATGCACGCGAATAGTACAAGCAAGTACACTTCACGCTGTAAAATATGTCTCCCCAAACGAAGCAGAGCTTCAAGAAATAGCTCGCGAGCTAAATTGTCATGGTGGGCTTGATGAATGTGCCACTTCCTTACTAAGCGCTTGCAAAGATGGAGCTTCTGTGTTGTGTACCCGAGGGGAGCATGGTGTGCGACGCTACTCTTTCGCTGAAGGTCTATTGCAGATCAATGATTTTGATGCTGTCGGAGTTGGGGGTGGATTGGAAAACACCACGGGCGCCGGGGATTGTTTCGCTGGGGTTTGCATAGCAGCTCTAGCTGCTGGAGACTGTGAAGACGATGCTATCAAAAAGGGTATCTCTGCAGCTGCCATGAGTTGTAAGAGTGAGCGTGCGGTTCCACACGCCACAGCGAAATTATGATTTGCTCTCATCGTTTCTTGAAATGGCAATAGGTGATTGATTGCCAAAGTCGCTGTGCAAAGAAGTATACTATATCCATGGACATGCTCAGCGGAACTGATAATTCTCTTCAGGCGTCGTGAAAAAACGTATGGAAGGAGAGTAGTAGGAGTCAAGTGATTCGGAAGGCACCAGTTCAACTGGCAATTTGGAGCGCAACAGCAAGACGTTGGACTTCTTAGTGCTAGTTAACTACAGCCGTAATGATGTTGAGATCGAAGCATTGAGTATGTCTCTGTGAACTATCACAGCGAAGACGTAGTGACGGAGAGTTAGTTTCTGCCTATTAGTATGATAAACGCTCAGCCACAACTGAGCTTCGAACAGAGGGCCAAGTTCCTCTCAAATCATTGACTAGCTTTAACAGCCAAGGTGTGTACTCACATTCTACTTTCACTTCGGGCTCACCCTGTTGTGAGAGTCCTTGCCAGAACTAGGCAAGTAGTCCCAACATCTTCAAGACTAACAGAAAGTGGAACGTAAGCAATAGTTCGCACATGCACGGGCCTCTTGCGCCACTAAAGCGGGATCGACAAAGTGACCCAGCGGCACCTCCCCTAGCTCGCGCACTCCGTACTCCAATGGCCTGAAACATGTCAGTGGACAGCGCGTAGACTAGCACGGAAGGTATGTACATGAGGAACGACAAGCGGCGCTGCGCAAGCAGCTCGGCCGGAAACTAGACCTTAGATCACCCATGCCCCTATGGACCAAGCGCTATACATCAGGTAATGTCTAGTGCCCGGTCCAACGCGTCTTAACTTGTGTGCGCCGGTGCAGTTGAGCTACGCGCACCCAAACATGGAGCGTGGAGCGAGCGTTGAAGCGGAGCTGTCGAAGTTCGCGGAGGCAGAAGCCTGCCATGGATAGCGGCAAAGTTTGTGCTGCAGGTGAGGAAAGAAGCAGCGATTATTGGTGCTCGGGTGCTACTTTTCCGGAAAAGGGGTCTTTGAAGTGGATGAAGACATTCTTGAGGTGGAGCAGAATGTTGTCAATGGCCTTTGAGCGCACACGATCGCTGAGCAGCCAGGTGGGCATGGGGGAAGCGGCCCTGCTCTCCTTCTTGGGACTGAGCCTCCATGAGACCTCTCTGAATGCGTCAGCCGTTTGGAGCTGCGCTCGTTTAATGAGCTTCTCCGTGAGTTGCGGTTCGGAATGAATCGAGTCATTACCGCGCACCGCGCGCGGAATGAGAGCGACATCTTGAAGCGTAACGAGCACAGTTGTGGTTTCAACAGCGTTCTACGGCACATTGAGACGCAAGAGCACAATGCAGTTGGTGTCTACTTGAGGCTCAACGGATCGAAGAGCACGGCGAGCGTCTCGGGGCGTAGCGCAACCTCACGCAGCTCGACGAGGCCGGACTCGGCGCTGAAGGAGACGCGCTCGCCGTGGGTGTCCAGCAGATACTGGTCGAGCACGCGCGTGAGGTCGTCAGCGAGTACGCTCATAAGCATGCATAAGCATAGCGGGGGATTGGATTGCAGACGCGAGCGCGGACGGGCGGGCTGGTTATGGAGCGCAAATGGATATGTTGCTCAGCGCACACCACACAGGAGAATGCACTTCTGTGCCAATCGCACTGCCTTCGTGGATGTGGCAACTAAGTTACCTTTCGTAGCTGTGACGGTCCCACCGCTTTGGCAACCGCACCGCCTCCCCATATCCTATTTGGCCACAAGGCAAGAACTTGCGCAGCACTGTCAGGTGCCTAAGGTCTCGTACGATGCATAGCGTATTTCATCAAAGCAGTCCCTGGCATGAAGAGGGCGACCAATCTGCCACCAATTCTTAGGCTCTCCTTAAGCCCCTTCCATGGTATCGTATTGCGACCACAAGGCCAAATACAGCTCGATCTCGCCCATATTCATATTGCCCACAACCGTACTCAAATCGCAGAATAGATGTCCGACATAGGCGTACTCCTAATCGAGTAGCATATGAACTTTTTTGCCATTTTCCGCATCGAATTCCCGAAGAGTTAGCTTCTGGGTTATGTTTCAGGGCGCGCGGTATCGGCGTGTTCTGCTGCAGTGCTCCAAAAAAAGGGCGATGGCTTGGCTCGTGCAATGAGAGAAAGCGATCTCCTGGCTCTTGGAGCAGGCAGCTTGATGACTTCATTCAAAGAATCCTTCATATCTTCTCCAGTGGGGCATTCAAGAACTTATTGACATAATGTTACACCTTTCCATGCAGAGTACGTGGGCAGTCTTTGGTCTAAATCGCACTGGGAGCCTTGGTACTCGACAAGCATGAGTGTGTGGGGATTAATATCTTCAAGACATTACAAATATTCTAGTCCACTGCTTTGCGTGTCTCCCAATGCTGCCGTGAACGGGAGGGTGAAGGAGGGGGTGGGAAACAAGCCTTCAATGCGCACTGACGTGGAACAATTGACGGAAAGTGGAAAGTGCACTGACGCAGTATTGCTACATTGCAAGAGCTGCTGACGCCATCAACAAAAGAAGCAACGAAGATCGCAACCCATTCCATCGCACACGTGTCGCGTGAGACGAGGCCTCTGCACCCGTCATGTCCACGCGCCGTGCGCCAGTGCTGTCAGAGTCGTGTACTTCGCTCGGCCACCAATTATCGTTCACCGCTTTAGCTAGGTCACATATGGGACTGCCCAAGTCACCCCCCATGTTGCAAGCCCGTGCAAGTGCCACCACCCCCCCTTCGTGGCTCACTGCTCTTTCACCCCTTCCTCGTCCCCATCCTCCGTCCGTGCCAAACCGCTCCCGCTATGGGAAAGAAGCGTCCCGTCTTCGAGTTCAAGGGGCTCAGCGGTATTCTCGGAGATTCCTCTTCATCCACAACGAAAGCAAGTAACTATACCAGGTCCTCCCCTCGCACCAAGCGTCACCGTCACCGTCACCACAAGTCGCGCCGTCACTACAGCAGGAGAAAGCATTTCGCTTCCGACCAGCGTTACCGTCGCCGAAAGGCGCAACAACTAATCGATGAGGATGCCGAACAACTTGCGGAGCGCATGAGACGAGACGATGACCACCGCAACAGTCTTAGAGATTCTGTAATCGCCGCAAGTGCTCCTCACTCAACTCGTTATTCCGCTCAGCACATTTCACATACTGCGCAGTACTTTCAGCGCACTCGAGCGCAAGCTGCTCCCGCCGGATATGCTTATGATGGCCAAATGCATGAAACTGAACAGCATCATACGAATGGCTCGCCTGCACCGTACTCCCCACCACCACCACCGCCGCCGCCGCCACCGCCAGGCGCTCCTGGCGTGCAACCCCCGAATCCAACGGGTTCCGAGCGCAGTCGCCCGCATCATTCTCGCGCCCGTCGACCGCATTTGGGCCATTCCAGACACTCTGAACAACAGCACACGGAAAACGAAGCCTCGAGAGAAGAGTCTGCGGACCACCACGAAGAAAATTCTGGACAAAGCGAAGATGAGGGTGATGATGGTGATTTGCTAGGTGGAGGTCGTGGGCTTTTCAGAAAGTTTGCAAATAGCAAGATGCTCAACGCGGCTACCAAGAACAAACCAAGACGAAAGAGAAAAATTCTGGCCGCTGCTGGCGCTCTAGCCGGCGCTGCTGCTCTTGCGTTTGCCGGCAAGAAGTTTTTGGATGGTCGAAAGGAACAAAGGAAGGAGGACGAGGATCAAGAAGAGGATGACGCTGCGAATGAACATGGTGCAAGTGGTCCCTTTGATTCTGAAGGAATATATATGGGACCGAATCCACTGAATCTTGTTCCACCACCGACCAAGTTTAGCGTTAAGGTCCCCCAAAATGAAGCCTTTATTATTGAAAGAGGCGGTCGATTCCATCGAAGGCTGAATGCTGGAAGTAATACGCTCATTCCTTGTGTGGATCATATTTCGTTTCGTTACTCACTCAAAGAATCTAGTATGCCTATTGCTTGGCAACAGTGTTTCACTCGTGATAATGTTCCGATTCGTGTCAATGCTCTTTTGTTTATTCGTGTGGATGACCCGATATCTGCTTCGTATGAGATAGATAATGCATATCATGCAATCATCATGCTTGTGCAAAGTTCCATCAAGAGAGAGTTTAATAAACTAACTGTGGAACAAGCATATACGGAACGATATCATCTGGATCAAGCTATCAAAGAAATTATCAACACAGCCTCAAGAGCATGGGGTGTTCGTTGTACTCGTTTCGAAATCAGACAAGTTGAATTGCCGGAAGATCTGAGAATGTCTCTTGAAAACGCAGCCGCCGAAGAACGGAAACGCCGAGAAGAAGTTCGTCAAGCAGAAGCACAGTGTGAAATTATGGTGAATCGGGCAGAGGCGGAGATGCAACTACAGATGAGGCGTTCACAAGCAAGACAGGTTGACATGGTGAATCAAGCCATCGGTGAAGCACATGCCATCTCTGAACGCAGTGAAGCTATCGCCAACGCCATGCGAGACCTCGCAGAAGCGGTTAGTGGACCTGACGGTGAGAAGGCAATGCAGATGCGTATTGCAGAGCAATATCTTCAAGCTTATGGTCAAATCGCCAGTGGTGGACCAAATCCACCTCCTGGACCAGACCCACGTCAAGTGGCATCGACAGTGAACGACGCAATCGGATTGTTGAACACACTAGGCCAACCCCATGGAACCGGGCACAATCCGTATATCATTCCTGAAACGAACCCCTTCGAGAACGCACCGGGAATTCACCCCCAGGAGACCAGTTCTATGATGAATGGTGCCATGATGCCGGGTGCACCTGATGTACCCACAACTCTAGTTCATGAGCAACCACTCCAGTGTACGCCTTCAGGCGTTCTGACGCCGGATATGTCGCAAACTACCTCTCAACACGGTGTTTGGACTTCGACGCCCGCTGCTCAAGGTGGGACAGCATACCCGCAGCCCAAGAAAGGAAAGAAAGGAGGGCTCAAATTGAACGCTGCTCAATTATTGAAGGGTGCGGCAAAATTGAAGTCGGGACTGTGACAGTGGCCCTTTCTTCAAAGTTGGCTTTGATTCAGCCTCTTTGCTCTTGTTTGTAAGTGAAACAGTACGAAAACCGGCTTTGTGTAGTAAAAAAAATCAAGTTGTGTTTTGCAAGGAGAGGAGGGTGTGATGCCACACACGTTGCCAGCATTGTCACTTGCGTAGCGGTAAAGAGATTGCTTTTTTTTTTTTTTTTTGTTTCTTTGTGCACATGCCGTTGTTGAAGAACGAGGGACTTACACAGAATGTGTAATCATCTTTGTCGCTGAACTGTTGTTGAAAACTTTCCCAGCGCTATCGCGCTTGGGCTGTTCCATTTGCAGTCCACTCGATTCCCTTGAGGAGACCCATATTGTGGACTGCGCCGAGTGATGATATCGAATATTACAGGGTGCCATTCACCAAGTGCACCGCGTTGATATGAGGTTTGATTGACGACAAGAATAACGGCATGATGCTTGTGGTGGTGCAGTGTGGGAGAAAAGAGGCGAATGCATGCAGTGTATCAGTGGTGTTTATTTGAGCGGTTTGAACGTGAGGATGATCTATGAGAGAGAGACGCGTACGAAGTGTAGCAATTCAAAAAAGAATGGGCAATGTTTGTTTGAATCATTGAAAGCTGTTGTCGAAATTGGTCAGGAATTGGTGCTAGGGTTGAAACGTTTTAGTTGCGTTGGGTTGTGGACAAAGTGCGAGAGGTGTCGTTGAATTGTGAGCGACCAGTTGCGTTAGTACGCATGATATTGAAGAAACGGGATGGGATGTGCTTGTGACTCGTGGTTCTCATACGAACGCATTTGACGGAATAAGAAACAAACTGCTGACAGAGGTGACCCATTGCGCAAACCAAGGATGGACAAAGACTTGTGATGAGCGGCGATACAAGTTTCGAGACAGCATTGGGAGTTGATGAGATAAGGAGATGTCACGAATGATGTTTATTGCGGGGTCGCGAAAGGGGGGGGGGGGGGGGTCACTGCGTATGCATGATGCATGCATGCAACGAAGGCGCGAGTACTTTTTCCATGGCGCGGTCGAAGCTAAAGAGGGGGGTCGATTTGGGTGCATTGGAGAGGGAGCGCATCGTGTGCGTGCATCGCTTGTGTGTTGTGTTCCACGTGTGATGAACGCACTTGTCCATATTGCACTTTTTCCGTTGGCCTCGACAGCGCACGGTGACACACACACACACACACCCAGCGCTCCACGCACGTCCACCACCCCCTTACTGCGCTTGCCCCGCTTTGAGCCACAGCCACAACACGCTTTAGATCCGCGCGAGAAGAAGCGTTTCCGCAATGAGTTCAACACAAGATTCGCACTCGGAACAAGGCGAGAGTGAAGCGCTGAGTGACGAAAACCTGCGGCGACTGGCACCCGATCTGTTTGATAACGAGTCCAAAAAGACACATCTTTTGCAACTGCGAGACTTTCATCGCAGGTACGATGAGCTTTACGACGACTATATGATGAAGAAAATGCAGCTGGAGGAGCAGTTGATGACACAATTGAAGCCCGTGTTACAGGAGCGGAAGCTGTGTATACAGAAAAGCGGCCTTGATGACTTTTGGAGCACGGTGTTTGAGCATTGTGAAACGCTTTCAGAGAACATTACAACGCGAGACGCATTGGCTTTGAGATACCTGGAGGACGTGAGCTGCGAGGTGGCAACAAGCCAACACAAGATACGCAACAAGCCGAAATGGCCCACAGGATCGTTCATTCTGTACTTTACGTTTCGCAACAACCCGTTCTTCGAGAATCAAACGTTGACAAAAAGCTACATCATGTGTGAACAAGACTTTGAACACGCGTCGCAAACACTGGGCTGTAGCATAAAGTGGAAAGGCGGCAAGGATCTAACGGTGAAAACGCTGCGTAAAAAGGGTCAAAACGGCAAGACGCTGGTGAAAAAACAAAAGACGGACTCGTTCTTCAACTTTTTCGACCCGCCAAAAATGGCGTGCTGTGAGGAAGATGAGGGGCGAATGGAAGAGATTGAAGAAGTGTTGGACGCGGACTTTGAGCTGGCCGAGTGCCTCAAAGACGACGTGATTCCGCGCGCGTTGCTGTACTATGTTGACGTGGCACAGGACAGCGAATGCCAAAGCGCCAACTGCGCGTGCGAGGAAGATGGGACGCATGCAGCGGAAGGGCATGCAGCGGAAGGGCATGCAGCGGAAGGGCATGCAGCGGAAGGGCATGCAGCGGAAGGGGAAGCGGCGGAAGGGGAAGCGGCGGAAGGGGAAGCGGCGGGAGTGAGGGACAGTGCGTGATGAAGAATAACAAGCAACGGCAACAGTGGCGGAAAATCGGCCGTATGTACGTCGTGTAAGCAGGTGAAAAACACAGTGAGCGTCTCGCCAACAAACATCCGCAAGCAGCCGCTGTTTGGTTTTTAGATGCCGCCGTCGGGCGGTTCCATGGTCCACCGTCAGCGCGGGAAGCAGCCGTCGTCACGAGGTCATGTCAGTCAGCATGCGATGCTCTCCAACCGCCGCAGGTTTTTCAAACGAGCATCGTGCGCGCGTACACCGTCGCTGCTCTGCTGCTGCACCTGCCCGCCGCTGCCCCGCTCGCCGCTGCCCGCTGCCACCGCCGTCGCCCGCCGCCGCTGTCGCCGCTGTCGCCGCTGTCGTCGCTGCCGCCGCTGCCGCCGCTGCCGCCGCTGCTTTCCGCGCGCGCGCCGCTCTTGCGGCGCCGCTATGCACCCCGCCGCTTGCCCCACCGTCCACCCCTGTCCCGCATCGGGTCTTGTTGGAATCTCAGGTCCTGCCCATCGCTATTAAACGCGTACAACCCCCTCACCCCCTTCCCCCCACCCCTTCCCCCACCCCTTCCCCCACCCCATCCGCCTCCACTCTCCCGCTCCCGCTCCCGCTCCCACTCCCGCCTCTCTTTTCCCTCCCCCTCACAGCTTCTCCCTCTCCTCGCTCTCCCGCTAAGCTACCCTCTCAGCCTAATTGGCGCGCTCCCCGTCGTGCCCCCCATGGATCCACGACGTTCGTTTCGTTGCGATCGCTGTCCCCTGTACTTCAGCACGCCCGAGGAGTTGAACCGTCACAAGTTTCACAAACACATAATCAAGCAGTCGCCCACGCACTCGCCCTCCAGAAGTTCCACGTCCTTCTTGCATCTTCGCGACGCCGCACAGTCTTCCGCCCCCTTCAGCTCGCCAGGCAGTCGCGCATCGTTTGATTCCAGCACGCCTCCCCAGTGCGCACACTTGTCGGCACAGTACCAATGTCGATATTGCGGATTGACGTTCAGTCTACCGGTGCTTCAGGAGCATATTCGCACTGTGCATGCGCATCGCCCCCCGCCCGCCTCCACACCCTTGCCGTCCATGCGCCCCAGTTTCTCGCGCAATCAGGCAGGACCTTCCACGCCGCATTCATCGTATCGCTGCTACGCGTGTTCCAGCGTGTTTCTCAGCGAGCATGAACGAGCGCATCACGTGGCAAGCGCGCACCCCGTGGCGCAGCCACCACCACTGGGTAGTCGCAAAAGCCCGCGCTTTAGGTGTCATTTGTGCGATAAGACACTGTCCACGCAGAGCAACCTCAGAGAGCATATCAACAGTTATCATCGTAAGGAACGTCGTTATGAATGCCCTAAATGCGGGCTCAAGTTTGCTAGAAAGTCGATTGTCACAAAGCACTTGGAGAATATTCATGGAAGACAGCGACGGTATAGATGCCCCTCTTGTGATGCTACGTTTGATGAAGTAGGACCTTTTTCAAAACATTATCACCAATGCAGGGGCAGTGCATCTTCGACCAAATGACAATCGTTGTAACTTGATATTATTACTACTACTTTGCTTATCATTCGTTCGAATGGGGTATGAATTCGGGCAAACACACACAGCGGGACAGTGACAATTGGTCCCTAAACTGCACTTGGACAAATCACGACTGCGTATCCCAACTGTGGTTGTGTTGCTTGTAATGAGCATGTGGCGGCTCTCGACTGTCGATTACAAGCTGCGGCGGTGGGTGTGATTGCGGGCGTGTGTGAGGAAGAGATTGGGGGTGTGGGTGTGGTTTCGAACGAGTGGGCAGGTGCACACTCGAGACGGCGTGTTTCTGGCACAGTCGCACGTGGCCATGTCTCACGACCACCCTGTCTTGGGTGTGATTTGGGGCGGGGCATCATCTCGAGTTGAAATTCTAGAGGCCGAGAGCCTTTCACACGCGTCAGCACATGGGTCGTTGGTATCGCAGCATAGCGTGATCGGCACGAGGAGGGAGTCACACCACGTCACAACGGTGTGCTTTCAACAGTGGGACGGACCTGACCGCACGCAATGGGTCATCACGAAGACGGGGGGAGGGAGCGGTAGGGCGTGGTGGGGGGGGGTTCTCTACTGGAAGCATCTGCAGAAAGTTGTAAGGGAAAGGAGAAGTGGGGGGCTTGTAAGATTGCGTTGAGACGAGATTGCAGCGACAGCGAGATGAATGGGCTGTAAAAGATTCACAACAACAAAGGGTACACATGTGATATCTGTGACATGCCACGGATGTGGTAGTACGTTTGCACGGAAACGGGCAAACTACACGGCGTATCGTATGTATGAAATAGATTAGATATGGACCAATAAAAAGTCAGGACGTCCATTTGAGGAAAAGGAGTACGAGAGCGTCCGTACAGTGCCATTGAGCAGTTCGCAAATCCCATCGTGCCTCAGCCTCTGTAGTGGACAAGCAGCGTCGCTGAGTGTTGCACGCATTGCTTGCTAGCTAGCTAGCTAGCTAGCCCTTAACCTAGATACAATTGCCCTGCGAAGATGACGCCTCACAGCGCCGCGGCTCGTGCGCCGAGCAAGTCAACGCTGGCGGTGCGCGTGTCTTACCCCCTGGAGCCCATGAGAATTCGGTATGAGGTGTTTGTGCCTATCGACGACCACTCGCAACCGCATACTGCCCCGTTGTCCTTCAGCGCCACCACCATCCTCGACGCCCTCAACCATGTCCTTTCCACAAACTATGACCCCTTTGTGTATGATGAACATCGCCAGCGTTTTGTGTCGCTACGCCAGCTGGCTGCCACTCAGGTCCTCGCGTCTCACGACCCACACGATGATCAGAGCAGTTTGTTTCCTTGCGTGCACGTCAAGTTGATTGAGCGCACCACCTCTACAACCCCGCCCTCCCACCTGGCAGAACGACTGTCTTGCGACTCTGGAAACACCTCGCTCAACGGCTCCTGGTTTGGAATTGGCATTATCCGCGGCAAAACCGCCAGCAATCACGGCTCACTTTGGCGCTCAGCGTTGCAGCTTGGCGCCTCACTCACCTTTACGATCGGCAAGCGCTACGACAAGAAAGTAGAAGGAAGCGCCGATATTTACAAGACGCACCGACAAATCCCATGCATATCGTACAACGACGTAGCTTCGTTCAAGCACAATGCACCCCTGGATGCCCAGATCGTTGTGATCGAGTACGGTGGGGCTAGCCTCGTCGATTTCAAGCATCCGAAAAGGGCGCTCTATGTGCTTGGTAGTGAAGATAATGGCGTTCCGCCTGCTTTCGTGAAGAGCGCTCACTGTCATGTCTCCGTTCCTACCGCTGAGGGGCGACCAAGCAGCTTGAACGTAGCTGCAGCTGGTGCCATTGTGTTGTATGATAGATATGCCAAACTCAGTTTGAAAGACACACAAAGCGCCCAAGTTGGGACATGACATTTCCTCATTCCGTACTACCTAGTATTGTATAGAGACTGACATGTCTTGGCGCTCTGATCACAAGGTTTTACTATGCACACACTGCGAACAAACACGCCTCAAGCACATCCGAGCAAGCTTCGCGCCGCACGCCACCTGCGATTTCGATCGTTCACACCATTGCAGCGACTGATCACGCCTCCGCACCCATTGATTGCGACAGTGATGCGATTGAAACCACTTTGAGTACCTGCGTCGGCGTCCGAATTCCTCACACGAGTGTCCCAATACCAAGCTGCCGCCGCAAAACCACCAGATGGCATTCCAACACTCTCAGGATCATCTTCAAAGCTCCTGCCCAACGCCGCGCCAGCTCGTCGGTAATTGCTGCGTCCAGTAAGTTGGATAGGACCGCGACCCTTAAACCGCCTTCCATCGCCTGGAACAGTGTTGCCCAATGTCGTCCGTCCCTCGTACGCTGCCCCGCTTGCCAGTTCCTCAAAGTACAACAGCCCGGCCGACTCGTGTGCAATCTGTGCAACGAATGCGGACACGCGACGGCAAGTATTAATGCTGGCAAATCTCAAACTGTCCAGGAAGTACGGATACAGTGCTTTTGCTCGAGTCGTTGAGATGCCGGTAAACAGCGAAGTAAATTGAGAGAAGCTGACAATTGAATTGGATGCCCGACCCACTGAACGAGTCTCTCGTACACAACATAGAATACTCGAGCTTCCCCAACACAAACCATTGAAAGTACCACCGGTGCATTTGGAACGAGAAATACACTGTCCTTTCAAAGAGTCGAACGGTGTGGTACACGAGCCGAGAGATGCAGATGTATCGGGCGCGTCAGGAAGGAATTGAACCACTGGGGTTGTTGCGGGAGGTGCTGCAATGCAGCACTTGATATTGGCCGGTCCAGGACATAAACCGCTTCGAGCACTTCCTGAACAAGTGGATTGCAACTTGCAGACACCGTTGACGCTGGAACAACGCGAGGCGGTTACACCGCCTGGAGACGGACAGCATCGGATGTTTGCACCACCGGGGCATAGATTACTAAGTGTGGAACTTGTGCACGAGTAGGTTTCCGTGTCGATGCATGTTCCCCTTGCACATGGTTCCCATTCGCCGATCAGGGCTTGTGCGCTGCAGATAAAGCCGACAACTAGGAAAGAGAAGAAGGAGACGGACGCATACATGCTTTGGGCGATTGAAAGCTGGGATATTAGATATTTAGATGTGAAGTAGCTGTGGCGCGAACTGATTGTCGCGACTCGATCGACGAAATCGATCTGATTAAAGTTCCTAAATAGGGACTATGCTGGAGGGGGTTCTAAAGATAGTGCGACGGAAAAGGACGGGCGGTAAGGAGGGTCGAGCGCACATTGGAGACAAACCTGCCTCGTTGCCTCGGTGGAAGGGTTTGAGCGCTGCGAAAGTGGCGGTTTTGTGGTGGGTAAATGTGTGCGTGTAGTGGGAATGCTCATGTGGAATTGTTGCTGAATCGCGTTGTAATCGTGATTTTGCACACTCGACATAATTGGTGAGCGTCGCTGTTAGGGCTTTTATCGCATTCCAAGTGGCTGTTGTTTTGTGAGGCAGGGTATTTGAATGGTGTGCGATGAAGTAAGCAAGCACTTGAAAGAGGTTCTACTTTTTGAATGAATTGCAGTTTTCGAGAGAACCCGGCAGGGGGGAAAGGGGGGGGGGGGGAGGGGTTTCCCACCTTGCATGCTTGCCGTAAGTGGAACGCATGAGGCGGGAGAGGAAACGACCTCTGCTCTTGAGAGATGCGATGGCGGGCGTGATATATTGCACCTTGCAGATAAAGTGCAGCTATATCTGGCAGAGTGCAGCGATATAGCGCTCGAATGTTAGTGACGAGCCGCGCAAAGGACGTTTGCGGTATAATAGGTTTGCCTCGTAGGTTTGCGTTGCAATTTGCCATCAGGTGCGTTCAACATCACATAGTGGTGTTGTAAAAGAAGGCACGGCGCCAGCACGAGGCGGTCGGAGCGGGAAACGTGCAGCGAAAGGGCGGAAGCAAGCGGTAGACATCCACGCCGTGCCAAGCATCAACCACAGCACGGTGGAGCCCCAAACGCACAGAACACGCGTCTACAACAGGAGCGGGGCGGTGAATGCCGACGTGCGCAAGCAACGGAGAAACAAGCACCCCGCAGCGCAATCTCGCCGTTGAGGTAGCCCCCTTTATCAACAACAAACGCTCTCTCGCGACGAAGACACACCGCATCCCAAGCGCCGCAGCCGTAACGCCCAGAAACAGCATTTCCAATCAATGAGCGCGTAGCGCGGCGGTCGTGCGCAAGCGGCGTGCGGCAGCGGAAGGGCATGGTCGGCAGTCGTCGGCTCGCGCGCCACGTGTCCAGCGTGAAGGAGCCACGAGCACGCTTCGCCACCGCACGCACGACAGCTGACCTGGCAAGTTGCCGTCGGTACAACGCGTGTCCGTTTGCGTTTGGCGCACACAAGTCATCGCCGCCCCGTTCGCTCGCGCCACGCCCCGAAACGTTCACCCTCTTCCGCACCCACCCACCATCCACCCCCTCTCACCGTCGCCCGCTCCCCGCCGCATCATCGCCCCGCAATATCACCGCCCCACTCGCACTCCCGTGTCAAACCCTCTTTGGCGCGTTTCAAGCATGTCTTCCGCATCCTCGCGCCGCTCTTCATTAACCAGACCGCTCCCGCGTCTGTCCACCGCCTCCCCACCCCCGACCACAGTGTACGTCGTTGAGAGGTTAGGAAGATTTCATCGACTTCTGCATTCGTCTCCCGCAACGTCCGCCCCCCTTCCTCTTTTTGACAAGGTTGTCGCCGCCTATACCACCAAAAAAGTCCGACAATCCGCCCCGCACCCCGGCATCGTTGCCTCGCTCTCCTCGCGCTCCAGAGTTCACGTTCTCGCCAACTGGACCCTACGTCTGGCCGACGCAAAAAAACTGGCGTACCGTGTGGAAGACGTCGATCGCTGCGTGCAGCTTTTGGTGGCCGTGCGTGTGCGAGAAAGCACCGTACATCTACAGCATGCACCCCGATCCACCGCCCAGCTGGAACAGCTTTCCGAAGCTATTCGTTCCGCTGTTGATCAGACAGCCCTCAAGTTTGGCGTGCGCTGTCTATCCTTCTCAATCCTATCCGTAACGCCCGTCGATGTACCACGCCCGCAACCGCATGACTCCTTCCGCTCGCAGCTATCAGAGCTGCCACTCACACCCAGCGCCCCGCTTGCACCCGCACCGCATGTTGATGCCGTGCTTCCGGAGGTGCCCATGGACAGATATACAACGCCGCAATCTTTATATATTCCCGATGGTATTCCCTTTCACTATCCACAACAACCCAGCCCACAAATGCCTGCGTTGCAACATTCTCATCCATACATGTTTCCAGTACTAACCGCGCTCCCTCCAATGCAGTTGGAGGCACCTACTTCGGTCAACCTGCGGGCGCTACCCGCTCCGGAATATGGCCCGCCTGTGGAACATACCCTTGCGCCAGCACCAGCCTTGCCGGGCGTGCCACGCCCATCATCGTACGAGTTCCGCCCGCAGTTCCCCCCGTTGGTATGGCCCCAACCACCGGAAGAGCACCAAATCAGAGGGTCTTCCGATTCGCTTGACCTCCCGGTTCCGGTGCGTTCAACGCACAGCTCAGCACCTCTTGTGTCACAGCTGTCGACTGGCGCAGACGGAGAGCTTGTGGAGCCACAAGCGAGAAGGCGAGCGTTTTCGGAGCCTAACATTGCACATGACCGCCAGCTGTCGAGGCCCAAGCTGCCGGTCGTGCCTCAGGAGGCTGTCGGGCAAGAGCATGCCACTGACCCTAATAGCCCCGTGGAACCGCGCTCTTCGTCGCTTGAGCCTCAGTCTTCTCCAGAGGCCACAACGTCAACTGAGCAGCCCGCCATTGGTGAGGCGTCGCGCGAAGTGACGACGAGCAGCGTTTCACAGGGACCACGACAGGGTTCGGTATCCGCGGCATCCGCCCCAGTGGCACGAGAGGTGGAACGAGAAGCAAAGCCAACGCCGCCCACCACAAAAGCCCGTAAGCCATTGCGTGCACCTCCGTCGTCACCCGTTTTACCGGCCCTTTTGGGCGAAAGCGACACTTTTTCAATACTGTTGTCGCGAGCACTTGGCGAAATGCTGGAAGACCCTACCGTGGAATGCATTTCTCCGGACAAAACTCTTCCTCGCGAACCGGAAGAGTTTTCTCCTAATATTGCCAAGTACTTGAATGAACTGCCTCCGACCCCCGCGCACCAAGTACCATCGAGTGAAAGTTCGGACCCTTGTGATACTGTAGCTGGGAAACCACTCCCGCTAGAGACCAGGATTCCGGGGTTGTCTGATCAACCTTCGACGGACGAAGGTGAAGCAGGCTTGGAGGAGCAGTTGGACGGCGAAACGGCACGTTACCTCGAGGTACCAAATGACTCGGTGCTGACCCTTCCGCCTGTTTCTGCACTAGGTGCTGCCTCGATTGCAGCTGCGGCAGCCACGGCTGCAGCAGTGGCTAAGCTCGTTGTTGTCGACAATCATAGTGATGACCCGCCATCTTCTCTCGACAACACGGTCCAAGCTACGGAGGCTCCGCTTGTTGCGCCCGTCACGGAGCAATCAAGGGAAGTCGTCCCCGATGCCAATTTAGCAGAGGTGTGGTCTGATGCAAAAGAAGACTTTATCGCGCTCCCGGACTCTGCGTTGGGGAACAAGATTGGCCCTGCTATTGTCTCTCCACTGGCGGTTACACCCCTGCCCCCTGCAGTGGGAAGCACTGCAGATTCCGCGTTGCTACCTCTAAATGAGCAAGTCGAGGCAGAGGAGGAGGAAGAGAACTCGTCCACAGAAGCTGTTCACGACGAGGACTTGTCGGATTTAGATGGGGGGGAGAGTGAGCGAAAATGGCGATCCTGGGAGCGCAATAAGAGTCCGAAGGGGACTGGATCGTTGCTAGGCTCCGTTGTTGGGAAAACAGAACGGGCATTTCGGTCTGCGGGAGGATCTCTCGCTTCAGACATTATCGACGGACCCATGCGCCTCATCAATGCTCGCTCGAACACCCCGCGCATCAAAGACTCCTCCTCCGCCTCCAGTTCGAAGAGCTCGAGACTTCGATTCCCGAAAGTTCTATCTCCCCGTAGGGAGAGAAAGAAGGCTGTAGCGAAGGACGAGCTGGAGGAGCGGCTTGCTCGCGACATGGGCAAGGCGGGTGGGAAGCGAAGGGATGAGGGCGACCAATGGGAGTCGATGAGGGACGGCAAGATGCAACGCGACCGCTTACACGGGGAAGATACGCAGGAGTGGGGGGAGCAAGTGCAGCGATCGCGACTGTTAGACGAGCTGGACGGAATCAGCCGCGCGCCGCGTGAGGCCATCGAAAAACAGGATGACGATTCGACAGACGGGGGTAGTTTAGACATGTGCATGGACGACGGGTCGGACTCTGAACGTGCGACTTTTGACGATGCGGCGCTTGCCAGAGGTGAAGCATATTCACGTCAAAAGCGATCCTCCAAGTCGTCTTCATCGCCCCGTCGAAGGAGTCATCGTCGCCGCGACCGCTACGAGTCTGCCGAGTATGAGTCTGATTCTTCATCAGAGTGCGCCTGTGAAGATTGTGGCCACCGCCGCGCAAGGGACGAGGAAGACTACGGGTCTGGGCGTAGCACTCGAAGAAGTCGGCGGAGTAAGTCTCGTAGTCGTTCTCGCAGCGCTGACTATGACGATGAAGACGAGCTTGAGTCCAATTATAGCCATCGCAGCTCGTCGTCGAAGAGTCGCAGTGGCGGTCGGCACAGACGCTCGTCCAACGAACGAGAATTGGATGATCGCTCCTCCTCCCGTAAAGATCGTCAGCGGAGTAGGAAGCACGGGTCGCGCGACAAGAGCGTCGACAAGGAGCGCTCATCGTCGAAGAGAAGTCGAGGCTCTGAGAGCAAATCGTCGCACACGAGAAAACATTCGAGTTCTCGAAAGTGGTCTCGGGATATCGACGGCGAAAAGCGGCACAAGAGCTCGAAAGGCCGGTCAAAAAGAAGGCACGAAGACTTTGTGGCTCCCTCAACCGAACTGTACTACCCACACCAGGATGCGCGGCCGATCAAGTCGATTTACCGACACCGGCTGCCATACTCGGACTCGGAGGAAGAAAACCCGATTCCGTGGTACTGTGAGGGTCAATCAGAAGCCGAGGACACGGGCGCGGATGAGCATCCGCGGCGGCAATTGGATGACGGGCGACGAGGGGCCAATGTGAACCCTATGAAATACTCGAGTTATGGGAGCCGCGACCGGAATGGGCGACGCCGGCGCGCGTACCACAATCGATCAGTGCACTTTTTGTACGACAACTTGAGGCGATAGCTCGTGTGGCATTAGGTTTGGTGACAAGAAGGAGCTCTAGTAGAGCGAAAAAGGACGGCTTTGTGGCATCTTTGCGGTGCCAAAGTCGCAGCTTTGCGGCGGGTTACTCTTAGCACATTTTGTTTCCCGTACCTACGAGTCGCGATAAGTGAAGTTGCGTGGCGCAATGACTTGTGGTTTTTTGGGGGCGGATGGCTGGGCGTGTAAGTTTTTTCTTTATTGTGTATACAACAACAACAATAGACGGAATGTGTAGATAAAAAAGGTGTTGTTTCTATCCTTCTTGACTTGTAGATACATTGATGTTTTAAAGCCCACCACACTGTTCCGATGAAGAAAGCAAGCCACAAGGCCGCTCAGAGCCTGCGCGTAGCGCCGAAGCGCTCAACCAAAATGTCCGCCAACACGGGCACGAGGTGCTCGCTTGTGGCCGGCACGCCCTTCATGATCTCCTCGCCAAGGCGCGCTTCCTCACCGATGAGACCGCCCACAAACACACGCACGCCCTCCACTGCCTTCCCGTCCAGGCGGGCGGGGCAGCCCATGAGCCCGATGTCGGCCACTTGCACCTGTCCACAGCTGTTTGGGCAACCAGTCCAGTGAATGCGCACGTCGCGAGGCACGTGCACGGCGCGCTCCAGCTCGTCGGCTAGAGCAATGGCGCGATTCTTGGTCTCGATGAGCGCCAATCCACAGAATTGTGCGCCCGTGCACGACACCAAGTTGCCTGTGATGCGTCCCGGATGAACGGCGAACTTTTCAAAGATAGGTTCCTTGAGCATGTTGGGCACGAGGTCGGTGGTGACGTTGGGGAAGATGACGTTCTGCTCCACGGTGAGGCGCAGTTCGCCGGCGCAGTACTTGTCGGCGACGGCGGCGAGCGCCTCGATGTCGGGCACATGGAGTCGGCCGGCCGGCACGCATGCGCCCACCCAGCTGAGGCCGGGTTGTTTCTGGGCGTGCACACCGAGCACGTTTCGTCGCGGGACGGGCGTGGCATACGACTCGTCGCCACGCATGGCGCGCTGTAGCTCGGTGTGCATGGCACTTTGAATCTGGGCGCGAAAGGCGTCCATGCCGAGTTGATCCACCATGTACATGAGGCGCGTGGCTTGACGAAGCTTTCGATCGCCATTGTCTCGAAACCACAGCAGAACGGTTTCGCAAAACCGCACCACTTGTGACGGCGGCAGCCACACGTCCATGGAAATGGCCTCTTCGTTGCGTTTGATGGAGAAAAAGCCACCGATGACGACGTTGAAACCAATTTGGTGCGTTTGGTCGTGCGGGATGGGCACCAAACCAATGTCATTGATGTGGGTGTGGGCAAAATCGTCCCTCGAACCCGACACGGCGATGTTGAACTTGCGTGGGAGATTGGTCAGTTGTGGACGGCCCTTGCGGTTGTTGGTGATCATGTCGTTGATTTGGTGGCACAGGGGGCGCGTGTCGATGAGTTCCACGGGGTCAATACCTGCGATGGGGCTTCCCACCATGTTTCTGACGTTGTCCATGCCGCTCATGTAGCTGGTGAGCCCATGGTGGTAGAGCCCGTCACACACGGCAGCGGCATCATCCAAAGTGATTCCACGGAGCTGGATGTTCATCCTGGTGGTGATGTCCGCACAGCCTTGCTCGGCGTAAGGGCGGAGCACAGCGGCAAAGTAACGCAGTTGAGAAGAGGACAGAATGCCGTTTGGAACCTTAAGTCGCATCATGAAGCGACCCGGGGTCCTCTTGCGGCGGTGAAAGAGACCGGCCCACTTGAGACGCACGTCAATGTCATCCACATGAATATCCTGCCACGAGGTACGCCCCTCTCTGAGCAAAGCAGCCAGCTCATGGATCTCGGACCACATAGCAGAGCCGTCCTTCTCAAGCTTTAGCTTCTCAAACTTATTTCCTTTCTTTGCGCGCTCCAAAGCATCTGGTGATAGATAACGATCGCCGCCAAGGTTGTGTTCACCATCCTCGGGCGCACGCAGTGCGACGCACGAAACGTGACGCCGCAACGGCACAAGCGAGAGCGACGTATCCAACGAGTGGCGCTGCAAGAAGCGACGCGACGGGGCGAGACGCGGCAGTGGCGACGACAGCGATGGCGACGGCGAGCAGCAAGGCACCGCAAACGGCGCGACAAAAGACATGACTGACATGCAAGCAGCGAGCAGCAAGCAGCACGCAGAAGCACAAAGACGTGGTTGACGCGGGCGCGCGAGCGCGCGAGCGCCCGCAGCGCGACTTGTTTCTCAGACAAGACGCGGCGGCGGGGCGACATGTGCTCCACGCAACGAGCGCGCTGGCGTGCGTGAGTGTGACGCCGACACACACGTAAAAAGTATGCGAAAAAGAGGCGGCGCGCGACGCGTCGCACACGCCGTTGCGACAGGGTGTGTGTGGGTGTGTGGGTGTGTGCGCTTGTAATTCGAATTGGACGGCGGCTCAAGTAATGGACAAATTGTGACGCTCGAGCTGCGGAGCGTTCGGTCAAACACGACGATGGCGGTCTCGCGCGTGGCGCGCGCGTGAGTTGCACCCACCGCATCCACATTTCATTCCACTTTGACTCAGCTCGCCCGCCCCCCCCACCCCTAACCGTCTTCACCGTGATGCAATTTCTCCCTCCCACCTCCCCTCCCCATCTTCCGCCGCTATTACAATATAATATACCACTCCCTCAATGCCCACCCCGCTCTCCCCCTCGCCCTTTGCAATGTCTCCCCGCTGCACGCGATGCGCCAAGCCTTTTCCAAACAAAAACGCCCTCAATCGACACATCTTCCACCATCACATTGTCACATCCTCTCCACCGCCCTCCCCAGTGCGACACACCTTCCCCGATTTCCTGCTAAATCCACTGCCAACCCCAACTCCGCCTTCACAACCAACGTTTGTACCACCATCACCAAAACATCATCTGCCGCCGCAATCCCGTCCGCAACTAACCGCCGCACCAACTCCCCCTCAACCACCGCCCCCACCCCAACTCTCACTACAAACCCCCCCACGAACCCCAACTCCAACAACAACCCTGCCTTCACCAACTCCCACTCCATCACCGCTTCCACCACACCCCTCGTGGCACACCCCACGACCGCCCGCACCACCACCGCCCTCACGACCACCGCCCTCACGACCACCGCCCTCACGACCACCCCCACGACCGCCGCCCGAACGACTACCGCCCTCACGACCACCGCCCTCACGACCACCGCCCGAACGACTACCGCCCGAACGACTACCGCCCGAACGACCACCGCCCGAACGACCACCGCCCGAACGACCACCGCCCGAACGACCGCCGCCCGAACGACCGCCGCCCGAACGACCGCCGCCCGAACGACCGCCGCCCGAACGACCGCCGCCCTCACAACTTTCTCGTCGCCCTCCTCCGCAGCCATTGCACCCACCAACCCACCCGTACCTAACAACCCCTACACAAAACACTACAAATCGCCACCACCACCACATCCCAGGCCATCCAAACAACTCCCGCCGTCGCACAGCTCAATGTCGCATTTGCGGCCTCACCTTCACTTTAGACAAGTTACAAATTCACCTTCGAACTGTTCACTCCGACGCCAATGACCGGGGTAAAAAGTACGCCATCCGCACTCCGTCCTTTCATCGACATACTGCGTCTGCGCCCGCCCCGCCACCCTCAGGTCCAAGTTCCTCCAAGGCCGCCGTCGTCATGAGGCGCTACCCGTGCGAGGTTTGTGGTCAATCTTTTTCCACCACCAGCATTCGTAACCAACACGTCAGAGACACCCATCAAAAGATACAGATTCATGAATGTCGCAAGTGTGGAACCAGATTTACCAGACACAGCAGCCTAGTAGATCATATGAACAACACTCACGGCAAACATGGAGGTGGCAAACCGTTCAGATGCCAGTGGTGTGACGCTGGTTTTGGCAAGAAATGGATTCTCGTGGATCACAAGAGTACTTGTCGAAAAAGGGCCGGCAGGTTTTTTTCGAAGAAACGCTGACACATTTTCATGTGTCATTCGTTTGCATCCTTGTATCTGCCCTCGTACTGTACCCATCACAACTCCCAACATCTCTCTAGCTAGCCAAGTTAGATAGCAGGTACCGAACGTAGGAGATACACACACACACACACACACACATGCTCACTGCGATTAGCCATTGTCTCGGAGTAAGGACACTGCAGCAGAATCGCGTCGGTGTCACATTCATTTCACAGTATTTGCAGTGCACTGCAACGATTTGTATAAACATGTACATATTGTACACCAAGTAGCTAGATGCGTTTTGTCAACTCCAAGTCACACGACTGAAAATGAAGAATCCCTGTAGCACAGCAGCATGTCAGTCCACAGTGATGCTTCATCATGCGTAGCTGTATGACGTTTAAGTCGAGTCGAGTCAGCAATGCTCACGTCTTCAACCCGTGTCGCAGAAACTAAAACCTGCCCGTCCGCATCCCAGCAAAATGCACTTAGCGGTATTCACACCGGGCCACAACAGTCCGCAAAAAAAAATTCGCACGAGCCGTTCCACTGAATCGGCCGCCAAGCGAATTGCAATCGCGCAACGACATCAATTCACAACGTATGATGTCACAACGTATGGTGTCACAACGTATGTGCGTCTCGACGCGGAGATTTGCATGTGGAAGGAATGTGGTACTCGGTGCCTCACACGCACACCGCTGTCTGCTACCAGTAGTGTTTCGCCGTTGAAACTTGCGCCAGTTGGCCGGTGAGTTGGTAGTTGCACGGGTGAGTAATAGTTTCTTGAGCAGCCGACAATTAAGAGTGGCCATTAACGGTCGGCGCAGAGCTCACCTCGACGCTATTGTGGCAAGTGAAGAGCGGTCGTGGTGGTTGGATGATCTCAACTGAGCTCGACGAAGCAAGGCGAGCACCAGCAGTCAACGTGCGCACGTTGAGCGTCAGCGTGTGTGCGAGTTTGCTCCAATTTTTTGGCACTGCGTTTGTCAGCCACCGCGCCCGCGTGACTCAAAAATCGACAAGTCAACACGCGCCAAAACTGCAGCTGGACCTCCACCGTGGAGCGCCGCAACGACGATCCGTGTCTGGAAGCCGACGGTTGGCGCCCCACTTTAGTGCGCCCCTGCCCGCCCCGCTTCCCTTCCTTCCAAGTCCCGCCCTTCCCCAACCCAACTTCGCCCTTCTCTGTGCAATTTCTAATCTCGCGGTTACATGGATCAACGCTTGCTCTCCGCAAAAACTGCATTGTACCTTCTACACGTACCACCTCTCCCACCTAACATTTCTATAACATTATGACTCTCCCCGACGACTGTGTGGCCCCCAGCCAATCCGTCATCTCTCTCTTCGAATCTGTCATCAACTCCTCCTCTCCGACTAATGTTTCGAAGATTGTCACCGAAACCCGCAACCTTCAGCTCGATTCAGCCTCTCTCGCCAACGCGATTTCTCTCTTTCTAAACATACTCAAGCCCCCGACTGCCTCCGACCCCAACCCTTCTCGCCTCGCCATCTTCCGCTCAGTCGTCGACGCGCTTCTCTCATCCGGGTTTCTCTCAAACGAAGAGCTTCTGCACGCCTTGGACCAACACGCGTTGGCGATTCTCCACCCCGAAGCCAAACACGCCTTTGAGGAAAAGCGAGTGCGAACAAGGATGTGGTTCACACAAACGCGCTATCACCTCTTCCGCGAGGAGTCCGAAGGCTACTCCAAGATGATAAGCCTTCTTTTCGACTGCATACAGCGCCCGGAGCAGATGACGGTCGAGGCCGCCGTCCCCAAGTGCATGCAGCTCATCTCGCGTTTCAACCTCACGTTTAACAAGGTCACTGAGCTTGTCATCGGTGCAGCGGCCGAGTTCATGGACCCTCTGTTGTCGAAGAGCGCGTCTATGCCAATCGACCACCGCCTCCCCCCTCATCTCAAGGCCCTGCTGGCCGTCTTCCCGGGGAATCACATCTCCACCGTCGTGGGCGCGATGCTGCAGTTGTTCCACGCCCCACCCAATTCTGCACAGCTCGCTCCCTCCGCGACCGAGCCGGAAATTGAGCAACCGACTCCCGCCGCCCTACTCGCCACTGTTGCCGTATTAATACGGGAGAAACACATGACCGTCGCTGATGTTTGGGGTTACATGTCGCCCATGAACAATGAGGTCTTCAACCAACGCTTCTTGGAGTTCGAAAAGCATCTCATGGAACTCTCTCGCGAGGTGTCATCGGCGAAGCTCGGCAAGCGCGATATCGGAAACGAGCGATTGAAACCGGCGCCGAACGGACGAGGAGCTAGCGATCGCGACGTGTTCAGCAAATACTCCTTTGTGGATGCTGGACCGTTGCCCCGGTTTGTATCGCAGAAGCTCCAGTTCATCAACATGCTGGTAGGTCTGGGGAGATGGGATGATGCAATATCTGCCATCCTTTTATTGCAGGTCGGCAACGTGCAGATTGATATTGCTGCCCATCCGGACATGGCGCACACCCTAACGTCATTGGCCGAAGTCTTGTTGCAACCCCTGTTTCACAAGACGCACCCCAGTTTGTACCATCACGCCGAATCAGTCACTGAGGCGCTGCATCAGCTGGGGGGAAGGGAGAATGGGTGTCCTGTGCCGCTGGACACGGTTGAGCAGCTGGTATCAGCTGACCCAGATGGACCTGGCGCGGTCGTGCGCCAAATACTAACAGTGCTTGGACCGCACGCGCGACATTCCCCACGGCTGCTCTTTGCCCTCTGTCGTGTTTTGAAGGGGCGGAGGGAGAAGGAGGCGAACGACATCATGCGCGAAGTGATCCTTCCGGCCTTCTCTCTTCTTCAGTCAAACACGGGGTTGGCCAACGCCATTTGGGATGTGCTGAAGGAGCTGCCCCACACCACCCGATGGAAGCTGTACGGGTATCTGCAAGACGATGTGCAGAAGACCTGTGCAGTATACAAGGTGGTGGCAGAACGTGCTTCATACGAAATGAAGTACTTGTTGAAGCGGCTCACGGTCGACAACGCGAGCACGTTTTTGACTTCGGTTGCGAAGCTGACTACCGGGCAAGCTCTACCAGCTTTTAATGCAACACTGGACAGAGTTCAAGGCTACCCAGCTGACAGGGTCACCATTTCTCCCGTAATTGAAGCTTGTCGGAATTGTACCAACCTCGCGATCGACATGTTATTGTATTTGCTTTTGGATCGGATGTCCAATTCGGAAAGGAATCGTCTGAAGGAAGATGGTGTGAACACAGCGCAATGGTATGCTACCCTATCCTTGTTCCTCGGTATCGGCCTTAGGAAGCTACCAGTAACTTCACAGCAGATTGATGCCGTTCTTGGCTTTCTGTACACGAAGCTCGTTGTATACGAGGAGGCACTGCTTATGACTGTCCTAAGTGATATTATCAGATGCGTGTCAGATATCGAAACGGATATTACCGTCACCACAAGGCAAGCGCAAGCAAAAGGCGGCGGAAAGTACCTCCGGGAAATCGTTTCTGGCTTTTGGGATTGCCTAAAACCTGACCCGCAGTTCGTCGGGAAAACAATTGATTTCAAGACGGAGCGAGAGCGAAGAGTTTCAACGATTGCTCTCCAAAAAGCATTTGAACGCTCGGGGCTGCATGGACCCATCGCTATGGTTTTAGGACAGTTCATCAAGAGCACTATCTACCAAGAAGAAGTGCGCTCTATGCCAGTCAAGCTCGGAGCAAATATAGTCGACATGGCCAGAACCACCCTAATCCAGCTCTGCAAGTTTTTGGACTTTTCCCCGGTTGGTGTTAGAGAATCTGTTGTGGATCGAAGGAAGTTATGGAAGCCGTTTCATGACATGGGTATGACACAAATGATTACCAAACTGAACATACCCACGTCTGCCGCAGTCGAGATAATGGGACCCACCCTGAACTTTCTGGATGATGAAGACTCTTCTGGGAGCGTAAACGAAAGCGCCTCTGTATCAAAAGACAAACCAGATGGTCCTGACAACGACAAGCTCTCGAAGGATGCAGAGGCAGATGCCATGATCATCGACAACGAAACTGGTCATAACCGACCTGATGTGCTTCAGTTTGGTTCTGTAATCTCCGAAAAGATGAACGGGGTACTATCGCCTTATCTAATACGCTCGTTTTGGACACTGCAAATGAGTGAAGTTTCCGTTCCCACCAAGCTCTATGATAGTGAAATCAAGCGGCTTGTGTCCGTGAAGGCGACATGGGAGAAACAATCTGACATCTTTCATCGTCATGGGCACGTGGAGATGGATCGCGTGAATAGAGTTGACATGGAGCTTCGTAGAATTAGAGAATATGTGGAACAATTGCAGAAAGAACGCGAGGTTGTGCTACGAAGGAAGTCGCGGATTCGAGAAGAGTTATCATCGAACAAGGCGAAGTTTTCTCTTCTCCCAAACTCTGGGACAGATTCGAAAGGAACAGTAATAGCATTCATCCAAGAATGCGTGTTACCAAAATGCAAGCTTTCTATTCCGGACGCAATATTCTGTGCTCGATTCGTTGATATGCTTCTAGAATTGGACATTCCGGCTATGGTTTACACTGAATACTTTGAGATATTTCTGCAAATCGTCCCTCTTGTCTTGCGTGGTTGCTCTGAGAAGGAGGCTCTAGGCCTCTCTGCACTTGTCAGAGAAGTTTTAGGCACGATGGAAAGATGGAGAAGTAATCGAAAAGTGTTCGAAACAGAAGCGGCTGAAACGAAAATCAATGGCTTCCAAGAATCTAAAGATGGGGAGAGCAAGGAACCGATGCGACACGAACGGTTTTGTCAATGGCTGTTTGACATTCACGACAGGCTGACAAACGGACTCTTTGACGTTCTCGCAAGTAATGAGTATCTTCACCAGCGGAACTCTCTGTCCTTATTGGCGAGCGTCATCGACGTATACCCAAAAGTGGTTGAACATGCTGCAAAGATTGAAGTGCAAATCAAAGAGCTATCGCAATCGAATCTTGAAGACTTGAAGTTAGTTTCCAATGGAGTTCTAGCGAGGCTTCAGGCCGGTAAAGCAAAGCGGCTACCAAAGCATATCTTCACTTTACAGCCATCCGCTGCCGCGGCAGATGTCAGGAATAGACAGTCTCTTGTACCCAGTGGAAAAGGAAAAGCAACTGAGAGCGATACCGGTGGAGCTCAAATTCGCAACAACTCAGGAAACCCATCGGTCAAGCTCGCTAATGGGGAACGCAATAAAGCAGGAGAAAATGAGTCAAGGCGGGAACCACCTACCAGTAAAGGCGTTGTTGCCAAGCAAGAACCAGTGAAGCTTAATCCGGCGGCAAAAGAGTTTGTACCAGATCAAAACGCAACCGACAAGAAAGATGGGACGAGCTCTAGCAGCGGGAAGAGAAGTCGGGAAGAAGATACGGCCGGAAACGCAGATGCTGCAAAGCACGGTCAAGCAGAAGGGCCACCACCAGAAAAGAGGCCAAGAGCTCCCGAAAAAGGGCCGCAGATATCATGTGGCGCAAGCAGTGAAAGACGGAACGATGGGACACAGTCGGCAACCAGAGATACCAATAGCGATAGACGAACTGCGCCAAACAGGCCAGGTGCAAGACGAGGCGAGGGAAACAGCAGATCGCCGTCAGACCGCGGTATATCTGGCGGCAAACCACGCAACAGTTCGGACTATAGTTACGGACGTGATGGGAATCGCCCTCCTATTGGCAGGTATGAAAACAATGGGAGAGCAATAGGACCCGGCAATGGACGAGATGATCGCAAGCTACCACACCAGGATGGGCGAAGAAAAAGCGGGGATCGAATGCCCGAACTGTCTCGCGGAAGTTCTGGAAGTGGAAGACCTCTGCCACCGAAGCGTGCTCCCGTAGATGATGGAAAGAGACTTGGTCTGAAAAATGAACCGAGACGTGGCATGGATGGCGACAAACGCGAATATGGGAGACCCAACAATGCTGCCGACCAAAATGATCTTTCGAACAAAGGAATTCATCCCCCAAGAAATGTAAGGAATAGGGATAATAATAGCCGCGACAGAGAAGGACGATCGCCTAGGGATTCTCTGCGAACAGATAACGAAGGAGCTCGGCGGAGGGACCACATGGGCCGATATGACTATGGAAACGGTAACAATGTACGCGGCGGTCTTGGAGATTATAATCGCGGACCCGATGGACGGCCGAACGATGGGAAGGGACCTGGTGAGCATGGGCGCGACATTGGACCAGAAGGTGGTTCAATGAAGCGGCGACGAGAATACGGACAAAGTCGTGGCGGGTATTACGACGGGGAAGGGCACCGCGGAAAACGCTCTCGCATTGACGACGGCGACAAACGATACGGAAGCGGATCGAATGATGGGCGGTACGGACGTGCGGGCGGACAGCGGGAATACTCTGGTATGGGTTCAGCTCCGGGTTGGATTGATGATCGGAGAGGGGATGATCGCAGACGGGATGGACGTGATGGCGGAGCCCCTCCAGTCGGTTGGCAGCCCCGCGGAGGAGACAGAGAGTTTGATCGGAGACGGGATGATAGGGATGATGGGTATGACCGACGGGACGAGAGGGGAAGGGGCGATCGCCGAGACCGGCGGAACCGCATGGGCGGCATCGGAAGGCGACGCGGATAGGCGTTTTGACTTGAGTATCTGTAGTACTTACTGTGACTTAAATGTAAGGTTCGTTTTTATTACGAACAGTAGATTGCCAGCTGTTTTCCTGCGAGACGTTCCGCGAGACACTCCGCAGAGGTCTTCCTCAGATGGAAAAGTATCGAGACTTACTATTACGATGACGATTTTGGCGGATGTCCGATAACAACCCCGCGGTGTGCAAATTTCGCACTACGAAAGTATCCTTATGAGAAACTGATTGGAATTTCAAGGAACGCAGAAGAGGATTTATTTAAGGCGGTCGATTGCCGGCAACGGTGTGCTCCCTTCGTCGTTAAGCACTGGATCTTCGGACGCAGCTGGTCTTTCTGAGACCTTCTGTGTGCACCCCTCAGCTCAGCTTGGGTGCACGAAAGGATCAGATACTTTCTACCTTTCACCCTTTCACACTTGGCCAAATAATAATGGGATAACTTGGCGCCTTGGCCTGGAGGCTGCGGGTGATGTTTGCATATGTGACGCTTCAATTGGCTGACTGCATGATCTTTAGGTCGCGTTCCTTCAAAGCCCGTGGCAAATACAATTGTAGGTTACACTAAGCAGCCTGAAAGTGAATAGAAACGAGGAATTAGGAGTTAATCACCAAGAGGCACCCCGTCATGAATTACCCAAAGTTTGGACTCCAACGGCAGACAGCATCTTTCACGACGAGCTCTCTTAGAATCTAAGAGTCATTTGTGCAAGCCATGCATGTGAGATATCCACTTCCCAAACACCGCTTGCAAACCTCGTTCTCTGCAGGGACGTGAGCATTGTTTTCCAACCATGCCATCTTCGCTGATCGAACCTGTTCCACGCTTTTCCCTCCAATCATCGCCTGGTCACCCTGTTTCATATCGACACTCTCCTTGGTATCAAAGAAAACAGCGCCACCACTCATTCGCGCAATCATGCGCTTGGTAGCAAGCACCCGTTTGTGAACACTCAGCCCCCCGCACTGGGAACATTTCAACTTGCCAGTCCCATTACATACCCTGCATCGCTCCTTCCACGTGCAGTTTCTGGCGTTGTGCCCGGTCTGTCCACACTGGCTGCACCGTTGTTTGTACCATAGCGATGGTCCCGACGAGCAGTTGCGCACGTTGTGTCCAATCTTTCCACACTTGGAACAGCGGTATATACGCGTTGCGGAACTGCGCGTCTTGCATGATCGCGTCTCATTGCTGGCGCTTGTCGCGCCTGTTTGTTGCGATGGCGTTGACACTGGTGTGGGTGTGAACGACGGTACTCGCGACATTTTCGCGAAGGAGATTACGGGCCGCACTGCGCCTTCGGACACATATGAGTGTGAGATATTTACGCCTGACCCGAATCACTTGAAAAAACGTGACCCCAATTTGTGAAAATAGCATGTTTTCACCCGAGTGCACCCACACACATTGCGCAACACGCACCAAAAACGGCATCTCGTGTGAAGGGGGGGCCTAAATACGGGACACTTGGACTAGCATACAGTACATGAACCGCTTCTCGTGGTCCAATCAAGTTCCTTCTAAGAACGTGGAGAGGCCACACATCTCTTTCAGTGTGCATGTCAGGCTGACAGTGGTACTTGCGTCAGAGGCCCGCTTGGGCCGCACTTGTGGACCACATAGGTAGTTAGAATTTTACTTAAGCTCCTAATGAGCTCGCTAGTGATCTGACCCATGTGGGAGACAAGACACAAGGAATAAAGAAGATAAGCAGTTAAGGTAACACGATTGTTCGTGCCCGGCTGCGTACAGAGGCTGTTGTCAGCTCTGGTCTTCTACATCCTTGTTCTTACAACTTATCCTACGACCTTCCAGGTTTTCTATCGATACCGTGCCGGACCGCGCTTACCGCCGTGCCGACGCAAAGGACCCGCCAGCAAAGAGATCGTCATTCAAATTCCAGAATTTGAAACAAAACGCCTTTCCAACGGGTGGTTCAGGTAGGAAACACTATCTAGCCGTCGTCCTATCGTGGCAGCGTCACGCAGTAGAACCATCGTAGAGCGCGTGCGAAATCAGAAAGCGGGACAATGTAACCCTCATAGAGGCTAAATGCGACAAAAGGCCAAATTTGACAAGCAATCCTGAGCCAGCCGGTCCCAACTCGGAGTCTCCTTCCATCACCATATTCTCTCAGTATCGCCCTTTCCATCACCCCTCTACGTTACCGCAAACATTAGAGAGTGGAGTGCAAACCATATTTTGCCATGCCGGAGTCCATGCGTCGGCAAACTGCTCGACGCAAAGGAGGTGAGAAATGCCATGAGAGAGCGTCCGCAGCTCGCCAACACGCAGTTACACTCCTTCGGCAGAAAAAACTGGTCTTTCTCATTGTGTAACAGTGCAGTTTTTCAATGACAATATTTTATCGCCTACGCAGAGCTCTAATCAATAGGAATAGAGCAATATTATCTAAACTGCTTGACCCCATCAAACACCATGCTGGAAAGCAAACAATCTTGTCTCGTGCCGAAGAAAATATGATAGTTGAGCGTGTCAAACATTCTGCAGAGCGCAGTTTCGCCCTCGACGCCAGACACATGAAGCAATACATGGCACAAATAGCCAATGATAGACGCAAAACCTACAAGAACTGCGTTCCATCCGATGCAGCATTAAGGTCCCTTCGGTCAAGAAAACCAAAAATTACATACCGGAAACCAGAAAACAATGCCCACACGTACTTCGCTGGAGAGCAAGTAGATCATGTTCAGATACTTGTAGATCATTTGAAAGACCTAAAGAAGAAACATCCTAGCATTTTTCAAGACCCCAGCCGCGCATAGAACCTGGACGAAATCGCCGTTAATTCCAAGTATGGAAAACGGGTCAAGGTCTCCACAACTGCTTACTCCAATCTAAAAGAGAGACGTCACAACATCAAAGACAATGGTGCACATCTCACAGCCGTCATTATTGCCTCAGCATCTGGGTTCGTTGCACAACCTTTCTTTGTAGCGGCTGGGAGAAAAGTCTTGTCGAGCTGAAAACTGCCAATTACTGCTGATATAAAAGCCGTACCGCCACACTCTCTTCATTGGATGACATCTTTCGAATGAATTACCGGGAACACTCGAGTAGTTTGTTATAATAAGAGATCGATGACTAGGGAAATAATTCCCGAACTCATGGCTCATTTCAACCAATTTTGCAAACATTTGGTGGACGATTTCCTTTTCTTACTGCTTCTCATACATATTCATAGCTCTCAAAAAGGCGACTAGTGGATTCGGTACTGCCAAGAGGCCAATATTCTATTTTTCCAACTTCCAGCCAACACCTCTCCTTTTCTGCAACCTTGTGACGCTCACATCAACAAAACTTTCAAGGAAACAACCAGAGAGGTCAGAGACATGCTACAACAAACCGGATTATACAGCTCGGCAAACATTTCCTTCAAATTGAAACTTGCTGTCGCCGGAGCTTTGGCTCTCACCTCAGGTTTGTGGCCGATGAACTTTCAATTCTTCGAAAGTTTGCTAAAGAGACTCAGAGACTCCCGTAGAGTCTCAGATTGTGACCCAACCTCGAGTACAAACGTGTCGACGATGAATCTTAGAAAGAGTGATAGAGTCGTGTACGCGAGATTTAAGGATATTATTGAGAACGAAAAGTGTCCCACTGTCTGCAGGCGTTGCTCTTGTCGAACAAGCTCTGCAAAAAAGTCGCTAAACGCATCGAATTTTGTAATATACCACTCCGCTAAAGGTCTCGATCTGTGTAATGAGGAACAACGCTGTTTGTTCATCCGGTACACCTGCTCAATTTTTGACGAAGCGCAAAGTGTTGAAGAATATTATCAACTTGAACCCTGCTGAGAAGCGAAGAGCACGTATGGCGCAAACAAATAAAAGAGGTGGACTTGAAGACACTGGTTTAACTCTGAACATTCGGGAAAGCAATGACGGAGATGAAATTGATGACGTCCCCTTGTTGGATCTTTGGAGGAGGAGGAACCAGATGTTCAACGGCGGTGGGAAGGAAAAAATATTGGCAGCAGATGCCGCACCGGCGCTACTGGGCTTGGCTTATCGACGAGAATGACATAAGTAGGTCAGCGTGGGTAGAGGAAGGTTTGTAAAATTAGGCCTTGTATGCTTTTCAGAGCTGTTTGTGTAGGACAACGCTTGGAGCGGAGACACCACGAAGATGTTCGGGATCTTCCTCTCTTGAGAGACACGCTCCAGGCGGAGGAGACGCGTCCCAGCGGAGCACAGAAACAGAGCCACTCTGGAAAGGCACGACGAAGTCAGGTGTAAGACCGAGGCCAATCCGGTGGGATATACCTAGAGTCTTTGGGTGGGCACGGCACAGTCCGGGGTGTGACCAATCCTAGGCGGAGCGGTACCACGGCGATTGTCGGAAAAGGAGCGAGGAAACACTCGTATGAGGTGGACGAGCGAGGTGAGTGAGGCGGTCACTCACGAGAGCCAAAAAGAAGAACAAGAGGAAAACGGGGGCGAAACCCTATACAGAGGCGAGACTACGACAAGTGTCGGCGATTTAAATATGAACCCACGGTGGTGGTAGCACTCTGGTTGACAGAGGGTTGGATGAACTAACGTGCAACGGGCGCTGAGGCAGTATGCGGTCAAGGCGCGCCGAAGGCGAAAATTTCAGAGCCAAGACTCCCTCCTTGGGATCTCCCAAGAGGGTGTTTACTGGGGAGCAGTGCTCAACCTCCTAAGTAGTGTGGTGCGCGGCCCCTGACAGTGGGCGCGCCCCCGAAAATTAGACACTAAATAGCGATAGCGTAGCTAAATAAATACTAAATAATACTAACCATTAGGTAGAATCTGGGCTACGTGTGGCATGCCTCGCACTCGAGCGTCGGCATCCGTGCAGTCCACGTGTTCCACCAGTGTGCACCTCCGGTCCTAACCGGCCGTCGGCACGCAATAGCGGTATAGCTTGTCATAGACCAAGCTAGTCCTCAAGCGAGCGAAATCTCTAAGTCCTGGGAAGAAACCCCATTGAACGGCATTGCCCTTCAGTTTGGATGCATAGATTTCAAAAAATCTGCAATTCTGTGTGCGTACAGTTGGGTTTGAACAGCAGCAAATCATTATCGAATGAAGCCCCCCGGGAGGGTTACCTCGTTCTCCATGTGGACCGACGATGTTCCCACTGGCCGCTCCGGGGTTTTTTACAAGTCCCGGGAGCCAGACGTGCGATATCCGACAGCACTTCGTATTGGCACACGTGTCGTATGTTGTCGATTTTAGGATGAACACACCCTCTCTTGGCCGGCGGCAGTCGTTGTCAACACATTACAACGATAGCGGCCAAGTTGTATACAACCCACGAACGCTATCGCCGCGCCGCGCTTCACCACGTTAAACGTGCGCTTTCTAACTGCTTCGCGTTTCTACTGCGGTTTTTTGTGCTTGTTATTTCAATAGTGAAGCTCCTCGATCCAAAGATCGTTGAGTGCTTGGTGGAAGAAAGGCATACACTTTTGAACAAACAGGTGAGCAAGGACGACAATAGTCGGTCCCTTGGTCTATTGATCGCTGGGGGCTCAGTCGTCCAACGTAAATGAAAGCTAAAAAACTACAAATAGCAATAAGGCCTGGAATTCTCACGCGACAGCGACAAACACATATTTCCTAAAGCCACCGACGTCCTTACGCGATGGAGAAGTTGAAAAGATGATGAAACGATGCCAAGTAAGCCTTATTTCAGCGGCAAAGAGTGCTCCCGCTCCATCCTGGTATCAGTTGCCAGACGGCAACTCGTTCCTCGTGTAGCACGGTAGAGTACTTGTGATGCAACTAGACCGAGTAAAAGGGTCTCAATATGCGACATTTCCGGAAGTTGCTACAGGGCTAATCAGTCGCTCATACAACTTCTATTCTATGATAAACGCCATGATCAAGAAAACTTTCCAAACCATGAGCGCAATGATTCTGCGTCCAAAACGGATTAAACCAGAGGTTCTTCACTACACGACGTAGTGATAATTCGTTTGAAATCTAGTTATTCTTTAAACCTATATAGTTACCCTATTGAAAGCCTTATAAAAAAAGGGGAACATGGAAGAGGATTTAAGGATTAGTAGAGCTGAAATCGGTGGGTGCGAAAGGTATCTTCTCGAAAACTTCGATGGAGATAGTACACTTTTTCGCACCCACATTTCGCCAGTCTTGGAAGTTTGACTGTCCTAAAATGGTGCTTTGAATGTCCCAATCGTTTTCTCGACCATGTTACAGCTAATCAGTACAATCTTTACGAAGATAGAACTGATTCTCAAGAGTGGGGCGTTGACATCGTGATGTTCATCCTTACGGACACGGTGCTACGGGTAAGTAACGGTGTGCGTCGCTATGGTGGGCCCCAATACTACGCACAGAACCACAACGAGCATAATGACGACTGGTATTCAATCCAGTTCCATTCGCTTACCGGCGACGGCTTAGTGAACGCCCTTGGCGACCAGGGGATATGGAACGGAAGAATTCAATATAACTTAGAACATGAAACACTGACCAATTCGAAGTGCATAAAAGTTATCCGGGATAAGAATGTGTTGGATGCGCTAGATCACTACTGCGTTCGATATCCGTGTGTTCCAGTTCTTGTATCCAGTTCTGGCTCTCGTTCTCGTACTTCCAACTCCGCACGTTATGAATTTCAAGAGAGGGGCATGCTGTCGTGCCGTTCTGACAACATGTGCTTGCAATCTTTACTTGAAAATGGTATCTCGTGCGAAATAGATTAACAGTATGCTGAAAACATTTTTC
Organism: Agarophyton chilense; assembly: GCA_030374765.1. Classification (NCBI taxonomy): domain Eukaryota; phylum Rhodophyta; class Florideophyceae; order Gracilariales; family Gracilariaceae; genus Agarophyton; species Agarophyton chilense. Next base: position 216,042 of record JARGXX010000016.1, read on the forward strand.
TACGCCCATAGTTATCACACATGATATCTTTCGGCAGAGCGGTACATTCAGTGAACGATAAATCCAAGCGCGTTATCTTGGAGCGAGTTCACTTCGATGTGGACAAGCACCACTCGTGGGTAGGTTAGTTTCTTACGCACACGTCCGGAGTATTTCTACCTCGACTACGGGCCTCGAACGTCGATCATGTCATACGCGTTGAAGTTGATCGCAGACAGATCCGCGATGCCGTGGAGCAGTTTCCAAGGCGTATTTGTGAGGACTCCCTGAAGTGCTGCGTCGGTAATTCTCGAGAGTTCCAACGCATACTTGAAATGAGGAAGGTAAAGGAGGTCAAGATAGGAAGGGGAAGAAACAGGAAGGGGCCGGATAAGAGGCATAAGAAGCGCATGCGGAGCGCCAAATATTCCGATTGTATGAATTCAGATACCGGTTTGGCGTCATTGAATATATCTTGTGATAAACACCCCGATACTAGTACATCGTGAAGTCTCCTATACATGACCAAGTTGCGCTTGGTCAAGGAATCAGCTAGATTACGAGTTTCACTTATCCACTGTAGTACAGATTTTGCACCGGCTTCGAATGAGTCCGTGAGTCGAGCCACTGGAGGGCGTAGACGATAGTCTCTTCCTTCGTGTAGCTTTGTAGTGCTGGATTACATTCCACTAGAGTCAACGGTTGAAACGAACGGAAGGTCTGACTTTGAACTGTACACTTCTTTGATGCACGACGCCAAGAGAGCACCTCGATCGGCGGATAATGCAGCAGATAGAATATCAGCGCCCATGGCATTGAAGGACACACGTGCTTGATTCGAACTCGGCCATTAGCGCATGGTACACAGCCGCCTAACCCCACACTGGCAGGAACATTCCGGATATGTATCCTGTATGGCCATAAGACATTTTCTTTGGCTTGTCTCAGAAAATGCCAAAAGCCTTGGGGGCATATGGAGGCTGTGTGGATCAGCGTAGTGTATGACTGGGGTAATAGTTCTCAACTCTTTCGACACTGAGTTCGCCAAATTAAATCGGAAACGCGGAGCATTCCAACACGTTGCTGCGAATAACTTGCGGTGAACGCCGCCTGTGGGAGTACTCCGTGACCAAGGTAGTTGAGTGCTATCTTTAAGCCGAGGAAGGATGACCGTTCATCAGCGGTGCGTAGGTCACTGGACTGTTTTCGGCAAACTCGAGTGATCCCAAGCCTAAAAGAATTTCGGGCGTTCTTCACGAGTCGCGCACGGGGCCAAATATTTCGAACACACAAAAAGTAACGATTTCTTGAGATGCAGCTACCCTGTGCAGCCAGCATGTGGAGAGCAAAATCATAAAAATTTGCCACTTGGTAAATGTTAAAAACTGAATGTCCTCTGTACGTCCAGTATATGACGACGAGGACTTTTTAAGGCAAGTACAGGGTATCGGCTTTGTACAAGTCGCACGCCGAATTATTTTACACGTCTTTCGATGGAGGAGTGCATTCATTCCATGATAAATGGCTTCGAATTAGCGGACACCATTGAAGACTTTCTAGAAAAAGCTCAGAACACCGAAGTGGTCCAGAATTAACTTGGAGACGTAACTATTGGGGAAGTTGTATGTGATGGTTGTAAATGCCTTGATCATATGTCCCGACAAGCTGGGATTCTTTCGTTCGGTGTCCATATGTTTGATTGCCTCCGTCTCCTCTCGACGTTCTATTTAATTCAACGGAGTGGATTTGCTAAGAAGTAGAGAAGGCTTTAAGGTCTCGAAATCCAAGGTACGAAAAATGTCCTATATTGGGACGAGACTTTGTCTCTGCGGTGGACGTGTATGAGCGCGGGGGATCAATTGGAAACGGAGCTTTGGGCGATCTACTAACGAGATGTTGACAACCACTTTGCAGTGTTAAAATATACCTTCTCGATTTATAATTATTAATATAGTGTTTTTTTAGTTTACTAGAGTAGTAGATTGGCCACCTGAAACTGTCGCCAGTGCAGGAAAGGTCTCTAACATTAGGTCGGGGACTAGGCCTTGCTGGCACCTCTCGGGTGATCTGGTGAGTGCATTTCACTGCATATAGGGCATTGCACCTCCCTTACTTCAGTCTGATAGAGACATGTACCACTTTAGATACAGTTTTAGAATTTGGGCAACGGTTTGCTAAGTACCATACAGGTTTTGCCGGGCATCGGAGGCTACCACCGACTACCCACTCAGTATAGGCTAGTTTCCCCGCCGTTTGCCGAAGCAATTTTTAGCAGTTACCTGCTACCATCAAAGTTTGTTTCGTTTACCTTCTAATAGTGATCCATAGTGCGCTCTCGAAAAAAAGACGACAGCAACCCTCGAGGGGGTTGTAAGACAACAAGTAATGACCGAGTTCTTCTCAAGGAAAAAAAACGAAGAACTGTCGTTTTGCTTTGCATCCCGACAAAATACACAAAAATGGAACAAGGGGGGAACTTCTTGATTTCTTTAAAGAAATTGACGAAAGCATAAATAGGTTGACTAAATCCGAGAATGTGGTGAAATAAATTGTTATTTTTGGGTCCCACTCTAGAATGCTAATCAGTCCTCGTATCGACGAGGACGGAGCTCGTTTTCCCGGGCAACTGGCGTTGTTCATTGCTTCAGCCAAGACGACTATCCATAAATTACATTAAAGTAAGAGCACACAAGTCCATGTTCAATGGCTGCACAGATGCTTTTAGAATCATATATCAGAGACTGAACCAGGTTGACGTCGTCATGGGATCAAAAGCCTTTAAACTCTTCACTCTTGTGCTCGCATGTCCAGAAAAGGCTATCAATTTCAAGTGAAAGAAGTTATTAAGATACAGTTTTCATTGGCCTTTTTACTATTGTAAATGTTTACAAATGGCGTGGTAACCCTTGTATTTTAAGAAGAATACTTCATACTTAGATATGTGGTCATCGAGGACTGCCCCCGAGTCGATGGGGCCCGATAGCGAAGAAGAAATATATTCCGAAAGATGAGTGTGTACCATATCCGTTAGATTTGACCACAAAACTCGACGCAGCAACCAATTGTCTTCGCACCATCATACAGGTGAGGAAAGAAATAGTGGTTCTTGACTCGAGGATAGAGAGTTTAAATTGTGTAACAGAATCCAAATCCCTTCAAAGATTTCGGTACCTCGTAGGATGCAAGTGACCAGGAAATCCATGCCAATTCCAAGCAAGTTCTTATTTGGAGTTACTAACGCTGATCAAGATGACCAGCTTTTATCTGTAGTGTTCAGTACAGCTCATTTTGAAGGGTGTTTACTGAGTTTTGGTTTCCCAGAGGTCTTTGAAATTAACACCGGGGTGCATCAGTAAGCATCCGTGGTACGGCTGTGGTGTGGTGGTTGATGACACCATAACATCCACGCTTAGCACACTAACTAAAAACATGTTGGACTTAAAAGCCGGGGATTGTTAGGATTCAGAGAAAGTTTCTTTGCTAAGAGGTATCCATACATTGTTTTTTTCAGACAATACAAGCGATGCCGGAAGCATATTGTACGAATTCAATTCTCATGCCCTCGTAACGTTTGAGGGACTTTCGCAGATGGAAACATTTGTTGGTTATTCTGGATTTGATGTAGGCCGAATCATTTTTTGGGTGAGGCAGTAGTACTGGTTTAGTAATTTATTCCTCCATATGACAGTGCAATCAAGGCGAGAATAGAGGACCACAATACATTTGAACTACTTTTAACCGGGGGCTGTAGTTATTATTAATTCTATTTCCATTCCTTCTTGGTGTTAATAGAGAGTTCCAGTTTGTTTGGCGTCGTTTTCTTTCGTTTCCATGTGACCCGTTCTGTAAGTTTGTGCCACCATAACTTTGTTGACCACCAAATTTATGACAGGGGTCGTAAATATCATTGGATTCCTCGCGCTTGGGTTCATAGAAGTCTCGAGTGTAGTGCCCAAGACGACGGCAATAATAGCAGATATTTTAGCGGCAATTTTTGTTGAACGCTGATTTGCTGCACCAAAACTTTCGTTTGCTTTTAGACTTCTTCGCCACATTTGCGTTAAGTTGAATTGAATGCACAGCAATTAAGGTAAAGGATTGTCCCGGGTTGTTGTTTAACGGCGTATCACTTCAGCTTCACTCGCATTTACGATGTAGTCGAAATAACCGTCCTTGAAGTTCGCCATCACTTTCAAAGGCACGAAAGAATTGAGAGGAAATTGGATGAGCTCTGACTCTTTTCCTTCTTCCGAAAGCTCTTCATTAAAAATTCCAAGCTCTCCAAACGTTTTCAAAACATAATTTTTTTCCGGTTCCAACCATCATTCTTCTTATTAAGAGGGTGGGGGGTGAGGGGGTGTTCAAGCATTGAAGCAGTGGCGGATGTTCTAAACAGCTTGTGTAATAGATGAGGTATACTATCGCAGCAGTTCATTCCATTGATTCCTGTCCATTTTTATGTCGTAGCACAGAAATGTAGAAACGAGAGCGAGAGCAGAGTCACATAGGTATAGTATGATAGTGCTCTTTGTCATCACAAACTTCAGGGACCGAGATCTTATTACAATATTATCAGCATTGAACGCATCAGGACGAGGAACTACACATATAGAAAAGGGTCGTCACGGCGGATGTAGGTAGGCCAGTAGACGACAGCATAAAAAAAATCGGTGGTTACCATCAGATTTAGATGTTTATCAAGGAGACCTCCTTATGAACTCGAAATTAGTGGCGAGGAAGAATATAAAATCTACCTGCTTAGTCGGGAAAGCGGTGAAACTTTACCCAATACAAATACGTTTTGAAGCTTCGCGAAAAGAATTGGTCGTTCTTCGGAAGAGTTAAATACCACCAGTTCATCACCAAAGATCTTGTATCACGTGAGAGGAGACGTATTATTCTTCTTATTGTTGACATAAGCCGGAATTGATCGATTGTGTAAGTAAAAAGAGAAACAACATTCTCGTAGTACGTCAATAGTGGCGCGTTATTGTTTGAAATCGCTTCGAAGTACCGACTACGACTATTATCTGTAACAATGATTGAAAATATACGAGATCATATACCTCATGAATTGAAGGCCAGCCCGTAATCGCGCCAAATTTTCCCCGTCAACGCTGTGGATGACGATAGTAGCACACTAGGGAAGCGCAAAGCGACGAAATATTTCAAGGTTTGAATAAATCTCTAGTGAGAAAGATTTGTTCTAGCACTAGTGTCTATACGACCGATGGCCTCATGCGAAGTCATTTAGCCTCATATGAGGCCATTTTTTATTTCTTTGTAATTAAACAATAAATGCAATCTACAAGCTCTGCAGAACTGGAACAGATTGCTTAGCAACCTTCCTTTGATGGCCTCAACATTTAAAGTATGCATTACTAGATGAATGAAAGAGACATTTCCTTTCGGCATGTTTTCTTTTGGATCGGTTTAGGCCAAAAATATTTGGTTGTTGTTTTTAGTGCGACTACCTAAGTTTGCTACTCTAAAAGTGTATCGTTTTTAAGAAGAGTATTAAAGCTCTATTTGACTAGGTTACCGAGGCTATTCGTCAGCGATAAAGATGTATGGTTTTTGTTTTTTTTTCTTCCTTTACGCTCTATATTTGAAACTTCATATCTTCAATGAATTTCAGATACTTTTCAAAATACTTTTTTGGCCTTATATGAGGCCAAGTTGGCCTCTTTTGAGGTCTGACACTCGGGCTTATAGACAGTAGAGCCAAAAACTATGAATACTGAAATTGGCCCAAGTATGATGGAAAGAACGACGAGATGTGAGCGTTTAAGTCGAAAATCTGTGAGAAGGCATTGTCAGTGCAAATTAGAAAATCTTTTTGAGCTTTATGGCCGTATGTCAGCCATTTTCGGATGGTTTTTAAAAGTAAATACTTTCTCTTGTCTAATAGTTATACGTTCTCACTGATGTTCGACTTAAAACTGAACGCATTTCGCCTTCATTTCCGTCATATTTAGTCCATCGCCATGGTTCATAGAGCAAAGCAAACAGGGCACCTTCTCGATATAAAAGAGCAGGCAGAGAAATGCAAAAGCAATAGACGAACAACAGCAACCGAACGACGGAGAACATACAGTCAAAAAATCGTGAGCCTAGAAATAAAAAAGCAGGATAATAAGAAATCCCGAGCAACGAAAAGAGTGTAAGCCTAAAAGGCAGCAAACAGAGACATCCGTTGTCTTTTTGACCCCTTCCCAACCGCAAAAATGTTGGAGTCTTCTTTTGGATAAAAAGTCGGTAGTGGTACGCAGTTGTAGCCATATGTGAATATTTTTGGTTCGTTTCGATCCATTAAATCTTGAACCCCTTCTGAATATGTACAGGCCAGAGATGGCAAGCGAAATACAGCAGTTTCTGTGTGCCGCTAATAGGATTCGGAACTCTATCCCCTATTTTTCCTGGACAGTCCAAGCTCTTCACGACTTACTGGAAAGCGCGTACAAAAAGTCCGGCAAACGGACAAAGAAGGCAGTAGAAAAGATTTGCATCAGTGAACAGAGCACATTGTTGCTTTTGATACCGTGAAAGCTCAACTGGCAGCCGCTACCAAACTGGCTCTCCCGAAAGAAGGCTACAGGACATGTCCGTTCATGGACGCTTCCGATTCGCCCTGGGCGGCCATCTTGATTCAAACGGCTGAGTCGGATTCAAGCAAACCGATTGAAGATTATAGGCACGAACCCATGTTTTTCTGTCTGGAGCTTTCACGGGTCCCTCCCAGAGATGGAGCGTCCCAGAGAAAGAAGGATACGCGATCGTTTAAGCCATATACCGAATGGACTGCCTAACTGCAGGAAAGACTACCTCAATATTCACAAACCACCCCAACCTTGTGTACATCTACGACCCTTACGGACAGAACCCTGGCATTGCGCCACATACAGCGAACAAACTCATGCGTGGGACCCTGAAACTTAGCGCATTCAGGTACATGATTGAACATGTCTCGGCAGAGAAGAACGTATGAGCCGACATGCTGACCCGATGGGCCGTTCATTCAACAAGAAACAGTAACCCCGTTAAAAACAGGACGTAGAAGCGCGCTACTGGTTGCTCCAATCAGTCCTAGTATCAACGAGGATTTCGAATGGCTTCTGGAGAAAGATATCATTTCTTCGCATATAGCCCATGCCTCCGGAGCCCCGAAAACTCTTTCATAGGAAAATCACTCATGGAGACTGGCTTCGGGGCGAATCTGGATACCGGACACTGATCATGAACTTCGTCTACGAATTTTTATATCTGCACACACAGGAAGAGGAGGGCATAGGGAATTAGTGCCAACCACCGCATCCGTATCTGAGCACTTCTGATGGAAGAAACTCAGCGAAGATGTCCAGCAATTTGTTGGATCCTTTTTTCACTGCATTGTTACAGAGTCTCGTTCTACAGTGCCCAGGGCTCATGGACACGCAATGCACGCTAGCAGGCCACACAAACTGATTCATTTCGACTACTGTTTTATGAAGAAAGGAGAGGGCGATCTTCTGTACGTTTTGATCGTCAAGGACGACTTGTCAGGATACATATAGCTTAAAAAAACAGCTGAAGCAGACGCAGAAACCACAGAAGCTATTTTTATGGACTGGTTTCCATCTTTCGACGTGCCAAAGTGCTGGGTATCGTACAAGGCAAGCCTTTAAGAACCAACTCATGAAACAGATATCCGACGCCTTGAGAGCTCGTCACCATTTCACTTTGCCGTATTTCCCGTGGAGCAATGGATCCGTGGAGGTCGTCTGCCGTGAAATCTTGAGAACTGCACAGGCAATATTGTCCGAGTTTAAAGTTCAGCTAAAAGCTTGGCCATCAGTACTACCTCCCATACAGTCTTCCCTCAACAATTCAACGACACGTAAACTGAACAGAAATTTTCCTCTAACGGTCTTCACTGGCCTTCCGAGGGACTCTTCACTTTCTTTAATTGTCAAAAAATAATAAGGTCAAGAACGTCAAGTGTACGGAAAAAGAACGTAGAAAAACTGTTATCGAGGTGAAAAGGCTTCAAACATCGCTCTCTAATTTGCATAAGGATTGCGCAGAGAGGTCTAGAAAACAGAGGAAGGCATCTGTTGACGCACACAACCGTAAGACTGGCATGAGCCCCGAGATTTTTTCGAGAGGAGACTTTGTACTTCGAGATGTTTTACAGAAACAAATTGGATCTAAAATAAATCTCGAGTGGTACGGACCCTTTCGTGTCACACTTTGCCGAGATAATTACGTTTTCGAAGTTGAAAACTTGGTTACTGGAAAGAAGGAGTGGGTACATGAACGCAGGCTGAAGTTCTTCAGAAACAAGAATTTCGAAGTCACTTAGAAAGTCAAGGACCATTTAGCCTTTCAACCAAACGAGCTTCCCACAATTGAATAATTTCAGGACATCTGAAGATGCGCTGGTGCGATCCAGATACTCGTGACGTGGAAAGGCTTTAGCAACGAGGAAACGGATTGGGTCTCAATCGAATCTTTGAAACATAACGTTCCAGTGCCGTTGAAGGAATATATTGAAGAGCGTCAATCGTCCGGAACCCAAAGGTATCGCAGAATGTCACGTAACATTGATCTGCAATAACCAGACAAAGCTATGTGATTATGGAGAACTGTTGATACTACGACCATTCTGGCGTCTAGTGAACCCACCGTACCTGCATCGAGAACCTAGAGTTGCCCAAAAAGGAACTACAAATTCAGGTAGAGGGAAAATCGCGCTCGCAACCCCCGCAGGCGTTGGTGGTCTACAAAAGAGTAATAGCCCAACCCAGAAACACAATAAATAGGCCAACCTCCAGACATAGCTGTCTGGAGGAAGGTGGCAATCTCATAGAGGGAAACATCTCTGAGAAGCCTGCTTTTTCCTTAACTTTTGCGCAGACCGCCGCCGGCCGGTCGTCCGACCCCGCCAACGCATCGTACTCGATCAACAAGCAGCAACCAGAGACATCTGTTGTCTTTTTGACCACTTTCCAACCGAGAAAATGTCGGAGTCTTCGTTTGGATGAAAAGCTCGTAGTGGTACGCAGTTGTAACCTTATGTGAATATTTTTGGTTGAGGAAAAGAAATTTAATTAAGTAGAATAAGAGAGATCCACAAATCATTTTTAATATGTCTTTGGTATGTGCGCTTAAAAGTCAAAAATAGAAAGTAGGCTCATCATATGCGTTTGATGTCAGAGCAGGAACGTAGAGGTGCTTCCATAGTGCTTGGAAATTCGGACAGCAGAATAACTCAAGATATTCTCACAATGTAGAGAAGAGGGGTTCAGACCCTCAAAATGCACTTTTTGTTTGCCCAGTGAGAGTCACTTCGCTCGGAGGCTATGGAATAATTTGTTTGTGTGCTGAAGATGGTATAAGGCGTAATGCTCAAGTATTGATGCGTTAAAAGTGCTCCGCCTTTGGATTGCTAAAAAAACATGAAATTTAACGAAGGGAACTAAGCTTCATCATTTTGGGATGGTTTGGGACGGCGATATCTACTCTGGCCGTAATTGGTAAGGTGAAACGTACTTTTGAGGGGATGTTGACGTGTTTCGATTCGCGCTCGTTGCCGGTGAAGCAAAATGGTTGGGCACCAAGGAAATTTCCGCGCCGTATCGGATACCCCAAGCCTCTTTGACACGGTCTGGTATTCTGTATCATATAGAAGTCTCTGGTGCACCAAGTCCCGCTTGTGGGTTGCGCTTCTAGATTTTTCTATGATGCGTGCGCGGAGTAGATGTCGCTTTCATCCAGCAGCTGTCTACTTCGAGGTCTTACGCAGTCCGAACGCCCGCATCTTAATCCAGACTACAGTCCACTCTGGCTTGCAGTGGCACAATTTCATCCCAGTTTCGCAGCACTCTGCTTTGCAGTGCACCTACACATCTCAGGTGTGCTTTTGGGTGGTCAATAAGAGATTTTTTTTACTTGGTTTTTTTCCAAAATATTCGGTCTCGCAACACTTTTGTATGAATAATAGTTATTAATCGTATTAACTATGGGTTTCGAGCACTTGTACTCATTGCACCAGCGTCTTTGCCGTTGCGCCCAGTATAGGTCGCCTACCCAGACTTTTGGCTCTATATCTCACCGCGTTCATGCAGTATTCTACTTTTTCTTAAAGAGATAATGCGGAGCCTCCGAGTGCTCAATTCAATCTGTCAACTCAAATAAGCCCTGTAGTGGAGATGCGCTTTTTCAATATTGTGGAATAGTTTATATAGAAAATTTTCTCAGCTTTGCCGTGTTTATCCAGTTTTGGGCACATCTCTCTTTCTCTGTTTTTGCCTTCCATCAAAGTAGTTCCCTACCACTTGTGGCTTGCCCTGTTTTTTATTGCACTTTTCAATTCTGCAAAATAGTTTTCTTTTGCAAAAACATAGGCAACGTTTTACAGACAGAAATCAATCCTGATTGCATGCATTTGGCGCAAGGTGCTGATGTCGGGCTTACATTTGTTTGTTTTATGCCATCTTTGCAAGTAGTTTCTTGCTGGGTTTGATTCTTTTAAAGAACCGCGAACATCTTCAGTGTGTTTTTCATTTTAAGACGTTAGACTATAATTATTTCTCTTTACTCAAAACGGTACTACGCAGTTCTTTCCCGTTTTCTTAGCTCGTTTGTGACTTGAGCCATATCGCAAATTACCCACGAAGCACTCTGTATTCTTCAACGTGAAGTAGAAGGGACTTTGCATGCTAAACAGAATAGAATAGCACTTCTTAGAATATTTTTCGACGCGAGACGCAACTGGATGGGGCTGACCAGATCCGTCTTCGTTGCGGCCCCTGCCAGTGGCTGTTTCGTTTATGATGTATAGAAACAAAACTGTTTGAATGTATAGATAGCAGTATGGATAGGTCTGTCGAACGGGCGCCACAAGCAAGAAATCGCCGCCGGTTCTAAAACTGGTGCAAAGATATTTGCGTAGGAACAGATTTGGCCAGATCAGCATCCATCTTGGTCTCGAGTAAGACACTTGTGTGAGTACTGTTTTGCAGAATACATAAAAAAATTACCGAGTTTTCGCGGGTTATTCCTGACAACGCTGCAATTTAGTTGAAAGCTTTGAAGGGTACTGATCTTCTCTCGTTTGTTTGTTAACTGCCTTGTGAAACTTGCTTGATGACATTCTTACTGGAATTAACGCTGGAGAACTTGCTCCAGTTTCCACGAGAAACAATCAAAGGACTACCTGCTGTTAAGGAGCAACGATAACGGTTGAGCTCTGTAAGGCGCCGGGGCCTGAGGTATCTTACAGATGCCACGTGGACCGGCCGACTTCAGCTGGGCTCATTTAGATTTTTATTTTTTTTAATTAGTGTAATAGATTAGCATTACAGTGCCAGGGAGATCCCAGCGCCTTGCCCTTGTTATTTACTTGGTTCGAGTGACGCTTCTCTCTTAGAGTAAGGGAGGCACCGTTAGGATACTAAATTACCTTTGGTACACTAGTACCACCAATTGGTATTTAAGCCATAGTTTTCGTAGCTCCAACCTGTAGGGCTACGCAGTAATCGCCAGGCCATTGCACCAAGTACTCTGAAAGTGCCGCCGTCAATGATACGAACCTTGGAACCCGCTCTACCACGCTACCACCGGTTGAGAGCAGTACGCTGACCCACTAGTCATTGAGTTACATTTTGGTTTCCAGACTTAGAATCCCTTAGGAATAATTGAAAGGACCACTGTAACAAAAAATTATCCGGATTCTAAGCTTTAATTTAACTGTAGTATTCTACTATGTCGGGGAATCCGATAGGCTGATTTTTCGCGAAGTCGCGGTTGGAACTCATAAGTGAGTGATATCATCAGACTTGTGATATGAAACGGCACACCGCGTAGGATTCCATGAGGCAGGTTACATTGTTGGAATACGTGGTATCACGAGTGGAGTGGCTTGCAACGGCACATGTAGTGGAGATCCACGTGGCTGGTTTTACTACCCTTTGTAGCTAGACGTCCATTAGGGACCATAACCATACAGTGGTTTGGCTAAGTGGCTGACCACTGGGTATTGTTTATATATTTATTTGGGCACTCACCCTGGTACACAGTATATAGTGTACCAGAGATGAGCGCCGACTCCGAGTAAAGGAGACAACATGGGCATCATGACTATTCTGTTCCTCGCTTAGGATTCCTTAACCGGAGTTCCGGACGAGCTATAATAGGTAGTCAGCCCCCAACCACTTCAAGAGCCGTATCGTACCTACGTTCCATCAACGTTTTACAGTTGCACTGTTCACCCTTGCTGGCGAGTAGTGGCCTTACACCCCACTTCCAGCTGGCTGGTGTTATAGCTGTACCACCCCTTTTCCTTCGTCGCAAGCGACCCATCGGCAGTTCGAACGCTGTCGCAGGTGTCTGCTCTCTCCGTTAGAGCGGATATTACAAGTGGTCTCCCGACTTAGAACCACTGTGGTCAGCTGCACTGAACAATTCGTCCCTGGAACGTGGAATCGATATCGATACTTGGAAGAAGGGGAATCACTACAGTTTTTGTTTATCGAACCACCTCCGGCAATTGCGTAATTCATCGTGGCTGGACACGTGGTCGAGAAGTCGAAGACACGATTTGGTTCGCACCTGGACTCAGGTTTGGTCTAGGATGCCGAAGACCCGAAGCCAGTCGAGTACTGGTCGCCCCGGTCCTGCGTGACCACCCCCGAAACCGAGGATTGCCTCATCTGTTGAAGCCGGAGAGCGGCTGTATCTTCAAGCGATGTCGCGCTCACGCTCGGTGAATGATGAAAGAGATCTCTCGGATGTAACGGCCCCTGTGGCAGCGGCAGTCACGGCCACCACAGAAGCCGTAGTTGACCCTGAGGTCGTCGGACCTAAAGAAGAGGATGATTTGCGCAGGGAAGTGCGTCGTCTCAAGTCTGAGTCAAGCGCTTCGCGTGTGCGCATGGTTGCGTTGGAATCGCAGATTGCTGCTCTTATCGCTGATGTCGAACAATTACGCAGTGCGCATCAAGCACTCGTTCGTCAAGACGATGGGAAGCAGGTCTCTGCATAAGTGAAAACACTACATGAGATTTGAACCATCTACTGGAGAGGTACGGGAACACGCCAGATGCGCTACCCGGCTTAACCGTGGATGTAGAGGAAGTCCTCACTCGAGTTAACCCTCGTTTAGAACGCCTGGAGGCGGCAGTTCATGCGCAGACTGCTGCTAAACCAGTCGTGCTGGAAGAGGAAAGAGTTCCTTTGAAGGAAGCTCGTTCGAAGAACTCGAAGTCACGACGTTAGAAGCGGAAGTTCGCACGTGATTCGAGTGATAAATCGTCAAGTACGGAGGGTTTCAGTTCCAGTACTGATAATTCTGATGATTCAGATACTTCAGATGACGATGACAGTTATGATGGTCATCGAAGGTCCCGATCTCGGAAGAAGAACACGTCTTCGTGGTTGATGAGAAAAAAAGGCTCACCTTACAGAGGATTGAAGGTGCTCCCGTGCACGAATCCGCTTTATCGGAAGGTCCTGAGCTACAGGTACTACTGTCTGAAGGTGAAGAGCAAGAAGCGCTCAGGACCCGAAACCGCGAAGGTGAAGGATCACATCAAACGATTGAAGATCGGCCTTAATGATTTAACATTTGATGGGAAAACCCCCATTCTCGTTTTCGAGTTTCTCACTCGATTCGTTGCCGAAGCAGACACTGTAGAGATGAGTGAACAACAGGCATTTGTTTTTTTACCCCACTTTCTGAAGGGTTTTGCTTTAGAGCAATATCGTTCCGTATGCGGATCATTGACAGCCGATGAAGGCGGCGTTACCTCATGGCCAGAGGCGGTGCAGTATTTGCTGCGCAGTTACGCGACTTCAAACGCGATACGTCAGGCGATCCTGGATCTAAGGGATGTGACCCAAAAGCCTGAGGAGGGCGAAGCTGAGTACAGCTCAAGGCTCAACAAAGCTTCAGTCCGCTGTGGAAACGTCCACTCGACGGAGGACAAGATCACCTTGTACATCGACGGGCTGGACCCGAGCATCAAGTCTTTGGTAGCTCGATATCGAGAGAAGCATGGAAGAGTCTCCTTTTTGGAGTTAGTTCAGTTTGCGAAAACTGAAGGAGACGCCGCCAGAACGCGTGGTAGCCCCCGTCGTTCAGTGGCTTTTGGAACCTCAATGGGTAAGGAGAAGATCTCCGCCAGAGTTAATCAGCGCAGCAAACTGCTACATCTAAAATCTCCAGTTGACTCGCTAGATTCGTCGTTGGCACCCAAAGGGAGTGACTCGCATGAGGAGGCGGTCCATTTAATGGAATAACGGACTCTTCTGTACCTACAGTGGATCTCCCACACTCGGAATCTCAGGACGAGGAAGCCCTAATGGCTATGGAGGGCCGTCGCCCTATGTACCGTCCCTACACGGTGCCACCACAAAAAGGTTTTGAGAACGGGAAACCCGGATGGGTGGATACTCGCACGGCATACCGTTCACAACCTATGTTGACCAACCGTCGTGACGGTTTGATATGTTATTCATGTTATGGAAAACACCATTTGAGTGCAGAATGCACGCTTCCTGCAAAGGATCTGAGTCGTAGCATGACGAATTATGATGCACTCTCGGAAGAGGAAAGGAGCCGCGTACCGGCGGGCATGTATTGGAAATCCAAAAGTTGGTTTTCTCAGACACCAATGCGCCGGACGGAAAAGCCGGTTGCTCAGAATGCTGAAGTGTTACAACCCGGAACCCGGGTAGGAAGAGGCGCCTTTGAGACGAATAAGCCGGTGCAACCGGAAAACTAGGTGAGGGATCCCCTAGGGGGTCGGCACTAGTCGATCCCGTAGTGCTGACCAGGGAGAGCTCGCCTCCCTGCTCCCGCACTTGGAAGCCCAAGATTCTCTTGAGGCCTCAGAAATTTCCGCCGTACGGAATCAATCCGCCGGACGGAAAGCGAGTACAGTGTGACTGTGAGTTACATCGTCCTTGGAGACGTTATACTTCTCCGTCAAAACGGGAAAGTTACCTCATGGTAGTGTCTAAAAGAACCTATAAGGTCTATGCCGACATCGGCTCTGACAAGAACCTGTTATCTCGTCGATTGACTATCCTGGACACAGGTGATGGTCCGAACTTTATACGGGAATCGGAGCTCGCTCCTTCTGACTTAGAACGTATTCGATACGGTCCTTTACCGGACATCCGGGATGCCAACAAAAATGCTGTGAAGACACTGGGAACAGTTCGACTCGTGGTGCGTTTGGGACGCTTTGTAGCCCTAGTCGACTTCATCGTCTGTAAAACGATAGCTGCACCAGTGGTACTGGGATTTGATAATTGCAACAAGTTTGTCGAAGCCATTCGCCCGCTACGAAAAGTAGTTGAAATAGATGATGGATCAATGGTACCAATTGTTCGCAAGCCAATGGATCGTTGCTCTGAAGCACCTCCACTTCCACCATCTTTGTAATACGGAAAATCTCGAGGATGTGTCTCGCCGAGGATTCGAGTAGCGAAGAGTGCCATGCTGAAGGCGCAAACCCAAACTTGGATTCAAGTAAGAACAGAACGACACGGACTCGTGGTAATTCAACCAAATACTCGGATGTACAAATCCCGTGGATTGCTAGTCGCTAACGGCATTGTTCAGGTTGATCCTGGTAGCCCCGTTTGGATACTAGTGAGTAACTTCATCGATAACGATTATCAGATACCGAAGAATCAGGTTGTTGCAACAGCTTTGCCTCATCCCACAGTGGTGATCCCTACTCATATTTCTACTGCAGAAGTATTGGGATTAACCCATGTCGGTGACACAGACGAAGAACTGCAAACTCCGTCTGGAGATCAATTGCAAACGGCAAAGGATCCAGAGAGCTTGGTCGATGATCTAGACTTAGCACATGTGCCGGAACACTACAGAACGAAGATCAGGTCTATGCTGAAGAAGTATACACCCATGTGGAGTGGAAAGCTAGGAGAGATCTCCACTACGGACCACCACATTGATTTGGTCCCAGGGTCACGACCCATCTCCCAACCACCGTACAGAACGGGACCGCGAACTCGCCAAATCGAGGAGGAGAATGTCAGTAAAATGCTGGAAGATGGAGTAATCGAAGCAGCTCAATCTGCTTGGGCCTCACCAGTGGTGCTGGTTCCAAAACCTGATGGTTCTTTACGATTCTGTGTCGATTATCGAAAACTGAACGCAGTTACAGTTCGAGATACATACCCGTTGCCTCGAATGGACGAATGTATCGACAGCTTAGGAGAAGCGAACGTGTTCACCACGTTGGACGCCAACTCTGGCTATTGGAAGGTGCCTGTAGTGGAAGAAGACCAAGATAAAACCGCATTTGCGTGTCACGCCGGTCTCTACCGTTTCAAAAGGATGCCCTTTGGCTTAACGAATGCACCGGCTACTTTTCAGCGTACTCTGGACATCTTGCTCTCAAGATACAAGCGGAAGACTTGTTTAGTCTATTTGGACGATGTGATCATCTTTTCCCAGGATGTGGAAAGCCATTTACGGCATGTCGAGGAGATCCTCAAAGCACTACAGAGCGCAGGTATCACCTTGAAGTTCAAGAAATGCGAATTTTTCGCTGGCACCGTCCGGTACTTAGAACATGTGATCAAGCCGGGACAGCTTGCCATTCAAGAGGAACAAACAGCGGCTCTCCGCGAAGTACAACCTCCGTCGACACAGAAGCAATTTCGTTCTTTCCTCGGCTTTTGCAACGTCTACCGACGATTCGTGCCGCGATACTCGCATAGAGCGGCACCGCTCAACGCAAAGCTGCGTAAAGGACAACCAGTACAGCTAAAACAATTCAAACAAGCTGAAGCGGAAGCGTTCGACACGCTGAAGACAAAGATTATTACAGCCCCAGTCTTGGCGCTGCCCATCCCCAACCTGCCATACTCAATGGATACCGACTCTAGCGAGTACCAAGTAGGGTGTGCCCTTTTTCAAACACACCCTGATGGTGAACGCAAACCCATTGGTTACTGGTCAAGATCGCTGAACGCAGCTGAGAAGAAGTATTCAGTTTCATAAAAGGAATGCCTTGCAGTCGTTTGGGCTCTAACCACATTGCGACCGTATCTTCAAGGGGAACGTTTTACCGTCAACACGGATCATTCGTCTCTACGATGGTTACTGTCCAATCCAGACCTGTCTGGTCGTCTCACACGATGGCGCTTACGCCTTTCTGAATTCGATTTCGAAGTGAAGTATAAGAAGGGATTGGCCAATGTCCAAGCTGACGCGCTATCCCGACTCAAAACACTGGGCAAAACCCAAGGCGAAATCGATGAAGAGATACCTTGCTTCTACATGGAGACCCATTCACCATCTTTTGAAGAAGAGGAACAAGATACCCTTGATGATTATTCGGATGCAGATCCGTTCCTTGCATTAGCAGACACTGACCCTTCAGTTCAACTCGAGTGAATCTCGTGCACTGAGCTCCTCAATGAGCAACACGCCGATACGTTTTGTGCGTCGATACGTTCTCGTCTTAACAGGGGGGAGGAGCTCCCCTTTTCAATCCATTCACGAGAAATGCTGTTAAGACATGTCGAAAAGCATGATCAAATCGTGATTTCACACGTCTTGAAGATTCGAGTACTCCATCTGGCACACTACAGCAGGCTGTCTGGTCATCCAGGAAGAACGAAGTTGTTCATGACTCTAAGAAGAGATTTTTACTGGCCTACTTTGGCAATGGACTGCCATGCTACAGTGAGGTTGTGTACAACATGTGCGAAGAATCGCGTGAAGCTTTACAGGAAGCGGAAACCGATGACGTTATTCCAGGCAAAAACGCCTTTACAATACGTCAGTATCGACATCCTAGGGGAATTGATTCGCTCAAGGCATGGTTATCGCTACCTATTGATTATCACCGACCGCTTCTCGAATTATCGGGATATGCCCCGTGGCACGCGCACACCCGTTAGTACAGAAATGGAACCTGAACGCAGGAAAGATGTTTTGGACTTTGGCCCCAAGGACTTGGAAACGAGTGCACGCGAAAACGCGCCGTTGTCGCTTCAGGCTGAACCGTCAGGTGAAGCGCCACTCGCTGTTCCGCCGATATCGGCTCCCATCCCTCGTGGGCAGAAAGAAGAAGAGTTATCGCCTCCTGTCGTGGTGCAAGCACCATCGTCCACCGAACAGCGGTCAGAATCGGATAAACCGAAGGAAGTTCATCCACGAATGGAATTGAGAAGTAGCAAGAAGTACGATTCTATGGAGCCTGGAAAACAGGATAGCTCTTTGTCTGAGAAAGGTTCTCAAGGAATGAGTACACTGCCCCTGCGGGCAGAACGACAGTTAGTCGACGAGCGAACGCTTAGCGACGCTGAGACTGCTAATACGGAGACGCTTGGGTCAGCCCTAAGGCATTTCAAACCTGTTAACAGGAGTCTCGCGCCAACAGCGAAAACATTGGGAAACGCCCCGGAATATGTTATGGATCGCATATGTGAACATGGCGAGCATGAGGATACTAGAGAATTACTGTATCGAGTCCGTTGGTACGGTTTTCCTCCGGAAGAGGATACGTGGGAACCTATAGCTCATATCCCCCGTTTGCAACTCGTGCGGTATCATCGAATCATGCGATTAACACTGCCAAGGGAGATCGACTCCTCGATAGTCGGGCTCATGGGCACGCCCCATTTCTAATTATGGGCTACAAAGGTAGTAAAAACTCGAAAGGCGAAAAGAAAACAAGAAATCATGAACAGGAAACGTGAAGACACGCAAGCAAAGGACATTTACTGATTATCACCTATGAAGAACTCGAGAAGCGAGAAGAGATGAAGACTAGAAGATAAGAAGAGAATTTGAAGACACGAAGTCACCGGAGTTTTATTGGTATCAAGATACCACCGCAAGGGTGTTGACTAGGAGCCTTTTCTATGATCATCAAAGAGACGTGCGAGCACGCAGGTTCGCGAAAAGCTGTGCGCGATCACCCTCAACTTGGTCCATGGGAAAGCCCGCGTCTAAGAAGAACTGCCTCAGCGGATCCAAGCCTGGATCTTCGACCGGCACTGCACTCGGTTGTTGGGTAAACCCATGACAGTACTCTTGAGCAACTCCCGCCGCTGCGGATTGATCGACGGAAGTCGCTACGCCTGCCAGCTCTGGCTCGTCCTCGTAACCGAGTTCAGCCTCAGCTCCCGGCGCTTCCTCATACGGTTCCTCTCCGTTCTCGGATGGAGTAGCATCGTACACGTATCCAGTAAGCAGGTTCGGTGGCATGTGACGCGGGTTCTCCCGAAGAAAGCGAGCCTGGTCGGAGGTGATCAACTGGCGCATCCAGGGGTCGTACCAAACGAAATCTCCAGCACTTTCTGTTCGTCCAGGAGAATGGTCGTAGTGTCTTGCACGGGTTCCGCGAGCGGATTGATCAGCTGGCACTCCAGACCAATCGACACTGTCGATCAAATCCACAAGATGGAGGAAGTCGGCATAGTTCGCACGGGATCCCAGGACAAGGGAAAGATCGAGTTCTCTCGCATACTTTCGCGCTGTGGGCGACATGTACCAAACTCTAAAGGCGTCATAAGCATCCCAAAGGAGGAAGACGGTCATCTTGGCGATAAACTCGGTATAAACCACCGTCCAATATCCCGAGAACGGGTCGTTAACAAACGCGGACCCGATGTAGGAGATCGCCGGTGGGAGCTCCACAGGGCAACCACGAGGACTCTCGATCGCCGCCCAATGCTACGGAATACCGATGTAGCGCCCGAAGCGCGCGTTCCGCCGGATGCGGTCAATCTCGATCATTTGATACGGCACCAAATAGCCCAAACGTGATCGAGTACGACGTTTCCAACGGAGATAATCCCAATAGGGAATGTCACGATTTCGAAGGAAGTGGAACTCCGCACGGAGAAGAGGTTGCTGAAAGCAGAGAGCTGCATCACGCACACCGCGCACACCGCGCCAACCGCTAACATCGACTTCAACGAGTGGCTCGATATACGAGTAACCTTCACCGTCGGTACGGGCTTTCCAGGTATCTAGTTCCCAGTCCTGCGGGAGGAGAACCGTACTGATGAATCGGTGAAGACGCTGGTAAATCAGCTTGGTGAACCGCGTACGGGCTTCGGACAAGGTTTCCGTTGAATATAGCGCAATCGCGTTGTCTGGCTAAGCAATATGGCTCGCCCAGTCGTCGCTGTAAATCGCCTGTTTCGGAATACCGTCAGGAAAATACCCACCGTGTACATACTGTTGTATCAACGCGTCATCGCGGATAGCAACTGGGTCAAACCAGGGCGCTTGCGCGAAAAGTTCAACGTTGTCGAGAGGATCTCGTCCATAGAAATCCGCAGGGTGGGGGTAGCTCCGCTGAGCACGACGAGAGGGAGCTCGAATCACACGCGCAGAGGCGACGTAAGCCGCGTTCGGCATCGGAGCCACGGTTGGCTGAGGTAACGGTACCGACCGGAATCCGGTGTACGGTGTGGGGAACGAACGGTATGGACCGAGTTGAGCAGTAGACTGCGTCGCATAACCCGCAGTGTTAGACGGAGCCCCAGGAGGCACATCCTCGGAGGAGGGCTGAAACGGGTTGGACCCGGCGTTTGAATCCATCGCGAGAGATCGAGCTGAAGAGCGGTGAGGAACAGAATGCTGTTGAGAACTGTAAGAGTTGGTCGGGCGGCGAGGAATTCGTGATGACGATGAGTACCCGGAACACCGGTCCGACTGCGTATAAACGCTTCTTGCGTCCCCCATGGTTCGCGCTTAACGAGGGGGGTATGTAGTATTCTACTATGTCGGGGAATCCGATAGGCTGATTTTTCGCGAAGGCGCGGTTTGAACTCCTAAGTGAGTGATATCATCAGATTTGTGATATGAAACGGCACACCGCGTAGGATGCCAGGAGGCAGGGTACATTGTTGGAATACATGGTATCACGAGTTGAGTGGCTTGCAACGGCACATGTAGTGGAGATCCACGTGGCTGGTTTTACTACCGTTTGTAGCTAGACGTCCATTAGGGACCATACCCATACAGTGGTTTGGCTAAATGGCTGACCACTGGGTATTATTTATATATTTATTTGGGCACTCACCCTGGTACACAGTATATAGTGTACCAGAGGTGAGCGCCGACTCCAAGTAAAGGAGACAACATGGGCATCATGACTATTCTGTTCCTCGCTTAGGATTCCTTAACCGGAGATCCGGACGAACTATAATAGATAGTCAGCCCCCAACCACTCCACGAGCCGTCTCATACCCACGTTCCATCAACGTTTTACAGTTGCACTGTTCACCCTCGCTGGCGAGTAGTGGCCTTACACCCCACTTCCAGCTCGCTGGTGTTGTAGCTCTAGCACCCCTTTTCCTTCGCCGCAAGCGACCCATCGGCAGTCCGAACGCTGTCGCAGGTGTCTGCTCTCTCCGTTAGAGCGGATACTACATTAGCCCCCCAACGGACCAGAAGTACAGAAGCAACCGCCATTTTGGATGCAGGAAACACACCGAACCGACCAGACCATGGGACTTCTACGGCAGGACCAGCTGCCATTGCAACGCTGACCATGACGTTTGAACCACAGGTTGATAATGTTAGCGACCGCAGGAGCACGAGACGCCAGCTGCAAGGAGTAATGACTCCGATGGACGACCCTGAAAGGATTCGCCGAGAACCCACGGTGCCAGCGCGTTTACGAGAACGCCATACCAGGGCCACGTCTAGGCCAGTAACACCCCGAGGAGAACCTCGTAAGACCGAAGGGATTAGAGAGAACATTTCCGCCGTACTTGCCGACCTTCTTTGGCCTCGTCTCCGTAAGCTCTGCTCAGCCCATGTGGATGCCATTGTGAACATGCGACTCGCTACGGCGATCGCTGACCATACGAACTACCTCATTACGCAAATCGTCACCAAGATCATGAGGTCTGAGCTATTCATAGTCTACCTCATTCACTCCGTTCAAGGAGCAGTCACCAGCCAGTCAGGAAACACGGTCCCTAAGACCACTCAACAAGTCAACCATCCGGCTTCCGTTTGGCAACCCCGTCCCGAACCCCCACGACTGGCGGCATTACCCGCCTCTCGCCGGGAACACCATCAAGAAAACCCAATGGAAAGAAAACCTAAAGGCCTAAGAGAGGCTCCGCGTCTACAAGAGAGACAGATTGCCCTTCTCAAATGACAATATGAGGTACAGCGACCTCAGGGCTCCATGGAGTCTGATAGAAAGATCGATCCTTAAGTCCCTCTTCCGTTAGAAAGAAAGGAAGTAACCGCAGGAGAAAGAATAACAGAAGAAGTAAAACATGAAACCATTCGGACACGAGTGATTCCGAATCGGCCTCGACCAAAACGACGGACTCGGAAGTGGATGAGGCTGCCGTTTGAGGCCTCAAACTATTGAAAACAACGAAAGAACTTTTCTTTAAGGTTCTAGACTACCAGAATTACCGATTGGCCGAGAAGTCTCCGAGATATTCTGGTTCGGTGGCTCAAAGAGTCACCAAATAGACCAAATGGATGCAACTAGCTATTACGGACAAGTTCTTGGGTTCCGATCCCATTACTGTCCTTAGGTTTCTTAGTTTGTTCCGTACGGCCTGTGATCAGAACGGTGCCCAAGAGGGCGCCGCTCTGTACCTTTTCCACAATTCTTCCCCACAAGACAGGCACGTGACCGAGTCGTTTCGAAGATATCTGGCACAACTGACCTTGTGGATGCCCGAGACCGTGAGCTCCTCAGGTCATATCCCCAGGTTTTTCATTATCTCTCGGGAACCTATGCCACGGATGACATTATAATGGATGCCCACAAGGAAGTGATATTCTTTAGGCAGAGTTCCAACATGACAGAATCGGCTTTCGCCGACGACCTATGGAAGAAGGCTTACCGATGTGGAAACATATTCTCCGAAAGGCGGCTCAAACTTCATTTCATTACGAAATTACTCCATGCCATTCGGACACATGTCCGCAATTACCACACGAAAAACCCACAATAATCCTTCTGACGGCTGGTCACCTATGCCAAAAGATATGGCAAAACCTACAGAACTTCCAGGCGCAATGCTGATTTACCCGAAGGACACGTAAATACATTTCGTAAACCAAACAAAGCCCATTTGGTTAGCTCAACGGAATCGGACATGGATTCATCAATCTATTATGCCGACTCGGGAGATATCCTTGCGGCTAATTTCAGTGCCCCTCCACCTGGGCACCCGTCATACACCTCCCAGGGAACTACAGCGACCACTGGATCACCTACGCCCAAGTATTCCCCCATTACACCGCGCAAGGACGTCTTTGTTCGCTCACCAAGGGCCTGCTTTCTCTGCCTTTCCAACGTCCAACCCTGTAAGTGCACGAGGTATTTTCTTGAAGACGCACGCCAACATCTCCTAGCCTTAAGGAGAGGGAACTACAAGGTGAGGAGGTCCGAAGGAATGTTTACCAGGGCACAGAAACGAGCCACAGGAACACCTGGAAGCTCCCGCTATGTCACCCCTCCGGATACCCCAATGAAAGCCCCACAGGTCTATGCCCTTGTAGACCCCGCGGACGAACTTGAAGAGGAACCTTATCCTTAGGAAGAAACGGAAACCCCATCGGAAAACGTTTAGAGAGTCGACGCGAGGCAAATTCGCCCTCTTTCCGTCCATGCCTCAACCGATTGGACGGTCAGAAGCCAAAGAGCTCCCCACCTACCAATAATGACCACAGCCATTGGAAAACTCCGAATGGACCAGAATTGGAACACAGTACAGACCCTGTCTGCATTTTCAGGAAAGCGAATTATAAAGATCGAGTAACCGTGGAACTTCGTTCCAATAATTCTCGAGTGACAACAGCCATGTTGGGAACAGCCGCTGGTCCCAATTTCGTCCATCCTAAGCTACTCTTAATTGGTTGGCAAGATTTCGTTCAGGAAAGGAAGACCCCCAGAATTACCGATGCATCACGTAGACCAATGGACATTAAAGAGATAGTACAACTTTACCTCCAGGTAGGACAATTCAAAGTCCGCACGTGGTTCCTTGTGTGTTTTAACTTGGCCACTGAGGCAGTCCTAGGGACTTCCTTTATCGATCGATACATTAAAACTATTTATCCAGGCCTTAGGAAAGTAGCATTCTATCGCGCACCTTCCATCTCCATAACTGGTTCCGCCCAGGGCCTGAAGCTAACCGCAAACGAGCGGTTATCTACGAAAACACGAAGTCCACTAAAGTTCCCTTGTCGAAGGCCATAACGATACCCCCGATGGCCCAAATCACTGTATCGGTCCATTCTCAGTCCAATGGAGTAGTGGAAATCCGCCCCAACAGGGCCTTTTTGATCACAATCAGCAACTTTAGAGATAAACCCGTACGGTTACCTAAAGTTACAGTGAATGGCATCACTCTACTTGCGCCTGTGGCTATTATAGAGGCCCAGATGGATAACTTTGCAACGCCAGCTCCCGACGAGGAGGTCGACTCTTGGGAGGGGACAGTCGCTATCGGCGCAGAATTCGAATCCTATAGGCCCCAGGTTCTTGATCTCCTCAGGGAATACCAGGCCATGTGGTCAGGTAGATTGGACAAATCAGAGCCACTACACACCGCATTGACCTTCAGAATGATCCTAAACCACAGTTTCAGCACCAATACCGTACAGGCCTTAAGGGTAGGGATATTGTCACCGACCAGATGGACATAATGCGCAAAGCTCACGTCATAGAGGCGGCGCCTCATAGCCGATCCGAATGGGCAGGTCCCCTTTTCCTCGTGGCGAAGAAGGATGGCTCCGTCAGGTTCTGTCTCGACTACAGGAAGCTGAACGCAGTATCCAAGAGGGACTCATACCCGATACCCCGCATGCATGACTGTCTGGATTCCTTAGGCGAAGCTGTCGTATTTACCACACTGGACGCTAACTCCGGGTATTGGCAAATCCTTTTGGTCGAAGACGCGAGAGCGCTGACAACCTTTACCACCCATGAACGTCTGTTCGGATTTACTCGTTTACCCTTTGGTTTAAAGAATGCGCCAACAACCATCCAACGGGTAATGGACATCAACTTGTCCAGAGTCAAATGGAAGTTCGCCTTGGTCTATTTGGATGTGGTGATAATCTTCTCACGAACCGTGAAGAAACACATTCGCCACGTGTGGAAGGTGCTAATAATCCTACAGGACGCTGGAGTAACACTGAAACTCCGCAAATGCGCCTTATTCCAGGCCTCGGTGGGCTATCTTGGTCACGTCGTCCTCCCAGGAAAACTAAAGGTAGCCACACGGACCACAAAGGCGATCCGCCAGGCTAAACCTTCCAGGACCCACACGGAACTACGATCCTTCGTGGGCTTATGCAACGTTTACCGACGAATCGTCCAAGGGTTTGCCAAGATCTCGGTCCCTCTCTACGCGATGCTGAAGAAGGGAACACCTTCGGAGTTTGAATGCCTTACCAATGACCGGTACGAGGCATTTCAGACCCTAAAGGACACATTGCTGAACCCACCTATACTGGCTTTAGCAAAACCCAATAGGCCCTTTTTCCTGAAAACCGATGCCTCTGATGTCCAAGTAGGATGTGCACTGCTACAGGAACCGGAGTCACCGAAGAACAATCGACCTATTTGATACTGGAGCAAAACGCTCAGCAGTGCGAAACGAAACTACAGTACTACCGAAAAGGAATGTCTAGCCATCGTATGGACCGTATTGACATTAAGTCCATACCTCGAGGGAACTAGGTTTACCAATGAACAGACCACAATTCACTCCGCTGGTTACTCAATATGACCGATGCATCAAGTCGACTCGCTCGGTGGCGCCTCAGGTAGTCCGAATATGACGACGAGATAACCTATAGGCCAGGCATCAAGCACCAGGCAGCATATGCCCTCTCGCGAATCATTACCGACGGAACTGATGACACGCCATTGGCTGAACTCATTAATACTTCCTTAACAGATAATGGACCTCAGGGTTATAAGGAAACGGATAACTTTATGGGAAAGGTCAATGTGGATGATCCTGAGGTAAAGGAGAACGAATTATACGTATTGGACTGGGAGACAGTACCACTCAATTCGACACCACCTCAAGTTAACACGAAAGCCCCGGAGGCAAAATACCTCCTCTATATAACAATTGAGGAACTCCTACAGGCGCAGATCGAAGACGAGTAATGCAAGGAAACAGCCCAATTGGTAGGAAGCCCTGGATGCATATTCGACTATGACCTATTTGGACCACTGTGTCGCCGCTCACCGTTGGATGGAGCACTGCAGCGGGTGATACCAAGTTCACTAAGGGCGCGATTCATATACCTCGCCCATTTCCCTCGCTTGGCTGGTGACCCTGGAGGCCGACGAATGTACCAGACCCTAAGAAAGTTTTTGTACTGGCCACTAATGGCGCATGACCTATGGCAAACCGCACGGAACTGTACATCGTGCGCATAAATCCGAGGGTTTTGCGCCAACCATCAGGCCAAATTGAAGCTTTTCCCCGCCGCAGGTCCGATGGAATTTGTTGTAACGGATATATTTGGGCATTTGCCTAAGTCTTTCCATAGGAAACAGTTTGTTTTGGTTATAACAGATAGGTTTACCAAACTTACCCGAACCCTACCACTAGGGAAGGTAACATCCACAAATGTCGCCAAGGCCTTCCTGTCCCACTGAGTATATTCATCTGGCATGCCAATCTATCTCCTTACGGATAACGGCAGCCAGTTTGTATCCAAATCCTTGTCACACGTTTGTACTACCTTAGGTATCAAACATGTGACCACCACGGCGTACCACCCGCAAACCAATGGCCAGGCCGAACGCTTCAACCGCACCCTTCTGGGCCGATTGCCACAATACGTATCGGTGCACCAATTGGGCAGAGACGACTACATTGAGCCACTGGTTTATGCTTGCAACACGCTGGTGCCCGTTTCCACAGGGAGAAAACCTTTGGATTTAACTCTAACGAGATCGCCGCCGCCGATAGCTGTTGACCTTCAGGAGTCTATTAGACGCCAGAAAATAACCGAAGGAATGAATCCTACCCTGGCGAAGCGCTACTCGCTCCGACGCATCGACCGCATTTTCCAATCGGCTAGAGCTGTACTGGCGAAAGCCCAACGGCGTTACAAGGTCAATTTCGACAAGGCCGTCTGGAACACAGCTACCTTTGGGAAAGGAGAATTGGTTTACCTAGAACGGCCATCGAAGGACAGTGGTGAACTCGAGGACACTACGCGGAAGCTCTTACCCCGCTCTACGAGACCATACAAATTCATTAAGGCCAATCAACATACCATTACGTTACTAATTGACGGCACACAGAACGAAGTATCTATTGGTCGGGTGACACGAGCCCACAGCTCTCCCGAATCACCAAAGTCCCAGCCCCCTGGTCCGACGATATCGCCACGATCTCAGGTCAAGGCTCAAGTCCCGACACCCCGTAAGGCAATTCCCGCGGACCTTACTAGCCACATGGACCCGATGGTCGATGGCAATGAAGATGATCCATCTCTCCCAACCGACTCCGATGGATTCGCCCTTCTGGACCACACTCTCCTTCCGGAGAATGAACACCAACCGGAATACGTGATTGAATGCATCATCTCCGCCGTTCGGGGAAAAGACGGAACTATGCGCTATCGTGTCCGCTGGTTCGGCTACACACCTGAGGAAGACACTTGGCAAGAGCCTCAAACCATTCCGGCTAATTTTATCGCCCGCTATTTTCGCAAAATCGGCAGCACGCAGCGCAACCTTTAGGAGGGGGCAACCATTGGCCCGAACAATACCAAAATGCCTCCCAAAACGCCTCCCAAAACGCCTCCCAAAACGCCTCCCGACACGACGGTTTGCCGTAGCTCTCGCTTCAGGGAATGAAGTCAGTCCTCAGGCGTCACCTGAGAAAGACCTGAGACACTCTCAATGTTGGACGCCACCCCGGAGCACGCACGTTTGAGGAATACAGGAAGCAACTTTAGAAAAGCACAAGCATTTCTTTATTTGACTAAATAACAGAGGATCAACAGCCCTCGCCATGACCTCAAGATTCGCAAAAGTGCTCCGAACACCAACAGGACTGACTGGGGCGGCGCAGGAGTAACTAGGTCGTCCTCATTGGAACCTGCAGGAGCGAAACCGGGACTAAGGTCACCCGGAGAGCTTCCAGTACCAATACGACTGGCTCCAGCGAGCCGAGCACGCTTCTTCGGCGAAGATTTACCTGCGGAAGTATTGTAACCATCCGAAGCCTCCCGGTCGCTCAAATGTAGACCATACCGTGCATCCAAGTGGGCATCAACCCTCTGGGACATCACTTGGGCATTATGCTGCAGGATATTGACCATAGCGGTATTCGGATCGTTGCTATGTTGGACATCCGTGGCGTAGCGCGCGGAGTAACGCGCCCAGGAGCAAACTTCCCTCAGGACAGTCGCAATTTTCATCAAGGCAGTGATGCCAACGGTACGGCAGACATGACGAAGATCCGCGGCTGCAGCCGTGACCGAAGCGGGAAAATGCGGCAAGGGAGAAGAAGGAGCGATGTCGACGCCCACAGTGGACGTCGGAGCCAGTGCATCACCTACAGAACTTTCGGCTTCCACAGTAACCTCGCCAGGAGAGATGTCTATTTGGGCGACGGGCGGCTCGTATTAGAGTTCATCCTGAGGAGCAGCGCCCGGAGAAGCTGGAGGAGGAGAAGCGGTCGGCAACACAACAGCGGACTCGACTGGAGGATTGACGCCCTCCACGGGTCGGACGAAGGGATCTTCACTGAAGGATTCTCCATCGCACTTAACTGCAGGAACCAACGGCGTGGCTTCCACATCAGGCTCGAAGCACAAGGGATCGATGCCAATGACCTCCGGGTAGTAGTCGGGCACATGACGCCTCGGGATGTCCGATGGTTGATTCCTCAAAGGCTTGGCGGGATAGGCACGAGCATCGTCCCGACCCTGCAAATGTAGCTGAATCGGCGTGAATGAGTCGGTATCGTGGTCATAGCAGAGAAACCCGGGAGTCTTGCCCCACTCGACCTGTAGGACATGATCCAAAAAGGCCTTGGCCTCCTCGACGTCGAACTTGGTTTCACGAACGATATTCTGAATTCCCAGGTTTCTTTGGAAATTGATCATGATGTCAGAGAGCGCGATTAGACGACCTCGAGAATCGAGTATGTTCTCTTCGTGCCATACCCTCCAATGCTCCGACCGGACAGTACCACGGACGCCGTATTTCGCGGTATCCAGGAAGGCCATAAGGGACATCACGCCGAACTCAACGAAGAGTACCTGCCAGGTCAACCAAGACCTTAAACCATTTTCGTCGCTCATGAGTTCAGACGAATGGTAGGACACAACGGACGGCGTGGGAAACAAAAGGAGCGGCGAGACACGCCAGTACATGGACCATTTGTTCTCATATACAAGGGGCAGCGAGAAATATAAAGGAAGACGTTTGTAGGCTCTCATGTCGTGAAACTCCACCTGGTGCCAACAAAAGAAGAACTCCAGGGATTGACGTAAACGACCATTGGGCTCCTGCATCTCATTCCAATAGACCCTATTGGACATCCAAAACAGGCGGTCATTCTGCGGACGGAAGCACATGAGCGCCAAGAGGTTGTGACCCGTCGGAGAAAAACTCAGATGAGGCGAGATGAAGTCCGCGTATAGGTCAGAAAAGAGTTTTTTCACCCTGAACTGATATTTGGCTTCCTCCTCGCAGCAAACGTACGGCATGTCCGCTTGGAGAAGGGTGCGACAGCGCGTCGCCGAACACGGATCCACAGGAAATGCAACCATCGGTTGTACCACGAGACCCCACGCGCGTTCTTGCTGCCCCTCCGGAAATCGGGTATCTTTGCGAACCTCCGGGCGTTGAGATAAATAAGACAAAACCTTTGGTATTCTTCCACAGAGGACAGAAGAACGGCATGAAGCACTGCCCGCAGGTTTCGTCCGATGGAATGGTCATAGTGGTCCCCGGAACGTTCATAAGCCACTTGGTATCCCAAGGAGCTCCCCGCTTGGTTGTTCGAAGCCATGGTGCCGCTGCCCACAGGCTGGTCTGCCAAGAAATGGATAGGAAAACCAACAGAAACGACAAAGTGCGGAGGGAGAATAGCGTAGCCGACGCGCTTATGAGGTCACATCGCTATCGCCCGCGACCAATGGAAAAGTACCACGATGGGAAGCAAGATGACGTAATTGATTCGACCAGACTGACAGGCGTGAGCCACGATGGACGAAGCGCGGAGGGTCGCTGAAGAAAGAGCGGAGACTAAGGAAGGCCCCAATGACCGTCAGAGGAGGAAAAGCCAATGGACCATCTCGGCAACGCGACGCGAGGAATACGCCGGCGATGCACCTATGGCCAACGCACACGGTGCGCTTGAGTATCAGTCCTTAGGCAAATTAATTGCCACTCCGGTGCCAATGGTCAGCTCACGCTTCCTCGCATCCCTGCAAGTGATGAAGACGAGATGTCCCGTCGCGCCCATTGGTACTGACAGCAAATAAGTGATCGCCTCCCCTGGGTCAATCATTAGGCCATCTGGACTTCGCCGTGACGGCCGAATCCTAAAGAGGGCGATATGTGAAGGAGCAACGATAACTCTTGAGTCTTGAAGGCTCCCGGGACCTGAGGTATCTTACAGACGCCACGTGAACTGGCCGACCTCGGCTGGGCTCATTTAGGTACCTATTTTTTTTAAAATAGTGTAATAGATTAGAATTACAGTATCAGGTAGAACCCAGCGCCTCGCCATTGTTATTTACTTGGCTCGAGTGACGCTTCTCCCTTAGAGTAAGGTAGGCACCGTTAGGATACTAAATGACCCACTTTAGTACATTAGTTCTACCATTTTGTCTTCAAACAATCGTTTCCGTAGCTCCAACCTGTAGGACTACGCAGTAAACGCCAGCCCATTGCACCGAGTACTCTGGGAGTGCCGCCGTCAAGGATACGAATCTTAGGATCCGCTCTACCATGGTACCACAGGTTGGGACCAGTACGCTGACCCACCAGCCGTTGCGTTACACCTACAGCCAGCGCCGTATGTATCAGACACGTTGATGAGAGTCTGTCTAGTAACGAGCTTGTGGATATTGTGCGATCTGTATACAAATCTTTGGAAGGCGAGCCGAGAATCGCCTCAAATATAATTGAAGACATTCTTCGTGGATTGTCGGCATGTTAGTCCGATTCTGATGAGTCTTTTTCGGCCGCCCTTGCGATCGATCTTGAATTCGTCTCTGAGACGAACCATCTTAAAGTGCGTCTAATCAGAAAGCTTTTAGACTCTCTTTGAATCTGATGTAAGAATTTCTCTGGGAGTTTCACAAAGTTTTTCTCGGCGAGGGCCAAGAAGGAAAAGACGGCCCGTAAACTCTTACAGTTTCGGAGCTCACACATCCCTCAAACTACAGTGTCTGGCTTCTGCAGGCGATACATCGGAGATGAAATCCCCAAAAGCTTTCAACACTTCCTTCGAGAGTGGAATGCTGGTATGCTGATGATCAGGAATCCGAGGAGCTCCGGAAACCTGCGCAGTTTCTTAATGAAAAGGGTCCCCTGTTTCCATCTGGAACTGCGGCAAAAAACGTTTTGCTTCACTTGTTATCACCCACAGTCTCTTGTGAGTCTCCATCGTGTGC
This sequence comes from Agarophyton chilense, assembly GCA_030374765.1. Classification (NCBI taxonomy): domain Eukaryota; phylum Rhodophyta; class Florideophyceae; order Gracilariales; family Gracilariaceae; genus Agarophyton; species Agarophyton chilense. The sequence continues at coordinate 247,663 of JARGXX010000016.1, forward strand.
GAAATTCTCTGTCTCGATGTCCTCTGCCAGAAAATGCGCTCCGGCTCTGAAGTTATCTAGCCCACAACCCCCGCCCATCATTTTGTCCAAAGATGACTCTTCCTTTATCTCTGATGATTTTGACGATAAACCGGGTGCTGTTGCCGGCGCATCTGACGAGCTAAAAAATTCTGCACAGCAGCGTATACTGCCTTGTTCTTATATTTTTCCTCGCAAACCAAAACAAGTTCTGAGGCAAAGAGGGAAAGACTTTCAGGAATTCTTTAAGCTCCCACAGATCGAGGTAAATATTCCATCAGAATTATTCGCCCTTCTTCGTTATCATAAAGAAGGGCCACAGCTTTTTAACATGGTTTGTCGCGCTAATGATCTCGAAGTTAATCTAGTTGCTTGCGATTCTAAGCTGCAACCAACTGCAGCTCGTTTGGTGAAGCCGGAATTCCATATTGATGCCGAGTTGTCCTTTCCCCCCACTCAGCGCGTAGCACCTCGGAAAATTCGTCGGTGGATGAAGCACGGCTCAATTGTTCCATGGGTTGAATGTTTATCCGCTCGCGCAAGTCCTTCCGAGAAGGACACTTTCGACGGTTAATTATCTCGAGAAATTCCTGCCTTGGAAATGGCTCTTGCTGCCCTGCTAGTCGATTTTCACCATCTGCCTATCATATTCTCAGCTGGGATGGAGCGTCTCATTAAGCATTTGCTGGTGATTGAGGAGGCTTTGACTTTAGACAGGAAGAAAAGAGGTGATTTTTACAAAAAGAAACTCGCCTTTATGGGACTGGGTGGCGGCGCGCTTTCTTGAACCCGCCTCGTTCTCTGACGGAAACTGAGAGCACGGACCACGCCTCCTCCTTCTTGCCTGCTTGATACTGGGGTAGTTCTACCGCAGTCGGAAGGCGGCTTGTTTTTACAATGAGCAGATTGAGGACGGGCAACTCGATCCACCATGTAAGTGATCAGACCGACGCGGACACTGGTTTACTGGAGCGGCCGCACATACGTGAAGCGATTGCACGTACTGTGGAGTTGTATGATGTTTGTAGATCAGTCTTCCCAGAGACTGACCCAACTTCCGGATACACCGAGGGCTTGGGAAGGGGCGACAACTGCAAACTGGATTGGATGTTAGCAGCCGTCCCTCCCTCATTCGGGGCTTGGATTGTAGATTCCGCAAAGCTTCTGCCAAAGCGGGATCTTTAACGTGTCACTGAACAATTTCTCATCAAATCGAAATCAGATTGGCCCTTCAAGACGGAACTTAATCGAAAAAGAATGCATTTGGGGGTTAAGAGAGGTCATTACCCTCATCAACTAAAGTGAATGAAGGAAGTCAATATGATCGTGTTAACGGACCCTAGAGACGGATTTATCGAGAACTCGATGCTTGAAGTCTGAAAAAAGTATGGTGAGTCGGAAAGTCTTATTTGGGGAGGTGACAGAGCTAACCTTCTCTTCAACGAATAGGCTAGCTATACTGAGCTTTCTATACCTGATATTCTCTCCACATTGCGCTTTCCCCTGGAAAGCAGCTCATTGCAGGCTGTGATATCTCTCAATTATACAGCCGCCTTCAGGCCCCCAATTTCTTTGTCTCACTCCTCGGTTTTCCGAAAATTCGCTACTCCCTTGTCGAGACCGATAGTACCTCCGAATACGTCTTACCATGTCTCAAATGTGTTCCTATGAAAGCCACGTTTGCAGTAGCTCTCGCGCAAGCAGTATCCGTGTCTATTCTTGAGCGATGCTATCGGGGACGCCGTTTTCCTTTGTCGGAGCTGGTCGATTCCGTTTTGAATCAATAAAAAGGTCTTCAACTATCTTATATTGATGATCCAAAGTCTGTAGGGCCCTCAGCTCATGGTGTTAACACATCGACCAACCGCATCGCAGAAACTTTAGCGCAAACCAACCTGAAGATCGAAGTCGACAAGAATATCTATACAGCAGGCACTGAAGCAGGGTAAGCGTTGGGTCTCTGGTGGTGGACATCTGAGATCCTTGCCGTTCGTCCAAATTTGGCGGTCAAGCTTTTCGAAATAAACTCTGCAGCTCTCGCAGCTGGTTCGGTTTCGCCGCACAATATGCAGAGTATCATAGGTACCTGGACGTGCGCGTGCATACTTCGAATACCTTCCCTCTCGGTGTTTCAAACTGTTTATCATCTTGCTGTGCTTCCAAACCCCAATCTCCGTCGTATGCTCTTTCCTTCGCAATGCGCAGAGTTGTCTGCGATGCTGGGTTTCTTCCCGTTATTATGAGCCGATCTAAGCAGAGAAATCAGCCTTCGTTTATATGCTTCAGATGCTTGCACACTTGATTCCGGAGTTTGCTATGCGAATCGGGGGAAGAACGGCTGCCATCATTCTTGAGTACGTGTCGGGAGACCCGAGTACAACGAGGGTGGTACAAAACTTTGGTTCACTCTAACGTTTGTGATGACAATTTAGGGCATCAGATATCGCCTTGTTACTCCGATTTCATGGCAACGCTCTCTTTCAAAACGGTATTCTGCTCAAAATGGCGCTTTAAGCGGTTCCATATCAACGTCTTTGAAGCGAAAGCTGTTCTTCTTGCAGTAAGTCACATGGATAGTTCACAAGTCCTCTCGGGTAAACGCGTTGAGATGTTCGTTGACACCACTGCATCACTTGGAACAAACGCTAAATGCAGGTCTTCTTAACGTATTATGAATACCACCTGTCGTCGGATCGCCTTTTCCCTTCTGAAAAACGATCTTTTTTTCATTTAGTATTGGATTCCTACAGAGCACAATCCAGCAGAAGGTCCTTATAGTCTACTCGCCCCTCGTTCTAATGTCTAGAACTTATCGCCCCATCCGCGCACAAGTTTGTGCTGTTCAATTCCTTCGCCAATCTTCGCCAGTGCAGTCTGCCACCGCAGAAATTCAAATGCTACCGGGCTGGTGTTCTACCGTTTGCAGCTTGGCAAAAAGCTCATCATTTTCTTTCGCAAAGTGTTGAGAAATTGGATGAAAAACTTGCTTAATACGCCAGACATCTATTCGATTCAAACTCTCGCGGTGGCCAGCTCCAGAAATTTTTCTTTTCACTTTATGGCATAGAGTTGTCTTGGGCGTACTAAAAAGGCAAGCTTTTCTGCGCTCGACAAGCAGCTCGCAGTTGGGAAAAAAAGTTCCTTTTAAATCCCCACCACTGCTTTCGAAAGAAATCACCAGTGCCATATGCGCCGTTGTCGTTCAACAAAGTTCTGAACACCTTTTGTTGCTATTGTGTTAAGTTTTCACGCGCACTTACTTGCAAGAGAACTATGTGTCCTCCATGTAGGGGACTTATTCTTCCCGTAAGACACCCCGTCTTGCAGACTTTCAAGTCCAGTCTCTAGCAAGGCTTGCAATTCGTGATGAAAAGACCGGAAAAGACGATTATGTTCTTCTTACTGAATCGTAGCTGTTGTCCCGTTTGAAAAAGTTTCATAGATCTCGAAGACGTCTTGGAAATGCTGTTTCCCTGTTTTATTCGTCTTTTGCGCATCTATCAAAGGACTTGAGAAAGTGTTCATCTCATACCTCTCTTTTTTTCTAAGGCTACACTTTGCATTCGTTTCGCTATGGTGGCGCAATGATTAATTGGCTTAATGAAATGAATATGTAATTCAATGGGCTGAAAGGCAAATGGAAATTAGAAAAGTGTTGCCACGGTTACTGAAGTGCCGTGAGTGCTATCGCTTTGAAAGTTTTGCTACAGGACTATGTCGAAGGTTTGATAAGGTCACGTGCAGATGGATGGAATCAAGCCAATTAGTGAGAAGGGTGAAAGACTGAAGAAAGCTTAAAGTGGTCCCGGCGGCCTTTTGTTTCTTGATTTACCTATCGCAGTATTCATTGATAATGTCTGCGCCACCTGGGCAGTCAGTGACTTTTAAGTGGAGATCTCAGTGCCAAATGTTACTTTGTGTGTCATTTTTTGTCTTTTTGTTGTGCCTGACTGGCTTTGGCACAAATCCCCAAGCCGGATCTCAAACGATCAGAATCAAATCTGTATCGAGATGGTGTTACCGTTGGAAAAGGTCGTGAACAAAGCGACACTATCTTGGCTCACAAAAACGAGTCGACCCCCGTCGACTCTGTCGCCCAGTGATCTGTCGAGAGGAAGGTGAAGGGACGCAGATAGACGGTAGGTCAATTTTATTAAAGGCAACATACTCAGTCGAAGAAACGGACTGACGTACTGCAACTTGCCATCTGACTCTCTTCTCCAGCTGACGTAATTCTCGCACGCACGCGAGCATCAACGTATTTTCTTTTCGCATCGGGATCGACCCGACGCACGCGAGCAAGCGCACCTAACCCACGAAGCGGGACAGTAATTACTTCTTCGCGTTTAACGTTTCTAAGTTTCTTGTGTTTGTTTGTTTGCTAAGCAGGTATGTCTGATCGAACAGGCAAAGATACCGGGGCTGACTCTGAGATCGTCAGACAGACCACTGTGGTCGGTCTGGAGGCTCCCCGACTGAAGAGCATAGACATTCCGTCTATCGCTAAGTTCCTCAAGAAGCGTGAGCTTTATGAGGCGCAGGTTGAAGAGAAGAAGTCGCATGGCGACGAGTCGCTGAAACCGATCTCTCTGAAGAGCTCGATCGAGCCGCTCGTTCAGAGGATGCTTTGGCGCGCGTAAGTTTCTGGAGGCTACGTCGCTGGCTGAGGTTACTGAGGAGAAGCTGCGGGCCTGTCTTGAGGCCGGCACAGAGGTTGCGTTCAATGATCTCCGCAAGGAGGACTGGCAGCGCATCGTTAAGAACGTCAAGATGGACATGACGATCCGTGATGCTCGTGGCCGAATCTGGCAGTTGGTCCTCGATTATGAGGAGGCGCTGGAGGCTGAGGGGTATAAGAATGTGTTGGACAAGTTTCCTGAGGTGGCCATCTCTCACCTGAGAACCAGGACCAAGCCGGCGCTGCTGAAGACGCACATGGAAAACCTTATTGAGATGAGAAGCAAGGAGCAAATTCACAAGACCGGTTTCTTCAAGTACGTCGAGATCATGGTGGAGGAAGCGACCATTGTCGAGAAGGTGGAGCGCATGGACGTGCGCCATCGTCCGGGTAAGGACGACGACAAGCCTTTCTGGCAGAGAAAGAACCAGAAGAATGGTCGTGCATCTGGCTCGTCGGTTATTGACAATATGAACCGTAACAAGCCCGGCACCAATAAGCGCAAGTTTGAGATGCCGACTTGTCTGAACCCGAGGTGCCACGAGCACCACTTTCTACGTGATTGTAAGAACACCTTGGATGCGCGTAAGAAAGAGCTGATTGAGAAGTATCGCGCTAACCGCCCGAAAAAAGTCAAGTTTGACACCAAGGGTGGAAGGAGTGATGGAGCTGTTAGCCGCGTTGGTGCTGCGGCCATCGACAGTCATTCGACGTTGTTCAGCGCGACGCTTGGGGCTGGAGCGATTGAGATCGTGGTTATGGCGGATCAAGGGTCGGACATCAACGTCCTTCCCAAAAATATCGCCGAGGAGCTGAACCAAAATGGGTTTATTTTAAATAAGGTGTCTTTGAATAACACCAAGTCTTTCGACACCGTCCTAGAGGGTGAAGCAAAGTTGACTTCGTCGGAGAAGGTGCAGCTGGATGTGACTCTACGCATTCGTCATGGCTCGAAGATTTTGCTCCGCAAGATGTGGTGGCACGTGGTCGACCAGCCGATTGCGTGCGTGCTGATTGGAAGAGAGGACCTCGCTGCGCTGGGGTTGGACAATAAGATCTTGCTGCAGGCAGCCGCAGAGCGTCTAGATGGAGTGGCGGACATGCCGTCGCTGCTGGAGGAACACGCGCGCAAGCAGAACGAGCTTGCCATGCGCAATGCCGTGCGCGTTAACGACGAGGACCCGCCGAGTCTGATCGCGGCACTCTGGGATGATGGAATTTTTCACTCCGAAGGGGGAGCTGAGAAGGATTGCCTGGAGGAGACTGACGTTTATGTCGACCTCGGCGAGGATGACCCTGACGAGATTACAGAGGCTTTGCATGGCGGCGTGGTCGCCGCCCAAGAAGCTGGCTTGAGCGAGGCTGGGGCGCAGAAGCTTGCCGACCTACACAAACGGTATCGGCAGGTTTTCGACTTAGGCTGGGCAAATCCCCCCCAGCCAAGGTCAGACCTTTAAGGGTTGCAACCCTGCCGGGCAAAAAGCCCGTCAAGGTGAAGGCGCGGCGGTATCCTGCTGCGCAGCGGGCGTACTTTAAACAGTACGTGGACCAGTTGGTCAAGATGGAATTTTTTGTTCCAAACCCCGATGCCGAATGGCAAGCCGCACCGCTCCTAGTACCGAAGCTGGGATTGAGGGCGCAGTTCCGCATGGCCATCGACCTCCGGCCGGTCAATGCTGCTACGGTCAAGCAAGCTTGGCCCATGCCGCACGTCGAGTCAGAACTATATGGCTTTGCTGGAAGTAAGTGCTTCGCGGTGCTGGACTTCGTTAGCGGCTACTGGCTCATTTGTGCACTGTTGCCGTTGAATGCAGAACGCAATACCAGACTTTGCGCGCACTGTCGCCCCGCTAACGGCCGTGCTCGAGAGGGCTTATAGGCTAGAGGGCCGAAGGACTAAGAGGTCTATCAAGGATGTGCCGTTGCGCAGTTTGGCTTGGGGCGCTGAGCACGAACAGACCTTTCGAGCCTTGCAAGACAATCTTTGCAACGCGGTTGAGCTGGCATACCCGAAAGAAGGGTACATTCTATGCGTCTACGCTGATGCGTCGGAATATTTCTGGTCCGGCGTGGTGACACAGACCAAGCCAGACCAGCTCGCTCGACCAATCGAGGAGCAACGCCATGAGCCCCTCACTTTCCTCGGCGCCGAGTTCAAGAAGGCAGAGCGGAATTGGAGTATGTTCGAGAAGGAAGGGTTTGCTATTATGCAAGTGTTCGACAAAATGGACTACCTCTTCTTCGACGAGCAACCAGCGCACGTCCACACAGACCACCGCAATATCCTCTTCGTCTTTTCCCCGCTCGCTTTCGAGCCGGCACTCGGCCGCCATATTGTGAGTAAGGTGCAACGCTGGGAATTATTTCTATCTCGGTTTGACTACATACTTGAGCACATCGATGGCGACAAGAACGTCTGCGCAGATATGCTCACAAGATGGTGCAAGGGTTACCGCGTTGAGCAGCATCACCCAATGCGCACTACCTGCTCTCTATTAGAGACTACAGCATAAATGGTGTCAGCTGCTGATGATATAGAATGGCCAAGTATATCCTCGATTCGTGACGCGCAGGAAAGATCAAGCTCACCGAAAGCTGGACTGGCACTCGATCCGGATGATTGGCTCTGGAAGAAAGGGAGTCGCATCTGGGTGCCTGAGGATGATGCAGAGCTACAGCTCCGAGTGCTGATAGTGTCACATGGTGGCACGATGGGCCACCGGGGCCAGGACGCGACCGAAAGCACAATACGCGAGAGTTTCTACTGGTCGACGCTCAAGCAGGATGTCGCCACCTTTGTGCGTCGCTGCTACCACTGTTTGGTGACACGCACGGGTGAGGTCATACCTCGCCCACTAGGGCAGGCGCTGCACGGGTCCAGGGTGAATGAGGTCCTTCATGTGGATTTTCTTTACATGGGCTCAAGTAATGCAAAGATGAAGTATCTACTGCTGATGCGCGATGATCTCTCTGGGTACGTATGGCTCTGGCCCGCTGAGGCCGCTACTAGCCTGGTAGCCGCTGAGGCTTTAACTATGTGGATAGCTTCGTTTGGAGGGTTCGAGTGGCTCGTGAGGGACCAGGGAACACACTTTAAGAACCAACTCCTGCACGACCTGACGGCTGAGCTTAAGGTGAAACATCATTTTGCGACCGCCTACTCGCCCTGGGCTAATGGGACAGTAGAGCGTGTCTGCCGGGAGGTGCTCCGCGCGTGCCGCGCACTACTGGCTGAATGGAAAATGTCCCCGCGCGAGTGGCCGGCGGTGTCTGAATGCATACAAAGCGTTCTTAATCACGCACCGTCGCGCCAGCTCGGCGCTCGGGACCCTGAGGCGCCGCGCATCTACCGCACGCCGCTGGAGGTCTTTACAGGACATCGACCTGTCAAGCCTTTGCTGCGCGCGTTTCCGGTCGAGCACTATAGGACAGCTACGCTGGCATCTGAGGTTGAAGCGCAGAAGCTGCTGAACATCAACGATCTACAGGACGCCCTGCGGGATGTGCACCGCAACGTTTCTGGAAGGGTTGGCGTTGCGCGACAAAAGTGCATTGATCGCCATAATAGGCTCACCCAGATTGCAGCTCAATCATTCAGTGTTGGCGACTTTGTGCTCGTACGAAGAGCACAGAAGAAGGGACACAAGCTGCTGTTCCTGTGGAAGGGACCGCGCAGGGTAGTGACGACAAAGTCACCCTGGGTGTACGAGGTGGAAGACCTCGTACGCAATAAGCGTGAAACAATTCACGCGCGTCGGCTGTCGCTCTACCGCGAGGACATGCTGGAAAATGAAACCGGCGCTGATATCTACAGCTACCTATTCTGAAACGGTGATCGAAAGTGCTCGCGAGATACGAGACATTCGCGAGGGCGAGGGCGCGCTTGAGCTCAATATTGAGTGGGAGGGTTTACCAGATGAGGTCGATCGGACTTGGGAACCTCTCGCCAGCGCCTCCGCCGATCTTCCTGGCATGCTTGAGGACTTTCTGGCGACATCGGGGAAGCGGGATCTCAAGCAGACCGCAATCCGACTTTGCTAATTCTGATGCTTCCGAAGACCTGCCTATTGCAAGCTTCAGGTGCATGGGGCGCTGTTGTGCTTGACTGGCTTTGGCAAAAATCGCCAAGCCGGATCTTAAACGATCAGAATCAAATCTGTATCGAGATGGTGTTCCCGTTGGGAAAGGTCGTGAACAAAGCGACACTATTTTGGCTCACAAAAACGAGTCGACCCCCGTCGACTCTGTCGACCAGTGATCTGTCGAGAGGACGGTGAAGGGACGCAGATAGACGGTAGGTCAATTTTATTAAAGGCAACATACTCAGTCGAAGAAACAGACTGAAGTACTGCAACTTGCCATCTGACTCTCTTCTCCAGCTGACGTAATTCTCGCACGCACGCGAGCATCAACGTTTTTTCTTTTCGCATCGGGATGGACCCGACGCACGCAAGCAAGCGCACCTAACCCACGAGGCGGCACACTTTTGCAGCAGACATATGTAGTGTATTTAAGTAAAAAGTATGAGAAGATATAAAAGCACTAAACTGGAATTGAAGTAGAGACACGAAAAAGCAAGGTTAAAATAACTTGGAAACATGGTTTGTTGAGCGGAGTGATCTGAAGTTGTCGTTTGAGTTAAGTAAAGATTTTATGTTTATGGTATGGACGGGTATCACTACTACCACAATGCGCGTAAAATATAAAAAATAAAAACTGGACGACAGCTTAAAGAGAAGTGGTAGTGGGTTGGGGAGCTTTTTGCAAAAATAGATGCAATAGTCTGTTTCTTTCGGTGGATAAGCATATGATTGTAAATATTGCAATACTTTAGAAAATGATTTGCTACCACTGCTGCGTTAAAAGCGCAATTGTTGAAGAATGGGGGAAATTGGCTGAAAGTTTGAGGTAGAATTTCCTGAAAAGTATGGAGAAGGTTTGCATGAACAAGACGAGCTATTAAGATGGTGTTGGACCATACCATAAATGAATTGATGCTTGTTCTATTGTGTGCTCCCACCGCAGCGCGTGATTCACTCTTCGTTCGTTTGTTCTCTTGCTTGTCGGTTTGCTTGTCTCCAAGGCGCACGCGCAGCGCACACGACGGCCGCAGTTGGCACCTGGGCGGCAGCGAGCATGCTGCGCTCGTGCACGGCGGCCACGCTCGCGGCGGCGCGCCGGCGCCGCAGCAGCAGCTGCAGCAGCAGCAGCAGCAGCAGCGCGGCGCTGTTCGACGTGGAGGCCAAAGCATCGCAAAAGGCGCGAGCGGCAAAGCGCGTCGACGCCGAACGCTTCGAGTACCTGCGCAACCACATGGCGCGCGAAGTGGTGGAGCGTCTTCACGACATTCGTCGCGACTTTCCACTCGCGCTCGACCTCTTCTGCGGCCACGCGCACGTGCTTCGCGCCCTCCAGGCGCGTCACAGCACCAAGATCGAGCGCTTGCTACAGACGGACGTACACCAAGCCGTCGTGGCTCGCGCAGCATCGCATGCAGACGGCATTATTAGTCATCACCAAGACGCGTTTGTGTTTCGTGAGGGTGACCATCCCTCAAAACTACGCGTGCACGACGACACGTTACATGCAGTGTTATCGGTGGGCGCGTTACATTGGGTGAATGATCTACCCGCGCTGTTACGCGCGGCAAGCAGCAAACTTCGCGCAGACGGTTTGGTGTTGGGCGCTTTGTTGGGCGGCGATTCGTTGTATGAACTGCGCGCTAGTCTTCACGAGGCTGAGGACGAGTTATTGGCGCGCGCTGCGGCGCGTACTTCGCCTACGGTGCGCGTGGGCGACGCGGCGAGATTGCTGGCAGACGCTCGCTTGTTGGCTCCCGCCGTGGACGTCGACCGCGTCGTCGTGTCGTACGCCGACATGTGGAGTGTCATGCGCCATGTGCGCGCCATGGGCGAGGGCAACGCGCTACGCGCGCGTCACCACTGTGCGCCGCGTCGCGTACTTGATCGCGCCGCCGCCATCTACGCCGAGCGCTTCCCCGCGCCGCTCAACAACAACAACAACAACAACAACAACAACAACGACATCAACAACAACGTCGGCGTTGCCGCCACCTTCGATCTCATCTACTTCATCGGCTGGAAGCGCTGAGCGCGGCAGCTTCCCTCCAGGGAAGGGGCCTCCTCCCCCGGGGCCGCGACACGCACCCACGTAAGTAGCGTACATAGCGTTCTGTACACGCAACCACCAAGCAAGCAACCAACCGTCGCCGCCCCGTCAATTCACGTCACACGTGCGCTTACAGCGCGCGTTTTTATGTTTGGTGCCGCTCTTTGCGCCGTGCCGCGCGCCCCCCACCCCCCCCCCACCCGCGGCGCCGCCTTTTGTGCGCGCGCCACGCGTGCCACCGCTTCGCTTCCGTTGCCGCGCACCGTTGCACGCCCGCGCGCACGCACTGTTGCGCCCTCCCCCGCCGGGCGCGCCTTGAAGCGTACCACGTCACATGCGCGCGCCATCCTCCTCCCAACCCCCCTCCTCCAACCCCCTCCCCTTACCCCTCCCCCTCCTCCCTACCCCCACCCATTGCCCCTTCCCCTCCCTTTCCTGTTCCCCTCCCCTGACGCCCCAGCCTCTAGCCCGGCTGCGTCGTCAGAATGGCTCCCCTCTACTCGCACGCCGTCGCTCTCCTTCTCTTCGCGTCGCTGGCCCTCGCCGCCCGCGTCCTTCCTCCCCCAAATGTGTCCCTCCCCAATTCCCCCCGCCTGCTCCCCTTCGCCAGACAGGTCACCGAAGCTGATCTACCCCGCGTCCCTCCTTCCTTCAACATCAACTCTGGCGGCCCCGCAGTCGGCCGCTTCGTTGCCGACAACCCAGCCTGGCTAGTCGGCACCTCCGACGTCTTCGTTACCGACGACGCCGTCATCGGCGGCGCAGAGCCTATCAACCTCCCCATGTACCGTTCCCATCGCTTCGGCGTCGACGCCTCCACCTGGGGCTATGACATCCCCGTCGCCGACCCCGGAACCTACGCCTGTACCGTCCACTTTGCCGAAACCGATGCTGCCTCCTTTGTCGACGGCAGGCGCGTCTTCGACCTCGTCCTCGCCACCGCCCACGGCCCGCCCGCCGTCTTCCCGAACATTGACATCACCGCCGAGCTGGCCGGCGCCCAATTCACCGTTCTCACCAAGACCGCCCCATCGCTCCTCATCACCGGCATTCTCTCCGTTCGCGTCGTGTCCGACGTTGGCAACCCCATCATCTCCGGCATCACCTGCGAGCGTCACGCTGACCTACCGGACGGTGTCGCCCCAGACTTGCAAGCCGCTCCCATCATTCCCACTGATGCCGTTGTGCCCACCACCCCAGAGCTCACCTTCCCTGAAACCAACGTCGACGTCAATTGCGGCGGCCCCTCGCTCGGCCGCTTCGTCGCAGACACCACAGAAGACTATTCATGGATTCGCGGCGAAACCTCCATGTGGGAAGGCCCAGAAGGCGTCGTCATCGGCGGCGCGCAGCCGCAAGACGCCCCCGCCGTTCTCTCCCACCGATACGGTGTCGCAGGATCTCAATGGGGCTACACCATCCCCGTGCTCCACCCCGGCATCTATGATTGCTCGCTTCATTTTGCCGAAACCGACACCGCGTTCTTTGTCGTTGGTGCTCGCGTCTTCGATGTCACCGTCAACGGCGTCACGCTTTCCGATATTGATGTCTTTGCCGAAACCGGCCGCGCTGAGTTCACTGCGCTTGTCAAGACTTTTTCCGAGCTCACTGTCACTGATTCCATTGTAATCGACCTCAAGCCCAAGCTTGGCGACGCCTTTCTCTCCGCCATCACTTGCGCAAAAACCGCACAGCTTCCGTTCGTCTTCACCCCACAGCCTTCAGCTACCCCGGCAACCGTCGGTCCGCAGCAAACTGTCACTCCACCTGAGATGGACCGCGAAACCCTCGGCCCAGACACCGCCGAAACAGTCAACCCGGACGTCACCGAGCCGCAAGTCCTCGTTCCTCAGCATGATGACGCAGCTGCCACCGACGTCGTCATTATCGCCGGCGGTGACCAAGAGGAGACCGAGACTCCTGGCGTATCTGAAACGGCCGATGCTGAAACTGCTCAAACTGATGACAGTGCGCCGCCCACTGCAACTCCCGAGATTGTGCCGCCTGTGCATGCTCCCGAGAGCGTGCTATCCACCGCAACTCTTGCGCCTGGTGAATCTGAAACTCCTGAGAGTATGCCGCCCGCCACAATTGCCACCCCCGCTCCCATCAACCCGGACGAGACGGACATGCCCGTGGAGAGTCCCTCGCCTGAGGCGAGCACGCCAGTGTCGCCGGAGGACACTACTTCGCCCTCTCCACAACAGTCTCCGTTGGTTGAGCCCACGGCGCAGGCCGCGCCGTCAAGCACATTTGATGCCGCCGGAGAACCGCTCGATTCGCTTAGAGAGACAGCCCTCACACCCGTTGACTCTCAGCTTCTCATCAGTTACAACCTGGGCGTCACCATTGACGACGGCAGCCCGCTAACGAGCCGGGTACGAGACGCAATCAAGAAGGTTGGTAATGATGGCATAACTGGCGACTTGCAATGGGCCGCAACTGATATCAGTCGAGATGATGATGCTATCCGTCAGAGTGACACCGAGTCTGATTACATTATGGTCATGCAGGTTCTGTACGAAGCAGAACAGGATCGAGAGCGGTCGCAAGCACGATTTGTAGAATTTGTTCAGAGTGGCGAGATGAACGATAACTTGAGAGAAGAAGGATATGGAAACGTGGCTATTTCTATACGCGATGCATCCAATGCACTTGGTTCTGAGTCGGAGTCTTTGACCCAAACGTCTACCATTGTGGCTGTCATTGTCGGCTGCACGCTACTCGTTATGGTAATGGTATCAATCGTCGTCTTTTACGTTCTTCGACGCAAACGCCGTAGCGGAGACGACTTCGACGCCCCTCCCCCTACCATGAGTGAATCTGAAATGTCTTCCGTTGTCGAAAGGACAGAGACGGCGGCCTCTATCGAGTATCTGGATGATGATTCGACTTTCACTGCTGCCACCAGTCGTGCTGGAGAGAATCCAGACCAGATGGCCTATGTCAAGGACGCCTTAGGTCGCGGCACGGATGGTGCCCATGGAACAACCTCGCTCTGAACCAATCTTTCAACACGATTGTGAAATTGCTCTGAACTGTGTCGCAAATCATCCAAACTTCGCTACTTTTGTCGCCATCTTCTCTTCTTTTTGTTTTAACTGTAAAGGATCCGTATCTTACTCGAGCCCGTTGAAGAAACGATTTTCGGGGGGCTTTGACGAGGGCAAACCAATAAAAATGAACTTTGACCTGTTTTAGAATGGTCTAGTTTACTTTTTTTCTTCCTAGAATGTGAATGGCCTTTTTGTTATGTATACAAAAGTAACGAGAATAGAGCACACTTCTACGCGACACAAATGACACAAAAGACACAAAAGCGGTTGAACATGGGTTCTGTTCTGGCGCTCTCTCTCTCTCTCTCTCTCTCAATAGTCATTCACTGTTCGACAAAAACACGGTCTCACTCCAGAATTTCGACGCGGCTTTCGTGCTCGGCCCCACCAGCTTGCTCCGCTCGCCAATCCAAAAGTCTGGACTGGTTCCGCAGCACTGTCGCGCCGCGAGGATTCACTGGAGCTCCGGTTTGAAAGCGACTGGGCGTGGAGTCGGTACTGGTCATGGAGCGAAAAGAAGTAAGAGTGGGCGGATCAATTTCTTCCCCGTCAATTGTATGTCTTGGCGAATTGGATGATCGTTTCGTCCACAAAAAGGCAACCACACAAACCGCAACAAGAGCCAACACCCCTAAACAAGAGCCTAGAATAGGCCATATGTTTCTACTTTTGTTGTTGCCACTAACCTCGTTGTTTGTTCCGGAATTCCCGAGCTCGCCACCAGTCGCTGCGGACTCCTTTAAATTCGGTTGCTTTTCGGAATCTATTGCCCCGATATCCTCGATTGGCACTTTTGCCCTGTCTTGTACATCCTGTAGTATATTGTTATAAAGTTGAACATAGATACTCTTCGTCGAAAGAGTGGAGCGCAGAAAACGTTCAAGTCCGCCAGAGAAAATATGTTCTTGCAAGTGCATCACATCGCCATTCAAATCAGAACCAGAGAGCATACCCTGGTAATTTAGGACCCACAAAAAGAACCTTGTCCCTCTCTCCTGTACCTCTTCACCAGGAGATACGAACACTGGCTTCCAGTTTTTAGCCGCCGTGTCTGTCTGCTCCGCAAGATATTCTCGAATATGCGTGTCCAATTCCGGAGAAACCATTGTTACAGATGTGCTCCTCACGGATATATCAACCTGTACGCGGGACTTTTCGTCCTGAGGAGTAGTCTCACCCACGGACTGACCGGTAGATTGGTTAGATGCATCTGTTGAAGCCATGGACGCGGCAGGTGTATGCGAATCGGTAGCTTCGGTATTTCCATTGGTCATAGATGGGCTGCCGTTGGAGAAAGAAGGAAGAACGTCAAAGATTGAACTGGAATCAACTATCGATGGAGAGGCCTCAGGATCCGATTCTTCCGCCTGCTCCTCTTGCGGAGAAGAATTTTTGACGCCGGCACTGTCCTCTACTACGATTTCTACGCCTTGAGAGTTAGAACTGTTTTGTCCGCTGGCGAAATTGTCGTCATGATCTTCTTCCACTTCAGGGGAAGAATCCAATTCATCCCGCAATTCTGTAATGCTTTTCACATCGCCATTGTCTGCGAGGGTGCTAGAATCGTCCAAGTCGCGATTGCCGCTTTCCACGCTACTCGACTGACTGGGGTTGACGACAGTAATTGGTCCTATCTCAGATGGTGACGGCAAAATTTCCTCTTCCACATTAAGCTCAGTGAGCTCCTCTGACATGCTTCCCGGCGTCTGCAGATCATCAATAGTGAGAGTGGGGGTGCCAGGCTGCACAGAAGAGAATAAATTCTCAAGTGTGTCCCTCCCGCTGCCATCATTCGATTGTTGGGGCTGACGCAGCACGGATTTGGTGGGCGGAAACCCGTCTTCGCCTCTCACCAATCGCTTGGTTTGAAGCATTCGAGAAACAGCGTGAGGCCCTTGTGAGCGACGCGCTTCGGAATTACTGTTGTCGCTCGCAGCTGGGTATTCGTTCCATGGCAGACTACATGGTTGACGTGACTGAAGCTGGGCGGTGGCCGCAGCAGATGGAATGGCGTCGTCTAGGGGAAGAACAGCGCCGCGAGCAGAAACAAGTAGCGCCACCAACGGTACGAGAAAAAGCGCTGAACGGGAGACGAAAGGTTGCATTATATTACAAAGAAAGAGAACAACGCTTCCTTTCGGAAACAAGAATAGTTGAGGGGACGCCTTTCAAGAAAAGATTGATTTGAAACGGAGTACGGATACAAAAACCGAGAGCGACAGAAGCGTGGCTCAGTCGTCGGTGCAATGCAGTGGCAAAGAAACCAAACAAAGTAGTATGACGATTCGAATATCGCAAGATGTTGGTAGACCTTGACTCGAAGTACAGACCGTTTCGAACGCAAATTGGTATGATGAGCATACGTATGTGCGGGAAAAAAAGGAGTACGGAAGAAACAGGCATGGCACCAGGATTTTGCCAAGTGGTACAGAAGCAGGAAAGAAGTATGTGCGTTCGAACGGATAAAGAGGGCCCGCGAGAAGTGGCGGAAAAAAGAACGACATTGGAGGGCAGATTCCATGGTGTGGAGAGGAAAAAAGAACCAACAGGAGTTTGGAGTCAGAATTGAAAACGGTGCGGCACGAGGGGAGTGAGCACAGACGAGTAAGAGTATTGCAGCGGGAGTAATAGTTGGCCAACAGCAGAGAGTGGTTTCGGCGGGCAGTTGGTACTGGGCCCGAGGAGCTGTAAAAGGTGTGTGGTCATGGATACGACGAAACTATCACAGCGTGAGCCACGTTGAACGGGGAGTGGGGCGTGGTAGTAGGTACATAAGGGCTTCAAACGCGGATGGAGGTGTAACATGTTGGAGGACTCAAGCGGAGGAGTGAAGCTTGTGAATGTAGCGAAGAGTGGTTTGAATGTGAGCATCTATCTCGAGGGCACGATGCTCGGCAACGACCATGAGGTCGGTGAGCGCAAGCGACTGCGCATGTGACAGTTCCGATTGCGACTGGGCGCGTGACTGCAGTAATGCGCGAGCATTGAGAATGGAGCGGTGCAATAGCGCGTTGGAGGCGTTGCAAGCATCCACGACGAAGTGGGCGCGCGGGGGGCGGTCGGACGGGTCGCGCTCAAGAAAGGCGAGATTGGCGGAAGAGGCGATGCATCGTGAGGCATCTACAGCCATTTGCAAGTCGGCGGTGACGCGGTCGAGGGTGCGCGTGGTACTGAACGCCCGTCGCACGATGGCGGGAAGCATTCAGCAGGCAGGTGTTGAGACAAACGATTGTGCTGATGAAGGTGTCAATGATGGTGCCGATGGTGGCGTAACTACGCGGAGGGATGGGCGGATGACTTGGAGAGCGTTTCAGATGATGAGGCGCACGTGGCGCGCGTGGTGAGCGCGTGTGGTTGCGCCTTCGTTGTCCACTGCGGTGCGCAAATCAAGCTGCCCAACTGCAATCGCAACTGTTACAACGTTTGTAAGATTCCTCATCGTTGCCGCAGTCGCCACCGTCGCCGCCTGATGCGACGATTTTGCAAGCCACGACACCAAGCGTTTGGATGGGAGCACGGTGTATCATTGTGGCACTCGGCGCATGCGTGTGGTACGCGCACGCCTCCAAGGCGTCATCGTCATCAGCAATTGGGGACGCACGGCGTGAGCAGTGCATAGTTCCGGACCATTGCTACTTTCTGGAGCGTTTCCAAGAGCGAAACGGCGAGCGGTGGGAGGTGGAGCACGACTGGGCAAACGAGCTTCCGTTCAACGGCGGTTGGAACCGTGACAATGTGCGCTTCGACGAGCAAAATGCACAGCTAGTGCTGTCTGTGGACAACAAGCCCACGAGCGGCAAGCCGTTCTCCGCGGCGCAGGTTGCCACACGCAAGTGGCACGGATACGGCTGCTACGAGGTGCGCATGCAACCAGCAGCACAGTCAGGCGTGGTGACGGCGTTCTTCTCGCTAACCGGACCGTACGACCAGGCGCCCGGCGGTGGCACACAGCACAACGAGGTGGACATCGAGTTCATTTGGCGCCCGGGCCCGACGCGAGTCGTGCTGCAAACCAACTACTTCACAGACGGACGCGGCGGGCACGAACAGCTAGTGGAGCTGCCAGCCGACGCGCACCGCGCCATGCACAACTACGCGTTTCGGTGGAACAGCTCAGGCGTGGAGTGGCTTGTGGACGGCGTTAGCGTGCGTTGGGCGTCTTCGATGACGCCCAAATTACGCGACAGTCCACATAAAGTGTTCTTCAACATGTGGCCCGTGCACGACAACGTGGCGGACTGGGCGGGGCGCTTTTCGTTCTCGCGACGCGTGTTTGCGTTTGTGGACGGCGTGCGCTTCAGCAGCGGCGAGCGCTGTGCCATTGCCAACAACTTCGACCCGTAATCGGCGGTGGCGGCGGCAGCGCGACGGAGACACTCACAGCCGTAGAGACTGTACGTAACTCGTGCTTGCAAGTTGGCGCGGCCGCTTAACAGACGCACGGACATGCAATGTTGCTAGCCAGAGAGCTCTAGAGAGAGCGAGCAACGAGCAAGTTCTCTACAAAGGGCAATCCAAAATCTTGGCAACTTTCAGTATCTTTGAAGGGATACATGCAGTGGCGCGTCTTTCTAGCTAGGCACCCATGTACCTTCGTACGTTAACGCCACGTTGCGCACCTCCCAACGTTCCAAACACGTGTGTTCTCGTAGCTAACGTGCCATTCGTTGCAGAAGCGTTTACCCTCACAGCCCAATCCAAGCGCATCCCCCCCCGTTCCCCCCTTCACCCCCTCCCTCCCCCGTACCTCCTCGTTCACCGGCAACCGCCTGCAGACATGCCGCTCTTTCGCCCATGCTTCTCTTTCTACCTCCTCGCCACGTCGCTTATCGCCGCCGCGTCCCCGCCCCCATCCATCACCTGTCCCGTTGTGCTTCCGCGTGCCTCTCACCAACGCGTCATCGGCGGCATCCCTGTCGTATCCACCACCCAATCTTATCTAGTTTCGCTGTCCAACCCTAACAACACATTCGTTTGCTCCGGTTCGCTGCTCTCGTCGCGATGGGTCCTCACCGCTGCCCATTGCGATGTCACCGTCAAGTGGCGCGTTCGTCTGGCCACCTCCTCCGCCACCTCCGGCTCGCATGTCCCCATTTTTCGCGTCATCAACCACCCCTCTTACATTATCGGTCGAGTCGATTCGCCCGGTGACATGGCGCTCATCCAACTGGCCGCAGATGCTCCGTCGGACACCTCCTTTGTGTCCATCAACGTCAACGCCTCTCTCCCGATATCCGGCTCTTTTGCACGCACCAGCGGCTATGGTCGCACCACCGTCAACTCTGCTACCAGAAACCCTAAGCCCAATCAGGTTGACGCCCCGGTCAACAGCCCAATCCGATGTCGCCAAATCTATAAGGGCTACCTTAACATTCGCCAAGACCTCTTCATTTGTGCCGGCTATGGCAAGAATTCTTGCCATGCCGACTCGTGCAATGGTGATTCGGGAGGCCCGCTTGTCCAGTACAACCAGCATGGACGCCCGGTGCAGATAGGAATTACATCCTTCGGTTTGCGCTGCGGTGACAACGGTGTCCCTGGTGTCTACATCAGGCTTTCGTCCTACATACAGTGGATGGCGCAAAATGGTGCCGAATTCACCACTTCGTCGAGCGTCAGTTCCACATTTGCTGCCGGCAGTTCCGAGGCTGCCAAAGATCAACCCTCCGCCACAATACAAGAGTCCCAAATAGGTGACTTGCCCGGCTTTTCGCGCCGTAAGAACACGCTTGTCATCTCCACCGTATGGTTTGCGGTCATTTGCGTCATAGCGGGAATATCCCTTATTTCTCTAATCGGCTTATCCTTCGCCTTTCTTTTCGGAGGCCGCCGCGAATCTGCCACATCCCCTTCAGAGTTTCAGTCGCCGGCTATTGACACCGCCCCTTCTTTGCCCCCATTCCATCGCCACGCAGCAGGCACACAGCAGCACAAAGATGTGCAGCGAGCGATAGATATATTGCAATCAGTTATAAACGATGACATGTCGCAACCGTCGCGCAACAGTACCCCTTCGGAGTTTGAGGATAACGTGTTTGCACCATCAGTACACGCAGAGCAGTTCTCAATCAGACCGGCACGACCACCCGTCCAACTCCCTGCTCCACCTTCGAATATGACTTCATAGGCTTTTGCACCATTCAACAGTTTTTAACACATTAGCAACATCGATACTACATAGAAATTTTTGCGTTCTTAGTTCAACAACCGAACGAACTCGTTTACACGATAACAATTACTCAGCCCTTTAGATACTCTACATGTTTAATTTTGCCCACCTGAAAACAAATATTTAATGCGCTTCCTCAACGGACACAAATGTCATCACTTCCGGAAGAGGGTTCTGCCAATTACGAATTCTCCTCTTCCACTTTCGACGATGTCCCTCACCCCATTCCTGTATAGATCAAGATTTTTTTTCACAGTCAATATGGCCGTGTCGACGAAATCGTCCATAGGAATGTCGGACACATCATATCCAAAAGGATTTGACAACTCGGAAGCCCATCTCTCGATACCAACCACTCCGTACGTCACGAATACCACCCAAAGAATTGTCAACCATCCGCTTGATTCTACAAGTCCGAGGGGTAGTAGTAGTAACCATATAACCATAAAGATTCTCAAGTGTTGCACATACCCGTACGGCAGAGGCACTTGCAACATCCGTTCACATTCAAAAGCCGATTCCTTTAGCTGCTGCAAGTACTTCCACATGTATTCCACTTCCTGCCCACTGGCAGGATATTCACTTCCTTCGCTTGCAGAAATCCTATCACCTTTGGCGAGATAGTTCTCCACGAGATCTAAGCAATAATTCGCTCTTTCTCTGACCGAGAGAAGCTTTTGAACGTCCCCATTGCATAGGATTTCTTCGTATTTCTCTTTGTAGTCCTTTCCACGTAGCTGACCCATCAAAGCAATCGGAAAGGCCGCCAAGTGTGCTGCTATTCGTTCTAAGTCATCGGGGTGCCATACACCACTGCGGTAGCTCTCAAACAAGCGATTGCTTAAAACTCTTAGTTTGGAAATGATCCCCTTCTGCCATACGTCAACTGCTCTTACGTACCTCCAGTGACTATCATACAGACGGAAACCCAGAAGCAAGAATAAAGCAAACCCAACATACTCCTCCACCGAACTGTCAATTGCAATGCGAGAACAAAACCATGGCTCACATGAATCATTGAATGCGTCGTCAAACGGAAAGCTCTGGGATACCAACCATGCAAATGTGATCGCGGCGACCGTCCAGATAATAACCGAGGTCGTCAACAATGGCGCCATAACGTTAATAGCTAATTTCAATCTTTGTAGAACACGAGCTCGAAATCCGTTTGGTTGGGTCTGCATGCTTCCCTCTACTAACACTTCCTTCCAGAATAGACGAACTGGACTGGGATAGTCGAGCCCAATCCCTCCGCTTCGATAGTTTTTCCGAATGAATAAAACATCTTCAACAATTTTGCGCGCAAAGCTGTCCAAATCTAAGTCGTTCATATCTGAACCAAATGGATGCTCAATTTCCGATGCGATGGTGTACATGCTAGAAGGAGTTTGAAAGTCAGATGACGGTCTTCATGAGGCAAAAATAAATGGATAAAACTTACCCCAATACACCGTAACCAATGATAGAAACCCACAAGATGGTGAACCAGCCTGTCACGATAGTAGAATTTCGCAAAGATGTTAATACCAAGCATGTGCCAATAGTTTCCTTTTCCTCTCTTAACCCAACTTACCTGATATCTCTGCCAATGCAAATGGCAGTATTAGGAACCAAATAGCAAGAAGAGCATTCAGGAGCATCACAAACCCTGGGGCAATTGGAAAAGCTGACAGAAATATCAATTGCTGTGCAGCTTTCTCCAACAACCCCATCTCTCGTTTCATTGCAATAAATCTTTTCCCGTAAGTAATCTTTTGAGCAGCATACTCAGGCCGACTTGCTGCGGCGAGTTGGTACGCCTTGACCACTTCCACACAGTATCGAGACATGTTATCAGCACAATGAACACGAGCAAGATCTTCCTGCGAGAGGAGCCCCTTGATTTCTCTAATATCGCGAGAGTTTCGCATCTGATTCTTCAATACAATAGGTATGCAGGCTATAAAAGCAATAATACGGTTGTGATCCCCCTTGTGAATGGCCCCATCGTCAAACAAGGTCAAAAACTGAACGGCAAGGGAGTGACAGGCTGAGTGAAGTGTATCGGCCCACGAAATCCCGGCGTCCTTGCATCTATCGAACGCAGCATTCACGTAAAAGCCAAGAAGTAAAAATGCTACATCAGATGTTAGAAAAGTCATTCATAAAGGTCAATAGATACTATTCAAATGGATGAATAGTATCTCCAGTCCGAAGAATCCAACTTGAACTTACCTGCAAACGAAACATAAGTTGCTATTGAGGTGTCGATGCTTATTCGGGAAAGCCACCATTTAGCAGGCTCTGAGCGGTCCCTGGATATGTATGACAGAACTACGGCCAATGTCGTGTAGCAAACTATGAACATCAATCCCTTCCATGGCACAGAGTTAAGTAAATGAGAGTACAAGCATGGTTTCACGCGTGGTTTCTCAAGCTTGTCAAAATGAAACACAGGCTCTCCAAATTCTGAGGGAAAGCTTTCATCCATGCGAGGAACGGTGAGCTGCTGGGTGACTTTTTGATTTCTCAAGGCAATACCTAGGTCTGCCTCAGAATCTGGGGCAGAGGGTCCGATGAGTCGATGACAGTCCCATTGCGTGCTGCGCACACCTTCAAGGATGAATTCAGCCGTTTCGAGACATATGTCTTCCACAGGAATATCAATTGAGTCCTTTCCGTAGGGGTCGACGAGTTTCACAGCAATTTGTTCTAACCCGATGACACCATACGATATAATTGGCGTCCAAAGAATTGTGAAGAATCCAGTTTTTGGAGTCATTGCAAATGGAAGCAAGATCAACCATATGATAGTGAAGAGGTGTTGGTGCTCCGTGTAACTTTTGACAACTGGAAAGCGTTTCACTCCGAATGCGCGCTGAGTAAGCTCCCGGATAGTTAAAATCCGGTTCAGCATCCAGATTACCATTGTTGCTTGGCAATGGAATGGTCCCATCTCGTCGTGTCCTTCCCGATCTTTTTTGTCTTGGAGAATAATGTATGCCTCAATAGTCTGAAGCAAGTACGAAATACGGTCAGAACTGGTTTCCAATCTTTGTTTGTCTTCGGCAGATAACAAACCATCCGTATACTTCTCGGGCTTCTCTTCACCGCTCAGGAGACGGTCTCGGAAAGAAAGAGGGATCTGCACAATGTGCGCGATGATGCGTTCTTTGTCGGTCTTATGAAACATTTCTCCGCGAAAGTTTTGGCATATTTCGATTGCGAGTGTTCTTAAGAGCATCTTCAGGTCTTGTATAAGCCTTGCTCCTGATTCATATCTTCCAATAGCATCAGATGCACGAAATGCGAGAATCATAAACAACGCAAATCCAACATTTCCCAAAACACCTAGGTCAACGTCTATCGGGCTGCACCATCCACGGCAAGAATTCCTCTTTCCATCGCCCCATGTAAACGACAATCCGTACGATGTAAACACGGCAATGATGCTCCAAAGAAATAATGCAACCATATCTCGAACCCTGACAGACGGGACGCTATCAAGAAGGGAGACTAAAGATACTAAGGGAGATGGATTATTGTTCTTCTGAGTGAATTTCAACCATTTCCACATTGACCGTCTAGTCTTCATGTCATCTTCCGCGTGAGAAGTAGTCTCTCGTGTTTCAACTTCCTGTGGTTTGAAGATATCTTTCGAGTAAGACGATTCATGGACAAATCCGACGGTTCCGTACCGACTGTTTTGATAGATATCGTGAATGGAATGCTTAATTTCGCTGCAAAAAGATTGGAGTGGGATGTCGTACTCGTCAAAACCGAAGGGATCAGCAAGGTCTTTCCCAATCTTGAGCAAGTTCAGCACCGAAAAGCTGATAGGAACGATGTAAACGAACACTAGAAAGCCGTTGAACTCGACTAATGCCAGGGGTAATAAGGCTAACCAGAAGAACGCAAAGACCGTGAGATGGGTCGTGAAAGACTGTGAAATGGGGAATCTGTGCATTGCCACGCATTCATGCACAGCGATTTCGATCTTCCTTAACGTGAAGGCGACGGTGTTGCCAGCACCTCTCACCGGAGAGGCCAATAATTTGCAGGTTTGGTCATCGCCACATTCTAAACTATTTTGGTAGCCATAGATGACATCCATGGCGTGCTCGAATAGGTCGTTAGCTTCATCAAACGCGGCGACATCCTTTGCAGACAGAATACTGTGTAACTCCGTCGTGTCCCTTGTATCTCGAAGCATCTGTTTGGCAGCGTAAGGCAATGCAGCAAAATGCGAGAAGAGACGCTCCCGGTCTCCGTGATGCCATGTGCCTGGGCTGCAAGACATTGCAAAACGGAAAGCAGCTTCTTCGATTGCGGGCTTGAGTTTGCTTTGCCATATTTCAAGTCCTCGCGAGTACCGTTTGTAAGCATCGTTCAACCAAAATCCTAACACAAGGAATACGCCAAGACTCACATACGAATCAGTAGATCCACCCACTGGAATGTATACGCACCACCATCGACATGTACTGTTGTCTTCATTCCTCGTGATGCCCCACGTGAAGAATACAACAAACGTCGTCCAGAAAAGTACCACCACGACCCCAAGAGCAACGTCTTTGGAGGAATAGATAGGGCGTAATACGGAAAGTAGAGAGTCGATGAGAAATCTTTTGGTCTTTCGCTGTTCTCCAGTGGAGGTCTCCGCACACCGCTCTTCTAACCATTTTGGATGGTCGTTCTGTGGATAAATTACTTGGGTGTATGCCATTCTCTCTGATGAAAAGGCCTGAAGAAGTTGAAGCGATGTCTCAGCTGCCATTCGATTGAGCTTGATATCTTGTATGTCGTGCCCAAACGGGTGGTTTAGAGCGCTGGCAATCGTAAATAGCATGGAAACACCGTAAGTAACAAGGACAGTCCATAGCACAGTAAACCTAGAATGCAACATACAAAATGAAGTTATAAGTGTGTCAGCGTGGAACCGTGACAAAGGAAAAAAGTGAGAAATCTTACCATCCGCTTGTTTCAATCACAGCGAGCGGGAGAAAGAACATCCATATATACAAGAAGATCTCAAGATGATTGACATATCCGGCAGAAGGACTAAAATTTGATATCGCTGTGAGAATACCGGCTTGAGAATCGATAGCATCTACGTTGTTCATGATCAGGTGCTGAGTGCTTAGGCCAGCTGGAGTACTTGGCATGGCTACCGATTGGAATGAAACTAGTGCATCGTCTTGAGCAGCACTGAAATATGTGCGAACAACCCTAGAGCAATGGAGGTGCATACTATTTGCAGCCATAACATCATCAATGTCGGCGTCGCAAAGAACACCCGCAAGCTGCTCACCCTCTCGCTCTCCTCTCAGTTCCATCTTTAGAGCGATTGGAATCGCAATAAGGTGTCCGACGATACGTTCCAGGTCCCCGGGATGCCACGAACCTGCAGGAAACCCCTGGCGAAGGTCCCTGACAACATATCGCAAATATGCAGCCATATGAGTCCATCCAAGCTGTGCCTCCCAGTAACGGCTACTGGCTTCACGAATGAAGAAGCCAAGGAGAATGAATAATGCCCAGCCAACAGCATACGACACCGAAGATGAAACGACAAGACGAGATCTCCAAAACTCAACAGAAAGCGAGTCGCCACCATCCGGTGCGAGGGAGTATGATATAAGCATAACAATGGAACTCCAGAGTATCTGAACTAGAAGAATTCTCTTCGGAATGGTCTTTAACAACATGTTGACTAGGGAAAAATCGGAAGGCTTTGGCTCCGGCGGAGAATGTCCTAGCTGACCGATGGCCGCTGCCGTTTCCAACCGTAGAGCGAGCGCTCTATGCGAAAAGTTATGGTACGAAGGACCTCTGGAAGGCGCGGGTGCCTCCTCATCGTCAGAGACGAAGGATCCTGTTGATTGCTCCCCTAGACCTGCTTTTGCAGGAGAAGCCATGGAGCGCTGATGCTGGGCGGAGTTCAATTATTACGTCTCGAAAGGCCCACGGTAGTATAGAGATGGAATCGGTGAACTCTGCTCTACTCCGCGAAGCAACTGTACTCGAGGCATGGAGAAAAAATCATAAACGAAGAGTGAAACAAAACTTGCCATGGCACGGGGGAGTATAATCCGATTAAAACCAGAGCGTCTGGCGCAAGATTTCACTATAGGAAGACCTCATATGTCGGTTGAGATGATAGGACGAAGTTACGCTTCACAGACTATAATATCTTCGGTATTTCCCGCTGTATTCGCGACTCGAGACTGTCGAGAGCGCTGTAAGTCCCGAGCAAGACCATGAGAGCCATCCACACCTTTCATGCAAATGGAAACTGCGTCATTACCAACAGGTAAGAGTAAAATAGTAAAATTTATCTTCGTCAGAGGGACATGATCAGAACGGTGCACGAACCTGGATACAATGCTTGCACCCTGACTGGAACGACAATCTTCGGCGTTCTACAACTCCGAAACTTGACCTCAAACAAAGCCAACGAGCATCGAGCTCCGTGGGAGGGCAGAGCGCGAAGCGAGCGACGATGCATGCGTAGGTACGCGCATCTGCAGCTGCTCCAGGTTAGGTCATCTTCGTAAAGGCATGTAAAGCTTGATGGGGTAGAATGCTAGCAATCCAACCCTTAGCAATCAATTTCCTGCAAGGTTGACCGTGTTGTTGTAGTGAATCACAAACAATGCGAGAGATTTTCTCTCGATAGAATTTAGAGCATATCTATTATGCCCCTAAAACGTAATTTAGAGGCAAACTTTTGGAATCAGGCATCTCTATTCCGTCTCCAAAACCCATTTTGACTCGAAAATTTTAGCGCAGCTTCGCTTGTTCAGAAATAGTCTCCTCTTCTACATCGGTACACATCAAAAGTTCAGCGCCAGCTACTCACTTCATTCGTTCCAATTCTCAATACAAAGTTCAACCAAACCAACCACTAATAAAAATTCGTCTGTCGCCATCGCACTGACAGATAACAGCATAGAAATTCAACCCACTACAACGTTCGAATAAATTTTCAAATGCCGTTCTTACCCGATTCAAGCCCGTGCATTAGAAAACATTTCAAGATAAATTTTGTCAACATCAGCTACAAACATATCTAACTTTGCAAAACCCTCAAACAAAACCAAAACAGTGCATCAGTGGCGTGCGTACAAAATCAGCACAATGTTTCAAATCCAGTTATTCAACCTTCAGATTTTGTAATCAGGTAAGAAATTTTGCCTAGTACCAAAAAAACGTTAAACAAAAAAATGAAATCAAAACGAGGAAAAGCATCCACCAATAGATTTCTTAATCAAGTTGAAAACCATTGAGAGATAAATATCATACACCGAGAAAAGATGTAATTTTCTTTGAGACGTGGTTTGAACAATTTGCTGTTGAACCAAACCAAAAAGAGAAACGTTTTAAAGTAGGGTGGAAAGAAGCTGCAGTCGACGAAAAATGGTGCGAACTACACATTATTTGCGCTCGACATGAAGGAAATTGTCGCAAGTAGCGCAGATTTTTTTTCCGCCAAGAAAAAGTTGGAGAGTCAAAAGATCTCTCAAACCAATGACAAAGATATCTCAGATAATACTATGAAGATTTGGAGGAGTAATGCAGGTTATGAAGCTTTAAAGGGTGTATTCCAGTATTCCTTGGAGTTTCTTTACATTGATGCGGTAGACATTTTAAGCAGGCGACCAAAGTTTGGCGAAGAATACAGAATAACCAGCAAAAGAGTATATGTATATGTAGTATAGTGAGCTACAGTATAGTAATGATGCGAAGTCTTGGACCTGGACGGTTGCAGGTATGCATCGTGTTCTACAGTGGTTTAGTTAGCAATTAGTTTAGATTTTCGCTATATGATTATTAGATAGATATAATTAAGTAGATAGGGAGGTGCACCTCAAAAACACCTCTCGTGGCCAGGTAGCAAAGAGTGTCACTGTAGGTCGGGTGGCTGGTTAGATATAATTCTTCATCAAGAATGGCCAACCCTGCCACTATAGTAAAGTTAAGCACCTACTAGACTACTTTTACCCCATTTGGATTCTACAGTCAAGCACTAAGGCAATTCTAGTGTCTTTACGGGTTTTCGGACCCTCGTGCGCTGTCCACCACCGTCTACCAACGTGGTCTCAGTACGACTGCCGTTACTGTTGTACCCTTCAGTGGCTGGCGATTCCACACCTTCCAAGTATCTTCAATTTCCTCCTCCGAGGTCGAACCCGTTGCGCGCTTGCTTGAACCGACAGATGTTACACCCCGCTACAGTTTTGGTTTATATTAAAGTGTACCGTGTCAAACGAGAAGCCAAGAACGCTAAGATTAAGAACGAAGATGGTAAAATTTAATAATTAAACGACGAAAATATAGAGGATGAAAGCTTTGTTGTCATTAAGATCTCTGACACACGGCCAGTCGAAATAAAGTAAAGCTAACAGATGAAAAAGGAATGCAGCATTAAATGGTAAGTTTAGAAGATGTTTCGAACCTGTCAGGGAGAGAATTAGAAAACCAATCAATTCATAGAGTGTTTACCGAGAAGGAGTGAGATTTAGAAGCGAAATAACCGTGGGCTGAGGTTACTCCAAGCATTGCCGGAAGGAATTCAAGAAAGATGGGCGCTACTGAAACGAATCACGAGAAAAGAATACGACACTTTTCCGGCATGACAAGAGTAAACATCAAAGTTCCAAATGCAATATATCATGGAGAGCATTAGACAGACTTTGAAGAGCTCCTGGTCTGAAGATGATGAGGGACCGAAGGAAAAGGCCCCACTCAATGTCCTCGATTATGAGATAACTCATTTTGCTAAAAAAGCTCCGAGAGATTTCCCTGTTCGTACAAAAGGCAAAGTCAATCAAGATTTTTTGTACACTAAATCTACTTCTCTGAGGTTCCCTTTACTTACTAAATGGTTCTACAGATAAATAAAATAGACGTGTATATGATGGGGGCCTGCAACGCAATGACGGGTGGGTCAGCGTACGCGTCTTGACCGGTGGTAGCGTGGTAGAGCTGTTTCTAAGGTTCATATCCTTGACGGCGGCACTCCCAGAGTACTTGCTGCAATGGGCTGGCGTTTACTGCGTAGCCCTACACATTGGAGCTACGGAAACATCGGCTTGAAGACCAAAAGGTGGAACTCATATACCAAAGGGGGTTATTTAGTATCCTAACGGTGCCTACCTTACTCTAAGGGAGAAGCGTCTCTCGACCCAAGTAAGTAGTACCGGCGAGGCGCTGGGATCTCTCTGGCACTATAATGCTAGTCTTTTACACTAATTATAATAAATTAATAATCTAAATCAGTCCAGCTGAGGTCGGCCAGTCCACGTGGCATCTGTCAGTTCCCTCAGGGCCCGGCGGCTTACAGAGCTCAACCGTTATCGTTACTCCTTCACATATCTCCCTCCTTAGGATTCGACCGTCACGGCGAAGTCCAAATTGCCTCACACCCTCCTGGGGGTCTGGCTCTAATTGGAACTTATGGTGAACCTCCAATCTTGCCTTCGGGGTCGGAACGTCGTGATCCTCAGCGTCCTAATGGTCTGGACACGAGCGGTGCCGTACCCGACATATCGACGTCTTACAACCAATGCGGGTGTTAGTTGCTCTCGTTACCAGCGGGTGCGACGGGGGCGTCGCATGGCAACCATACTCGAGGGTACCAGTGCGTAAGAGCTGACCCATGGCGCCAGGTTGGCAATTTGTTCACCTAAGGTCCTACACGCGCACCAGGAGGGGGGAGGGGGGGGGAGGGGGGGGGAGGTTCCTTGCAACTTTTACTATCCTTTCCTATTCCCTTGGCGACCTTACGCGCGTCGTGCGCGCTTCGTCCATTTGGGGTCACGTCGGTCATTCTGCCCCATTCGGTTTCATCTTCCCTCCTTTACGTCGCGGTATTTCTCCATTGGTCGCGCGCAATGCCGCAATCTCCTTATAAGCCCGTCGGATACGGCAATCTCCCTCCAGACTTTGTCGCTTCCCTCGTTTTTCCTATCCATTTCTCGGCGGACCAGCCTGAGGGCAGCGGCGCCATGGCTTTG
Source organism: Agarophyton chilense (assembly GCA_030374765.1). Taxonomy (NCBI): domain Eukaryota; phylum Rhodophyta; class Florideophyceae; order Gracilariales; family Gracilariaceae; genus Agarophyton; species Agarophyton chilense. The sequence goes on from JARGXX010000016.1 coordinate 277,711, forward strand.
AAGAACCAAGCGGGGAGCTTTTCGGGACACCAAATGGCTTGTGAGCGCCTCGGAGACCGCTAAGACCATACCATCGGAAGAAATCAGTGGGCAGCGCGTCATGCCATTCTGTCGTCCCATTGGTATTACTGCCTCGATGGAAATTGTGACATTCCTGAAGGGAGCTTGATCCTGGGCGTGTCACTCGGTGCGCTACGCCGCGGTTGTCCAACAGGGTCAAGATCTGAAGACCGCTATAGTCAACATCCTGCAGCAGGAGGCCCAAGTGATGTCCCAGAGGGCTACTGCCGACTGGGATGCCCTGTATGATCTAAGTTTGAGAGACCGGGAGGCTTCCGATGGTGACGATAGTTTCTCAAGTGAATCTCCCCCGAAGAAGCGTGCTCGCCTCGCTAGGGCCAGTCCTACTGGTCCAGTTGGCTCCTCAGGTGACCCTAGTCCCGGCTTCGCTCCTGCAGGTTCCATTGAGGACGACGGAGCTACTCCTGCGCCGCCCCAGTGAGTCCTGTTGGTGTTAGGCGCTCTTTCGCGAACCTTGAGGTCATGGTGTTAGTTTGTCAAATAAAGTAATGCTTGTGCTTTCCCAAGTTCGTTCTTGTATCTCAAACGTGCGTGCCCCAGAACGGCGTTCAACCTTGAGAGAGTCTCGTGTCTTCCTCATGGGTCGCCTTAGGACTGACTTTGTTCTCTGATGCGGGAACTACGGCGAACCGTCGTGCTCCGGCGCACCGTCGTGTCGGGAGGCGTTTCGAGAGACGTTTAGGGATTTTTCGGGCCAATGGTTGCCCCCTCCTGAAGGCTGCGATTCGTGTTGCCGCTTTTGCGCCAATAGCGGGCGATAAAATAAGCCGGAATGGTTTGAGGCTCTTGCCAAGTGTCTTCCTCAGATGTGTAGCCAATCCAACGGACGCCATAGCACATAGTTCCATCTTCTCCGCGACCGGCGGAGATGATGCGCTCAATCACATATTCCGGTTGGTATTCATTCTCCGGCATGAGAGTGTGGTCCAAGGGGGCGAATCCATCGGAGTCGGTTGGAAGAGATGGGTCCTCGTCGTTGGCATTGACCATCGGGTCCATGGGATTAGTCGGGTCCACGGGAACTGCCTTAGGGGGTGTGGGGACTTCGGCGTCGACCTGAGGTCGTAGTGATTCCGTTGGGCCAGGGGACTGGGACTTTGGAGATGCGGGGGAGCTGGGGGCTCGTGCCACCCGATCAATAGATACGGTGCCCTGTAGGCCGTCAGTTAGTAACGTAATGGTATTTAAATTGGCCTTAAGGACTTTTTATGGTCTCGTCGAGCGGGATAAGAACTTCCGCGTAGTGCCCTCCAGTTCCTCATTGTCCTTCAGTGGCCGGTCCAGGTAAACAAGTTCTGCTTTCTCAAAGGTCGGTGTGTTCCAAACAGCATTGTCGAAATTGACCTTGTAACGCCGTTGGAATTTGGTCAGTACAGTTCTAGCCGATTGGATAATGCGGTCGATGCGTCGGCCCGAGTAGCGCTTCGCCTGGGTAGGATTCATCCCTTCGGTTATGTCCTGGGGTATGATTGACTCTTGAAGGTCAACAGCTATCGACGGCGGCGCTCTCGTTAGCGTTAAGTCGAAAGGTGTTGTCCCCGTGGAAGCGTGCACCTGCGTGTCGTAGGCATAAACCAGTGGCTCAACTTAGTCGTCCCAGTCCAATTGATGTTCCGATACGTAGTGTGCCAATCGGTCCAGAAGGGTGCGGTTAAAACTTTCGGTTTGGCCAATGGTTTGGGGGTGGTACGCCGTGGTGGTCATATGTTTGATACCTAAGGTAGCACAAACGTGTTAGAAGAATTTGGATACAAACTGGCTGCCATTATCCGTAAGGAGTTAGATTGGCATGCCATAGGGATATACCCAGTGGGATAAGAAGGCCGTGGCGACATCCGTAGCTGTTGTCTTCCCTAGGGGTAGGGCTCGGGTAAGTTTTGTAAACCTATCTGTTGTAACCAAAACAAACCGTTTCCCATGGGACGAATTAGGCAAAGGCCCAAGTATATCCATCGCGACAAATTCCATCGGGCCTGCGGCGGGAAACCCCTTCAATTTGGCTTGATGTTTGGCGCGAGACCCTCGGGTTTGTGCGAACGATGTACAGTTCCGTGCGGGTTGTCATAGGTCCTGCGCCATCAGTGAGCAGTAGAAGAACTTCCGTAGGGTCTAATACATTCGTCGGCCTCCAGGGTGACCAGCCAAGCGAGGGAAATTGGCGAGGTATAGGAATCGCGCCCTTAGCAAAGTTGGTATCACCCGTTGGAGTGCGCCATCCAGCGGTGAGCGGCGACATAGTTGTCCAAATCGGTCAGAGTCGAACAGGCATCCAGGGGTTCCCACCAATTGCGATGTTTCCTTGCAGTACTCTTTTTCGACCTGCGCCTGTAGAAGTCCTTATTAGTTATAGGGAGGAGCTCTTTTTCCTTCGGGGATATCGCGTTAACCTTAGGTGATGTCGAATTGAGCGGTACTGTCTTCCAGTCCAATAGGTATACATCGTTTTCCTTTTCCCCAGGATCCTCCAATTGCACCTTACCCACAAGGCCATCCGTTTCCGTATAGTCCTGAGGCCCATCGTCTGTAAAGTGGGTAGTAATTAAGTCTTCCAATGGAGTGTCATCAGTTCCGTCGGTAATGATTCGCGAGAGGGCATCTGCTGCTTGGTGCTTGATGCCTGGCCTATAGGTTATCTCGTAGTCATATTCAGACAGCCTTAAACGCCACCGAGAGAGGTGAATTGATGCATTGGTCATATGGAGTAGCCAGCGGAGTGAATCGTGATCTGTCCTAATGGTAAACCTAGTTCCCTCGAGGTACGGGAGGAGTGTCAATATGGACCATACGATGGCTAGATATTCCTTTTCGGTAGTACTTTAGTTTCGCACCGCGCTGATGAGCGTTCTGTTCCAGTATCCAATCGGTCGATAGTCCTTCGGTGACTCCTTTTCCTGTACCATTACACATCAAACTTGGACATCAGAGGCGTCTGTGTCCAGGACAAAGGGCCTATTGCGTTCTGGTAAAACCAATATAGGTGGGCTCTGCATTTTGTCCTTTAGGGTCTGACATGCCTCGTACTGGTTGTCGGTAAGGGCTTCGAACTCCGAAGGTGTTCCTTTCTTCAGCATCGCGTTGAGAGCGGTCGAGATCTTGGCAAACCCTTGGACGAACCGTGGGTAAACGTTGCGCAAGCCCACGAAGGATCGTAGTTCCGTGTGGGTCCTAGGCGGCTTAGCATGGCGAATCGCATTTGTGGTCCGTGTGGCCACCTTTAGCTTTCCTGGAAGGACGACGTGACCGAGATAGTCCAGTGAAGCCTGGACGAAAGCGCATTTGCGCAGTTTTAGTGTTAATCTAGCGTCTTGTAGTATTGCTAGCACCTTCTTCATGTGGCGAAGGTGTTTCTTTACGGTCCGTGAGAAGGTTTTAACGTCATCCAATTGGACCAGGGCGAACTTCCATTTGACTCTGGACAGTATGATGTCCATTACCCGTTGGAACGTTGCTGGTGCATTCTTTAAACCAAAGGGAATACGAGTAAATCTGAACAGACCTTCATGGGTGGTAAAGAATGTCAGCGCTCTCGCATTTTCGGCCGAAGGGATTTGCCAATATCCGGAGTTAGCGTCCAATGTGGTAAATACGACAGCTTCGCCTAAGGAATCCAGACAGTTATCCATGCGGGGTATCGGGTATGACTCCCTCTTGGTTACTGCGTTCAGCTTCCTGTAGTCGACACAGAACCTGACGGAGCCATCTTTCTTCGCCACGAAGACAAGGGGACTTGCCCATTCGGATTGGATTGGAGGCGCCGGCTCTATGATTTGAGCTTTGCGCATCTTGTCCATCTGGTCGGCGACAATTTACCTACACTTAAGGCCTGTACGGTATGGGTGCTGGAACTGTGGTCTAGCATCATCCTTAAAGTCAATGCGGTGTGTAGTTGCTCTGATTGTGCCCAATCTACCTGACCACATGGTCTGGTATTCCCTGAGGTGATCAAGTACCTGAGGCCTACAGGATTTGAAATCTGCGACGATAGCGACCGTCCCCTCCCAAGAGTCGACGTCCTCGTCGGGAGTTCGCGTTGAAAGGTTATCCAATTGGGGCTTCATGATGGCTACGGGCGCGGGTAGAGTGATGCTAATCACTGTACCTTTAGGTAACCGTACGGGTTTATCTCTGAAGTTGCTGATTGTAACCAAGAAGTGCCTGTTAGGGTGGATGTCCACTACTCCATTGGCAATCAAGGAAAAGTGCTTCAGAACCATTTTCGGGTGGTTCTGAATCGTTACGAGACCTGAGGACTGGGAATGGACGGATACAGCGATTTGGGTCATCGGGGGTATCGTTACGGCCTTTGACAGGCGAACCTTATTCGACTTCGTGGTGTCGGAGATAACCTCTCGTTTGCGGTTAACTTCTGGACCTGGGGCGGAGCCGGTTGTGGAGATGGAAGGTACGCGGTATAATGCGACTTTGATAAGGCCTGGTTAAATGGCTTTAATGTATCGATCGATAAAGGAGGTCCCTAGGATTGCTTCAGTGCCCAAGATAGGACATACAAGGAACCACGTGCAGACTTTTAATTGTCCTAACTGGAGGTAAAGTGGTGCTATCCCTTTAATGTCCATTGGTCTACGTGATGCATTGGTAATCGTTGGGGTCTACCTTGCCTGAACGAATTCTTGCCAACCCAGTGGGAGTAGCTTAGGATGGACCAAGTTGGGACCGGCGACTGTGTCCAATACGGCTGTGGTCACTCGAGAGTTGTTGAAACGAAGTCCCACGGTTACTCGAACTTTGTAATTCTCCTTCCTGAGGATACAGACAGGGTCGTTATTGTGTTCCAATTTTGGTTCATCCTGAATGGTCCATTGTTAGTGGTTTGTATTGGGAGGTGAAGAGCTCTTTGGCTCATAACCGTCCAATTGGTTGAGGCAGGGGCTCAGAGAGGGAGGATTTGCCTGGCGGCGACCCTCTAAAAGTTTTCTGATGGGGTTTCCGTTTCTTCCTGAGGATAGGACTCTTGTTCGGGGTCGTCCGAATTATCTACAATTGCCTGGAACTGTAAGGCTTTGATCGGAGTGTCCGGAGGCGTTGCATAGCGTGAGCTTCCAGGGGTCCCTGTGGTTCATTGCTGTGCCCTGTTAAACATTCCTTCGGATCTCTGCATCCGGTAATTCTCTTCCCTGAGAGCCAGGAGGATTTTTCGTGCGTCCTCAGGTAGATACCTCGTGCAGTCACAAGGTAGAGCAATGGAAAGGAAGACGAAGCAAGCCCCTGGGGCGTGATCAAAAACGTCCTTGCGGGGCGGAAAGGGAGAATACTTGGGCGTTGGTGGTCCAGTGGTCGCTGTAGTTCCTTGGGAGGTATATGATGGGGGCCCGGACGGAGGAGCACTGAAGTTTACCACGAGGACATTTCCCGAGTCGGCATAATAGAGTGATGATTCCATATCTGATTCCGTGGAGCTAACCAAATGGGCTTTGTCGGGTTTACGCAATTGGGTTGCGCGTCCTCTGGATAGGTCAGCATTCCGCCTGGAAGTCCCGTAGGTTTTTCCATAACCTTCGGCATAAGTAACGAGCCTTTGGAAGGAGTATTGTGGGTTTTCCGTGTGGTAATTGCGGACATGTGTCCGAATGGCAGGGATTAGTCCCGTGATGAAGTGACGTTTGAGCCGTCCTTCGGAGAATACGTTTCCACGTCGGTAAGCCTTCTTCCGTAGGTCGTCTGCGAAGGCTGATTCGGTCATGTTGGAGCTCCGCCGAAAGGATATTACTTCCTGAGGGGCATCCATTTTAACTTCATCGGTGGCGTAAGTTTCCAAGAGGTAATAAAAAACCTGAAGGTATGACCTGAGCAGCTCACGGTCTTAAGCATCCACTAGGTCAGTTGTGTCGGATATCTTCGAAACCAATCGGCAACGCGCTTGTCCTGTAAGGAAGAATTAGAAAAGGTACAGAGCGGCGCCCTCGTGGACGCCGTTCTGATCGCAGGCCGTATGGAAAAAACTGATAAATCTAAGGACAGCAATGGGATGGGAACCAGAGAACTTGTCCGTAATGGTTGGTTGCATCCGTTTGGCCCATTTGGCGACTCTTCGAGCCACCGAACCAGAATATTTCGGGGACCTGTCGGCCAGCTGGTAGTTCCGGTAGTCTAGAACCTTAAGGAAAAGTTCGTTTATGGTTTTCAGTGGTCTGAGGCCTCGAGCGGCAGCCTCATACACTTCCGAGTCGGTCGTTTCGGTCGAGGCCGATTCGGAATCGCTCGTGTCCGAATGGTCTCTTCTTTTGCTTCTTCTGTTCTTCTTTCTCCTGCGGGTACTTCTTTTCTCTCCAGTGGAATAGGGACCTAAAGGGTCGATCTCTCTATCAAATCCGATAGCGCCCTGAGGTCGCTGTACCTCATATTGTCCTTTGGGTAGGGCAATATATCCCTCATCTAGACACGGAGCCTCTCTTGTGCTCCTCGATTGTCCTTTCATTGGATTTTCCTGATGATGTTCCCGGATACACATACACTGGTCTCCTGGCTCAGAAGAAAGAAGTACCCATGATGGTAAAAATTGGTCGCTTGGACCTTTCGTCTATCGCACGTCATTGGATCCTCGTTGGATTTTTGTACGAAATACACCGATCAGTGAGCAGAAGATTGAACCTTCATCACGGAACCTATTTTTACAGAAGAAATTTGAAACCAGGTCTAGCCGTTCGCTGAGTTCATCGGTCAACCCGTAGTTTATTTGTGCAGATTTGTGAATTATCGTCTTCTATCGTCATCCATTTTGGTTGTATCGATTTTCATATGTATTGTTTTCACTGTGTGAAACTGTATTACGTGTTCGCATTTGGTGGTCTGGTTTACCAGTTGATATTGGGCTACGATACCTTCGAGAATCCGCTCGAGTAAAGATAAGCTCGATTCAGTGGAACCCTGTTTAGAAACCTCTATAGAGGCTGCAAACCGCATATATAGTGAGGTGAGAAACAAGTCGCGATCGAGAGCAGGCGCTCGTGCCCCTTCGGAGGTACCGACGACGGTTGCTCAAGAGAATGCTACCTCGTCTATACCTGATTTCACCGAAGGACCAGCCTCACGAGCCGAATTGCAGCAACACTATGCGTAATCTCCGACTCAGAAGTTCCGTCTGGAGCAAATCAAAATTCAAACTAACTTGTCTAGATCGTCTTTGAAAACGTTTAAAGTAGAGAATGTTGCCTTGAAGAACCAAAAATTGGAAACAATTCGTATGGCCCATACACTTCGAACAATCCAAGAAGATCTGAACCATTTGCTAGAAGATCACGGATATGCTACCGGGGCTTTACCATAATTGGAAGTCACTGTTGGGGAGGTCGTTACACGTGTCAACTCTCGCTTGCAGCAATTGGAAAATGTGGTGAACGCACCGGCATCATTTCCTCACACGAAATTTCACGCTGCATAATTGATGGATGCCGAAACAGAGTCGCACAAATAGAAGCCGAAGGGGCAGAAGCTGTCTTCGAAACGTTCGAAATCAAAGAAGTTGAAGAGGAACAGTGATAGTGAAGAATAATCCCATTGTTTGGAGGCGCGTTATTGTAACTCTGAGAATTCCGAAGAGGACAGCTCATCAGAGGATAAGAGTTCGAGAGAAGATGACACTCGCTGGTCGAGAAGGAAGAAGAGTGGTCAACCCCTGTCGCGTCGCAAAAACGAACCGGCTTAGAAAGGCCTAATCTTCAGGTGGGGATGATGCAATGGTATCCATATTGAGAACTGTAACAGAGGCTACCCCACCCCTGAGGGGTGCGGAGGAACTGCGCACTTTCACGCCTTCCGGTGATGGCCTACCGGGACAAGGTGTGGCTGCTGGGGAAAGTGGAACCTTTTCTGTCGAAGAGCTATAGTCATCTTGAGAACCACTGACAGCTATCACTTTCCGGACAGCTTCGGGTATTTGAGAAGCTTTTCCGGGACCTCGCGCCAGCTTTGGTGTGGACCAGTACCGACTGGGGCACTGGGGATGCCGAAGGCGCCGTCGATCCGGCAACATCACGTCTCATTTCGTGCTCATCATGTTCGTAGCGGATGGTTGAAGTACTTGTCAACGGTGGTAGAAACGGTGTACGTCGCGAGGAGGTACCGGTGCAAGATACCGCCGGAGAGCTGTGCTTCCTTGCGGTGCTCTGATTGCGCGACTTCTCCTTTTAATCTTCCCAAGCTCGTGGTAAAAAATAATATGGTTTCGGCTGCGGCCACTTTCGTTGGGAATTTTCCTTTCCTTCCAATGCTTCTGTCGGACATTCTTTTTCTTTGTCGGTGGCTATTAAGGAAACGTTTAGATGGTTTAGCGCAGCAATAAAAATATGTAGAGGGGCGGGCATTTTGATGGGGATCGATCGTTTCGGTTAGCAATTCAATGATGCCATACCACTGAAAGAGAATATTCTCTTAAAAGGGTTTACGCCTATTTCAGGGGTACGAAAGAACCAGAAACCTGATTTTATTTGGACATGGTACTGCACGGGCAAAATTTCCCGGGTGAGGGACTGGGAGGCTGCCGCCGAGAGCATCCACGGCCACGAAGTTCCTGTCAATTTCTATCCTTACAGGAAGCGCCAAAAGACGCGAGAAAATACCAATCTCGCAGAGACCCTGTGATCTGCGCCGTGTCCTGCATCGGCAGTATATGTTTCCTTCCACATCACGGCCCTGTCCAAGACTTATCCCAGTTTCATCGGAGGTTATCCGGGTCTGTATCTGTCTCGAAAACGACCGCATAGAATTTTGGCGAGCCAAGGTGGAGCATGTAAATCCGCTGTCCGGCCGAGATGACGTCCAGGCGACCGCCATGATGATGTATGAGGCTGTACATGGATACCAGCGGATGCGATGCGAGGAAGAGTTTCTTCGCAATGGAGATATCCTCAGAGAAGTAGATGAGGATGGGAACCGCGGTCGGGCAACCCGGCCGGCGAGTATGTTTAAGTTTTTTGGATATGTAAGGCGTCCTCATCGAGGGAAGGTGGGAAAAGAGATATGCAACGTCGGCGGACATTGGAAGTCCCGGCCGGGCGGGATGCAAGAAACTAGTGGAGAAGAATATCAGAGAATACGCGAAGCACAGACAGATTTGTTGCCACGCGTTGCTGCCACGGAAGGATAGTTGAGTAGTGCGAGGACATGCCGCCACCTCGAGGTGCTCGGAGACAAAGTGAATGCTGTATGTGTGCCCGCCAAGATTGATTTTGTGATGCTATTGCAGCGGACACTGAGAAGGTCGAAGAGTGTTTATGGACGGGAAGTGTTCGATATCGTGCTGCAGCGTTCAGAAGCAGTAGTGCAGTACCCGTGCGACTTCAGATTGTTTCAATACGTTGCCCGACATGTTCGTAACCACTTCAGTGCCCTAGTAATATTTCCACCTTCAATTATGGACACAGAGCATTCGTCCAAACACATACACGAGGCCTGCATCACTTTCTCAACAGCAGCTGCTATGATGGCATGGCTATGCATAACAAGTCACGCCGAAAGAAAGTTGCTCCTGGAGAAGGAAGCCAACATGGAGGCCAGACGGATGATGTGTGTGTTGGGATGCGTGCAGTGGAGCTCTGAGGATCTAAAGGGCGCATTTTGATTTTTCATCGAAGGGAGCTGCGCCACGGAAACTGGCGAGGGGATGAAGCCCAACGAACAGCGGTGGGTTTCGATATCGCCGTGTGGGACAACTAGAACAGCGCTTCCGAATGCCGGCCGGCCCTGATGGAGTGTTATCCTGGCCTCGGCGATGGAAGCGCTCGAACGGATATTGCGATTTCTCAAGGCATGCACGCATTTGCAGTAGAGAGATAATGCGACGGGGAACTGTACAAGAAGATGTTCAGCCTGTGAAGCATGGAATCAGGACACATCCACCTAGGCAGGATCACTGTCAGTATTCCCAGCGCTCTAGTTCACGGTCCAGAACTTTGTTCTAATGTTTAAAAGCTACGCAGCAGGCAGGTGGTAGGTGGTTTATTCGTGTAGAAAACCACTTTGTTGTGTTGTAGTTGGCGCAGGAGTATACTAAGTAGTTGGGACGATAAGTTGGCCGTTGGTGTGTGTACACGAGCGCCAGTCAGAACCAGCACAGGACCCTATTTGTAGCAAATTTATGAATGGTGGTGCTCGGTTGGAATGAGAGTGGTTCCCTATCACTAATCGACGTAGAGCACCAATGAAGTTCTGATGGTTCAGTGAACCATTGAACATCGCCCACAAACCTGAAATCGTAGTGGTTCCGTACCATTAAAATGCCTTATGTCGTCTAGCGGTTTCGCACCACTACCCACAATTGTACAACACTTTTTTTAGTGGTACCCTACCAATGTTCAGTGGTAGAAAAATGAACCACCGAAAATAGTGATATGAATCACCAAAAAATTGTGGTGCAGTACTTGTTACCATGAACCATGGTTCATACGTGGACAGTTTAATCATCATTGGAAATAATTCCTTCATGAAGTTTACAGATAGAACTGTGGAGCGTTTTGAATCAAGAAAAAGAGTTGTTGGAAAATTCAACTTTGATGGTGTTCAAATATTGGTCGCAAAAAGGAAACATGAAACACACCAAGCCCAGTTTATCCAAAAAATCAAGCGATAAGAGAATTCTTCTATTTTTTCAAAGTTCAGATTTAAAAAAGCTCAGCTAGCATGGCTTGTCGACACCGTTCCAGAAATATCTTTTTGGTTAGCAATACCAGTCTCGTAACGGAAAACATATTCAATCAGTCTCATGAGAAAAGAATGAATAAGGTCATTCGACACCTCAGAAAAAAGTCACTAATCATGAGATTCGTAAAACCAGATCTTTAATCATTATGTATCCGAGCTTATAGTGACTCATCGTTCGAAAATAATGAACACAATACATCTCAGCTTTGCTTTCTTATAGTATTGTCTGATCGCTTCAAAATATGCACTATCATCCAACATAAAAGCTATAAGAACCGCCGCGTCGTAAGGTCAGTGCTTAACGGTGACTTTTATGCTTCTGTACACACCTTTGATTTCTTCTACACTCCGAAATTCGATTTTGAATCTATTCTTACAAAGATTATACAAACAAAAAGTTTCACAGACTCCAAAAGTTTTTTTGTTATAATCACGAAACCTTCGTCCACTGCGTAAAAACGTCTGAAAATTGACATTTTTGCCGCTCTACAAGCTTATGGAAGAAATAAACTTTCAGATGTCGGATTTGTGAAGTCTGAAAAGAATATAACTGACAACGTGAAAAAGACATCCAACGAAGTTTTTGATTAGATATATTAATTTAATTGTAGTGAATAAAAAATTAAACAGTGGATTATTTGAACAGGATCCGAGACACTTGCTTTTGCAAATAGAATAAATTCCGAGTGTAGTGAATATTGTAGTAAATTGTAACGAGAGTAAAGAACTAGTCAAAAGTGCAAATAAAAGTATTGCTACTGCGTGGGTACTTTTTTGTTAGACTATCTACAAGATTGGTTTCGATATAGATGTTTGTAATAACAAGGTTTTGTTTGTAGGTATATTCGATGAAATTTTCATTTGCTGATTTGGTCAACTATCATGGTATGCTACAGATGAGTATTTAAGATTGAGACGAGAAATTGTCTCGTCTTTGTCTCTCATCATCGTTACCATTACCAATAGAGGAGTTCATGGGAAAAAATTCACTTCGCCGCTGTAGCATTCTGGATGCACCTGAGTTCGACAGTTCGAAAATACTACGAAGTCGCGATACGGCATTCATAAGTTAATGCTTGGGCTATACTCGATCACGAGAAGTTATGAGAATAATTACTTCATGGAAAGATTGGGACAGGAGAAATTAATTAGGAAGTACTGTATTTAGTGTACACTGTAAGGTGCCATCACCAAATACACATTATTTGGTATTATTTAGATAATTGTGTAGTGGCACGCCACGTGTATGCAATACTGCACAGTACTTTCGTTGCCTCTTGGCACATTAAAGGGCGCAAGGCCCAGGTGAGGACGGCAAAGGCCAACCATCAACCAACTCAACACCATCTTGGTGAGTCCTAGAAATCCTAAAGTGGTTCACCACGAAGGGGCACCTATAGTATCAGTTCTTAACCGTTCTTAGCTATAGCTCTTGTTCTGAGGATACCCTCTACTGTTGCGCGTTTACCGCCCCTTTTCTACAGCCTTCTGTGTGTGTGTGTGTTGTTTTCTCTACTGTTACCTGGTTATTTGTGTTGTCACAAGGTTTGTCCAGCCGATCTCGTGTGCATTACGTACCGCTGCATCTCTACATTCTCTTCGTGAATACATGTATTTTCCCCATTGTTCAGGCACACCTGGCCGCTTTCCGCGCATTCCCTTCTTTTCTAAGAACCGTCACTCGCAAGGCGTCACCCGCTCTTGGCGGTTATTTCTGTGGATACCCACTGCACCGAGACCTTTACAGTTTTCAGTGGAAAACCACAGTCGCCATATTTCGTGACACGTAATAATACCTGTGCTCTATAAGACTCAAAATGCGAGCGAAGCCATTTCATTTTAAACTCCGGAGGCGAGTAAGCGAAATTGAAAAAAACCCTCGCCAGGCGCCCCCTCACGACATGGTCATTTTGAGGAGTGGCGCTCCCGCGAAATTGCATAACCGAAACATGGCGGAAGTGCAATAGACTTCGTACCCGACATCTACCGTCACGCTGCATAGCCCGCTTGCACCGGGAAGCAGGACCTCTCCGCAGCCAAACTCAACACCAGAAGGGCTCAGTACCACTTGCGTTCCATCACAAGCTGCAACCGCAGATCCAGTGCCCTCTCAAACGCTTGAGCGGCAGAGCAAAAAGCACCGAAGTCGATTTTCTAATGCGAAAGACGTCATGCTGCTCAAAGCTGTTACCGAGGTGGATGCGCACGTTTCATCCGCATTGCAAAACGCAGTCTCGTTTCGAGGAAGCCCTATCCTTCTTCAAGTGCTCTCTCTCTCCGTTCTTTTTCAACAGAGATGCCGAATCTACCTGGAACACTCGAAACAATGGCTTTATTAAGATTTGAAAGGACCATCGCGAAGAATCAAAACGGAACGAGACCGCGTCAGGCATTCTTGAGGTTGGGAGAGAGCGAGAGACGCGGCTTGATGATATTATGCTCGCTGTACACGAGTCCGATGAGCAGCGTAAGATGGAGAGAGACGAGCGAACGGAGTTGGACAAACTTTTGAAAGACTCGGGGCAAGAGATACCTCAACGAGCTCTATCAAGATGGCATGCGGAAGATGGGGATGGGTCGGAGGTCCTTCAGAACGGTGGTAATCGTGGTATACTCCAAACTCAAGGGAGGGTCTAAAGCGCAATTTTACGCCGGATTCGGACGAAAAAGATCGTGATCTCATAAGTGAAAGAATTGCGACTCGAAATGCGTTCGAGTAGAAGAGATTCAAAATTGAGGAGAAGAGACTCGAGTTCGAGATTGAACTGGAAGAGCGTGATGTAAGTCGCCAAGATCCTGTACAGGTAAATGGTTCCTGGCGAATTGCGGTAGAAGAGAAGAGAGTAGAATTGGAGGAGAAGCGACTGGAGTTGGAACGCGATAAGCGCATAGGGGTTCTGGGGGAGAGAAAAGAGGTGCTATCAGTCTTGGAAGCGTTGGTAAACAAGCTGTAGTGAGTCGTCCATTTTCCGCCGTCTGCTTCTCGCTCGGCCGTCGATTTTTCTCTCGTTATGCTTCGAGCCCTCGAGCCCTCACTACGTTTGGACTCGCTACGGCTTCGATGGTCTCTCCGCACAGCTCGATAAAAACCGATGGTTGCCGCTGCTCGCGCGAGGCAGGCAGGCGGACTGTTATGTAACGTAAAGATAACTTGTCAATGTTGGCGTTGCACACATGAAGTTGCTACTTGTCTGCCCACTGCCATGCAAACTCGTAAGATCCACAGGAGTGTTGCTGCTTTGTAATCAAGCGAAATTGGCGATTTGCGCACTTTGACGCGCTAGAGTGATGATGATAACGAGGTCCACCTCCATATCGATGGAAAACAACATTCTACGCCTTCGAGAGCGCAGGCGGCGTATAAATTGGCCGATAGAAAAGTTCTTGTGTTTCATAGCGCTTTCAGTTCAGTAGTAGCATAGAGGCCTTTGTATGTAATATTCATGTCCATCTCATTTGAGATGACATGCGGAGCCCCGTAATCGTGCTTGTCTGCAAAATCCGGCAACAAATGACAACACGTAAATGTCTCATATTTGCCGCACAAGGCGATCTCATTTCTTTTCGTAAGCTCTCTAATAAAAACTTTCAACGTCTTTTTCAACATCATCATCTTTTCCAGAGTCCTCTACTCCGTCTACGCCGAGTCTGCCGCCCCTCCGTGTTTCACACCGTCCACGCCAAGTCTGCCGCTCCACCATATCGTACGCCGCGTACAATGACACATTTCAAACCGCACTCCTGCGTCGTTCGTAGTTTGTGCCACAGATGCCCTCCACTCTCGACGGAAGGTGTAATGGCGGACTATTAAGGAGGCGAGATGCGGTGGCGGCGCATGGGTGCACAAGCCACGTGTCTAGACACAGGTATTCTACTATTGCATCTTATAGGTGGAAGCGCAACAGTAATGTTTGCAACAATCGATCGATGGAAAACGGTTTTCCCTCAGACAAAGATAAAGGGCTTCCACCACAAATGCGCACTACATCAAAACAAAGGCCGTAATTGTTAATATCCGTGCAGCTCATGCAAGGCGAAGTCGCAGCACGACACACACACCATTACGTGTACACCGCGCCCTGCTCCGTAGCTTGCACTGAAACAAATAAAATGCACTGCCGCCGACAGTGGTCACTCCTACCGTTAGATAGGCCAAGGGAGGGAGGCTCCAGCGCTCAGGTTCCAACATGGTATCATCGCCTGGATCTGCGCACCACTGCAGGACCTCTATGGGCTGCTTTTCGCTTCGCCTTCGGGCGCATCCTCGACCTAAGACTTCTGCGCTTCCTCGGCCTCCGGCCTCCGTGCATCTTAGTTTTCGGCATCCGCGCATTCCCGGCCTTCGTCCTCCGCGCTTCATCAACCTATGGCTTTTGCGCTTCCTCGGACTCCGGCCTCAACGCTTTCATGGCATTTTGCCTCTGCCTTTCTTCAGCCGTACGGCCCCCACGCGTCATCAGTGCATTGGCTTGTTCCTCCTCCCTGCGCCTTGGTTCTTTGGATTGCGTCTCGCCTACGTGCATCGATTACTTGGCTTGCTCCTCCGCTCTGCGCCTTGGTTCCTCGTCTTGCGCCTTTCTCGCTTCGAGGTTTGACCGCCTGGGGCTATCGCAGTCCTCCGGGTCTTAAGTTTTATCTCTCTCTCTCGAGAGAGAGACGAATTCAATCAACAACATACCTCCCTGTCCTTACAGGTCGAGAAGCTCCCTACAATCTAAGGTTGAGAATGAAGTTCCTCAATCTCTCCGGGAAGCTGCGGGGAAATATGAATTAGAGGTGGTGGGAAGTTGCACCTACCTCTGTTAAGA
This sequence comes from Agarophyton chilense, assembly GCA_030374765.1. Taxonomy (NCBI): domain Eukaryota; phylum Rhodophyta; class Florideophyceae; order Gracilariales; family Gracilariaceae; genus Agarophyton; species Agarophyton chilense. The sequence continues at coordinate 293,256 of JARGXX010000016.1, forward strand.
GCCTCCACGACCAGACTGCTGAGAAATTCTTACATAAGTCAGGTAAAACCATCCGGGTACACACACAATCAAAAAGGGTACCTGAGGCAGCATGGACTTTGATGGGAGTTTATGACTATCATGCTGAGAACCGGGTCGGAAATCGATTGGGAACTTGAACTAATCAGCTTGGGATGCATCACACTAGATAACTAGCTCTGATGGGGAGTGCTCTGCGGACCTTCGGTGACAGGGTGTCTCATCGTTCAGTCTCAGTCACAAACAATCATTGGAGAGTAGAGAGAATTTTTTTTTCAAAGGTCGGGTCTTTGTGGTGCGGGGTTTGCTGCTTAATTGCGGGGAGCTGTACAGCATCGATCGCCTAGCTCCCTGGGTTGGGCTGGGATCACCATAAGTTTTTAATTACTACCTCCACCCTTAGGGAACGGGCGAAGTTGAAGTCAAAGAAGAAGAAATAGTTTCTACTAAAAAAGTTGCGGACTCTTTTCCCGCTCAAGGAGGTTAACTGTGAGGACACCTTTTCCGCTTAAGTAGGTTAATCTTATATCCACATTTACAAACAATTTCGAGTGCTCAAGAGGCTCTCTTTGGAAAGCTACCGAAGCTCAAGGTTCCCAAAAACTACATTCTATGGTGCCGTCGTCTTCTACCGTATCTTCGCCGGGACGATGTTTTTCTCAGCGGTTTTGGAACCTTGCCGCGAAGGATTCAATCTCAATAGCAGTGAAATGAGGTCTTGGTTCGAGAAGTCCGTAAAAGCGAAGAGTACCATCATATTTTTCCTCGGTGATTCCGCTCTTGCTCTCGTCCGTACCTTCGTGAAAGACGACGGCAAAATGGCCGAGGACCTTTGGGATGAACTGCAGCGAGTGTACACCACATCCAATACACAAGCTGTTCAGAACATCCGTCATCGCTTAGAAACTCTCGTTTTCAGAGATAGTGAAGACTGGAACAAGCATGTGTCTAAGTATTTGGAAATTGTTGGGGAACTTGCAGCTTTTGACGAAGAGCTTTCGGAAAAAGAAAAAGTTTCAAAGCTCATCCGAAGTCTTCCAAACTCTTTCGCCCCTTTGCCCATGATGTCCAACCTCACAAACGCCGGCTTCGACTCCATCGTAAATGCTGTCGAAACCAAAGTTGCTCGCAGTAAGAAACCGAAGAACCCGGAACAATCTTGCACCACTACGCCCTCGTCAGTAACACAACCTAAGGCATACACGGCAAGAAGAAATGAACGCAGACGACGTACCTGGCGAATCAAGTCATCTTCCGACAGGGATCGTGGCGACAACAACTGCTACTACTGCAGTCGTCGCGGTCACTACGCTCGAGACTGCTACAAACGAAAACGAGAAGAATATAACGACAAACATACTTCTCGCAAATCTGACCGTCAATAAAATATTTCGAAAAATGGTGTTGGCCGTAACTCGCAGTACCGACCACAATACAACCAAGGTCGAAAACGTCAATCCAACTGGAATTCACGCTGTGCACCAAGGGGGATTGGAAATGGAGATAAAAACTTCAACCCCCGATCATACGTAGTGCAAAGGGATGATGAACCTCCGCCTTCATATCCACACAACTGCAATGTGGCAAAGTACAGGGGTAACATCGCGTTACTCTCCCAACATAAAGTCGATTCGGCCTACATCGACTCTGGCGCAACGCACCACTTCTAACATTCGCGTAAGTCCTTTATCCGCTACAAGCGCATGAACATTGAGCTCGTACAAGCCACTTCCGGCACTGCTCGTCTTCTTGGGAAAGGCCACCTATGGATAACTCCCGACCATGGTACAGTCGTTGAAGCCTACCATGCAACGTCTTTCGAGGCCAACATACTATCCGTTGGTGTCCTTAGCGTTGATTTTATGGTGTTATTCACTTCTACATTACGACCCTATAATGGATGCTTCATTATAGAAAACCATCGTAAGACCGAAGTCATCTGGGAGACACAAATTCACAAAGGGCTCTTCACATGAACCTCACTCTCCATGAAAAGGACAAACAGGCAATGATGATCAATGCTAGCAACACCAAACAGGAACTTGCTTTGGAATGGCATGGACGCACTGGTCACCTGCACCCTTTGAGATACGAAATTCTCTGAAGGGCTTTCGACTCTGTTCCATATTTTCAAAGCTCTATCCTCGAGTCCCCAACCTGCATTCCTTGCCTAACTGGTAAGATGAATCGGAAGCCACTCGTTCCTAAACCCAATTCCGTGACAACATCTAACCAATTAGATCTGATACACATAGATGTATCTGGAAAGATTTCGCCTTCCTTATCAGGGGCAATCTATGCGATCACAATCTTCGACGACCGCACATCTAAGTCTGAAATTTTCGTCGCGAAGGACAAGAGCGGTCAAACTATTCGCAAGAACTTAGAATGGTACAAAAGCCGATCACAGGTGGACCTTAAAAACTTCCTTCGCTTGAAACATGTTCGTCTTGACGGGGCAGGCGAACACAAAAGTGAAGGATTGGAAAGATTTTGCTTCAAAAGTGGCATCAACCTGAATTACTCTCCCTCCGCATACGCCTCTAAAAGAAACTGGGAAGCCGAAAGGCTCATTCAAGAACATTGGACCAGGACTCGCGTGCTTCTATTTGTAAGCAAGTTAACGATAGCCTTCTGGGCTGAAACCATGAACCACGCGAACTGGCTCCGAAATCGAGCTCCGTCCTCGACGATACAGGAAAGGATTCCAATGCTGGAGTGGGACCCAACAAGCGAAGTCGATTTCTTCCACATTCCCGAGTTTGGCCAAACTCGCTATGCTTTTGTGTACCGCTCTAAGACAGTGGCAAACAAAAAGTTCCTCCCACGTTCCATATTTGCGTAGTTTGTTGGATTGAAAATTGACACAACACTTTTCCGTGTGTTTGTCCTGGAAAAGAACTCGGTTATCACTTGTCACAGCTTGGACTTCAAATCCGTCAACTGCTCCCCACTTCCCAGTATTTCTACTCCTCTGGAAGGAGTAACAAGACAAAAAGAGACCGAGAACACAGAATCTTCACAGAATCTTACGAAAGCGAATTGGACGGTCTCGAAATGGAGGAACATCTGATCAAGGCATTCACCACCATGACTCACAACTTCCTTAACGTTTGGATCTCCAAGAAAATTCTAGACGACCCCTCGGTTCCGAACAGCTTCAATGAAGCCTGCACGGATGGCGGCTGGCGCGAAGCCATTGATCATGAAATGAATGCGCTCATCCATCGTAAAACATGGGAACTAACTCCACATAAATCTTGGATGAAGCCAATTTCCTACACATAGGTGTTCAAGGAAAAGATGCTCGATGCGATCGGGAAGAAAATTCTGAAGAAAGAACGCTGCTTTTTAAGTGGGGACAAGCAAAAGCCGTTCGTTGACTTTGATCCTTTGGACACATACGCTCCTGTGGTCGGTCATGAAGCTCTTCGCATTCTCCTAGTCTTTGCCGCTGCACACGATCTTGTTGTAGAAGGCGCAGACATTTCCAACGCATACTTGTACGGCAAACTGGATGTGCCGATCATCATGGAACAGCCAACAAACTCATCTGAAATACTCCAAAAGCCAGATCACGTATGTAAACTGCTCCACTCTATACATGGAACAGTACAGGCTGGCATGATATAGGGCTCTCTCTTCTCGAAAACTGTCTTTTCATGGAATTTTGTGACATCTGCATTGGACTCGAGAGTATTCATGTTCCAGAAAAAAGAAAGTCTCGTTATCCTGGCTGTTATCGTTGAGAATTGTGAGTTCGCTTCAAACAGCTCTGAGCTTCTTAGTAACTTCAAGGAAAAACTTTTAGCAACCTTCGATGTCAATTTATATGGGGAATTAAAGGCATTCATCGGATGGAGCATTCAACGCTCTCCCCTCGGCATCAAGGTCTCACAGTAGGGATACGCTCTGCAACTACTCAAGAAGTTTGGCATGAAGCATTCCAACCCAGTTGGATCACCTTTACCAACTGCACCAAATCTTCTACCAACCAAGGAAAAAGAGAACGTACTCTCCACAAGCGATCATGCGAACTATCGCTCTGGAATCGGTGGACTTCTTTACATAGCGGTATCCACTGGCCCGGATCTTTTCTATCCTGCTTCGGCTCTTTCAAAACATTTGAATAACCCTTCTGAATGACATAACTCCCTACTGAAACCAGTTTTCCGATACTTGATGTGTACTATTAACCATGGACTTTATTTTCCGTCTGGGTGTTCAATTTCCCCTGCTTCTGTTCGTGCAATCGCTGACGTCGATGCACTTTATACATGTGCAAAGAAAGTTATTTGGATAAGAAAACTATTTTGGGAATTTGAACACCGTCAGCCTTGGAGGGAAGAATTATGGTACGAGGCTGTATAGGTTTTGATTGACAGCTCGAATGCATTTTTCTTAATCTCTGCCCCGCATATATCGAGTCCGAATAAGCATATTGACTTAAAGATGCACCATGTGAGAGAGTTTTCTTGTATAGGAATTGTTGAACTTGACCATATTCCCAGGAGTCTACAGATCGCTGAAATACTGACAAAGTGTGCGTCCCTCCAAGATGTAATGGGAATTGTTGGCTTGATGAAACTTGACTCATTCTGATGAAAAATTGTGAGAACTACTAACTACTACTACCCGAACTTTTGTTTTCTTTTTGTGTTTTTGTTTTACTACACGATTTCGTTTTAAATAATGATTTGGGTTCACTTTTGAATATTTGTTTTGTTCTTTTCAATTCTTCTTTTTTCTCCACAGAAACGCTTAATTTTTGTCCGAAGAGGTTTTATATGTGTTCTGGGTTTTGGAGCTTACTGATGCGAATGAAATGGTTTCAATATGTGGCAGCTATGTGATGTATTTGTTCTACGTTTTTTTGCTATGTTTTTTACGATCATCACGCCTCTCACTTCTTAAAAATGCTGTGCAGGGAAGAGACAATTCTGGATAAGAGATGTCTAAGTTATTTTTTTTATTGTCGGATTGATCCTGAGCTCGATCTTCAAGGTGGTGAATGTTGAAGCCTTGGTTCTTCGCCGTGATGGACGGTGTTAATATCTGTGCACCTCATGTACGGCGAAGGCGCAGCATGACACACGCATCATTACGTGTACACTGTGCCTTGCTCCGTAGCTTGCACTGAAACAAATAAAATGCACGGCCGCCGACAGTGGTCACACTGACGATCTCTTCGCTGGCGGGTCCTCTTGCGTTGGCACGGCGGTAAGCGCGGTCCGGTACGGTATCGATAGTAACCTAGAAGGTCGTAGGATAGATTGTAGGGACAAGGATGTAGAAGACCAGAGCTGACAACAGCCTCTGTACGCAGCCGGGCACGAACAATCGTGTTACCTAAACTGCTTATCTTCTTTATTCCTTGTGTCTTGTCTACCACATGGGTCAGATCACTAGCGAGCTCACTAGGAGCTTAAGTAAAATTCTAACTACCTATGTGGTCCACAAAATGCGGCCCAAGCGGGCCTCTGACGCAAGTACGACTGTCAGCCTGACATGCACACTCCCTCCACTTGCGGAAGCGGCACGATTGGGCATCGAAATTTGAAAATAAAATACCTGCCAAGGTTCGAACCCAGGTCCCTAAAGGAGCGTACAGTACCAGATCGGTATAAATACCGGTCTGTCAACCACGGCGGTCGAGAACTGACCTGCGTCGATTGACGTGAGGGGCGCGGACGTGCTTTGCTGTGGTGCCCTTACACGGGTACCGCAGAATTGAGGGGTCTGGCTTCGCCAGATAAGAGGGGCTTTCCGAACGATGTGTCGTACGCCTCCGTTCTCTTTTTTTCGAGAGACCTTAAAGGTGAACTTTTGCACATGTATCGGAACATACGATAGCAGCAGTCCGTCGCCATTCACCATTTGGTTGTTACATTTCTCCTGCGGGTCGATGACATTCGCTCGGATCTGAGCGAATAATATATTGTTCAGGTACGATTTTCCAAATACCAGTCCTTAAAACTTCCCGAAGCGGTGTGACATTTGTTCTCTTCGTGAGATGGTCTGCAAGATTTTGACCACTACGGATGAAACCAATGTCCGAGATATGACCTGAGTGGTATCCTTCGCGAGCGATGGCGATGTCAATCATCAACCGTTTTTCGGATGTACGAGACCCTTTGTGGATAATGTCAAACAAAGACTTTGAATCAGTGAGTAGACAAACCGGGAGCGGTGATGTGCCAAGTAGGTGTCCGAGCTCGGTTGATAGCGTAAAGGCGGCATCGTACATATCTGCAAAGGCGATGAGTTCAGCTGCGAACGAAGAGCGAGTAACTCGTCGTGCCTTATAGGATTTGAACGCGATTGGGATGACTCTACCGAAACGGTCCGACAAGAATACGATGTAACCAAGCTGGGAGGTTAGGTCCGCGTTCGTAGCGAATGATGCGTCCGATACCCCAAGTAGGTGAAGCGAATCACGGTCAAGCTTCGGAAAGTGTACCGAGAGGTCATGAGATTTTGCGTTATCGATGGTCTCATTGACTCTCTTGATAATACCCTTGCGGTCTTGTTCAAATCGGTCCTTGGTGACTTGCGTGAACTGCGAAACGTGATATAGAATATCAATACGCGAGTGCGCGAGCCATGCGAGCTTCATCCGAACTGAGGCGAAGTCCTGAAAGGTAGCGTCTTTTCCCAAGTTGGTGAGCTTCTTGACGTAGCTTTGCTGCGTTATGCAGTAATCACCAGTGTGGTTGGGTTCTATCTGGAATCCCGTGAAGAAACACGGAGGAATAGAATCCGCCTTCGCTTCGAACTTTTCCCGTGTGCGGTCGCAAATAGCGCGAAACTCATTATCACCAGAGCGGAGTAGATCATCCACATATGATCCTGAAAGACCAATAAGGTTACCATTTCGGTGAAGGTATTACAACGCTGGGTCTGATCGCATTACCTTCATACCCAAATCCAATCGGTGGTGCTTATCCATTGTAGAAAACCATAGGTCTCCAGATTCGCATAGACCATAAAGTGGTTTCAGAAGTTGTAGCGCCTGATTCGGCTTCAACTCGAATTCCGGAACGGCATCAGCGATGAATAATTCGCGTGAAAGTGGTTCCAAAGATTGCAAGTAAGCCTGCGTGATGTCGTTGGTCCACAACTCAAAACCTAAAAGGGATGATAGCGCAAGGATAATTCGAACCGATTGTGGTTGGAGCGTTTGACTGTAGTGAGCCATCAGGTGTTTCATCCGATCACGGTGTCCGCCGATGACATATCGGGCTTTGAACTTCTCTTCACCGTCTTCGGCTGACTTGATAGCCAAAACAAATCGACCGGGTAAGACATTCCCATCGGGTGGTATGTCCTGCTTCAGGATGACCTTAAAGGTTCCCCTTTCGAGCAATCCTCGAAGCTCTTCCTTCTTAGCGATAGCCATGCGCGGGTCGTGTGCGCGGGGATCACTAGAACTAAGAATCTCCGTCATAAAGACGTCGTCAACCTCCGAACGGTAGTGACTTATAGCGTCCATTAACTCGCACATATGGGTGTGAGATACCTCTTGCGGTCGAGCGTAGGGCTTCACCTGTGCGAAGTTGAAGGAACTTACGTTCGCATTCTGAGACAGACGTAGATGAACAAGCTTCGCGTCATGATCGACAGCGATGATCTCAAAAGGTCCAAGCCATTCACCGATACGGTTTGCAACGATCTTCTCCCTCCAGACGAGAACTTTGTCGCCAGGTTGGTACGCGACGTTAGCCGATGACGGAACGTTGTGGCGTAGTGCACGCTGAACGCGGAGTTTTGCCATGTGCTGTTCCATCTCCTTCCGAGCGGTGCTAACCAATTGGGCTCTTTCGTCCAGAGTAGCTTTGGATTGAAGATCCTCGCCAAGTATACGAAGTGAAGGAAATTCTCCAAATACCAGTACGGATGGAACTAAACCTTCGGGCCCAAGAGTGTTGTTCATCGCATAAACTGAAAAGGAAAGTAGCGTACTGAGCTCCACATTGGGAGAGACAATTCTCAGTTTCCTAAAGGTCTTTCGAAGCGGATCATGATATCGCTCGCCTATACCCATGGAGGAGTGAGATTCGATCCCCGTCCGTATAACATCGATGTTGGATGATCTTGCGAGAGAAATGAAGCTTTTACCGAAAGCGGAGCCTTGATCGACCTTGATGCGGTTCGGTATCCCAGTGTAGATCGATATCCAACATTCAACAATGCACCTCCATATGGTCTTAGTCGAGACGTCGGGAAGAAACCGAGCGGCCGAAAAGTGCGTCTGAGCGTCAACCATGTGTAGGACAGGTTTCCCTTCGAGGTACATGATGTCAATGATTATCTCTTCATTGAATCGAATGTTTCCTGTACCAAGCGAGACTTTAAACCGAGTTGGTCCGGGCTGGATCCGTTGACATGGATCGCAGGAACGACTAATCTCCTCGAGCTGCCTTTGGGCTTCCGGGGTGGTGTCATCTGGACGAGCTCTCCGCAACAAGTTGTAAAGTTTCTCCGAGGACGGGTGGAAAAACTGTCGGTGCAACTTGGTTAGCTGTTCCGTCGTGAACATAGTCAATACCGGGACGGTGTATTCGGCATATAAATGTCCATCGAATCTGGTCAAAGGTACTTGCCAGTCGTCAATGACATAAGAGTTACCATCTTCTTCCATCACGGTACGCTTTATCAACCGGTTGGTCACTGTACATGGAGTCAGTGAGTGCTGGTCGAGCACGTCCATTCCCATGAGAGCAGGTATGTCTGCTGCGACGACATCGAATTGTACCGATATGGTTCGTATCCCTGGAGGGGTACTCAACGGGATTGTTATCCTTCCCATGGACTCATATACGGAGTCAGCGAACCTGAACTTGCGGTTTGACCTTAGTAGGCGTAGCTGCTTACCGAAACGGTTGTAGATCTTACGAGCTTCCTTGATACCGATAACAGAGCGCGGTGCGCCATTGTGTACGCAAAAGCCTGGAAGATAACCTTTGTCGGTACGTTTTGTAAACGGGGAGCTGTACACAGAAGTACAGTCGATAACTTCTTTCCGGTGTCGGTGGCATTTGAACCGGTTGCGCTTGGATGCGATACTGCGGTGTGCAGATGCATTCTTCGGATGGCTAGGAGCAAGCGCACCTTCTAGGCATCCTGGAAAAAATCTGAACGGTCCTTGAAGCGAACGTGCTTCTTCGAATTAACATTAACCGACGGTGGAGCCGAAAGAGAAGAAACCAAGTGGGTGTGAAGTTCCTTTTGGTCCACGTAGTTGGTTATATCGGCGTCCGAAAGTGTATGTGGATCTGAATACTGGTCGTCTGCCGTTAAGGTGAAAAAGGTTTCCAAGTCTGTGGATTCCTTATTCTCCGACTCGGTGTCAGACGAAGTGTCTTCATCCCTCAGGGAATTCACGACCTCAGATAGGACGTGGATTGCTGGATTACCCTGTTTGAGAGAATTTACAACTCCATTCCGAATGCGGTTGAATCTTGAACCAGTTGGGTGATCCTTTGCGAAGTGATCTTCGCTTCCACATATGTGGCACTGCATCCGTTTTCCATCCTTTCCAATCGGGTTGCGTCTCCTTTGATACATCCGAGAGCGACCTTTCAAACGGTTTGGTGGTACACCATACTGTTGGTAGAATGTACCTGATGAACCAGAGGGTGTGTCTCTGGAAAGAGTCTTCTTTTCTTCCTGTAACTGGATCTGTTCCCGTAGAGCGGTCACAAATCTGTTGAAGGTAAACCGTGCGGTAGTCATTTGGGAGATTGGAGTCTCAGCCCATGACTTGGTGAGTACGGCCTTACGTAGGAAACGTTTCTTGTGCTCATCAGACCGAAATTGAGGTGGGGCCTGAGGTGTAAGAGCATTGATCTTGTCTACCAAGTTGGTCAGTCCAGAGTCCGAATCGGTTAATCCTTTCTCTTCCATGATCTGGTCAACACTGATACGTTCAAGTTCAGCTTGAGCGGCAAGTTGTCGAGCATCATTGTCATACTCGTCCAACATGGTCTTCACCATAGCCTGGAAAGGCATACCGGGTACGGTGTTCTCGAAGAAGAATTCTCGAGCGGCCCCTCCGAAGACGTTCACAAAGAACTTCTGACGTTGATCTTCAGAGAGTTCAAACTGATGAGAGCAAACCTCATAGTCCCGAAGGGTGTAGCGAATAGACTGTTCCTTGGAGCCGTTGAACTTCAAATCCTTAAAGTAGGTGGCGACCGAAGCGGCCTTTTTTGGCGTATCCTTGTTAGGAAACGACGGCGGCGTAGGGAAAGTCTGGTGTCCCGAAACGGTGGGATTTCCGTGCGAAGCACCTTGTGGTGTCGGTCCAAGAACGGTTGGAGAGTTACCATTGTGGTTCGCGGGTGTTGCCGACTGCGGCGAGTCTGCATTCTGGAAAAAAAATGAAGGCGGTGGAGGAGGAAGAACCTGTAGGTTACCCCTTGATCCAGTTGGATTCGAGAAGTACGGGCTCGAATTGCGGACTTCCTTGTAGGCCTCAACCATTTTCATCACGTCACTAACACCATTTTGGTATGCAGTGGAGAGCCAAACGAAAGCCATTAAGCTTTTCACTGTCCGATCGTCCGGTGCTAAAGCGTTCACGATAGTCTCCGAGATCGGGAAGGCGTTGAAGAATCGAGCGGCGTCGTACAGCAGCACTATTGCGTACGTACTGTGACGGAAAACCTCTTGGGTGAATACCAAGACAGGAGCAGGAAGGTATGCTTCAATGTCCCCCTCGACGGTCGAAACATCATGAGATCCATCTGCGGCAAATACATTCAGCAAGTATTTGGCAAGATCGGATACTGCATGCGAGATGTAGTCTCGAGCGTGAAAGTTGTCAAGACGTTTCAGCAATGCCTGACGTTGCGCGTTGCGCGCGTCACTTGAGCTGCCCGCCATAAAGGTAGTACTACGAAGAAACCAGGAATCCGGATTGACGATCTCTTCGCTGGCGGGTCCTCTTGCGTTGGCACGGCGGTAAGCGCGGTCCGGTACGGTATCGATAGTAACCTAGAAGGTCGTAGGATAGATTGTAGGGACAAGGATGTAGAAGACCAGAGCTGACAACAGCCTCTGTACGCAGCCGGGCACGAACAATCGTGTTACCTAAACTGCTTATCTTCTTTATTCCTTGTGTCTTGTCTACCACATGGGTCAGATCACTAGCGAGCTCACTAGGAGCTTAAGTAAAATTCTAACTACCTATGTGGTCCACAAAATGCGGCCCAAAGCGGGCCTCTGACGCAAGTACGACTGTCAGCCTGACATGCACACACACCCACCGCCAGAGAGGCTAAGGGAGGGAGGCTCCAGCGCTCCAGTTCTGAGAGTAATCCTCCCAAAGTAGATGATCTCTTGCGCAAGATATACATAGTTACAAATTAAGAATTGGCATATGCTATGCAATGAAAGAGAAAGGATCATAAAAAAGTCTTGAAATCGGAAACAACCATTCTTGAAGAAGAATATATCGCACAATAAAAGAAAGACAGACACACAAAAGTTCTTTTTTTGCAGATATCAACGTAATACGCTGTGCTATGGAAGAAAGAAGGTCTTTCTCCACTCTAGTTTTGTTGCGGTGTAGACGCTTGGCTGCTGTCTGCCTGACATTCAACATGTGGCTTTAATTTATGCAAATACCATCAAGCATGAATTTTGCGGACAAACCGTCAAGCTTTTCGAAGATGTAACATCCTGCCGTTAGGCATAAGAGCTTGTGATCACGATGCAATAGTATTTGGGATGGGGGCAACTGGTCTTTCTGAGACCTTCCTTGTGCACCTCAGCTCAGCTTGCGTGCACGAAAGGGCAGATACTTTCTACCTTTCACACCTGACCAAAAAGATCGTGCGTAAGCTGTCTGTGAAGCGCCAAATAAGGCAAAATTAGTAGTCAAAATGTCCAACAAGAGTCATGCGTGACATGGCATTCGTGTTTCAGTGTGAGCCATGAAGATGTGTTGATGTGCAGCTAGAGAGATGAGACCAAACACGCGCAATCGTTTCAAACGAGGCCATTTATTACACGGGAATCTAACCATGACGCTCAACTTGGCCCAGATTTTCGTAGTGGCTGGAGCAACTATTAGTGGCTCTGTTCTCGCTGCTCTCTACGTTTTTCAAGAGAAGCTTGTATATCACCCCACGATCCCGACTCGAGAATATGAGAAGAATCCACAAGACTATGGAATGGACTACATTGATGTCGATGTCCTGACAGAGGATCGCGTTCGAATTCACGGATGGCTCATCAAACAAGGTCGTCCAAAAGAAGCGCCTACTCTTCTCTACTTTCACGGCAACGCCGGAAATATTGGGCATAGGTCAGTTATTATTCCTTACCAATCGTCATCTACAGATTTGCGTATGTTTTTATGAATCTCACACGAATAGACGTTTGAATATCAAAGACTTCCCGATGTTCGTTACTATCATTCCGACGGATTCAATGTTTTTATGGTCTCGTATCGTGGTTATGGCCGTTCGGATGGCTATCCTTCAGAGAAAGGAATGAAACTTGATGCAGCGGCTGCCCTGGAATATGTTCGAGACCGGAGCGACCTCGTAGACACAAATCGCATCTACGTCTTTGGCAGATCCATAGGTGGCGCATGTGCTATTGCACTCGCCTCGAGCTCGACTGCAAAGAACACAATTCGCGGTGTGATTGTCGAAAACACTTTCACGTCAACAAATGAGCTTGTTGACATATTACTGCCACCACTGCGACCGTTCAAAGCCTTCAATAGAAACAGATGGGACTCATTGAGCATCATCAACGAAATTCAGGTACCGATTCTATTTCTAAGGTAAGACATGTCTTGAGATGAACGTCTGTTGAGTATCTACGCCTCAAAAATCCACTCCTAACAAACCGATATGCTGTGATATCTGTTGATGACAGCGGTATGCAGGATGCGTTGGTTCCCCCGGAACACATGAAGAAGCTCCGCGCTGCGGCGCGCAAGGCGCCCTTTTCTACTATGCACATTGTCGAGAATGGTGGGCACAACGTAAGTAGACTCGCATATTAACCTCGTTCTCAACTTGCTCTGGCGAAGACCTAACGAGTTCTCACTCTTCTGATCCGTAGGATACATGGTGGCAAGGGGGTGGCCAATACCGCAGGGAAATCCGTGAATTCTTGAGACGAATAGAAGAAGGATCGTAGGGCGGTTGTGGCGTCGATATGGCTAGCGTTTTTGTCATACCTTCTGGGAGTACGTCATGGTGCTGTGACGAATGTGGCTGTGGACGTAAACAGCAGCACGTTGCGCGCCTCGTTGCTCTCTTGCAGATGCAACGAGGGACGCACGCAACGCTTTGCTGCTTGGCTGTCCATGCTGCACAGATACTGCTGAGTACCCAGAGCGTGAACAGTGGGTTAACTCATGATGCGAAACAACTATTCCGAGCACCAACGTTGACGCGCATGATGTGCACATTGGGTAAAGATCGTGCTGGTTATTGTTTTAAGGACAAACTGCTCAATGCCACATCGACACTTGTGATTTTAATGGTTCGTCATTGCTGAACACACTTATTCCTGCTTGACCGAAACACCATCAGAGCTCCAACGGGTGTGGTACACACCGTCCTTGTCAATACGCTTATACGTATGTGATCCGAAGAAATCCCGCTGTGCTTGTACCATCTGCGCAGACATGAGCACTTCCCGTCTGAAACTGTCGTAGTAGTTCAGTGAGCTACCAGTGGCAGGGATAGCAACGCCATTTGTGATGGCGAGAATGGCGATACGGCGCCAGCTGCCCTGTGCAGCAATGAGTTCGGCTGCAAATTCTTCGTCAAGAAGCAACGATGGAAGGCTGGCATCACGGTCGTACGCAGCTTTGATGCGATCCAAGAACTTGGCGCGAATGATGCAACCGCCTTTCCAGATACGAGAGATGGCTCCGAGGTTTAGACCCCAGTCACCCTCGACACCAGCGGTTCTGATTATGTTCATACCTTGGGCGTAGGAGCATATCTTTGAGGCGTATAATGCTTTGCGCACATCTTCAACAATCTGCTTCTTCATGTCTGAATTGGTCTCAGCAGCGAACGACGGTCCTTCCAAAATGCCGCTGGCAAGCTGGCGGTCTTTCTTGAGGGAAGAGATGAATCGAGCTTCCAAGGCAGCGCCGATGGTAGGGGCCGGAACGCCTCTCGCGGCCGCTTCTTGCATCGTCCACATACCAGTGCCCTTCGAGCCTGTTTGGTCCAAAACCTTGTCCACCAGGTAAGACCCGTCACTGACGACATCATCTTTCTGGTGAAGAATTTTGGCAGTGATCTCAATGAGGAAGCTTTGCAACTCGGCTGCATTCCATTCCTCAAACACCTCGGCAATCTCCTCAACGGAGAGATTAGCAACGTTGCGCAAAAGGTCATATGCCTCTCCGATGAGCTGCATGTCACCGTATTCAATGCCATTATGAACCATTTTCACGTAGTTGCCAGCGCCTCCCGGGCCGATGTATGTGACACATGGTCCGTCGTCGACCTGGGCGCTGACCTTCTCCATCATGGGCTTTACAAGTTCCCACGCGCTCTTCGGACCACCGGGCATGAGACTAGGACCGTAACGGGCACCCTCTTCACCGCCAGACACACCCATACCCATGTACATGATGCCCTTTTGTTGCAGGGCCTTTCCTCTCCTCTCGGTGTTGGTGTAGAATTCGTTACCGCCGTCGATGATGAGATCGCCCTCTTCCAGCAAGTCCTGCAGGGTGGCGATGGTGGCATCAACAGGTGCGCCAGCCTTAACGAGGATGATGATCTTCCTGGGGCGCGTGAGGCCCTGCACGAAGTGGGCAACGTCCTTGTAGCCAGTGAGGCGATGAGAGAGGTTCTCCTGTTCAGCCCTGGCGACGGTGTCATCAACCTTTGCGGGGCTTCTATTGTGCACGGCGATGGAGAAGCCCTTGTCAGCGATGTTGAGGGCGAGGTTCTGCCCCATGACGGCCAAGCCGACGAGACCGATATCGGAGAGGGCGGTGGAGGCGGCAGTGGCGGCGGCGGCGCCGGGACTCTCGGAAATGACCATGGTGGCGGCGCGACGAGCAGCGGGAAATGCGGGGAGGCAGCGGGAGGGGGGACGAAGAGAAGGAGAAGCAGCGGCAGCAGGAGACACGAAGCGGGAGCGGCACAGAGGGGACGGAGAGAGAAAGGCTGGAACGGGCGACATGGTACTTGTGTACAGCGGGGGGCGGCGGCGGTTTTTATCGACGCGCGGATGGCACGAAACGGAGAAAAAGCGCGTGGGTGTGCAGAGACTGCCTGCCCTATGCCGGGCTGACCTCAACGAGACGCACTGCGACCGACACGATGGCAGCGCGCCACGCGCGCGCTCTTTCTCTGGTCGATGTCCCGTCACTGATCACGCGTCGTGCGCGCGCGCGCGTTTCTCCACGCCGCGTTTCTCTCCGCATCTAATGGAAATGGCGTCAGTTTCTCTGCCCCCGGTAGCCCCCGGTAGCTCCCAGTAGCTTCTGTTGGCCTCGCATGTAGGAGGCTACTCACTGTGATGCAGAGCCCGACCGCGCGCGGCCACTTCGCTGTTTGGCCGCCTTGCGCGCTCCAGACAGAAACGCCCAAGTCCAAGCACTGCTATACGTCGAGGTGGCTGATACCTCTCCAGTTTTCCCGCCCGCACCCATGATGAAAACATCCCCCCTCTCGACGTTGCCCCGCGCACGCGGCTGTTGTTTCCTCACAGCCTCCTGCTTAGCGTACCGTTACCGTCCTCGTTCATGACGCTCAAGCGCGCGCAAGCGTCGCACGCTACCCTTCTCCACAAATGGCCGTTGGGAGCCTTTTCGTCGCTCATCGACGCTACGCAAGCGTGCAATGGTGTGTGGATCGATGTGTTGTTCACACAAAGTAATGAACCTTTCTTTGTCATCCGCGATCGTGGCGAAGGCCTTTCGCGCTCTCAACTGCTTGCTCGCACAGCTGTTTCGTCTCCAGTGCGCGACTGGCAGAGCGGCCGTGCGTACTCTTCTGCGTGGCAGGCTGCCGCCTTTCGTCTCGGTGCTGATGTCACCATTCTCACCAAGACGCGTCATGCGTGCTTTGCCGCCCTGCTCAGCCGTGAACGCATTGCCGACTTGCGCCACCCTCATAGCGAGTCGCCGAATGTCGTCATCAAGTGGCATCATTCCGTCTCCGAACGTGACCCGCAAGTAGCCTCCTTGTGTACATACTCGCCATGGCAGTCTGTGCGCGAGCTTTCCGCTGTCTTTGACTCTATCTCACCCACTGGAACGCTTGTCGCCGTTTCTTCTCTTAAAAGAGATCTTCAACAAGCACAACTTGAGCTCGATCTTGACACCAATCGCTTTGATATTCGTTTGTCTGCGCTGCCGCACAAACAACACAATAATTTTATATCCTCTATCCGCCTCTCGCATTCTTTACGCTCATATCTCGAAATGCTTTATCTCAATCCCACCTTTCGTATACATTTGCGCGGTCGTATTGTGCGCGAACGAAGATTGTCTGCTAGTATGTTTGGACGCCGAAATTTTGTTTACAATTACACCCCACCTGCATCATCTACCACTTCGTCTACATCCGCTGAAAAGAGACTCGTGTTCCAACTTGGCTTCGACCATGCAGCCCATGAAAATGAGTATGGTATGCTCCTATATCACAACCAACGCCTCATCAAGCCGTACGTCAAACTCGGCTTCCAGATTCAGCCACAGAATCAAATCAGAGTGGTTGCTATTGTCGAGGCCGATCATCTTGTCCCGACTCCAAACATGCAGGCTTTCGAAGAACATGAAGCCTACCAGGACCTTGTTTTCGCATTGGGTCAGTCGCTCAAGATGTTTTGGGCACCTTACGGTTCCATGACGAGTGTTTACCGTAACCATTGTAATGATCCCATGCTCAAATGGGTCCGTTGCGATGTTTGTGCTCGGTGGCGTCGCCTAGGTCCCAATGTCCCTCACCCATCCGACACTTCATGCGCGCTGTGGACTTGCATCATGAATACGGGAGGCACAAATGCGTGTAATCAAGCAGATGATGCTGATGACTGTAAAGTACCAGTCAGCACACTAGCCCAAAGACCTATATCACCTATATCACCGTACACCGAGTGTCAGAAACGACCGTCTTCCTCGAGCTCACCTTCAAAGGGTCGAATGAAAAGACCACGACACTCAACAACAGTTGTTCCTAGTTTATTGCATATCGAGCCCACTCAACAAGATGAAGCACTTGGAACGACGTCCCCCATTCCAAACTTGCAGAGTCCTATCGGCCTTGATAGCTGTACGCCCGAGCTGGTGGTTTCGGAGGGCGCGGAACTTGGAACTGATCCGTTCAGTCTCAACGAGAGAGATAGTCCGTTTTGCAGTTCAACATCCTCGCCGGACAACATGCTAGAGAAAGCTGCCAGAGCAAAACCATTACCAAATGCCGTGCGTGAAGAAGATTCGGATGTCAAGTGTTTGGAAACTTCGATCCTGGCGCCAGAGTTCGCAAAACCTCCACCAATTAAGTCTTCATTTGCTACCATAGAAAATCCATCCAAAGAGTTCGGTTTTGAGAAGGGGATATCCGCAGCAGACGCTCATATTCAAGATTTTTTCAAGAGCTCTGCGCAAACGACTAAATCGCTTCTTGGCGATCAAATGAATAGGAAGGACCTTTCATATGCTAAAACTCACGACACACGAGAGGAATGCGTAATACAAGCTCACAAGAAAGAACGGGAAAACAATGGTGGACAAAAATTTACTCCTGCCATCGTACCAGAGTCTCAGGCCAAGCCAAATAACATTAGTATACAAGGTTTGACTCGCCCGGAGGTCGTCCGTCACACAACTCCGGTAGTTATACCTTTGGTCAGGGAAGTTGTTGTCCATCATAGCTCTCAATTTGTTGATGTCAATAACGGGACAACTTCTGTGCAAAAACTACCTGTAACTCGAAAAGGGGTCCCCGACGCAATGATCCTAGCCTCAGAAGGTGTATCTTCTCCCCTTGTGGCTCAAAATCCTGCGCCATATGATGCCCAACCTTCATATAATTCTACTGAAAGGAACTGCACGCAAATCGGAAACAGATGTGAAAACGAAGAAGCCATCAAGCTTCTTCTAAATCTTCGTACTCGAGAGTTGGCCGAAGGTCAGTGGGACCTTGTAGAAGGCTCGAAAACCTTAACACAGGAACGAGGTTCGGATGATATCGAACCAGAACGAAACAACGAAACGAAGGTAGTGGCTGACTTGACGGGTGCTTCAAGATCACAAAAAGTTGCGGGAGCTGATGTGGATGATTATCGCCAAGTTGGTCGTGATATCCCAGACCCGTTTGGGGAGCGGAGCAAGCCCGTGTCCCCGGCTCAGAACTTGCTACAAACTCCCACCAGGTCAGTTTACAATATTCCACCAAGGGGGCTCTCTGGTAACTTCGGATATATGCCGGGAATGCCATCTCCAAACACAGCAAATCCTTTTCTCGATTTAACCGCTGATGACATGCTTGGGGGCACGCCTCTCAATGATGTCGACTTGTCAAAAGATTTTCTGGACCTAGATGACGTGGGCAGATTAAAAACGCCTGCACAAAGAAAGATTCCAAGCAAGGGTACTCCTTCAAATTCGCGCTTTGCTGTGCGGAAAAGTCAGCTACACGTCCTTGACCAGTTCTCGCCTGATACACTGCTTCCTGAGATAGCGATCGGACCGGGTCTTGCAAAACAGATCGTTTCAGATGTGGAAACCCGGGGGAATGAGGGAATCAACAATGAAACGAATGAGAGACCTCACAATCCAAACGCTTTGGACATGGATGAAAGAATGGATGCGAGAGAGGAAGGAGGGCATACATGCTTTGGAGATCGGGTAGGACCACGACGTCGATCTCGCGACAATTTGGTTCGTCGCTCGGATCGGATTGACGACGGCGGGAATGAAATCAAAAGCATGGGATCTCCGAAAAGAGTGAATTCGGAGTCCTTAAAAGCTTCTGACATATCATCTTTAATTCCATGGTCACAAATTGCCGCAACTGCCGCAGCGGCGGGAGCCGTCGCAGCAGCTGCAGCTGCGCGAGACGGAGGGGACCAAAAAAAGCGGAACGCACCCGAACGAAAGTCATCGGATGAATCAGGTGAAGTCCAAGCGTCCCAGCAAAAGGTCGAGGAGTTAAAGAAGGATGTACAGGACCAAAAGAATCTAACAGAAATTTACAAAGAAAAGCTTCAGGAGCTAATCTGTTCACTGGCACCGACTGTAGCAGGTGGAGTGACGAAACTCCTGAAGAACCCTAGTGAAATCGACGTTCCTCAATTATCGAGAGACATATTGACGAGTGTAACTGAAAAGGCGAAGGAAGAGGCAGGCATGGAACAACTACAGACTATTCAATCTTGCAAGGCAAGCGAGCAAATTGCCTGTTCCGCACTGGAACGGCTGAGAGGTCTTGTCCGCTCTTTTTTGGAAGAAGCCGTTGGCTTCAGAACGAAAAATGAACAAGACAAACCTGTTGACAGGCACTTTGAAGAATACTTGAACGCTCTTGACGTGTTTCCTTTATAGTATCCCGAGCCATGAGAATCTCATCAGGGCTCGGCTTCGTTTTTATTTTGTACAGTGCTCCGTGTCAATTGGGAGCGAAATGATGATCACCATGACCAGGTCCCACTGGCTTGCATCGACGAGTGTAATGCTCCTGGCTTGGCTAGATTCATTAAAACAATAACATGATGGGATACAGCTTAACTTGTTCTCGTGTTTGGGTTTCATATAAAAGACACGATCTAAGAAATTTGTGTCGAGTACTTTTAGTAGACCATGATGAACTTGCATAGAGGCAGAGGCTTCTTCTTCCTCTCTCAGCTCTATGGAGCTCTGAAAATCATGGTGTTCTCAGTGAAGTTCAGCCTGATGCATTCGATGCATTCGCGGTCGGTGCTTCCCTTGCTTTAGGTACGAGAAAAACCTTTCTTGGGTTGTTAGGGTCTTTTGTGAAGTTTGCAACCCGCTTAAGGTGATCACTGAGGTTCGTCTTCTTATCGGGTTTGTCAATCTCAAAGTAGCTGCACACTTTCTTCAGTGTTATCCGTCTCTTGCCTTCAATGAGAGCAAGAAGAACACTTCTAACGTGTTCTTCCGTGGGTAAAACTCCGGGTGGTGGTAACAGGTGGGAAAGATCTATTCTCTTCGGCGTATTGCCCCGAGAACTTCTGTTCGGAGACGGACTGATACGCAATGAGGACGTTGGTCGCGGAGATGTTTCGTTTTGGGACAGTTTTGACTGAGGAATATTGCGACTTTTGGGCGATGTCCTTGGT
Organism: Agarophyton chilense; assembly: GCA_030374765.1. Lineage (NCBI taxonomy): Eukaryota > Rhodophyta > Florideophyceae > Gracilariales > Gracilariaceae > Agarophyton > Agarophyton chilense. Next base: position 313,578 of record JARGXX010000016.1, read on the forward strand.
CCCGATGGAGGACGGGACGAGGTCGGAGACGGGCTCCTTGTCCCTTGGCTTTTAGATGCGTCTTCATCGTCTGAAACAGGGGACTTGGGTGGAGATAACATCGGGTCATCCTTTAACATCTTCTCGAGGTCATGACGTCTCTTTGCATCAACGTGAATATATTTTTCAGGCTTCTCTACCAATTCAAGATCAACTTGAGCAACATCGTCATCATCAAATACTTGGTCAAAGTCTAAAGCTTCGGCATCACCATCATCAGCGCTAGACGCTTTCTTTCTCTTTATGCCGAAACTCGCTATTCCGTCGGTATGCTTCTGAAGGCGACTGTCATCACCCATATCGTGCTCACGCCACGCCCGATTGATTTCATATCGATCTTGGTATTTCTGAAGCCTGGCCTCGAGTTTGTCTTTCTTTGGTTTGGGTTCATTCACAATATTGCGAACACTGGGTGGCAAATTTCTCTTTGCACGAAAAGTGAACCAAGACGTATCGTCAACTGGGTACACCTCCACTGTTCTGCTTCCCTTCTGCATCACCAAGAACGCATAACTTGTCCTCGTATTCCTTCCCTCGAAAACTCCGTTGAAGGTATCGACTTTTGCTAGAAGCTCTTGCTCATCAACGGGCTCTGGAGAGTCCGGTTCTTCATCATTCTTCTCCTGTGCAGCTCTTGATGCCTTCTTCAGCATTCTGGACCGCTTTTTCTCAGCAAGTTGATCTGCTACGTCGCGAGGAGCAACCTCCATGGTCCATCCTTTTTTAGCTCGATCACGGACGTTTATGATTCCAAGGTTTCGATATCTCTCCACCTTTCGACTTCCAGTGAAGGAGTTATAACTCTCTATTTGCTTCTTATCCGCATCCAGTCCGGCTTTTCTAGACTTGACGGTCCCTTCGCCATCGCGGAAAACACGCATGTTCGGAAGGCTAGAAAGGTCCGGTGCGCGATCCATGAACTTAGCAATAACAAATTCTCTGTCCGCCTTATTTCCAGCGGCTTTTAGAAAATAATCGTTGTGGTGAGCGTCAGACCCTTTCAAACGTTTTGCCTGCGGGGCTTCGGTAGCTGTTGGAGCCCTTATTCTCTTCTTGACTACCTTCGGAGTGGACGGCGCGGATGCCTTTCCGATCTTTAAAATGGGGTCATCATCATCTTCGTCATCATCGATTTCAATATCATCATCAACATACCCTCCGCCGTTAAACTCAACGTCATTTTCGGCAGTGTCGACCTGGTCTACGTCATAAGTCTCATCAGCCATGCTTGACAGACGATAAAGAACTACTCACCGGCGAGGCTGAGATAAGAATGAACGGACTTCTGCTGTATCAGGTGTCAGAAGAACATACGAACGAGCTTTAGTACGTGAGACTTAACTAGCAAGGGTTGGGAACACGGCGTTTACTGTTCACCTACCATTCTTTCATTTCAGTGCCGACAGAAGGGTAGGCATCATGGAGGGGCTGGTGCTGCTGGTGCAAACTGTATCAGTCCATCTCGCTCTTTCGTGCATGGATGAGTACGAAATTGTGAGAAAACCCAAGAAATTTTCATTGACAAAAATCCGACCAAAACTTCTGAGTTTTCTCTTTGCATTAATAAGCGAGAACCGATTTGAAATCTAATTAGATGGCCACGATCTTATTTCCATCCCATCGATCCGACGACGGTGCGCAGCTGTGCTTTGTATTGCCACGGCCTCTCTAGTCCGCATCGTGAGGATCAACCTATCGCACTAGTCATTCGTACAAGTTTGCTGATACTTTTAAGTTCATTCACGATGGTGTCGGGTCAGAAAAACGCTGCCAACCCTATGCGTGAGCTCAAGGTACACAAGCTGGTTCTCAACATTTGCGTCGGGGAATCTGGAGATAGGCTGACCAGAGCTGCCCGAGTGCTCGAGCAGCTCACCGGACAGCAACCGGTTTACTCTAAGTCCAGGCTTACAATTCGTACTTTTGGAATCCGCCGAAATGAGAAGATCTCGACACATGTGACTATCCGTGGACCGAAGGCTGATGAGATTTTGGAACGCGCGCTCAAAGTCAAAGAATACGAGCTCCGTGAGTCTAATTTCAGTGACGGCGGTGCCGCCACTCGCGCCGCTGGTGGTTTCGGGTTTGGCATCAATGAGCACATTGATCTAGGTTTGAAATACGATCCGACTACTGGCATCTACGGTATGGACGTCTACGTCGTTCTTAAGCGTGCCGGTGATCGTGTCTCAAAGCGTCGCCGAGCTCCGCAAAGGATTGGAAAGCTCCAGACCGTCTCAAAAGATGACGCCATTAAGTGGTTCCAGACCAAGCATGAAGGCATCGTGTTGTAAAGCAACTGACTACGCGTCTCGCATTATTCATCAAGGGTGTCACCAATAGAGTCCATTCAACCCCCTTCTAAACTTTAGTGAGACATTTTCAATATATCTGAGCTCGTGCTGCCAGTGAAGTCGGGTTTAAAGATTCTGGGGCTGTCTACGCCCTAGCAACTTCAGTGCGTTTTGCATATGTCTCCACATCTCATCTCGACCGAGACGAGTCGAGGACGACGTTAGAACGATAGGAGTGTCTGCTGAACATCGGTTCCGGACGAGAGAACGCCTGATAGATTCCAGTATCTCCCGCTTTGCCTTCTGCCTATCCAGCTTGTCCATCTTCGTCAAGACAACGACGTATTCGAGTTGCCCTGCATGATTTGCAATTTCTTCCATGAGCTCTTCGTCGTCTCTCAGAGCACCATGTCTTCCGTCAATCAGATGGAAAACTAGACTTAGGCTGGTGCGACTTTTAAGATACGTTCTCATGAAACGCAGCCATTCTTCCTTGACTGGTAATGGGACCTTGGCATATCCCACTCCGGGAAGATCAACAATGTAAAACTGCGACTCGGGACTCCTCTCGTTGACCAGAAAATAGTTGAATTGTTGAGTCTTACCGGGGCGTCCGCTTACGTACGCCAACGCTTTCCGATTGCAAATCATGTTCACCAGCGAACTTTTCCCGACGTTTGATCTCCCGATAAAGGCAACTTCAGCTCCAAGCGGGTCAGGTAGAGTCTCCATGGACACTGCCCCTGTGATAAATCGAACTTGCCGCACAGCTGCGTTCGCTAGAAACTCGAAAGTCTCATTATCTGGTTGCACGTGCGTCATTCTCATCATGTCCAAAATATCAAACACGTTGTCTAACAGTTTGCTCTTTCCAAGCATTCGTATCGTTGTATTAAATACATTTGTTTCCACTGCAGCCAATTTTCCACACATCGCCACACCTCGTGCCAATTCCAAAAGCTTGCCCGCTACCTGAGTCTCGCCCTTCTCCAGAAAAGTTTGAACAGTAGACAGGAGGGTTGTCATTATCTTTCTCATTCCTTGGCGATGATTTTCCGGTTCTTCTACCACACTTGAACACTCTTTCTTCAGATCTTCAAATAGACTCACGAAGGCAGACCCTCGTTCTTTTCGTTTTAAATCATCTCGAAGCGTCATGCGGAGCAATGTAGTAGTCAGTGGTATATCGCCGGGGAGAGTCTCAGGACGAGACTCTTGTGCTTTTTTTCGGACGTAGTAGAGATCCAAAGCTAAATCGGAACGTCCAAGCTTAAGCTGAGAGCGAATAGCAGAGCTATACATCGATGCGTCCGGACGATTGGAAACATTTTCGTCGTTCTCGGCATCAATTATCAGGTTGTGAAGCTTGCGCGCGGCTTTTCTTCGTGCAAGTTCAGAAATCTGGGACTTTAGGGAGACTTGTTCAGGTGAAGAAGTAGAGAATGTCGAAGATGGAGTCGCTGACATGAACGGTGCCCTCCGATTGAAATTTGGTTGCACAATGGCATGGTACCGTTTTCTTTTGTTGACAGAATAACAAGCTGGAGGTGCTATTGAGAAGCGAGATCTTGAAAGCATGCACGATGGCAGATAATTGTGGAAAGCAAGTTTGTGCATCCTTCCGGCTTGGAGTCTTCGCAGCACCATGCTTGTCATAGCTTTGAAATGATGCTCAAGTTATCTCAACCGGTTTTGAGAATATCAAAAGTTGAAGGTTGGGCGTCTCAGCAAGACCGCAAACGCGTCTATCATGTAAATGGAGATATTTTCGCCAGTTTTGCTTGTTTTCTGTTTGTATTGGTTGCTAGCAAGAAGCCTACAGCACCAGTGCCCTCTCTAGAGAGAGAGAGCTAGAGTCAAATCTCGGGTGGCTTCTTGCGCGACCATACGGAGCTCTACATACTCGCTGGTGGACCCGCTCTCAGGTTATTGCAGTGCAGCACGACATAAAGGTCGTCTTAGTCGTGTTGCTGTTGTTATAGAGTATTGTGTTCAAAGAACCGATCATCGGTAGGTGTGTTTTTGTTTTTTACCGTTCTACATTATATTACATTACAACGCAGTGGCGTTTCGATAGCGGCGAGTACTATATCACCTGGACTGAAGCCTGCTCATTTAGCGTTCCATAAATCTTCGGCAGAGGGGTAAAGGGTTGTACCGCAAGCCACAGTTCCATCAATGCGCTGGGATGTGGTGGTGAACTCTGCTGGCCATTGTGAATATCGTTCAGTTTGAGCATAATCTTCTGTTGAACAATCTCCAGCTCATTGCGAAGCAAACGCAGATGGCAAGGCGCCGCTCGCAATCTTTTTCTACAAGAAGTGTTCCCTTCTCTTTGCGAGACGATGCCGCCTACGCCGGGCTCTTACACTGCGTCTTTGCGTCGCTTCTTTAGCACCTCGCCTTCGCTCACGCATTTCGAAGCGGGCCCTCTCATCATCTGTTTATTTCGACGCTACACAGCATTGATTACATCTTACGATGTGTGTCATTATCTCGTCGCTCCTGGCCGCTTGCACAACCTGCCTGACCTTAATGTTAGGCCCTGAAAGTTGCAAATGCAACATTCCTGACTTGTAATTTCTTCTTGTACACAACCGTACTGTGCAAGTGATGATCTTCTCATCTTCTTTCGCGCACCAGCTCTCTCAAGATCGGTGGTTAAGCGCTCAAATACTTGTGCGTGTGTTCATGTTCGCCTTTCCTGCGATTGACATTGTTCAGCTCTCTCATGACCGAACCCACGAGGATGGATGATACTGTGTCCAGTACTCCTGTTGAGGGTCACATTCGCTTCGAAAACACTGACTTCAACAACCGTAAGCGCATCGTGGAGGAAGACAAGCAGAGTTTGTTTTCCACAGCATCGAACTGAAGATTTTGGTTCGAAGTTTGGTAGGGTTCCGCGATGGGTCGGACAATGGTCGCTCGATTCATCCAATACTATTGTGACCTCCTTAGCGGCTGTAAGTGCCCACCGTCACCTCAACCGGAAAAGGCTTGTTCGTAACAATTTTACGAGCGCGAGAACAAAATCGAGTAGGTTCTAAACAAAAATAATGCATGGATAACCACTGAACAGGACACAAAAGCAATCAGTCCGTGTTCGAGACCGTTGAGAGAGCCGGAAAAGCGATGACATCTCGAATGCTCGCAGAATCGGTCAACAACATCACGAGCCTATCAATCCCAATCCCAGTGCCGCCGGTTGGCGGCATACCTTGCTCTAGGGCGCTCAAAAACTCTTCGTCCACCCCGCATGCCTCCTCATCACCCGCCTCTTTCTTCTCAGCCTGCGCCTCGAAACGCATTCGTTGTTCAACAGGATCCGTCAATTCTGAGTAGCTATTTGCCATCTCTTGTCCAATACAAAACATTTCAAAACGCTCAACAAGGCCTGGTTTGGAACGATGAGGCTTTGCAAGCGGACTAATTTCCACGGGGTAATCAGTAACAAAAGTTGGCTGAATCAGATTCTGTTCACATAATTCTTCGAAACACTTGCTGACAATCTCCCCTACTGATTTGACCTTTTCCAGAACTCCTGATGGCACTCCCGAATCCAGAGCCTTCCGCTTCGCTTCCTCGATACTGGATATATGAGAAAAATCGGTATTTGTGGCTTCTAGCACAAGGTCGTGCATACTTACCCTGCGCCACGGAGTAGTTAAATCAACATTCTGCCCCTGATACGAGATCTTTGTGGTTCCAAGTACTTGCTGAGCTGTATGAGCTATCAAGCTTTCCGTAAGCTGCATGCAGCGAAAGTAGTCTGTGTAGCCTTCATATATCTCGATGCTCGTGAACTCAGGGTTGTGTCTCGAACTCACGCCCTCATTTCTGTACAGTCGGCCAAGTTCATAAACCTTGTCAAAACCGCCTACAACGAGTCGCTTCAGATGAAGCTCGGTAGCAATTCTGAGCGTCAACTGCTGCTCTAAAGCATTGTGAAAGGTGGTGAACGGACGGGCTTCAGCCCCTCCTGGTTCCTTGTGCAAGGCCGGGGTCTCCATTTCCAAAAAGCCTAAACCATCGAGATACCTCCGAATCTCAGATGTGATGCGCGCGCGAAGACGGAAAGTTCGTCGTACTTGAGGGTTGACAATCATGTCAACGTGACGTAGTCGATATCGTTTCTCGACGTCAGTGAGACCGTGGAATTTGTCCGGCAGAGGAAGAAGGCTCTTGGTTAGCATTTGCCAATGCGACACTTTTACGCTGAGTTCGCCCTTCTCCGTTCGTTTGGCCACGCCGCGCACGCCAATGATATCACTGCCATCCGTCCAGGCCTTGATATTGGCAAACGAACCAGAGCCCATTTCCGAATCAAGATGCTTTTTGTCGAGGTAAAGCTGTATGGTACCGCTGCGATCCTGCAGAGTGAAAAACGCAAGCTTTCCAAACACTCTTCTAACGATAATTCGACCAGCAATTGAGATTTGATAGCCATCCGAAGTCTGTTCGCCGGGCTGCAGATGCTCATACTTGGTGTGCAAAATGGAAGCTTGGTCGCGATTGTCAAACGAGTATTCATATGGATTGACACCCGCGTCGCGCATGGCGGCGACCTTGTCCAGCCTCGCGGCCCTCAAATCGGCCGGCGCGGGCGGCTTCTGCGGAGCGCCGCGTTTTGCGGGGGGGGATGGGTTCCGCTGCTGAGCGCTGTTCGGCTTAGGTTGCGGGTCGCGTCGCTTGGCGGCGACCGACATGCAAGGCTGAGGCAGTGAACACAGGGGGCGGGGGCTGGGGGACGTGGCGCACAGCGGCCCGAAAGCGGCATTCAAGAAGGCCATGGCGGAGGAGGAAGGAGAAGTAGAGGTGGTGCTGGTGGGCGATAGGCGAGAGTTGGAGAGCAATGCCGGCTGTAGCGCGGCAGCAATTCGCGCACAGCGCAGGCGGCTCATGGGATCGATTTCGGGCAGACGCGGAGGAGATTGGCGACTTGACAAACGTTGAAGGGAAAAGAACGAGTGCAGGCCGCGTATGAGATCAAGCGGGGCCGTGACGCGTGTGCACGATGTACACGCTGTACACGTAAGCAACGTATAACACGTTTCTGAATTGAATCATCTTTGCGTCGCAGTGTAGCGGAGAGAGCGATGAGGGATGAGGGAATGATTATTGGTAAAAATGGGCGCTCCTCCTCCCGCCCGTAGACGTACTGTGCTGCTTGCCTCCCGCCGAGCACGTAGCGCCCCGAGCGAGCGGGTCGAATTGAAGCCGCCTTAGGAACGTCCGCTCCACTCACGCACCACTCAATCTGTTCGCGTCACCTTCTCCGCGTCTTGCAACTGATAATGGACTTCCCACAGCGTCCGGGTGGCGATGACGGCGACGACCCGTCGAGGCCACCTCGAAAGGTCGCTCACCCCTCCGAGCACCAGGACCACGCTCAGCGCACCATCGAAGCGTTTGGCGACGTTACTGAACTTCCTCTCTGGGTGTTCCTCTTTCTGGCCGCCATTTTAGCTGAGCATTTCCGCAGCTACTGCGTCTGTTGAACGCTCTGTCTGCTCAGCCCAGTCCTGTTGGACGTCGTCACCTTGTACCATCTCAACCTGCCTTTCTCAGCTATGCCCCGCCTACGGTCACGCTTCCTACACCTCGTCTAGCAATCTTCTTCAAAGCCCTCCGGAAACACCTCCTCTGTGCATACGCACTATCTTCCTATGCCGCTGCTACACCCCTCAAGTTGTGTTTCTCCGCGTAATATCTATGTAGTAAAACTGCTCCCCATTGCATCACTCTTTGACCTCGGTTCGTTACGAAAACAAAACAGCACGAGCGCTCGTTTAATTCACTCATGCCCTCTGTAGCTCGCGTTGGTTATGGCATAGTTTGCAGATTGTTCCCAACGTCATTTACGAGCGCGCCTTTTTCAGCACACCCTCATCTGCCACCGTGCCAACCTCTCGTTGTCTCTTTGTGCCCCCCTCTTTCTCTTGCACATACACTTCTTTGATATCCTTTTCAGTGCCGCCGTTAACTTCGGCTTCTCGCTCTACTGTACCTGGCGTCGGTACTTCCACAACCTCGTACGCATCCAAATCCTCCGCCACCTCTTTGTCATTGCCAGCGTCTGTCGCCTCCTGACCGTTTGCCATCGCCACACTTCCGTCCAGAACAAAGCGCTCTTCTGGCGACTTGTCTGGAAGAAGGTTTTCAATATGCGATACGTGAATGGTGCAGTTGAGCGTCTGTGCAAAGTCGCTAATCGACAATTGACTTCCGTTTTCAACCTTAAGTTGGCCAAGTTTCTTTGCCTCATTTTTCTGGTATACCTCTATTTCATCTTCCTCCAGCCCTTCCCCACTCTCATACAGCGTGTCATGATAGTCGCCAGTGGTGACGTAAACATCGGGTTTTACCATGCTCAGCTTCTTTTGCAAAACAAAGTGAATAAGTTGCTTGAGCGTCATTTGGTTGATATCTACTGACAGGTGGAGTTGGCCTTTGGAGCACACAAAGCATTTAGGATTAGGTTTTTGCAGCCTTTCTGGGCAAAGAATAGTCTTCACCCTCGAACCGCGAGGCGCTTGACTAACAAATGTTGTCAAACAATCATCAATACGTCCACCAGAAGTAGTGATCTTCAGTGCCTCCAAAACAATAATACCGCCCACTACGGCGTTGGTGGTTGCAATGGCATGTATGATGTTTCCGGCAATGCCCTTAGCGGCAAAAGGACTTTGTAAGGCGACGCCGTATGCGTGAGCACGCAGATTGGAAGCGGCAGCAACAAACAGCATCGCGTCTCTGTCATCCTTGTCAAAAGTCAGAGATCCAATCTCCTTGTGTCGACAGTTCACAATGCTCTTTACCACGGCCATGAACACAGCTGCACTCATATTAACGTCCCATACGCTCTGCGACAGAAGGTGTAACTTGTCAAGTTGAATGGGCGTAGACGCTACAGCCGATGCTACTTCAAACGTTAGGGGTGGATCGCGCTGGCGCCAAAGGTCCGTCATTGCCCGTTGGCGTTCTATGTCGTTAACAAAGACTCGACGGGCAACCCGTTGCGCAAAACTATCAGGCGTGTCGTCTTGGTCATACCGCAATCGCTTCTGTGTGTGTCGTTGCGCTTGTGAATGGGGAGTGTCGCCATTGGCAGAGTGTTCGTTGTGTTGCTTGCGCGATGGGTCAGAGTGGCCGTTCTCAGGCGGCACAGCTTGACCAGCTTCATGGCCGTTTTGGTCTGGAACAGATGGTGGAATGGAATCCGATATGTCGAGATCTTTGAGGACGTTGGCATCATCGTCTGGACCGAAGAGAAGATCAAAGAGATATTTTGCCCACACAACACAATGGACAGGCTTATCAGGGGTAGAGCGAATAGTGCAAACAGCATAACTTTTCTGCGGAATTCGCTCTACGCAGTCGTAGCACTCAACACCGGCGGCAATGACGGAAGCCTGACCGTTGTAGCCCGTACTGCCGCTTTCAATAAGCGGAACGGCGGCAGCCAGACACATGCGATTGACATGGCGTCTGGCTTCAAGATTGTCCAGGGCATTACAAACTAACGTAAAGCGACGAAAGAAGTTGACGTCAAAGGTGTTGTTCTTGATGTTGGCCATGACGGCAGTGATTTTCGTGGCGGGTGCAATGGCTGAGACGGCTTTGGCAGCCTCCGTAGCCTTCGACTTGCCGACATGATGACGGCGGAATAGAAACTGGCGATTGAGGTTGGACACATCGATGGTATCCAGGTCGATGACGGTGATTCGGGGGAAGCCCGCGATGGCCAGGTTCTTTAGTAGTTCGCAACCCACGCCGCCGGCGCCGACGACGAGCACGGAGGAGTCGGCGACGCGCTGCGCGGCGTGGGCGCCGTAGATGACGTCGAGCTGACTGCACATGTGCGAAATGGTGGCAAACACGCCGGCGCGGGCTGGGAGCGGATGGGAGGTAAGGGGGCGGCGGCGACGTTGAGGGAGGAGGGTGAAGACACGGCGGGGCGGCCGTCAGCGTGGCACGCGCAACAGGCGGGCACCACACGCTCAGAGCAGTTAAGCCACGGTAGGCGCGCGTTGATGGCGCGCTCTGCGCGTAGACGATCGACGATCACGCGCTCGCCGACGCGGCCAATTGCAGTCGCCCGTCTTTCTGGGCACCAAGGCAGAAGCGCTTTTGGGCGATAATTGCAGCGCCACGCGCCTTCATTGCGCGTCGCCCAGCGCATGCGCATCGGGAGCTAGCGTCAAGGGCGACGTGCCCTTCGTCGCACTCGGCCGCGCCGCGGTCTTACGTCTCCCTCCACTCCTCCCCCTCTCTCCCCCCTTCCCTCCCTTCCTCCCTTCCCCAATGAATTCCGCCCCCTTCTCCTTTCCCAAGCCTCCCGCCGCGGGCGCGTCCGACCCGCCCACGCGTGCGTCCTCAAACTCGTATCTGGGTGGTGACTTCTTCAAGGAGTCGCCCATGCTCAAGCCCGCCCGCGCCCCGACCCCGCCCACTTTTTTGACGCGTTCTTCCTCCCGTCAGTTGTCGCTGCACCCGTCCACTGGTCGCGTGCCCGAACGCCTTTCCTCCGGCCCTTCCAGCTCTTCCAGCCCTTCCGGTCCGTCCGGTCCTTCCGGTCCGTCCGGTCCTTCGGCCTTTCAGCCGCGCTGCCGCGGCCAGCGCCACCCCCCGCAGAGCAGGCTATCTACCTCTCCCGCCGCTCTACACGATGCTTCTCCTTCGCGCTCCCGCCGCCTCAGCTGCACCCCGCGCTTCATATCAAACGGTGTCAAACGGGACGTGCAAACCAAAAAGGCTCCAACGTTGTTCTTTTCCGAATCTACTGTCAACTCCTTTCAGTTTAAACACTTTCCTCCGCCTCTTCCGCCCAGGCAGACGCCAAACGTTGTCGACTTGGTCGACGATGCCCCTCCAACTTCCACGTGCCCCCCCCGCGACAAACTCTCCGAAATTGCACGCCACCCTTCCCCATCCCCGTTGGGCCAATCTGCTGTCGACGCTTACCCTCCAGTGCCCAAAAAGGATTCTAAACAACCAAGGAATCGCCATCGCAACCAACTCAAGTCCTTGCTCAATCCAGTCAAAACTGTCGTAAAACCCCCTTCCATAATGCTGCGCTCCATGCTTCCGCCACCTGGCTATTCACAACAACGAAAACGTCAGCAAATGGAAACCATTAATGTGGAGGACGAGTCGCCATCACTTCCGCTCCCTAAACAGAAACAACAAACCTCTCAAACCCAGCAAACCGTCGTCCTCACCTCTTGTTCTCCATCATCTCCGCTCACCCTAAATAACACCGCAAAGCCACAACAGTCAGAGGAGGCCAGGGAGGTCCCAAAATTTGCTAGGAAGCGACCACGTCAAACCTCTCAGCTCGCACAGTCTAGCCAAAGGCGTTCCGTTCGGCTACAGGATAAAAGCACGCTAGACCCTGCCCATTCCACCCCCATGCATCCTGCTACACCAGGTTTTACCACCGGCGAGAAACGTTTGCCTGATGCACATATAACCCCTACGTCTGTGGCCACCAAGCGTCCGCGCAATTCCACCCCATCGGATAGCGATGATACTGTGACTGTTGTCAAATCCACAGGCACCAAGCGCGCTCGCCAAAAATTGTTCTTGTGTCATGAGCAAACTCCGTATGACCACAAACGAGCCATATCTCTTCTGCACAGTCAGAACTCAAGGTATATTGTGCTCTCCTTTTTGGGTATGTGCGACAAAGACCTTCGGAACCTGCTCGATTATGACATTCCAGACGTCTCGTCTGGTGGTCGTCATATTGAACTTGGTAATAACCGCCTACGCTGTATTTCTGCATGTCTCTTTCGCCGCCTCAAAGATATGCAGGTCATATCTCTCATTGTATCATCTAACAAACTAACCCAAATCCACCAATCCATAGCAACTTGCTCTGAACTGAAAACTCTGGATCTCAGTCGCAATTACCTCAAGAGCCTCCCTGTGCAAATCTGTGATTTGTCAAATTTGTTGTGCCTTAACGTCTCCGATAACAAACTCACGAAACTACCTTCAGCCCTTTCTCTACTTAGAAAGCTGAAAATTTTAAACGTCGCTAGAAACAATCTGGAATCTCTGCCAGAGGATATTACTGAAGCTGGGAATGCGTTGACAGCGCTCGACATTTCTGGTAATAAGGGCTTTCAATTTTTCCCCAGGATTTGTAAGAACTGGCGTAACCTGGAAGACTTGATCTTGACAAATACTGAGGTGTTCATGTATCTTACAAAGAGGGAGCGCAAGTTGCGAGCACCGGTGCTCATAGAGGAATTGGCTGGAAAGTCTTTGGACAATTTGAAGAATAGAACAAGGAGGAGGAAACCGCCTGTGCGTTATAAAGGAGCGCCAGATGTTTCAGCAGCAGCCGTCACACAGATTTGACAGTGCAGTAGATGTAGACGTGCACACCCCACGAATATCGTTCTGGAAGCGAATGTTTATCCTTTCTCATCGTTATCACTTACAGGCGAGCTACTTTTGTCGTGAGCCGCAATTTTCCGACGCTTTTAGACATTTCCCAACCTTGTGCTTCTTGTTTGCCGACGAGAAGTTAAAAAGAGCGCTCGGAACAATGTTGAAATCTAAGACAAGAGCATCTGCTCTGAAATAAAAGCTATTCCATTCTTCCGCGCTGTTCTGCAGGGTTTTTATTCGTTGTGAACTGGTCTGTATGGTAAGAAAAACTGTTGAAAGAAGAACTTGGCTCTCCTCAAGAAGCTGAAGACCCTGCAAGATTAAAACAAATAACACATCGAACACGATAATCGATCCTAAACTAACCTTTAACTGCATTTTTTCAACGTCAACCGTCATGCATACTCTGTACCTTCATTCTTTCAGTTGTACAGATAAGATGAATTTCTACTGTTTGCCGCATCGTAGGTCTGTCGGTTAGCCTCCAAAATTATCAGCAGCTGCCTCCCGTGGCACATATAAACATTTCCAGTTGTCCAAACATCTTTTTGAGCTTGTGTCTCAGCCGAAAGGCGAAAGTCACCAGCTAAAGCGGATTTTAAAAGTTGAGAACTCGTAATCTCCCTGAAGCACGGATCTTACGGAAGAAAAATGGGAATCCAAACAAGGAGCGGAACATCTCCTGTCTTCATTCAAATCAAGAACGCAAATCGCGAGGTTTCGGACGTGGACGGTGAAAGGTTTGAAGGTTTCGCCGAAGAGGCCACCGAAGAGTACCTCCAAGGGCCCTGCTACGAGAGGAAGATGGTGAGAGAATTTACAAAAGAGGTCGCGCCCACGGTACAAACTGATATCAATTTTCATGTGAGTTACACGTCAGCTGTCAGCGGGCAAGAACAATGGAACAAGCCGAGCGAGGTGGAAGAGCAAGCAAACACTGAAGAGGTTTGCAGATCATTCAAAGGCACCCCCACTTTAACTCCTTTCGATGCCCTACGGCAGAAGGCTTACAGGTTTTTCGGCAAACTTTCCGGTTTTCAAGAGGGCATAGAGGACATGGGCTTCAATGCAGACAATGGAAAAAATCAAAAACAGCTTGCAAAGATAGGGGACTATCTCGTGCTATCAATGCCGATTGACGACGAGATCAGCGGTGAGGTACGCTACTGTGGGTAGAAGAGAATGGAAGCTTTAAAAAGCCTTGTCGGTGTCCGTGTGTAATGTCTAAGATCGATCTCGCTGTTTTCAGCAGGAACATCATTATCGCCTCGATAACTGTCATCGAAGCCTAATGCGGGAAAAAAGCAGTGTGCTTGTCCACCCACCTGTGAATTTGTATTAAGTTTGAAGTACCTCACAAGGCCTAGCCGGAGGAATTTCTTCGACCAAAGAGAAGGTGACGATGTTGAGAAGTAAATCGTCTGTGAAATCAGTCCAGAGTAGCATTTATAAACACATCATCGACATCCTCTACAGCCTGAATCATATCCATACCGTCCATGTTCTTCTCCATGTCCTCTTCTGAGACACTTACGAAGGTTTTTGGCACCATGGCAAGCTGGGCAAGTTCAATTTGGAATCCAGCAGTTTCTAATTGCTTCCTTGCGTCGTTGAGAGATGTGGCGTTGGTAAGCACTCGATACATGGAAGCGTTATTGGGATCCAGGTCGCATTCCTCTGCACCTGCTTCTATAGCAGCCATGAATAAATCGTCCTCATGTTCCACCGACTCCTTTGGCACTTGAATCTTTCCCATTCGCTCAAAATTAAACGCCACGCTTCCAGGCGAGGCTACCTTAAATTTACTCTTGTTGATAGCAGTACGAATGTCAGCTGCAGCGCGATTAGGATTATCAGTTAGGACGTCAATGTAAATGGCAGCTCCACCATGACCATAAGCCTCAAACGAGCTTCGTTTGTAGTCTGCTTGATCGGGACTGGTAGCTCGAGCAATGGCCTTTTCCATGGTGTCTTTTGGAAAGTTGACGCTCTTCGCTGCCTCTATGGCTTCTGCGAGGGCTCTGTTTGCCACAACATCAGCACCGCCCTGTTTGGCGGCCATGGTGATCATCTTTCCCACACGGGCAAATACCTTAGCTTTGGCTTGTGACTGGGCATCCTTGCGACTTTTAATCTTCTCGCTGCGGCGCCCCATGTAGAGGCGGTATGGTGGTGCACTTTTACATGTGCGCGGAAGGGGCGCTGAGCGCGATTGAGCAAAAGTGCCTGGCGAAGGTGGCGCAAAGGCGATGAGGGAAGGGTTCTGCATTGTTACAGGGACAGAAGCCATTGCCGTAGCTTCACGCCGCATGGGCGGGAGGACGGAGATGGCAGCAAGACGCACGTATGCAGCCGCATGTGATCTCAAGGTGGCAGATGATCGAGAGCACAAATGCGGCACGCGCTGAACGGCTGCGCCACGAAAAACGGCGAAAAGGGACACACAAAAGGCCAAAAGGAGGCCGTCTACGAAGGGTACTACATAGATGCCGCGCCACGTCCCGTGCCAGCAAGGGCATATGAGTCGCTTCGACACACGAGCACGACGCGCACGGGAGTGCGTGGTTGCTATCTGCCCTACTTCAGTCGCTTTTTCTCCGGCCTCCCGACGCGCTTCGTGCCGTGCCGCCGTCGTCGGAACTTTCGCCATCACTGTCTCCGTCGTAGTCGCTGTCGTAGCCGCCGTCGCCGTCGCCGTCGCCGTCGCTGTCGCCGTTGCCGTCACCATCCCTTTCGCGGTCGCCTCGCATCATGCTCAAAGCTGCCGCTCCCACCTGAGATATCGGTTCGAGTTTGGGAAAATTCGCCCTCAAGCTGTCTTGTCCGCCTAACCACGCTCACAGAACCTGCGACCGCACTTCGTTGCCGACGCGCGTAGCTCAAATATCGTGTCACCCTTGTCGTTTTGCAGCAAAATCAAATGGGAATCGCTCCCTCTCAGGACGAGGATAGCCCTCCAAGCGTTTCTTTTCCGCAGCCGAGGCCTTCATTGGGTCCGCGTCCGCACAACGCGCAAAACGTTCCGTTTGCAACATTTCGCCCTGCTTCCCATTTCATGCGCCCTGTTGAATACCTTCGACCTGTCAAAATAGGGCGTAGAGTGGAGAACGTCTTTGTGCTTCACAGACGAAACATTCGCCTACTTCCTTGCGACTCAAATCCATCCGTTTATGTCCTTGACTTTGAATTCAAGGCCGATGTGCCAGGTACTCTTGCTGTATACTTTAAAGCTCGAGAAAGATTGCATCAAACAAAAGTCGGCGACGAGACCGTTGTCACAGACATTGCTTATACGCCGCTTGGGCATCTTCCGTCAAGGCATTCATTTGATAGAGGAGATAATCAAGTGTACCGCCAGCGCGCCGAGGATGGCCTTGACCTACCGCGACATAGTGAGGCTGACCTCAAGTATTCGCACGGCGCCGTGTATCCGCTTGTCATCAGACTCGACGCATCAAACCAAAGCGAACAACACTCTCAGAATCTGGCTAGCGTCAAGTCCCATATTACTTTAGCTCAAATTGTCTTTGATGAAGGACAACCCACTGTTAGTGTAATCGAGCAGAAAGTGTTCATCGGTACGAGCATTTTTTCGATGGAAGATATGTACGGCATTCAAGCTTCCTACAACGCCGGTCACTCCGACCAGACAGACGCTCAAGGAGATTCCATGGCAGAGTGCGTCGTATGTCTCACAGAGCCAAGTACAACAGCGGTTCAGCCATGCAAACACCTTTGCTTGTGCGATGATTGTGCAAGAATACTTACTTTGGAGGTGGAAGCCCAGCAAAAGTGCCCAGTCTGTCGAAGTTCTATTGGAAAACTCTTAAGAATCCTCAACCCAAGTCGCGAAAACTTAGAAACTGAAGGTGCTGGTAATGATGATGGTTCTATTCCAGGCACAGGTGCTACCACCACAAGCTCGGTCTTACCGAATTGGCATCCCATGCAGTACACACCGTTACGATCGATGCAAGCGCCTTTCGCAACATCCATTCGGGATAGCGCAGCGCCCATGTCAACTACCCACACACACCGTCGAAACCCTCTTCACACGCAGGAAATGGGACACGCTGCCAACCTCAGTGAAGAAGCGACGCATCCGCCAGGCAGATTGCACCTCGAATAGAACAAGAGGTTGCACCATAGCGGTCAACAACCTTCAGCTCTGAACTCCACCTAGATAGAGAAACGCAAGCCTTAGCAAACATGATAAGCCGCAATAAAGACAGCCAACGATTCTGGCGAAAGCCATTCAAGACAAACCCCGGCCAAAACTGGGTGCAAAAGCCACAAGAGTTAACAGCGTAAACTTAAACAAATATAAGCTCTAGAATCTTTGTTCGATCTTTGTATCCAGCGGAGGCGGCAATACCGGATACTCACCCGAAAAGCACGCATCACAGAAGGTCGGGGCTTCATCGCCCAGAAACTCATGCATGGAAGGCAGCGGTAGAAATGCGAGCGAATCCGCTCCTATATATTGGCAAGCCTCTTCGTCAGACATTCGATGAGAAAGCAGTTTTTCCTTATCCGGAGTATCAACCCCATAAAAGCATCCTCCCGTAATCGGTGGAGAGGCAATCCGCATATGCACCTCCTTGGCACCAGCCTCCCTTAACATGTGAACGATTTTCTTGGACGTGGTCCCCCGTACAATCGAGTCGTCTACGACTACAACACTCTTACCTCTGATTAGGGCTTCGACCGGCGCTAGTTTGAGTCTCACACCTATATCTCGAGCAGTCTGCGTGGGTTGTATGAATGTGCGTCCGACATAATGACTCCGAATAATAGCTTGTTGATACTGAATACCTGATGCAGATGCATACCCCAAGGCCGCAGGAACACCACTTTCCGGCACGGGTACTACAGCATCAGCTTTTGGTAGCGGACAAGAGGAGGCCAAAAGCTGTCCAAAACGATAACGACTGAGATAAACGGAACGGCCAAAGACAATAGAACTAGGTTTGGAGAAGTAAATGTGTTCAAACACACAAGCATGACGACGAACTGAAGGAAACGGAAACCAGCTTGATACATGCCCCTGCCGATCTACGACAACCATTTCTCCTGGTTCGATCTCCCGCGTCATGCGTGCGTTGACAATATCAAGTGCACACGACTCAGACGCGAAAACGTGCGCCGGGGATCGCCCCTCCATTGGTAATTCACCCATGACGAGTGGACGAAAGCCGTAGGGATCGCGCACGGCGATTAATTGTTGAGTGGTGAGCAACAAAATAGAAAACGCACCTTCCACACGATTCAGAGCATCAGCAGCCTTTCGCGAGAGACCGCCCGATGAACTGACGGAAGTTGCCATCAGATGCAACACTACCTCTGTGTCACTACTGGTGGCAAAAATGCTGCCACGGAGTTCCAGTTCAATTCTTAATTGCTCTGCGTTGGTAAGATTTCCATTGTGGGCAATAGCCACCTGCCCTTCGCGGAAACTTGCGCGGAAAGGTTGTACATTTCGAACATTCTTCTCTCCTGCGGTAGAATAACGATTGTGAGCAATTGCAGTGTCACCCGGTATTTGATGTAGCGCGTTTTCAAATACCTCCGACACAAGGCCGAGTCCCTTATATTCGTGAAGCGATTGCTCTGTGGCGGATACGATGCCGGCGCCCTCTTGGCCTCGATGCTGCAACGCGTGTAACGCGTAATATGCAACTGCAGATGCCTCGGGGTGATTCCATACGCCCACTACACCACATTCCTCTCGGAAGTCATGTTTTTTTGATGGCAGGGGCGGCTGAATTAGTCTGGATGAAGCTGTTGTGATGGGTGGCGGTGAGCAGCTTTTACATGTGTGATTGATCGATGTTCGGATTCGATGTACTGGCGTTGGTCGCAGTGATGCGGCGGTAGCAAAGAAGATTGTCATGGTGCAATGCATTTAGTCATGTCACTGTGAGAGGGCGGTCTTGTCTCATTTTAGTGCCAAGTATGGTGGATCTCGGTGCCAGTGATGCGGGAGCTGACCCTCTCCCGATCTTGTGTAATAGTTGAAAAAACTATATAGACACATATTTTCTGTAGATTTTTTGAAGCGTTTCATGCCGGCTTAGCTCAGTTGGTTAGAGCGCGCCCTTCGTAAGGGTGAGGTCGCGAGTTCGAATCTCGCATTCGGCTGCCACTTCGTCAGATCTTTTTTTCAACTTTCCATCAGTTGTCCCGCCACAGCATTGCTGGCAGTGTGTAAAGTCCACACAGATCTCAGCTGGTCGAGTGTGCCTCGCGCTTCCATCCCCCTCAACAACAGATGGGCGCAAATTCTCCCGAACCGTCGCATCCGGCGTTGCGGGCTCCACCGCTCATCCGCGTCGCCCCAGAAATGGCGTTCAGTGCTTTTGTACAGAGAATACCTGCATTACCCAACTTCGCCACAACTCTCATCCCCGCCATCTCTCGACGAACAACTCCTCTTCTTTCCTTGCCGTCAAACCAATATCTTCGGCACTCTCACTACGGAAATGCCGTCTCCAATTTAACTACCAAAGCCTCTGCAGATGCTCCGCACGTTGCGGTCATCGGAGCCGGTGGCAATATGGCTACCGCTCTTATCAATGGTTTGGTATCTCAACAATCCACTCCCGTAATATACGCCTCTGCTCCTTCTCTTGAGCTCCTCTCGCATCTTCCAGAGGCTGCTAAGCGATATCAAACCACTTCAAATACCGACGCTTGCCTGCAAGCAAATGTTGTTCTGTTGTGCGTCAAGCCGAATGTTGTTCCACTTGTTCTTTCGGAAATCGCTCCTACACTTCTTCACTCGAAAAACGATCCCGTCCTTGTTTCTATTGCCGCCGGTATAAACACCACAACCCTACAAAAGCATTTGTCAACACCCGATCATTCAGCTGAAAATATACCGATTGTGAGGGCCATGCCTAACTTACCTGCTTCAACACAATCTGCGTGCACTGTGATCTGCTCAAACAATGCGGCACAAAAATATCATATAAGTCTCGCCGAGCGAATCCTAACTGCGGTGGGCACGGTATATGGCGCACCTGAAAGTCTCATGGCATCTGCTTCTGGCCTCTCTGGTGCAGGTGTCGCCTATGTGTTTATGATGGCTGAAGCTTTGGCTGACGCTGGCGTTAAACAAGGGTTTTCAAGGGAACATGCCATGGCCATGGCTGCTGACACGATTAAGGGTGCCGGAGATTTGCTGCAACAAAAGAAACACCCTGCTGTTTTGAGAAATATGGTGGAGAGTCCGGGAGGGGTTACTGTTGTTGGTACTTCTCAGTTGGAGGAAAAGGGTTTTCGAGCAGCGATTGGGGCTGCTGTTGAGGGAGCAGTAAACAGAGCTCGTCAAATGGGCGACAACTGAAGCATTTCGGAGGCCATTATTTTTGCTACCTTTGCATGTCCAGCCTCGCACCCACCTGAGTTCTTGCGATTAACTCTATTCATGTAGGTATACTGAACATCGAAGTGGTCGCGTTGGCTTGGCGAACCAACACTTTGGGATCAATTGCGAGCGATAGATAGCTCATAGTCGCAATGTATAGTAACTCCCACTTTGAACACCATATGCCACAGATCAGAACATATGCAAATTTTTCGTTTTATCTCTGCTGTGTCGGTACGACGGTAAAGGGTTAGCGATCGCAATTGTTGGCATTTGTTAGCAATCCCTCTACTTTCAGCTCCTTGAAAGTTACAGACTTCATTTTCAGCAAGTTGTTGTAGAATAGCGGCAGTTTACAGTAGTTTCTCCATCCTCACTCTGGGGCATTTGTCATTGGAATGCTGGTTTCAAAGGGTTGGTGCTTGCGGATGACAATGCGAACGACTGCTTTATGTAGGTATGCAGCAATAAAAGCTTGCGCTGGGGCGGAGTGGAAGACACAAAAGAAAAGTCTTTTATGGGCCACGAGACGTTTGTAACAGCCAGGTTGTTAGCTCTGTGATCCACAAAGAGCGCTTCAGATTGGTCATCAGAACCGAAGAACGTTCATTTGGCGAACTGCTCTTGGTTGTGGAAGTGAGGCAACTTCCTTATTCCACTTTTAGGCTCGAACGAAAACCGCAGGTCCAGCATTCTAGTCATTTCGGTCAACCCAGAAGAAATCTGGACCAGTCTGCAGAACAGTTAACGAACATCACTCGTTCTCAGAGTACATTAGTATTGACAAGTATTGCCCATTAGAGTACAATATTCCTTACTGCCAGTACCAGTACAGCATGGGCCATACTTGCCACAAGTTTGGCCGTTGTTCTTTGTCCAAGCATGCCATGGTTTTGAGCACCTCTCCAGTCGAGGTTTCGATTAACGGCCGCAAGTCACGCAATCGCAAGTCCTAAAAAGCTAGATAGACCCACACCTTTCATCCTTCACAAACTATTAGTCAGATGCAAGCGTCATCATCTACGGAAACCTCAAGTCTGCGACACTGTCGCACTCGCTGCACAAGTTGCAGCGAATACAGGCTTTTACGCCGATAAAGGAACAACTCTCAACAATGAAAATTCAAGTTGCTCTGCTGGCTCTGTTCATGGGAACATGGTCACGTTCCAACGCTCATAGGTACGGCATTGTCATTGTGTAGCAAAGCATGAAACTCATGGTTTCACCTCTTTCAACATTGTACTTACAAGTTGTCTATTTACCTCTACTCCGACTGCGTGTTTTGGATACAGTTTCCTCACTAGTCCCCATCCCATGTCAACCATAGATGGATGCCGTATAGGTGGTACCGGAGGATTCATCGGCAACTGTCCAGGTCCATGCCCAAACTACAACATTGGAGCAGATGCAGACCCGTCAAACCCAACGGTTATATTCCAACGTGGTGGATACCACAGAGTAGTGTGGACGAGAAATAATCATGAAGGTGGTTTTGTTCGATGGACTATGGTACCGCTAAACAAGAAAGATTCCAAACTCTGGCACTCAAAGATGGCATTTCACTATAACTGCTGGAGTGCTGGCCGATTTAGCTGCAATGACTTCGATTTCCATCGCGACTGCAACTACGACAGACAGAACGAAGCGTATGCGAAAATGCTGTACATTCCACCTGTCTTTCCGGATGGAGACTATGTGCTTGGGTGGACCTGGTATGGTGGGGGAGTCGGCTTCGGCCACTTCGGGGATTACTACGACTGCGCTTATGTTAGGGTAAGCGGCGGAGAACCGGTTCAAGAATCGTACGTTCCAGAATTTGTCAGCGGAGGCGGAAGCTCCTATGACGATGGCTGTGAAGCAACAGTCGATGATCTGGGGATCTGCTGGAGAGAACCGTGCCTTCCAATGCGCAAAACAGAAAAGAGAGTTCCTGCGCCTTTCAAGGACGGCAAGAGCCCGGAACCAATTCTTGCAGAGTGGTACGGAGATGGAAAAAGCGCAAATCCTGCGTCAGTCGGTCTCTCCCGTATCTTGCTGGTAGATGCTAAGCAAGACAGGGTTCTTGAGGTTGACCTTAAAGAAATTATTCGTCTCAACAGTAATGACGAAATTTCTCTCTTGGCAGAGACAACTGGTGATGTTGAATACGTTGAATGGTACACTAATGGCAAAGTGAATGGAAAAGACTACTCCGCCCCGTACACAGTGGCAGGGGATTTCAAAGAGGACATATATCCTTGGATGCACCCATTGTTCAATCGACGGATGCGAGTGTCCGTTAAGATTGTCGGAAAGGATGGAACTTTCTCATGGGGTAACGTTGAGTTGAGGTTCAAAGAAAAAGGTGCGGGAGCATCGACTTTTCCAGGTCAATCTATTCATGACTACTTGGGATCCCATAATGCGCACGAGGAAGGAGATGGTGATGGTTCGGAAGAAAATACAGAATGGATTCAGGAACCTATCTCGGATGCGGACATTACTGGAACTCATGACACCGATTCGACCGTAATCGAAGAAAGTGAAACATCTCAAGTAGGCTCGCACACTGAGAACCCCCAAGATCACAACCAGGGCAGTGAGTCTTCATCGGAGGTTGCCCTCCAGCCACCAGCAGATACCATGACGGAGTCTGGTACTTCTGAAGCACATGATTCATCAGGTAGTACTGGTGCTCCGCCGCAACCTGTCGCCGTGGAAGATCCAGAGTCTAATGGATCTTTCGGTGGTTCGTCATCATCAACAAACTCTGGCTCATCTGTATCTGCAGGTGGTTCTTCATTGTTTCCAAACAGCATTTTCGGGAGAGGAGGTAGTGGCAGTGGTGCGGGATCGAAGCGAGGCCGGGCCACAGAAAGAACTGCTGCTTTCCTCGTTGTTGACGAGCGCGAAGATGCGATGAGAAAAGCCTACGGACGGTTCGCTTAGTCTCTCCCAACTCCTAATGTACAGTTGAAATCCAGAACAGAGTAAGGATAGATCTAAATTGCAGCCTTTCAACCCTGGAGCCTTGTACTTCACTATTCACAATCTAGATTATGCATGGCATACTTTTACGTCCTTACACGACTCCATCGTCAGTTCTAAACGGCGGGCTTCAAGTGGTATTAAGAGCTCGTTCCCTGCAACAATTGCATGGGCGAGCATTCGTCCAAGATATGCATGATGTAGTAAACCCCGGGATCCCAAGCCCGTGAAGAGCCAACACGAGGTTCTTGTATCCGTTCCTGATAATTTACAGACAATGGGGATAGACCCAATTGCTGAACGAGGAGGCAAAGCTCGCGTGCCAGATGTTGTACCTACTACAGTGCAGTTTTCAAACATGCTTGGGCTTATTGCTTCCAAAGGTTTTTGCAACTCCGAAACAGCCCGCTGGGTATCTTGTTTGCAAAGCTCCTGCATAAAGCCTTCAGGGTCCTCTTCATCTCGTTGATGCTCGAAAGTTGCGCCTGCAACGAGATGTGATGATTTCTTCCGACCAAACAAGTCCGGAACAATGTATTTGCCACTAATGACAGGTAGCTCTTGTGCGTATGCCCCTTCACATGGTTGCAAAATCAAATTCTGACCGCGACACAACTGAATAGGAACATGTTCCATTCCTTGTATACCTGGGATTGTAGCACCTGCGCAAACGACAACGGTGTCAAATGAGGATTCGCTTTCACCCAAGAGGTGTCCCACGTCATGCACACCCTCATTGCGCCACTCGATTCGCCCTGACTTTTTGCACAGACTCCATAACGCTTGAAGGTATTCAGTTGTATTCACCACAGCAGCGTTACTCAATAGCACAGCTGGAACTTGGTGGTTAACGTGTGGAAAACGGCTGGCAACCTCATGAGGCTCTAAAAACTGTACCTCCTTCGGAAAGCGGTTTGCCGCAATTCGAAAGTCGACTCGCTGCTGCTCTCGAACAGCAAGTCGAAGTAGACCCGGGAACGAAACGAGCGGGTTTTGAGAACAAGACTGAGCCTCCTTGACGAGATGTAGAGCTGCGTCAATAGCTTTCACTGACTGCCACACCTTTCTCTTAACCCTTGGAGCAAATGGATGCAACAAGCCTGCAGCAACTGCACTGGCTCCTCCCTTACCAGGCATGTTGGGGTCAAATACTGTGAGATGCAAATCTGTGTGCGCGAAATTTCTCTTTCGTGCATAGCGAGCGGTTGAATGGAGAAGGTGGTAAGCAGTGGCCAAACCGGCTAGACCGCCACCGACAATGGCCACGCGGCGTGGATGAGGAACATCGGGAGGGGCAACATTTGAGCGCGGTGCTCGTCGACTCTTTGTTTTTGGGGCGAAGTGATGTAGCGTCAGAGTGGCTCCTTGGCGTGTTTGTAATGTGAGTGGTTGCGATACGGCGAAGGTTGGTAAAGAAAATATTGATCGATGAAACGCCATTCGAATGTGTTCATAGGCCATGTTGTCCCAGATAAACAATAGCGTTGCAGAGTTCGCTTCTGCCTCCTCACATTGCGTATGCCGTATTAACGGAGTTGCTAGCTAGAAACGGAAAAGGAAGGTACCAAACCGCGATGAGCTTCGCTATCATTTAGTGGCACTTTCACTATGCTCTATGTGTCTGAGATGAAGTCTGATCTTAGAAGCGATGGGAGTTCCACAAACATGAGCAGATCGGTATTGGATCAAGCGTTTTCGCGCCACCAGCAAGGCTGCAATACTGCACAGCACAGCACAGCACAGCACGGTACGTACGGCACGGCAGTATGTACATCATGCATGATGATCTATCCGAGTGCAATGCGCATGTCGGGAAAACAAAAAGTCACGCGGCTGTAGGCGTCTACCGGGGTTCGAACCCGGGACCTCTTGCACCCAAAGCAAGAATCTTACCTCTAGACCATAGACGCCCAGGAGGTGCCGAAACCACTTGAAAGTGCTGGCCAACTGTTTTTTATATAAACTATTGAGCTATTGTTTTCATTCGTTCCTAATTTATTAACAAAGCATCGGCAAATGACAAGCCGAAATCTCGCATCTCCTGCGCACTGCACTTCGCACCACCACATCCAAATCTCACACAACCATGTGCTGGGCTGAGTATTCATCCTTGCATCCTTGTCCTCCATCCCACTCCACCCACAGCACACTAGTCTAAATCTTGCACGAATCTCATGCCTTCTTTCACCGCAATGGCGTACACCGCTTTCACTGCCCCACTGCTCGTCAATGCCCGCCCGTTGTCTTTTGTAGCGCGTCAACCTCTCGCTGCACCCGTCACAACACGTACTGCTCCCTCCCGCTGCACGCCGCGGATGGCATTTTCTTCTATTGACCGAATCCTCACAACGGACCCTGTATCCATGCCCGATGACGTAAGCGTAGCAATCGATGCAATTTACAAGCAGGTGCTCGGTAATGCCTACCTCATGCAATCTGAGCGCCAAGAGTTGGCGGCCGCAGAAAGTCAATTTTGTCGCTCAGGCAGTGTACGCGAATTCGTGCGCGCCATTGCAAAGTCCAATGCCTATGTATCTCGCTTTTTTGATCCGGTATCTCAGTATCGTTTCATCGAGTTAGCTTTCAAGCATCTTTTGGGAAGTGCTCCCGTCTCCAAAGCACAATACCGTGCGGCGATGGCCAAGTATCATGAAGAAGGATATGAGGCCTGCATTGATTGGTTTGTGGACTCTATGGGATATGATAAGGATTTCGGAGAGTATACTGTGCCATACGGCGTGTACAAGGGTTGCTATGCGACTAATGAGCTTTTCAATCGTAGTGTAGCTATGCGTTTGGCGCCTGGCTCTAGTGATAAGGAGCGCTCAACCATGCTTCAATACTGTGTGTTGAGCGGTGGCAGCCCTAGCTGGTTGAGCATCGCCAAGGCCCTGCCTCCGGGAACTGAGAAAGGTACTGGATATTGCGTTGGCGGTCGTTATACTTCCACTCAAAGGAACAAGAATGCCCCGGTCCGGATTGGCACCAAGATTCCTGGCGGGGTTGTCTTTTCAAACTGATTTCGCATGCTCAATGCGTTTGTTTTGTATCTCGTCTTTCACCTTCCTAACAGTTTTTACGAAGTCCACCTCCACATTCCCCGTAAACAGTGGTATTATTCCTAGTCAGTCCTGTCAATACAACGTGTAGGACATAAAGCGTTCAGAAAGTAAAGGGAACAGCAGCTGGAGCCGTCCTTCCTGGCCAACTCCCTCAGTGACACAAGAGGTATCTTTTGCTTACCTGCTGCTCACTGATCTTTCTTCGACTCGCTTGTGCCTGACGGCTTGTCTCCCGTCGATGAGGTGGCGATGGTAGTAGTAGTAGTGGTAGTAGAAGCAGTAGTGGTCGAAGTCGGCGAGCGAACTCGTTGCTGCGGTTGCCGCCCTCTGCGGTCTGAAGCAAAATCATCATTACCAAGAACCGTTAGCATACGTCTATTCGAACTCGAGAGATGAAACTACTCTGAAATAGCGGCGACCTACCTTTCTCACCAGAGAGGAAGACCATCACCCAAACTCCTATTGCAACGGCGTGGAGAACTGTGATTATCAAGACGATTATATGAATTGGCTTCAGTTCCAATGGATCGGCGTTTTCCGCGCTCAAGGTCTCTTCTACTTTCGCTTCCACTTCTGAGTCCATGATGATTCTCGCCTGTTACTCGGCGGGCTCCTGTACTTGTCGAGTCTTTTGGTGTTGACAAAAAGAACAAGAGTCCTCCGAGTGTGGTACACTGTATGACAGGCTCTTTGAGTTTCGCTGCCTAAATCCTTGGGGGGGGGTTTTAATTTCAGATTCCGTCGATCGCAGTATTTGGTGCGCTACCCTAGGGAGAAACAAGGTTTTAATCACCTCGTCTCCAAACGCTACGACGCTTTGAGCGCAGCGCAGTGTGACCTACTCCACTTTTGTCGTACTTCTTGCGTCCGGCAGGAGCCGAATCGACAGGACATCACTGGCGCCACGTTGTTAACCAATCAAACGGCGGGATTCAATATATGCTATTCAGCCAGTTTTGCCAATAAAGTTCGATAGACTGGTCGCCAACCACCGCCTCATACTGCATCAAAAGCAGCGCGGCGTTCATCTTCAGAAGGCCCCGTCTTTTAGTAGGAACATCTTCCAAGGGGCCTTCTACAAGTAGAAACATCTTCGAAGCATTTCTCAACACCATACCATACAACTGAGAAGTAGAAACGGCTTTAAACATGATCTTTGTCGAACAATAGGTTTAGATTATGGTCTGCATATGGGAACGTTGGACATTCCCCAAAATCTGTACCCCGCTGGTGGTACTGTTCTCAGATGTTCTGCCACCCCCCTCCACAGGCACCGTATGGCTGGGTTCAGGATATTCCTGCACCCTCTCACTTACAGCTTACAAGTAACAAAGAGTGTGACTCTTTCGTCCCTTAAAAATCTTACAAGCTTTGAAACCCATTACTTGCACGGCTTTCCGAATTACGAGATAAATTGTTAAGATTTAGCAATCAGAACGGTTCAATTTGAAATAGAAATAACCTGACCAAAAATAGTCCTAGTGGTGTCAAAAACGCACAAAACATTCAACAGAGGAAACAAAAAGACCTCAAGGCTTTGTTCGAAACGTAAGAATCTCGCACTCACTTGCTTCTCGTTGACATCTTAACAAAGCGAAGGCATCGCCAACAGCGCGTTTGCGCCTTTTGTCTGGTTTTTTAAGCACATGCATCAACCTAACTAGCTTCAATACACTGTCTGTGCCGCAACAGAGCTGCGAGTGGCTTGTTGTCATCACCGTACTCCTTTAAGAGAAGCTAAACGGTGTTGCAACAAAGTGACACCGGCTACTCGTATCTCTTTTGATGATTCGACTGTCATTTTTCTTGTCACTGTGACTCGTATCGAGTCCCCAACAGAAACGAAGACGATTGTCTGACGGTTTCAATAAGTGTATTTTTCATTTTCGCCAACTAAATTGCGAACCTTTCTCTGCGATTGTTTTGAATAGTTTTTGCGTCCCGTATAGGGGCTCGAAAAGGTCTTTATTTCTATAACACCCTGTTGATCGTATGGTGTTCTTGGAGAACCTTCTCAAACTTTGTCAAAGATGTTGTAGCTTTCTCATCGGACAAATTTATAGGCTAAACTTTGTGATATACAACTGCGTTGCTTGCACAAAGGCGTTGCGAGCAACGTAAATCGTCGGTTCCAGCGTTCTTCGTCTGTGGTTTTTGATCATTAAAGCGTATGTTCTGGAGAAACGCCTTGTATATTGGCCACAGGCTCACATCTTTGAAGCTTTTTTGCGGTCCAGCGAGTTATTCGCGATACCGGGCCATACTAAGCTTTATTTTGAAAGTCATGTTGGAATTGGGGAACTCCTTGCTAAGAAGCAAGGCGTCGCGAACTTCTTTAGTTTCAGATTTGAATGTCTCATTGATGTATGAATCGCATGGTTGAAGAAAATGAGAGATGTTGACTGGCAGTTAAATCACGTGGATACTATTCTCTTGGCATATTGAAATCCATTCCGTTCCTTTTCGAGAACTGTGTCCATCTATGAGAATAAAAACAATCTTATCGTGATGAACACGTTTGCGAAGAAAGGAAACAAATTAATCCATTAAAAAGGCAAGATTTTTGTGATCCATAGAACCTTTTGGAGTAAATTTGACGGCAGCCTCGTTCGCTATTCAGCGTTGCTTGCCAAAGCCAGTGGTATTTACAGTGCGTTTCAAAAACATATCCTTTCCTAAAACCGGGCAAAAAATGGCGTTTTCTGTACTGTAGAGCGAATTTCTCACCGAGAAAAACCTTTTCAAGTAAAAAACCTTATTTCTTAAACATATCCTTTATACAATATAGAGCTCCATTATGACTTGTGTACCGCCTTTATCTCGCCAAAAATATATGAAAAGTATTAGAATGGACCTCAAAGGCATGATTTCAACTTTTATAGCGCAAAAACAAATAAAAATCCCAAAAACAAACAGTTATTACAGAACACTCTCTTTGGTATGAATTCAAGCGATGTTTGAGCCATACCGCATTCTTTCTAACAAAAAACGCGTGTAAGTAAGCTTTATCTGTTCTGTGATACTTCATCGTGCAAAAATAATTGAAATAAAACAGTATTTGAATGTAAAAAGTTCTTAAATATGACGCAAATTAAAAATTAAAAATTGATTAAACTATACAACAACAAAAGAATCTTCTTTTGAAAATGCACCATAAACGCAAACGTGCGTTGTGTTCCTCAGAAAAGCCTCTTTAAAAAAAAGAGTATGAAAAAAAAGATAATGTTTTGGACGAAAACTGTTAATATGAACGGACCAGGTTTCTTTAAATTCTATTAGTATGATAATGGCAAAAAAAAGTTGAGTTTTGTAAAAATGTTCTTTGGTTATAGATCTAAGATGGTTTTAGATGGCATATTTGAAGTAACATTAACTAAAATAGCGTTTTTAATTGCTTTAATGACTTAGAAACGTTATGATAAAGTGGTAGAAAGATTTGTGCTACTTTATTCCTACTTTACGTATGAATTGATTTATTAGTTTTAGCAAGATAGTGCGCTTATAAAACAGTCAGATGTTTAGAAACAGTACATGAATGGTTTAAATATGACTGATACGGATCTTTCATGACGAATTTCCAATGTTCAGTTTATTGAAAACACCAATGGAGTGCTAGATTAGATGATTTATGGGCAAATTAGACAGTTCAGTACAGTTTCTTATTCGAAAGTTTGTATCACAAATTACTGGGACAAAATAACGTTTAATTTAATTCATTTTTTATTGAATAAATGTTAACACACTCTGTAAGTGTCAGTAGGGTTAGAGAGGCGAAAACAAACTACTGAAAGCGCGCTGTAGAGAATATGGCTGACGAAAGGATATGTTTTTGAAACAGTTTTTTGACTTGATATTTTTCATGTGTTGTTTTTATTGAGTTTACTGTAGTCGAAAAGGCATTTTACGAAATATTTGTGCAAGGGATATGTTTTTGAAACAGACTTTATTTGGAAGTAAAAAAGCTTTTTCTTTATCAATCGGATGCATCCAAGCTGGGACTGTCTTCTTACCTGCTGCTATTACAAACTGTGGAGCGAGATAATCTGAAGCAGATTCCGCTATCACAGCTGTTTGGTATTTTTCATTTTCTTTGAGGTTGTGGCGCTTGCCCAAAAATCGTCCCTCGGATGAACTGAAAACTTTCGTGTGCTTACCGTGCTTCACATTGACACTGGTTTCATCTACATTTCATATATGGTCTGGGCCATGAAATAGAGTTGGTTCAATGGCCTGAAAGTCCTCTGGTGCTTCCTTCAGAGTCCTCACGTGTTGAAGGGTATCACCTTCGAATTATTTATGACACAAATGCTTCGCGTTGCGGAAGGTTAAGCGTCAATTTCTAGCCTGGAAGACACGTAATGCGTCACCAGAAGGTATTCCATTTCGATAACTAACAAGGCGATCTGCTGTGATTTCTTCCATCATAATCTTCATAGTGTTTGCATCTAGCGCGATTTTTTCCGCAGCTATCATTGCGCCTTCAACCATTGCGTTTCCTCCAGATGGTGATAGCAGAGTACGCCTACCTCGTGTATGCTTTATTGGATCAGGAAGTGTGTTTATTTCTTCCGTTTCCTTGGTTTTGTGTGCAGCTAGAACGCCGGTGGTTGTTTTCCATGATAAAGGACCGTGAGACGCAGCTTCGCGTGGTCTTTTGCCCGTCTTCAAGAGTTTTAACGCTTCTACACGGTTTTTTTCTGTATAGGGCCGCGTTCATTTCGTCGTTTGATGCCAGCGGTCTGCCTTCTCCTTGAAAGAGGCATATTTGTCCTTCAACGAAATGTAACTCGGTGGAACAGCGCCGTGGGAAACGAAACAGAATCTTCAGCACATCTTGTTTACCAGGGATGGAAGCAACAAAATGGGTGGGTACAAAACAATGAGTGTTCGCTTCCCAATTTGAGCCGGTTCTCAAATTAAGCTGGTGTGATTGCTACCAGTTACGAGATACCAGATTTGAAATGATGCCGAGATTGCGCCAATTGAAATTCGTTACGCAATCATATACATGTCCATTCACGGTTGTTAAAACGGCTCTCAAAGACCATTCTGTATCAGTCGGATTTGCGTATGCTCCATAAATGCTGAGTTCAATTCCAAACCCGCAGAAGACACAGCTTCCGACTGATCCCCATTACAGTTTCTTTTTAATTCTTTTTCTGCTATCTGGTTTAGTGTACACCTTTTTGTGCATTGCAGACACCCCATAAATCGTTTCATCTGTTTATCTTAACTAAATAGTAACGTTGTTCAACTAAAATATGAACATGTTTATCGCTATCACTGTGTTTCTCTTTTTTTGCCTCAAAAAATGTATCCACTACTCCAAAATCTATCATCTCCAAATTAGAATTGGTGAGCTTTATATTCATGAACGACACTTAGCTTCATCAAAATTTTCTCTATGCAGTGATTTATTCATCGAAGAAAGCTTAACGCAGTGGCTTGACTACAAAAACAGAAAGGACCCGCCTCGTCTTCCAAACATTTCTGTGAACGAACAAAGTCGTCGTGTTAAAAAATGAAAAGAATGAAAAGAAGACTTCCAAAAAGCGGAAACCGATCTTGAAAACATGGCAAAACATGAGACGGTTATTTACGACATGCATAGGTACTTTTTTTAATCCACCTCAACGCAAAGTATAGCTTTTCAAGTGCGGAAGAAGATAAGATATCGTTTTGTTTGGTACTAGAAGTACAACATTCGCGGTTTACTGCTACTAATGAGATAGTAGACCGCTACGGCTTGTAGAACCCGTTAAAAGGTTGAGTTTATGTCTACGGAGTTTATTCGGAAGGGTCGCATTGCTTTTCGCAGGTGTTGGTAAGGATTGCAAACGTTCATATGCCCGTTGGTGGGATCCTGTTGTGATCACCTTGAAGGGTTAAATGATTAGCAATTCAACTCTCTTAGCAAACGGAAAGAAACTTTTTTTTCGAAACCCATTTCATGTAGAATGCGCATCTGTTTCTCGATTATTCCAGAGGATTATTCCTTGACCAAATAGAAGTCTCTTTTATCACGTTTTGCCTTGAACAACCCATGAAAAGGATTAGGTTGTTTGTAATTGTCAGAAATCGATGATCTAGATTGTTCTGGATTAGAGTGCAGTTTTTACTGACTCTTAACCGTGTAGAGGCACACAAAAAGATGAGAAACAGACGGGCTTTTTTGGGAAAAAGTAATACTCGAGAATAATAACTGCCTGCAGGAAGTTGTACGGTGCATTGCTCAGTGTGCCATACATACTTCGGCGTCTTTTTCGCTCAGTAGCGAAGTACTAATTCTGCATGTTTGCAACCCCATACGAGACGCATTCCATTGTATCGAAGCATAATGTAGTACAGTTGTTGGAGAAAGCGTAACACGTGACAGCGAAGGAACACGAGGAGCAAGAAGTCATATTGACAAAGGCGAGGGGTCACTAAATACACACATTGAAATGAAAGGGTAAGAGTACGTTTTATCAGAAAGCCTAACATGAATTCCAGCAGGCTGGAGGACAGACCGCTACTGAAAGTGGAAAAACGCTAATATAGAATGCAAAAAGTGGACAAACGTAACAGAGATGACGATCGGACGGGAGAACGCAAAGCGGAAGGAGCAACCGCTACTTAATCCGCTCAGACAGGCAGTGAGCGAGGCACTGAAGGAAATGGGAAAAGAAGCTTTCCCCAAAACACGCCACGCTAAATACCCTCATAAACTGACCGCTGAGAAGTTCGACTTCTCTGGGGCATCCCGAATCACTTCGCCCTCATCTTTCCCCAACATTGAACGACCCAATCCCGTCTTACAGCCTTCTCGTTTGAAATGTGTCATAGCCGATAGTGATCCAGCGAGAACAGTTAGCCACACCGATGAGGTAGTTATGACACGTGGTGGACCTGGATGGTTGCGGGTATGCGCCGTGTACTACAGTGATTTAGTTAGCAATTAGCTTAGCTTTTGGCTAATTTAGTATTATTCAGATAGGAGTGAGTAGATAGGGAGGCGCCCCTCTAAATCTACGTCTCCAAAAAGGTCAACCAGAAAGGTTTGTGTATCTAGAATACAAAGAACTGGACGCCTTCCATCTATTGAAATCGGCGCTTTTAAAACCTTCTATATTGGCATTGCCTAAACCGGGAAAGCCATACATATTGGATACTGATACCTCGGACGCCCAGATTGGTCGCTTTCTAATGCCTGAGCAGGACGATGAATCAATGGCACCAATTGGTTAATGGAGCCGAGCGCTCACACTGACGCAATAAAACTACTTCTTCACGAAAAAAGAATGCCTTGCGGTGATATGGAGCATGTCGATGCTGTGACCCCACTCATATGGTGCGATTTTTACTGTACGAACGGATCACGAGGCCTTCTAGTGGATATTAGGTCTGGCAGACGCCTCCGGACGGTTAGATCGATGAAGACTCCGACTCTCGGAGTTTGAATATGAAGTCAAATACGGTCCTAGTATAAAACATAACTTCGTTGATGCGATGTCCTGTTTAAATACCGATGAGCTGGACACTGAATCAGTTAAAGATGATATAAAATGTTTCACGATTCAGCTGACAGAACCATATAATAAAGACAAACAAAAAGGATCATGGGATGATGAAGAAGGAGGGGGGGAGGAATCATTGGAAATAAAATCACCTGAAAGGGTAGGAGCCATCGAAGAAGGGGAGGACACTCCCATATCTCGAGTGAGGTTCTTGCGAGCGCAAACTACGGACATCTATTGCAGAACATTGAAAAATCAAATTGGCGGCAAAGGATTGCAGTTCGACACAGACCATTAAGGTTACCTAGTGCATCATTCTATCCTGGAAGGAGCACTCGAGAACGTGGTACCAGAATCTCTACTCACAAAAATATTGCATTTAGGGCATTACCGAAGACTTTCAGGTCATCCAGGAGCCACAAGGCTATATTATACCTTGAGGAAATACTTCTACTGGCCTCACATGGCCCAAAATGTGTACACCTGTTTGGCACTCTCCGCTTCTTGGGTAAAGACCCGAAGTGGTTTTCGAAAGCACAAGAAGTCCCTGAAGCTTTTCTCCGTGGCTTGGCCCTTGGAATTTGTGGCTATCGACATTGTCGGCCCACTTCCAAAAACCTAAGAGGGTTACCAATTCGTGGTTGTCATCACCGATCGGTTTTCTAAACTCATAAGGTCGATACCTCTGAAGAGCACAACCTCGAAGGTCTTGGCAAGCGCCTTCCTGAATAATTGGGTATACCCGTACGGTGCCCCCATGTACCTACTCACCGACAATGGCTTGAACTTATCATCGAAGTTCTTTTGAAGCAGTATGTACCATGCTTGGGGTGAAGCATTACTTCACCACGACGTACCATTCGCAGACGAACGGCCAAGTGGAACGCTACAACAAAACCCTCGTGGCCAGACTACGAAAATATGTAGAAGAACATTAAACTAGATAGGCTGGTTATGTACAGCCCTTAAAAAAAGCCTACAACCTTCAAATAGACCAGTCTACGCGGACTACTCCTTTTGGTCTATTACTCTCAGGAACACCTTATTGTATTGTCCTTCAACCAGGACCCGAGAACTACCGAGCGACTGGTACACTTACATCCGCTCAGGTCAATAAGAATATACTCAACAAGCTAAAAAAAACCTTAAGGGAAGCCAATGACAAATTGACAGTAGCCCAAAAGCGGTATAAAGCTTACTACGACCAAGGGGTGAAGAGGACTACCAAGGTGGCAACTGGGGACTATGTCTTCGTTGACATCCCTCCAAGTGAATTGCGACCGACACCATTCGAGGAAAGAGACGATATTCGAATTGATGCTGATAACAAATCGAAGCTACTACCAAAGCCTACAAGACCATATGAGGTAATCTTAGCAAATAATCACACCGTTACGATTCCAATGGATGGACTCGAAAACACCGTATCGGTAGACCAGGTCTCAATAGACCCCAATAAAGATAATACTACGGCGCCCAGTGGCTACGAGATGGCCCTGAGGGCTTCGAAGCTGACTCTGAATAACTATCTGGATCAGCGATTGGAACAACCACAACTGCCCCGGTCCCCTGTCTAATACATCACCAATAAACGCAAGGTATACTTGAAGCTACAGAGACCCAACCGTTGTCCCGACACCCCAGAACCAGAGTCTATTCCACCAAAGGGAGCCCAAGAGCAGGGCTCCGCACCTCAATTAGGCGGGCACTCTGAGGTACCGGCCTCCCAAGGCGCGATCGACAGGGTCACAATCGAATACCAGCAGGTCTTCGTTATTTCGTACAGAAATATGGCTTTAACCCAGATGATGATTCATTGGAACCTTTTCACGCAATATCACGCAACTTCCGATTGCGGTACTGGCGCACTCGCCACGAACGCCCACCAACCGATGAATAAAGACCTACACTGGTGTGGTTTGCTACGGATGGGGATGAGAGACATGGGCTGTGCGATTAATCGGTGCGAGGGAATAACAAATATGTAGTCAAAAAAAGATCACGAGTGTATTGGAAGCCGCACTAGGTAAGAAACCTAAAAATACTATTCCAGGAAGTGGTCTGCATCATACGTGGTAGAATGTCCTCCAAAAGGCCCGGAACCGATTCCAGGGAGGTTCCGAGTGTGGGACTGTAAGCCCGCACTAGAACAATGTGTGAACATAACCCTGAGTAGTTAAAGGAAACGGCGGCAGACCTGAAGAGGTACCCGAGGGGAAAAGAGTAGGGAAAGATGAAGAGCCCGGTACGGACATTGGAATGTTACAGACAGAGTAATTGCTGGCGGGAGCCAGCAAAAGGCCAAAAATGGTGCCCATGAGGGGATCTCTCGAAGTGTCTGCTCGCTCCACAATGGTACTGAGATCTGCGACGTGATGCGTGACCGCCTGGTACATGCCGCCCTGAAACCGATTACGAAAGGCAACCGCCTGGTTGATAGAGGCTACAACGTCTGCGTGACGAAGAATGAGCTGCTCCGGAAGTGCGAGAGTTTCGTGCAGGGAACGCAGACCGGGACGGTTGAGACGAGAAACACACACGCGCTGGATCTTTATAAGTGCACCACTAATGACAGGAGCCATAAGAGGCTGAACACCACCAGCTGTGGTAGGATTCACCATAAGGGATTTCGCAGGCCCAGCAGAAGGGACAAAAACCGAACTGGGAACGCGGATAGAAGAAAGACCAGCGGAACTAGCAGGTGCGGGTGGTGTGGGTATGGGGGTAATACCCTCCGGATTCTCCACCTCTTGGGTAACGGACTGAGAGGATCCACCAGTGGGTTTCTCGCCTGGTAATAACCGATTCGCCTCACTGGGGATGGATAGCTTCTCGAAGCTCCAAACTTCCCGACATTGTTCATCCTTCCGTGGATGCGACTGTCACACTTCCAGGTAGGTCTCCAGCTGGGCAACGGTGTATTCCGTACCAAAGAGAATCTCATCGACATCAATCTGACGGATAAGATCCACTGTAGAGCGACGAAGACGGAAGATACGACGAACATGTGAGAAACCATCATTAGAAATCCGAGGGTTGGGGCAACGGCTGTCCCAGGTAATACCGTCGCGAGAGGCCTTGACAGCTAGAACGGCAACAAGAACGGCCCACTTCGCGAGAGCTATAGACCGAACGATATGATAACACCCCTCCTTTCGGTCGCAATGGGTTCCGATGTATGCCAGAACGAGAAGAGTTGGAACGCACAACCATTGAGGTACGTCGTAGCCCGCCCACCATTCGGGACGGGTAACATACCATTTTCTCTCATTGATTACATGACAGCTCGCTACGCTCGTACTATTACGTATCGCATTTTTAACTAAGTACTATGGACAAGTTAAAAAAATAATTTTTTGAAAACAACATTCCAATTTTTAATACGAAGCTATAGTGTTTTAAACTACCACGCGATGGCATCCGAGCGACTTAACCAAAAAATAACTAAGTCCCAGCCAGCTCACCCCCACTCCCCAAAAACCAATCCTAGACCAAAACCCATTAAATTCCTACAACCAAGTCCACTACTACTATCCGAACTAAACTTCCTTCTGATATAGGTTCCAAGCTCTAAGTTGATATTCCAGGACACAGTTTTCTGTTATAATGATTTTTTCAGAAAACTGATTCCGAGTGTCAGAATTCTGCGAGTCGGGTGCAGAATTCTGACGAACTGACTTAAACGAAAAACGATTTTCGGCTTAATTTTCTACATGATAATCCAAACCCCCAGCCCAATCTGGCGGCTGCACGTTGAAATATGTGTATGCCCTGGTGTAAACCGCCTCAAATGACTGACGTTGGGCCGGGGATAGTTCGTTGAGCGCGTGGTATAATTTGTGTGGTTGAATATATCCCTTAAAATTCTTATCGCTTTGCCAACGTCCTCGGCATTTTATATCCTGGTCGGTGAGACGAGCATAAAGCTTGTCGGTGGTCGCCCCGCCGTACCTAAGCATGTGTGGAGTGATCGCGAACGGAATCCCTAGACGTTCGACGGCTCTTCGGAGACCGGCCCGAAACCGGGCTGGATGATACGGGAAAAAGAACTTCTGCTTCTGCCAACTTCCTTCTTCTAACTAATTTGTTTAACAAAACCGCCAAAAAATACGGCCTTATCGTGACGGATTCATTACGGCCACGTTTTACTATGGCAATGTTGAGCATCCCATAGTGCGGCCGCTTTTCTGTTAGTGGCAGCATGGCGACGTCCAATACTTTTAGCTGCAATAAATCCCCTAGCCTGAGATACCCATCAAACAGCAGCAGCAATCCTACCCCCAGATCCGGATCTCCGTGTTTGAAAAGATCAAATGCCAATCCGTATACAACGATTTCCGGACACAAGCCAAAATGAAGGTTAGGGCGCGACGCTGTCCAGCCTTGTATACCTTTGATTCGCCAATACCAATTTCCCGCTGAGGTCGGGGAGAAACAATTCCAACGCTGATTTTGCCTGAGCTACACCTCCTGCCTTCAATTGTTGATTACCATGAAAAAGATCAATGCAATACCTCGTGAACAACTTATCAACTTCTTCTGCGTTCTTACATCGATGGCGAGTGACTGGTGGTTGCGCCAGCCACTCCACGAAATAACCAAGGTTCTTACGGTATCCCTGCAACGTTGCCGGTTTTACCCGCCGGTGAGCTAGATCAAAAAGCCCGTGACGGTTCATCGGCTGGATTTTTCCCACTAGGGACATAAAAATAATCCATTGTTAGGTCACCAACGAGTACCAAAGCGGCAACGCGTCTGCAGATCCGGTTAAAGCTTCGCTTCCTGCTACGTCCCTTTAGCAAAGCTCCAAGAAGCGACTGGCTATCAATGAACATAATTGCCCGTGTTCGATATTTATTCCGATTTCGAAGAAGCCAACGCAGACCGAGAATGACTAATTCGCCCTCTAGAATGTGTATCGGGTGTTTTTTCTTCCAACGATGTCGTATCGCAGTTTTCCACTCCTGTTCTTCAATCCATTCAATACGATCCGATCCTTCGCAAATTTTCAAAGGATCTCGGCACTCCGTATAAACTACTCCTCCACCAATTAAGCTTGCGTCTATACAAAGGATTGTTGTGTTGAACGGCGTAGAAATATTAATCCGGATCAACGGTGCTAGTTTTAAAATTAATTCCATCTCCTTCCGGCTAACTACGTTGCCGCCAACATATTCTTTGGTTGAGGACGCAATGGAATATATTCTTTCGAAGACCGAAAGAAGTGGCCTCCTCAATAGCATAAACCAAGCCCATTTTCCAATTATGCTTTGTACTTCTTGTACCTTCCATATCTTCTTTTTCAGCATGTTTTCAGTAATTGTTATCAGCGTTTTCATTTTTTTCCGTTTTGGCATCAATACGCCATTTTTCCGACTTCAATTCCCAAGACTTCTGTACTTTCTCCTTCTGCCGTCCATGATACTTTTGTCGCCTGCGAAGGCAAAGAGCTACGCTCAGACTTCTTTATCACGGCCCGCAGATTTCTTTCCGACATCTCTTTGCTTGTTCCAAATTAAAAATAATCGTCCACGTAAGCTCCAAATTTATATTCGCCAACAGAAATTGAATCCGCTACCCAGTCTTCCATGCAGCGCTTAGCGCGAGCTAAGATTTCTAGATAGATTTTCTGAGCCACAAAGACGGAGTGTGACCACCCCATGGGCATTGAGAGCATGACGGGGAATAATTTTTTCCTTCCGACTTCGATTGGGGGCAAACCAAAATACGTATTCATCCATCCTGGTAATTTCATTCGGTGGTATGGATTGTCCATGTCTGACTTTCCAACATAAAGCGTTCGTCCTTCCGAGATGTGTAATCTCGCCAGATGCCCTGGGTTTGGAAGATCGATTTTTGGTGGGTCGGTAAACTGAAGGTTAGCGTTCCGAGGGTCGATTATGAGCCTTTGTTTTCCCTCTTTTTTAGGAACCGCAAAAACACCATTCACAACTTTCGGTTTTCTTTCCCTCAAATCTTCTAACCCCCCTTCCACCAATTTTCTAATCAGGGCATTGTAATCTTTCGCCATCACTCCACAAAACGTCTTCTTAGCTCCTTTCACCTCTTCATCTTCTCGGATAGTTTTTGTAGTCATATATAGTAGCTGTATATCCCCTGGTAGTAATGAGATAATATCAGCCGAGGCTGCCAGACCATTTTCTGGCAATGATACTCGGTCCGGATTCAGCCAGACCCATTGGTGTGAGTCACTGTATTCGAACGTAGAATCAACCTCTCCTACGGACTCCTCCGCAACGAAATAATTTCGGCGGTATGAGTCCTCCCCGATGCCTTGCAAGATATTGCTCGCCAGGCTTTGGACAGCTTTCCTCTCTTGTACCGGTAGAAAGGGGTAGACATGCCCGGCATACAAGCAATGAAGCCCACTTCGAAGTCCCTCAAGTATACTCTGGATTTTCTTCTTGCGTTTCCACTTTTGTCGTTGTCGTGCGCTTGCTTTCTTTGTATCCCCGTCCTGTATATCAGACGCCCCTGACATAGAAAGCACGTCCCGCATGCCAGTCGAATTAAAAATTATTGTTGTTGTTGGTGTCGTTGATTTTATATTAGTTTTCGTTCCCGTCTCCTGGCTTCCGCAAGGCAGACTTATCCTTCTTAAACTCCTTACGAAGTTTTGCCGACTTGTGAAGCCTTCGCTTCATTGACTCGCCTATCAAATTGTCGTGCTCCTCTTCGAGTTCTCTGGCCGCTTCCCAGTTACCAGTCTTATCAACCATTGTCACTGCGGCCAACCTGCGAATTTCCAACTCCACCGCCAACTCATTTTTAGCGCGCATAATGCCCAAAGAGCTGATGAGGCAGTCGATAACTCGAGCTAGTGTTGCAGCTTCCCGGCGGTTCCGAATGCCCGTCAAATGACGAGCTTCAACCCACGCAGAGACCATAGGATAATTCGTCAGGGCTTTGCGGAGCATATCTTCCCTTTCAAGACTGTCAACCGAAACATATTGTTCAGGAAACGGTTTGCTAGCGAAAGCAACCCAGAACTTTTTGTTCGCCTTCTGCCGCTTCGAATTCAAAGCCTTCTTCGCAAAGCTCGAAATCCCCTCGTCTCCATCGTCGGACTCTGAACCAGATTCATTGCCGGAATCGACAACAACTCCTTCCATCGCCTGTCTGATGTCGACGAGAAAATCGTCCCCCTTTGACTTCTTCTTTGAATTTTTCCGCGACTCCTTCAATTCTTTAATGTCTTTAGTCATGCTTTTCTGCGCCTTCTCCAACCCCTTCATGAAAGAACGAATTTTCTGCATTTCACTGGGGCGCGTAGTAGCCTCTTCTTCAGAGTCAGAATCCGGAGCGGACTCGGACTCGTATTCATTCGAAGATTCACCCTCTTTGCCCCCCGTCATGCGTTTAGAACGCCCCCGAGGTTTTTGATCCGAGACGGTTACAACTCGAGTACTCGCTACTCCCTTAGAAGACCCCGCTTTCGACGCACTCCCTCCGAAACTTAGTGGGTATGTTTTATCTTCAATGCAATGGAACAAGACGTCCGTCTCTCCCTCTTTAGGGATTCCCGGAATCTCATTCCTGATTACACGAGGGAGAGCATTTTTGCTCTGTGACATTTCTCCAAGGTAAACTGAAAGCCTACCCCGAAAAGCTTCTCTTTCGACGACCAAGGCGTCTTCCCCCATGCCCTCGATTTTCTGTCCGAGAGCCCTGCAGTTTGAAATTTTGTTTGTAGCAGGTCCATAACCTCTAAGGATGGTCAACCCATTCCGTCCTCGGGACTACTTTAACCCGTAGTGCAGGCTTGCGCTTTTAGGAGGGCTGCTCCTGGCTGAGTGCGCGACCTATATAGCTCCAGCCGTCACCCGACCCCCATACAAGTGGAATTAGGTCCGGGCCTCGTATCCGCCAGGTCCCTGAGATTCGTGCCTCGACAACACTACCCACAGTTACTACTGGACAGACGTTGGTGCTTTAAACACCCCCGCCTTACGTCATTACGCAAGGCGCATGGTACAGAAATTTGAACAATTGTTTTTCAGAAAACCCTTCAAAAACTAAACAGCAATAGCGCGAAAACCGTTAATTCCGATATGCAACTTTAAAAAACTTTATAAGACTCGATTAAAAAACACGCAAAACCCCCAGCCAGATACGACCTTCACACGAGCTCCCGGATTGTCCTGACGATAAACTTGCGCACGTGGGAAAAAACCCCTGATCACCCAATTAAGGAAAGAACTTACATAATTCCGTTTCCGGACTCTAACACAAGCAACGCCAGCAAAGCCCAATGGACAACAACCCAT
Source organism: Agarophyton chilense (assembly GCA_030374765.1). NCBI lineage: Eukaryota > Rhodophyta > Florideophyceae > Gracilariales > Gracilariaceae > Agarophyton > Agarophyton chilense. The sequence continues at coordinate 355,497 of JARGXX010000016.1, forward strand.
ACGGTAACACACTTAAGCTCTGCATTTCGTCGAACCTAGCCTTAAAAAATTATTTTTCACCAGCATTCCGCAATGCCCTGTCTCGAAGTACCGATAATTTAATTTCCTCAGAAATTTGAAACAAGTTTCAAGAATTCCGAAAAACACACCAATTTGATAGGAATCACTGGCCTACGGAGGCCTGATCACTTCCCTCTCCAACAGGGATCCCTCCCTGACTTTCTCCGTTAGCCAGCTTGCGCTGCCCAGTCGACACCACTAGGAGGTGGAGTAAAGCTTTAGTCGACCAAACGCAGAGGCGTCAATTTTCGTCAAGTCTCCGGAAATAATAATCGGTAATATTGTCGCGAGAGACCTTGACAGCTAGAACGGCAACAAGAACGGCCCACTTCGAGAGAGCTATAGACCAAACGATATGATAACACCCCTCCTTTCGGTCGCAATGGGTTCCGATGTATGCCAGAACGGGAAGAGTTGGAACGCACAACCATTGAGGTACTTCGTAGCCCGCCCACCATTCGGACGGGTAACATACCATTTGCGGCGGTTCTCCGTCATCTGAGAGAAGAACTCAGTTCTATGGAAACCACGAATGGTACGAATGAGTCAATTCTGACAGCTGATCTGGGCCTCGCTGGCAGCTTCCTCGCCCCAACGATCACGATCTCGCCAGGGAATGGTGTTTAAGGGATTGTTGAACATCACCGTTTCTAGGTCAACCTTCAGCCACTTCGTCGATCTACCAATACAGTGCAATAATCACACGAGGTTACGGAAGTATAATAAATCGTCGTTACACGGCAGATATGATTGGTCACTCGGATTGGTGTTAGGAATGAAAAACCGAAACCGTGAGTGCTGTTGACGCTTTTGAAAGCAAGCCTTTCTTTCTGGACAGGAACGATTCTCCCTTGACCGCATTGTTGGAGCCAATTGCTCGGTTCCAAGACGGTGGCTGTCCCAACGATTCCATGAGGCCGAACCAGGAAGGGTGAGATGCTTAAACTGCGAACCCAACCCAGCGTCAGCATAGGAACCGACCAAGAGGTGGCCTCCAAGTGCAGCGCATTAGGCTCCTTGGGGAGCAGACAATAACGGTTGAGTGTTGCAGGCGGGGCGCTGAACCAGAACAGATCGTAATGCCCGGACCCAGGAGGAAAACTGTAACGCAATAACTGGTGGGTCAGCGTTCTGGTCTCAACCTCAGGTAGCGTGGTAGAGCGGTTCCTAATGTTTTTATCCTTGCCGGCGGCACTGCCAGAGTACTTGGTGCAATGGGCTGGCGTTTACTGCGTATTACTACAGGTCGTAGATACGGAAACGTTAGCTTGAAGACCAATTGGTGGAGCTAATGTACCAAAGAGGGTAATTTAGTATCCTAACGGTGCCTACCTTACTCTAAAGGAAAAGCGTCACTCGAGCCAAATAAATAACAATGGCGAGGCTTTGGGATCTCCCTGTTACTCTAATGCTAATCTATTACACTATACAAAATAAAATAATAATCTAAATGAGCCCAGCCGAGGTCGGGCAGTCCCCGTGGCGTCTGTAAGATACCTCAGACTCCGGCGGCTTACAAGACTCAACCTTTATCGTTTCTCTTTCACATATCTCCCTCCTTACGATTCGACCGTCGCGGCGAAGTCCAGATTGCCTTTTGAGAGACCCAGGGGACGTGAGCGCTTATGCGCTCCCATTACCATTGTGTGCGACGGGACGTCGCGTCGTCATCACCTGTGGGGTTACGAGGAAGTGTGAGCTGACCATTGGCGCAGGGGTGGCAATTAATTTGTCTAAGGACTGAAACTCAAGCTTGCCTTCAGCGCTGGCCGTAAGTGCATCGCCAGCATATTCCTTTCGTCGCGTCGGCGAGATGGTCCCTTGGCTTCTTATCTCCTGACTGTCTTTGGGGCCTTCCGTAGTCACCACTCTTCCTTTGGCGACCCTCCGCGCTTTGTCCACCGGGGTTTACGTCTGTCAGTCCGCTCGGGTCAATTCCGTCATCTTGTCTTCGCATCGTGGTACTTTTCCATTGGTCGCGCGCGATGCCGAAATCGCGTTATAAGCCCGTCGGATACGCTATTCTCCCTCCTGACTTTGTCGCTTCCTTCGGTTTTCCTATTCATTTCCCGGCGTACCAGCCTGTGGGCTGCGACACCATGGCTTCAAACAAACAAGCAGAGAGCTCCTCGGGATACCAAGTGGCTTATGAACGTCCAGGGGACCGCTATGACCATACCATCGGAGGAAGTCCACGGGCAGTGCGTCATGCCATTCTTCCGTCCTCTGTGGAAGAATTCCAAAGGTTCTGTTATTTGTATCTCGACGCCCAGAAGTTCGCTAAGTTCCTCGATTTACGGAGGGGCAGTAAGAACGCGCGCAGCGTCTTGTGTTATAACCGGTGGTTGCATTCTCCTGTGGATCTGCGATCGGCGACGCGCTGTCGCACCCTCCTCCAAGCGGACATGCCGTACGTCCACTGCGAGGAGGAAGCCTAGTACCAGTTCAGGGTGAAAAAACTCCTTTGGGACCTATACGCGGGCTTATCTCGCCTCATGTGAGATTTCCTCCGGCGGGTCACAACCTCTGGGGGCTCATGTGCTTCCGAACGCCGTATGACCGGCTGTTTTGGATGTCCAATAGGGTCTATTGGAACGACAGGCACGAGCCCGATGGTCGTTTACGTCAATCCCTGGAACTCTTCTTCTGCTGGCACCAGGTGATATTTCACGACGTGAGCGCAGACAAACGTCCTCCGTCATATCTCTCGCTGCCCAGTGTGGATGAAAACCAGTGGGCCATGTAATGGCGTCTCTCGCCGCTCCTTTTGGTTCCCACGCCGTTCGTGGTGGCGTATCATTCGTCCCAACTCATGAGTGACGACAACGACCGAAGGGCTTTGTTGGCCTGACAGATACTCTTCGTCGAGTTCGGCTTCATGACTCTTATGGCCCTCCTGGATACCGCGAAGTACGGATTCCGTGGTAATTTCTGTTCGTATGATTGGAGGGTACAGCACGACGAGAGCATACCCGGTCCTCGAGGTCGTCTAGTTCCACTCCCGGACATCATGATCCGTTTCCTAAGGAGCTTGGGCATCCAGAATATCGTTCGTGGGACCCGGTTCGCCTGCGAGAAGGGCGAAGCCCTTTTGAATCATGTCCTACATGTGGAGTTGAGCAAGACTCCCGGGTTTCTTTGTAATGACCACGACACCGACTCGTTCAAGCCGATTCCACTACATCCACAGGTTTGGGATGACACTAGTGCCTGTCCCGCCAAGCCTTTGAGGAATCAACCACCGGAAATTACGAGGCGTCATGTGCCTGACTATTACCCGAATGCTGTTGGTTTCGATTCCATGTGCTTCGAGCCTGACCTAAAAGCCACGCTGTTGGTTGCTGCTGGTATGTCCGATGGAGAATCCTTCGGTGAAAATATCTTCGTCCTACCCGTGGAGGGCCTCAATCCTTCGGTCGAGTCCGCTATTGTGTTGCCGACCGCTTCCCCTCCTCCAGCTTTTCCTTGCGTCGCTCCTCGGGATGAACTCTCTTATGAGCCGCCCGTCACCCAAGTGCACATCCCTCCTGGCGAGGTTACTGTCAAAGCCGAGAGTCCTGTAGGTGATGCGCTGGCTCATAAGTCCACTGGGGGCGTCGAAATCGCTCTGTTCTCTCCATTGCCGCATTTTTCCGCTTCGGTCACTGCTGCAGCCGCAGATCTCCGTCATGTCTGCCGTACCGTTGGTATTACGGCCTCGATGGACATTGCGACAGTTTTGAGGAAAGCTTGCTCTTGGGCGTGTCGCTCGGCGCGTTGGCCCGCGATTATCCAACAGGGTCAGGATCTGAAGACCGCCATATTGAATATACTGCAGCAGAATGCCCAATTGAGGTCCCAGAAGGTTATTGTCGACTTGGATGCCTGGTGTGGTCTACATTTGAGCGATGGGGAGGCTTCCGATGGTGACAATAGTTCCTCAGGTGAATCTCCGCCGAAGAAGCATGCTCGGCTCGCTAGGCCGGTCGAATTGGTACTTTAGGCTTATCGAGTGACCTTAGTCCCGGTTTCGCTTCTGCAAGTTCCAATAAGGACGACGAAGCTACTGTTTCGCTTTTCCAGTGAGTCCTGCTGGTGTTCCAAGCGCTTTCGCGAGCCTTGAGGTCATGGCGAAGGCTGTTAGGCCTCTGCTAATTAGTCAAATAAAGTAATTCTTGTGCTTTTCCAAAGTTGCTCCTGTATTCCTCAAACGTGCGTGCCCCGGGACGGCTTCTGAACCTTGAGATTGTCTCAGGTCTTCCTTAGGTGTCGCCTGAAGACTAACTTTGTTTTCTGATGCGGGAGTTTCGGCGAACCGCCGTGTCGGGAGAGCGTTTGGGAGGCGTTTTGGTATTATTCAGGCCAATAGTTGACCCCTCCTGAAGGCTTCGCTCCGTGCTGGCGAATTTGCGCCAATAGCGGGCGATAAAAATAGCCGGAATGGTTTGAGGATCTTGCCAAGTGTCATCCTCAGGGGTGTAACCGATCCAACGGTCACGATAGCGCATAATTCCGTCTACTCCCTGACCAGCCGAGATGATTCGTTCAATATCTTAATCCAGTTGGCTTTCATCCTCCGGAAGGAGAGTGTGGTCCAGAGGGGCGAGTTTATCGGAGTCGGTTGGGAGAGATGGATCATCGTCAGTGGCATTAACCATCGTGTACATGGGGCTAGTCGGGTCCGCGAGACCTGCGTTAGGAGTTGTGGGGATTTGAGCATCGACCCGAAGTCGTAGTGATTTCGTTGGGCCAAGGGGCTGTGACTTTGGTGATTCGGACGAGCTGGGGGCTCTTTTCACCCGATCAATAGACACAGTGTCCCGTAGGCCGTCAATTAGAAACGTAATGGTGTGTTGATTGGCCTTACAGACTTTATATGGTCCCGTGGAGCGGGGTAAGAGCTTCCGCGTAGTGTCCTCAAGTTCATCAGTGTCCTTCGGTGGCCGGTGCAGGTAAACAAGTTTTCCTTTCCCAAAGGTTCGTGTGTTCCAATTGGCTTTGTCGAAATTGACCTTGTGGCGCCGTTGGGCTTTGGTTAGTACAGCTTTAGCGGATTGGATAATGCGGTCGATGCGTCGGCACGAGTAGCGCTTCGCCTGGGTAGGAGTCATTCCTTCGGTTATGTTCTGGGGCATGATAGACTCCTGAAGTTCAACTGCCATCGGCGGTGGCGATGTCGTCAGCGTTTTCTCGGAAGGTGTTGTCCCCGTGGAAGTGTGCACTTGCGTGTTTTAGGCATAAACCAGTGGCTAAACGTAGTCATCCCAGTCCAATTGGTGCTCCGATACGTAGTGTGCAAATCAGTTCAGAATAGTACAGTTGAAGCGTTTGGCTTTGCCATTGGTTTGCGGGTGGTACGCCGTCGGGGTCACATGTTTGATACCTTAGGTAGCACAAACTTGTGAGAAGAATTTGGATACAAACGGGCTGCCATTATCAGTAAGGAAGTAGAGTTGCATGCCATATTGATATACCCAGTGGTACAAGAAGGCCGTGGCGACATCCGTGGCTGTTGTCTTCCCTAGAGGTAGGGCTCGTGTGAGTTTGGTTAACCTATCGAATATTATAAAGACAAACCGTTTCCCATTGGACGACGTAGGCAAAGGCCCAAGTATATCCATTGCGACGTATTCCATCGGGCTTGTGACGGGGAAGAGTCTCAATTTTGCTTGATGGTTGCCGCGAGCCCTTCGGATTTGTGCGCACGATGTACAGTTCCGTGCGGTTTGCCATAGGTCCTGCGCTATTAGTGGCCAGTAGAAGAACTTCCTTTGGGTCTGGTACATTCGTCGGCCTCCGGAGTGACAAGCCAAGCGAGGGAAATGGGCGAGGTATAGGAATCGCGCCCTTAGTGACCTTGGTACTACCCTTTGGAGTGCGCAATCCAGTGATGAGCGGCGACGAAGTAGTCAAAATCGGTCAATGTCCAATAGGAATTCATGGATTCCTACTAATTGGGCTGTTTTCTTGCAGTACTTGTGTTTGACTTACGCCTGCAGGAGTTGCTCGATAGTTATAGGGAGCAGCTCTTTTTCTTCTGGGTTTATCACGTTAACCTGAGGTGGTGTCAAATGGGGCGTTACTGTATCCCAGTCAAACAGGTAGACTTCGTTCTCCTTTACATCAGGATCATCCGTTTTGACCTTTCCCATAAGATCATTCATTTCCGTATAGCCCTGAGGTCTATCATCCGTAAAGGGGGTAGGAATGAGATCGTCCAATGGCGTGTCATCAGATCCGTCGGTAATGATTCGCGAGACGGCATCTGCTTCCTGGTGCTTGATGCCAGACCTATAGGATATATCGTAGTCATACTCTGACAGCCTGAGGCGCCAATGGGGGAGGTGAATTGATGCATCCGTCATATTAAGTATCCAGCGGAGTGAATCGTGGTCTGTCATTATGGTAAACCTAGTTCCCTCGAGGTATGGACGTAGTGTCAATACGGACCATACGATGGCTAGACATTCCTTTTCGGTGGTACTATAGTTGCGCTCCGTGCTGGTGAGTATCCAATAGGTCGATAGTCGTTCGCTGACTCCTGTTCCAGTAGCAGTGCACAACCCACTTGGACATCAGAGGCATCTGTGTCCAGGACAAAGACCTATTGGGCTTTGGTAAAGCCAATATAGGTGGGTTCAACAATTTGTCCTTTAGGACCTGAAATGCCTCGTACTGGTCGTCGCTAAGGCATTCAAACTCCGAAGGTGTTCCCTTTTTCAGCATTGCGTTGAGAGGGGCCGAGATTTTAGCAAACCCTTCGACGAACCGTCGGTAAACATTGCACAAGCTCACCAAGGATCGTTTTTCCGTGTGGGTTCTGGGAGATTTAGCCTGGCGGAAAGCATTCGTGGTCCGTATGGCTACCTTTAGCTTTCCTGGGAGGAAGACGTGACCGAGATAGTCCACCGAGGCCTGGAAGAAGGCGCATTTGCCGAGTTTCAGTGTTACTCCAGCGTCCTGTAGGATTTTTGGCACCGTCTTCACGTGGCGAAGGTGATTCTTTACGGTCCGTGAGAAGATTAGGAAGGCATCCAAATAGACCAGGGCGAATTTCCATTTGACTCTGGACATTATAATGTCCATAATCCGTTGGAAGGATGCTGGCGCATTCTTTAAACCAAAGGGCACACAAGTAAATCTGAACTGACCTTCATGGTTAGTGAAGGTTATCAGCGCTCTCGCATCTTCGGCCGAAGAGATTTGCCAATATCCCGAGTTAGTGTCCAGTGTGGTAAATACGGCTGCTTCACGTAATGAATCTGGACAGTCATCCATACGGGGTATGGGGTATGACTCCCTCATGGTTACTGCGTTCAGCTTCCTGTAATTGACAAAGAACCTGACGGAGCCATCCTTCTTATCCGGGAGGACAAGGGGGCTTGCTCATGCGGATTGGTTAGATGGCACCAGCTCTATGACGAAAGCTTAGCGCATTTTTTCCATCTGGTTGGCGACAATTTCCGTACCCTTCAAGCATGTACGGTATGGGTGTTGGAACTATGGTCTAGCATCATCCTGAAGGTCAATACGCTGTGTAGTGGCTCTGGTATTCCCAATCTACCTGACCACATGGTCTGGTACTCCCTGAGAAGATCAAGTATCTGGGGCCTATAGGTTTCGAATTCTGCGCCGATAGCGACCGTCCCATCCCAAGAGTCGACGTCCTCGTCGGGAGTTGGCGTGGAACGGTTATCCAATTGGGCCTCCATGATGGCTACGGGCTCGGGAAGAGTGATGCCAATCACTGTACCTTTAGGTAACCGTACGGGTTTTTCTCTGAAGTTGCTGATTGTGACAAAGAAGAGCCTGGTGGGGCAGATGTCCATTACTCCATTGGCCATCAAGGTTGGTTGCTTCAGAACCATTTTCGGGTGGTTCTGAATCGCTACAATACCTGAGGACTGGGAATGGACCGATACGGTGATTTGGGTCATCGGAGGTGTTGTTATGGCCTTCGACAGGCCAACCTTCTTGTAATTCGTGCGTTCGAAGACAACCGCTCGTTTGCGGTTAGCTTCTGGGCCTGGGGCGGAACCAGGTATGGAGATGAAAGGCGCGCGGTAGAATGCGACTTCCCAAAGGCCTAAAGAAATGGCTTTAATGTATCGTTCGATAAAGAAGGTCCCTATTATTGCGTCACCGCACAAGTCAGGACAGACAAGGAACGACGTGCGGATTTTGAAGTGTCCTAACTGGAAATAAAGTGGTACTATAATTGTCCATAACTCTACGTGATGCATCGGTAATCCTGGGGGTCTTCCCTGCCTGAACGAAATCTAGCCAACCCAGTGGGAGTAGCTTAGGATGGGCAAAGTTGGGACCAGCGCCTGTGTCCAATACGGCCAGGGTCACTCGAGAGTTGTTGGAACGAACTCCCACGGTTTCTCGAACTTTTTAATTCTCTTTCCTGAGGATACAGACAGGGTCGTTACTGTGTTCCAATTCTGGTTCAACCTGAGTGGTTCATTGTCCGTGGTTTGTATTGGGAGGTGAAGAGCTCCTTGGCTCATGACTGTCCAACTGGTTCAGGTAGGCGCTTGAAGAGGGAGGATTTGCCTCGCGTCGACCCTCTAAGAGTTTTCCGGTGGGGTTTTCGTTTCTTCCTGAGGATAGGATTCCTCTTCGGGGTCGCCCATAGGGTCTACAATAGAATAGACCTGTGGGGCTTTGATCGGAGGCGTGGCATAGCGTGAGCTTCTAGGGATCCCTGTGGCTCTTTGCTGTGCCCTGTTAAACATTCCTTCCGATCGCAACACCCTGTTATTCTCTTCCTTTAAGGCTTGGAGATGTTTGCGTGCATCGTCAGGCAAATAACTCGTGCATTCAAAAGGTTGGAAAGTAGAAAGGCACAGGAAGCAGGCCTTTGGTGAGCGAACAAAACGTCCTTGCGGGGTTGAAAGGGGGATACTTGGACGTGGGTGGTCCAATGGTCGCTTTAGTTCCCTGGGAGGGTTTTGACGGGGGCACAGACGGAGGAGCACAGTAATTAACGGCGAGGATATCTCCCGAGTCGGCATGATGGAGTGATGAATCCATGTCCGATTCGTTGGATCTAACTAAATGGGCTTGGCTTGGATTACGCAATGGATTTGCGTGTCTTCTGGATATATAAACATTGCGCCTGGATGTCGTATAGGGTTTCCCATAACCTTTGGCATAAGTAGCGACCCTTCAAAAAAAGTGTTGTGGCTTTTTCCTGTGGTAATTGCGGATATGTGTCCGGATGGGAGGGAGTACTCCCGTGATGAAGTGAAGTTTAAGCCGTCCTTCGGAGAATACATTTCCACATCGGTAAGCCTTCTTCCATAGGTAGTCTGCGAAAGCCGATTTGGTCATGGTGGAGCTCTGCCTAAAGGATATTTCTTCCTGGTGGGCATTCATTATAACGTCATCCGTGGAATAAGTTTCCACGAGGTAATGAACAACCTGAGGTTTTCACTTGAGGAGTTCACGGTCTTGAGCATCCACGAGGTCAGTTGTGCCAGATATCTTCGAAACCACTCCGTCACGTGCCTGTCCTGTGAAGAAGAATTGGAAAAGGTACAGAATGGCGACCTCGTGGACAAAGTTCTAAGCGCAGGCCGTACGGATCAAACTGAGAAACCTAAAGACAGCAATGGGTTCGGAACCCGAGAATTTTGTCGGTAATGGTTAGTTGCATCCGTTTGGCCCATTTGGCGACTCTTAGAGCCACCGAACCAGAATAGGTCGGTGACCTGTCGGCCAGCCGGTAATTCCGGCAGTCTAGAACCTCAAGGAAAAGTTCGATGGTTGTTGTCAGTGGTTTGAGGCCTTTAACGGCAGGCTCATCCACTCCCGAGTCGGTCATTCCTGTCGAGGCCGATTCGGAATCACTCGTGGCCAAATGGTCTCTTCTTTTACTTCTTTTGTTCTTTTTCTTCATGCGGTCATTTCTTTTCTTTCCAACGGAATAGGGACCTGAAGGATCGATCTCTTCATCAGATCTGATGAAGCCCTGAGGTCGCTGTTCCTCATATTGTCCTTTGGGTAGGGAAACATGTCTCTCTTCTAGACGTGGAGCTTCCCTTCTGCTCCTAGATTGCCCTTCCATTGGATTTTCCTGATGGTGTTTCCGGCGAGGGGCGGGCAATACCGTAAATCCTGGGGGTTCGGTAGGGAGTGCTATATGGAAGCCGGATGGTTGACTTGTGGAGTGGTCCTAGGGAGCGTATTGCCTGACTGGTTGGTGACTGCTCCTTGAACGGCCTGGAGAAGGGAGCCTATGTATTTCTCAGACTCCATGACCTTGGGGACGATTCGCATAAAGAGGTATTCCGTATGGTCAGCGATCGCCGTAGCAAGTCGCATGTCCACAATTGAATCCAAATGGGCTGAGCAGAGCTCACGGAGACGGGGCCAGAGAAGGTCGGCAAGCCCGGCGGGTATTCTCTTTAATTCCTTCGGTCTTACGCGGTTCTCCTTGGAATGTTACTTGCCTAGAAGTGGCCCTGGTAAGGCGTTCTCATAAATGCGATGCTACCATGGGTTCTCTGCGAATCCTTTCAGGGTCGTACAGGGGAGTCAGTACTCCTTGCGGCTGGCTTCTCGTGCTCCTGCGGTCAAGAACATTATCAATCTGAGTTTCAGGCGAAATAGTTGGCGTTGCAGTGGCAACTGTTTCTGCCGTAGGAGTCATATGGTCTGGTCGGTTGGGTGTGTTTCCGGCATCAATAATGGCGGTTGCTTCTGTACTTCTGGTCCGTTGGGTAATTAAACCAAAGGTTAGAAGCCGGATAATTCTTCTCTCCAGGGGCCCGTTCAATTATTCCTAAGGGATTCTAAATCGACAGACCAAAATGTAACGAAATGACTGGTGGGTCAGCGTACTGGTCTCAACCTGTGGTAGCATGGTGGAGGGAGTCCTAAGGTTTGTATCTTTGGCGGCGGCACTCTCAGAGTACTTGGTGCAATGGGCTGGCGTTTACTTGTAGTTCTACAGGTCAGAACTACGGAAACGATGGCTTGAAGACCAATTGGTGGAACTAGTCTACCAAAGGGGGTAATTTTGTATCCTAACGGTGCCTCCCTTACTCTAAGGGAGAAGCTTCATTCGAGCCAAGTAAAAGGTAGTGGCGAGGCGCTGGGATCTCCCTGGCACTGTAATGATAATCTATTACACTAGTTAAAATAAATTAATAATCTAAATGAGTCCAGCTGAGGTCGGGCAGTCCACGTGGCGTCTGTAAGATCCCTCAGGGCCTGGCGGCTTACACGGCTCAACCGTTATTGTTGCTCCTTCACAGGGGGGGGGTCACATTCCGTTCCACGGCGCCGCGCTCATCGTGATGGAACCCTCCAACGCCGTTGGGAATGGCGTGTAAAGCCGTACAAAAACATCCGTCGCCCAACTGCGCGTCCCGCGCGACCGCCGTGGCGGCCGCAACCGTGCCGCACTTGCTGTGTCAAAGCACCATCACTACTTTTGATTTGAGTTGTTGCAAGGAGTACTTAAAGCGAACGTGTACCGAATTCTCCCACGGGACGTTGCCGGCGTTGCAGATGACGAAAACCTCGCTGAGACCTGCACGGAAGATGATTTAGGGCGACACGCGAGAGTGGGCACATATGATGAAGATTGTGTGCGATTTCTGACTGTGGCGGACCAGGTGCGTGCAGTCGGCATCAGGTGCGCCGGGCGTGGCGGACTACTTCGGCGACGCGGCGTAAGTAGAGGAAAAGTTGAGTTCTGGCGCTGATTTTGGTATGTTCAAGTTTTGCAGGCCACGAGCAGCTAATTTAGCGAACGTGACGCTGGCAATCCGTGCACGTTGCGCTTGGCAGCATGATGTCCTGTCGCGTCATGGAACATGTGATATCTATGTATGCGTTTTCCACACGCAAAATCGGGGTGCGTGTTTTCGCGAGGTGGCAAAGGTGGCTTTTTTGTGCGCTGCTGGTGGCGATGGCCCACTCCAGCCGCGCCGCTTCGACGGATTTATGGCGAAAACAAGAAGCAGCCCAACAATATGTTTGTTCGTTTCGTGTTGGGTTGGGCTGGAGAAGTCATCGGCCTGAAGCCCACTTTTCATCGAACAGAACAATCCTGTGCTGGTCTCAGTGTTTGATTCATGTATTAATGCGGCCACGGTTCCTGACCACCTCCTCACAGATCTCACAAAAAACATCTTGAAAATGTGTTTCGAAGAGTTGGCATCGGACATTCATCGAGCCGCAGTAGACTGGGGGTATTTTAGCGCTACTACAGTGAATGGATGGTCTTCCCGTCCAGGGTAATATTCTGCGTTGGGAAATATCTGGCAAGCAGAAGGGACTCTTGGGATTGACGACGTCGGGACTGCTCTATGTTCTGATGTATGCATCTCCTGTGTCTGAAAAGTTGTGCGAGGGGATCGTGGAATTTGTTTTCGCGCTACAATTTCTTTTGCAAGATATGGTAGCCTGCGTCGACCTATGGCCAGCGAAGGGGAGAGATGATGTGGCGAGCATGCATTACGCGGACCACGAGGGTGCTCTACGGTATCAGTGGGAGATGAAGAGAGTAACGAAACGGTACTTGCAAACGACGATCACTATTTACTGCACAAGTGGAGAGAGCGCGAAGGTTTTGAAAAATACAAACACTCATCGAGCTTTCGACCTGTGCGTTCAAACCATTCCAAAATTTGCAAAGGCCTGGAACTGCTCTGAAAAGGTTTTCGAGATGGTTCAGAGATTTTTCAAGGACTTTTTTGAAATGAATTCGCATCATGAATGGCATCTCACAGCCTTAGAGAGAGCCATCGCTCGAGACTGTGTGGGGCAGCGGCCCACCCTCAACTCTTCATGTTCGACAGGGAGGAAGAATATAACGGGAATTTGCGATGGGGCTGCGCAGGCTGTTGTTGAGGAAAATGTATTTGAATTGGACGACACGGCAAGGGGTACAGCTGAAATACTGCAAGCTTTCAAGCAGAAGATGCAGGAGAGCTTTCGAGAACTGTTCATGACGCAACTGCGAGACTGTGGACTAGTTAATCTCCCGTGGCGACGACGCTTCGAATGGAAGGCAGTTATTCGAGACCGAGTGTAATGCCGGCCTCCATATAACTCGGAGGAAATCCGCCAGCTGTAGCAAATAGCAGGAACTCAAGAAAGGCAAGGAAAGAACGTAGAGATGTTCCGGCGGGATAGATACGTATCAGTGGAGTAGTACGGTCGGCGACAGCGCGCCTATTCGCACAACTCTGTTAAAGAGGGCAACGCAGCATCACTCACTCTTAAAGAATGCGGGGATACAGGTATGGTGGTAGGTACGCAGGGTGACAGAGAAGGAGTTCAGAAACTATTCATGGTACTTTGGATTGCAAAGAACTATGACGCTGGGGTTTGCAGTTTTGTGAAAAGAATGGTAGAAGGCTAGGGAGAGAGTACATGCTCGCCAAGTTAAATGCAGCTCATGCAATTCGGAGTGGGTGTGCGCCGCGCGGGTTTAAATCATGTGTGTGACAATGGATGCCAATTCGTGAAAGAAGAAGAAACAGCCGAGCATAGAGCCACGAATGTGCATGGTGTGACGTACAAGTTATTGACGAGAATGGATGGATACCCCTCATGCCTAGGGTAGGTGAAAGGACGACGGGGCCCATGCAAAAGAGGTGGATCGCAATCAACGGTGATGCTGTTTTGGTTCTTGGTTGTTTCCTACACTATTATCGAGGGCAGTGATTGCGTGCAAATTTTTGGGCGCCAATGTACGCAAAATGGCTTGTAGCGCAGAGAATGGATTCCATTGGTTCTCAATAATATGAAACAACTGTGATAAGCGTACAAACCAGTGTTTTAAGAAGTACTGCACAAATGCATTCCTTTGTGCACAACTACTTGGGTTTGCAAGGGACCAGCAACTCGAATCACTACACCAGTCTTCACATATATCGAACCACTAATATTAAATTATCACATCATTGTATTTCAGCAAACAACCAAAATTTCGAAGCAGCGTTCCATAATTTCCACTTTACCGCACCACCTTTCTTCAGTTGGTGTTCCTCTACTTCCTCGGCAGCGGGCTAATATTTTCACATCTGCGTACCACTATACGATATAGAGCACCACCGCGCTTTGGTGGTGAGGCACGCGTAGAACCAACTTTTCCTTTGGAATTCCTTCCGCTTGGAGACTTGGATTTCTTACCGTATCTTTAAAGGCAGTGGCCCACAACACTATAACAGTCGAAATTTATCATGCAGCGTGGTTGTTCAGGATTCCATGGACCCAACCCAGGCGAAAGAGTCCCTGAAAAACTGATGGAGACAGTCTCTTCTACCGGGAGGGATCCTTAGCACCGAGGTTGTCGACGCCCGATGCATTTCGCCGATGTTGGTCCGTCTATCCAGTTTATAGTGCGTTTTATTACTGTCCTGAGTACAGGTGACAGCCCGAAATTCATCGTGGTGGAACTTTTAACCTCCGCGTGTGCGTGCTCGAATCTACAATGGCGTGATCCTTGATGTCTTTTAACACGAATCACAATCCGCTAAAAACGGTTGATATAATAGACCTAGTTGTTCGGGTTGCATCTTTCCTGGTGAATCTCAAGTTTTTTATACCGGTCATTAGCCGCTCCAGTTACATTATCTTGTGACTTCTTTGATAGATTCCTCGATGCGACTAAGCCGCGCATAAAGTGTGTTGATATGGGCGGTGATTCATCAATCTCCATCGCCCGTCGTCCGCTAAAGCAGGCTTCGAAAAACTATGTACCATTTCCTGCGTGTGCAGAAACCACCACCTTCCTCCCAGGAATCAAGAAAGCTCCGCGCTGATATTTCTATCCAAATCGCAGCGGATTTCCGATTATGGGTAGTTGTTACTACCTGCTGACATGTTCTTTGGGTGATATAACCTGTATCATCCCTTTAAGACATGTCTGATCTCGCCTTGGTGAATGGAATAGTGCACCTGGAACGTGACAAACCGTTCTACGTGTTAAATACCAACCTTGGTTCGACATCTTGGTTTTTGGTGAAAAGCCAAATGAATTGTTCGGTAATGACCCACCCCAGCACAATGATTCGTACTCTGGTAACTGCAGCCGAAATAATCGGTCTCATTCACTTTAAGAACCAGGATAAGACTGTAGCCCAGTCTCGGAATGATTAAGAAGCGAAAAATGCAATGGACGAGAAGGGAAACCCCGCTTCAACGAGTAACGATCGAATTGATCTTGTGAACAAACTCGATGAACTCGATCTCGGTCACGTCCCGTAGTCACACTTTGAACAGTTGCGTGAATTGCTACTGGACTTTACCAAAACTTGGGATGGCTCTCTTAGTGGGATAATTACAACGTAACACATGATTGATCTATTGCTACATGAAAGTCCAGTCGGTTTACACCCGTACAGGGCAGGTCCGAAGGCTTGTAAAGAGGAACAGTTTCAGGTGGGCAAAATTCTCTGCAGAGACGTGATAGAACCGGTTCAATCGCCTCGGGCATCTCCAGTTGTACTGGTTCCAAAATACGACGGACCGTCACACTTCTGTATCGACTATCGTTGCTTCAACGAAGTAAAGATCAAAAATGTGCATTTGATTCGATTTATAGAAGAGTACATCGATTCCTCCGATACCGCTACCATTTTGACGGCGTTGGACGCCAATTGGGGAAATTGGCAGGTACCCATTAGAAAAAAGGACCGAGATGAGATCGCTTTTGTTTGCCACTGCGACCTCTACAGTGTCAAAATGATGCCTTTCGTTTTAACCAATGCTATGGCTACCTGTCAAGGAGCAGCGATAACGGTTGAGCTCTGTGCGCCGACGGGGCCTGAGGTATCTTACAGACGCCACGTGGACTGGCCGACTTCAGCTGGGCTAATTTAGATTATTATTTTATTTTAATTAGTGTAATAGATTATCATTACAGTGCCAGGGAGATCCCAGCGCCTCGCCATTGTTTTTTACTTGGCTCGAGTGAAGCTTCTCTCTTAGAGAAATGTATGCACCGTTAGGATACTAAAATATCCCTTTTGGTACATTAGGTCCACCAATTGGTCTTGAAGCCATCGTGTCAGTAGTTCCAATCTGTAGAACTAGGCAGTAAACGCCAGCTCATTGCGCCAAGTACTCTGGGAGTGCCGCCGTCAAGGAAACGGCCCTCAGGACCCGCTCTACCACGCTACCTCAGGTTGGGACCAGTACGCTGATCCACCAGTCATTGCGTTACACTACCTTTCAGTGTGCCAGAGACATTTCGTTGACCTGCCTTAATCGGGATACGCGTCTTATCTATCCGGACGATATCATCGTCTTTTAATACGGTTATAACGACCACATCAATCATGTGGGGTATATAATGACCAAGTTGTGTATTGCTGGCATAAATCTCAAATTGAAGAAGTGGGAATTCTTACCGGATACATTCAAGTATTTTAGGCAAAAACTCCGTCGAGAAGGTTTATATATCGAGAAAGCTCGAGTAAATTCCCTTTGACAAGCGAATGAGCCCCGTAATCAAACAGAACTTTGTTCCTTTTTGGGGTTGGTCAATGTCTACCGACAGTTTGTTCCTAACTCTGCTGACACAGCAAACCCTTTACACGATCTTTTGCGGAAAGGCAAACCAGAGAAGCCGGAACGCTCTGCGTCCGCCCAGACGGATGTGCATTAAACTCCATAAAAAAGGCGATTATCTCAGAACCGGTAATTCTGCTACCGAAACCCTGAATATCTTTTTCTGTATACAGGAACCCCAGTAGCTACCAAGTAGGATGAGGCCTGTTTCAGACAATCTCTGAAAAAGAACGGACACCTATTCGGTAATAGTCACGAACGGAACTACACCGTGTCGGAGAAAGAGGGCGTAGTTGTGGTATTTCCCCTACCAGCTCTTCACGCATACCTTATGGGATCGCTTATTACCGTTTACAAGGATTATTTTCTCTTACGGTGGCTTATGAACACATCGGAATCGTCAGGCCACCTTATACACTGTAGCTTCCGCCTATGAAACTATATCTTCAAAAAGATTCGCAAAAAGGGGATTCAGAACGCATGAGCGAAAAAAGTGTCACTTTTATCCAGAAATTGGAAAGTTTTGGCTTTCAATAGCGAAAATAACCCGTGTTTTCTTACCGACTATTCAAGACCAGAAGAACCCGACTCGAACGATGATTTTCTCATCACGAAAGAAGTTGAGAAACCTCTACCGAGCTATCTTGGCCGTGGAACTCCAGAAAAGATGTTGTAAAATCATCAAGGTGCCCTTTTTTGGACGATGATACGAACTCGTCTGAACTGTGTAATGGAACTCTCTTTTCAAAGGAACGAACTTGGTTAACTCGTAAGAACGGTGAAACGCTTGCCACATGTTGAAGTACTGCATGCATTATAAGCTAGGGTGTCACACCTATCGCATTACGAAAAGCTCAGGAGACACGCTGAGGGGGTGGAGGGAGACGGAGGGGGGAGGGGGGGGACGTAGCTTTATGTCAGCTTCAGAAAGAGATTTCACTGGTCAGCTGTAGCTTTGAACTGTTACGAAGTCGTACGATTTTGATCCAATTGCTCGAGAAATCCGGAAAAGCTACGCCGTCACTCAAAAAGTTAATATCATTCCAGACAAAGGCGTTGCTTGCGCTCGTTGCAATTGACATAATCGAACCGATTGTATCTAATAAACGTATACAAGGGTTTATATTATTTATCACGGATCGCTTTTCGAAACTGGTTTGAGCAGTATCTCTACAGATGATATTCAGTTTTACGGTGGCCCATGTGTTGGTTAAACTTGGCATATTCTTCTCTAATTCGTTGGTTAGCGTCCTTTGAGACAACGGGAAACAACTCGCATTGCGATTCTTCGAGGATGCGTGTTGCATTTTTGACGTCAGGATTTGCTTTAAAACGGTATAACATTTCTCATTTAATAAAAAAACTGAACCGTTCAACCGAATTCTGCTCTCTTCTATCTGTTAAAGCATTGAAAGGAACCCCAAAACTTAAAAATTGTTACCCACGCTTTGACGTTCGAGTTTAACACGCAGGTACACAAAAAGACTGGTTTAAATGCAATTAAACAAATTTTATCGCTTACTTTCCCACCAATAAAATTTCATTCCATTCTTCGTTGGATTTGTTTTTTTTGGGAGATATTACTGCCAGGAATGGAAAGCCTAGTTCAAGACACCATTACGCATAGTATGTAGTTGCATGATTCGAATAAAACCACTTATTTGCGTGATTTAGACGCTTGCATCAAGATAAAATAACGCCAATTAAAGTCATTCATCATAAATGTATATGAAAGAATTAAAGAGACCCCGACGTAACAAAACGTCACAAACTCTCACTCATCTTTGATGGACCATATAAAGTTATTTTTGTCAAAGATTTCGAACAGGTCGTGAAAATATTCAACATTCAAGAGCGTATTTACAACGTTAGCGTTGTCTTAGCACTACCACTTTCCATGGAGTTATTCAACACGGAGACAAAAACCTTTTTAGCGCAAATCGCGACGACAGACGCCATTGTGATGAAAAGATCCTCAGTTTTACCATAACATACTCTGAAACTGTCTAATTGACCGATGTTATCGGATTCTGGCCAGAATGGTTTTTCTTAGCTCACGCCACCGTGCGGTGTCTAGTCCCGCCGGTTGAGCGTTTCAACTACCTCTCATGACGCTCCGTCTAAAGAGGGGAGGAGAATTGCGTGTTGCGGCGTCTTTTTCAATCTTTTTCTGGCCTATTTGATTCCACAAAGCCCAAAAGAGGGCTCACAAAAGGTGTTCCAAAATGAGCCGTTCTGATTGCTAATTAGCACGTAGTACACCGTGAAACTCAACTTGGGAAAATTTATAGGCTCTAGAATAAATTTACTGCCGCTAACGCGACGAGCATCACCACGAAAACGTTCGTGACATTTTGCCCAAAGGCATTGAAAAGTAGTACAGGTCACTGGAATTGGCCTGTGATAAAATGGATCCCATGCATATTTCCTACGTTCTTTCTCCTTGCAACCTCTCCTCACTTTCCGAAAACGTAACTCGCTGCGTCCAACCGTTGGTCTTCAACATGTAGCGGCGACAGTCGCGCCGAGGAACTCCCTGGCAGAGTGCCCACGACTGCAATTTTCCTTAACTATGGCGCACATTCAAGCATGCACGATTATACGGTTCTACGCACCTTTTGATGCGTACCAGACCTCAAAGTTTTCCTATTCATATTACCTGGCGCCCAACAAACCTCTGAACGCCTATTGTGTTCAATTCTGGTCTCTGGCGCCAAAACCCGCTCGTTTGCTTCTATTTAAGCCTGGTTGTCTCGCGCCGGCTTTGCTTCTCCTATCTGCAGAAACCGAGCAGTGTCCACCTCTATCTTTATAATTGATTACTCTTTGAGACTGTGTCACAAGCAGTTCGTCTTGGTCTACCCCCAAACCTCTTTTAACCTAGCCCGCCGTCTGCATTTTGCCATTGTTATCCCGGCGTACACATGTCATCTGCGCAAAACTCACAGGGATCTTTTAGCACTGAGCGGAAGAAGGTAGGCCGCAAGCGAAGCTGGTGGACTGAAAAATACTTTGTTGCCGAAAAGGAATCAACGACTGGGCGTCAGTCTCCTAAAAAGCGCGTATTCTGCAAGGCCTGTTCATTTACATCTATTTCGTCTACGCCGAATGCAACAAAATTAGGGAGACATCTCCTCGAAAGCAAGGGGATAGAAAGCGATGTTAAACAGCGATTAATTGAGCAGCCTCATTTGGCGGCCCATTATCGAAAGCTCGGAAGCACTTCCATGTGCTTTGGTGTCCCACAGACGCCGAAGAGGCAACACAAACGGCCCAAAATGAGCGCAAGTTCAGGACACAATTCGGAGTTGCATAAGGTAGGCAAAAGGGAACCTGGTTCGGTAAGCGAAGAGAGTTGTGATTCGTACAGAAAGCGTTCGAAACTCAACGAGCTGTTGACATTACTTGTGGTCAACCATATGCTCCCGTTTTCGGTTCTGAGTCGAAGAGAAGGCGAGGATGAGTTATTTCAGATCATCAATCTTTCGAACCCGGCCTTAGCAGAACAGGTACCAACCGTTGCAAAGATGTCCGGGAAGAACTTGGAGGCATACTATCAGCGTGTGAGCAACCGCGTAAAATCTTCCATTACGGCCGCGCTGTCGCAATCTTACGGTACGCTAATCTTTGATGGGTGGACTGATGGCCATTAAGAGAGCGTTGTTAACATATTGTTATCCATCACAGGGGTCGAAAGGTCGAGAAGAACGTTCTTTCTTCGATCAGTTTACACAGGTTCCCAGACGTGTAACCCTTCTTTCTATGCTAATGTGGTGGCAAACATAATGTCACACTATGGAGATATGAAGCGTATTTGCGCTGTAACAAGCGACAATACCAGTTGCTGCGTGAAAGCGAAAGAAAAAATGACTGAACAGTATGATTATCTGATACCTTGTCGAGACCAAACACATTTAGCAAACCTTCTCATGCAGGACATTGGTAGTCTGCCGTGGACCAAAGAGATCTTGACTACTGTCTCAACCATCGTATCTGACTTGAGAAACCGCACCAAATTGTACTTTCGCTTTAAAGAATTGAAGGACACCCACAACAACATACTTCGGAACAATGGATATGTGGCGAGCACCCAGGAGCTTGACTCTTACAGCAGACCACTTCCTCTGCATACTGCTGTTTTGCCTGTAAAATTGGCGACTACAAGATTTGCAAGCTCCGAAAGCATGTTGCGATCTTTTCTACGAGGTAAGGAAGTTTACAAGAAGCTCGTGGATTGTCCTGAATTTTCGTCCAATCTCTATGGCTCTCGGAACAAAAGCAGACGTACAATTCTTGAGTACTCTGTAAAGGGCGACTCTTTATATGATAAGTGTCTGGATGTATATCATCTGTTTCGCGTTATTTGGCAGTATCTGCGCGTCTTTGACGATGAAATCTCACTGATTTCTGAGGTGTTCCCCGCTACGCGACAGCTCGAGCAGCAGCTTCAGCAGCTTCCTGTCACTCAGTTCTATACCGGCGCAAGAAGATATGAGATGTTGAAGACCTACAGAGGCCGATTAGATGGAACTGGAAGAAGGACATCGCTGTTGGATTATATACACTACGTTGCTTACTGTCTCGACAAACGCAGCGCTGGTGATGAAATCACCATGCATCACTCTTTCGTCTTGAAGCATGTGCGCCTGTTCATGAATTCAAACGTGTTACCGCCCATTCTAAATCTGGAGAGTATGTGTGGGTTTGGCGGAGCTGTACAGCGCCTCTTTGAAGACTTTAATTTCACGCGACTATCGTGGAGTACTGAATTCCAGGATGAGAATACACGAGATGGGCTGCTGGCGTACCAAAGCATTCCTACTGTCTACTGGATACAAACTAAGAACAGACCTCTGCTGCGTGCGTTTGCTCTACGAATTCTGTCTAACAGTCCATTCTCCTCCAGCGTAGAGAGAAGTGTTAGTATGCAGGGGCGAATCCAAACCCCCATCCGGAATCGAATTCACCCCGAGAAGGTTAGTAAGATGATATTTTGTGCCTTTAACAGCTCCTCGTTTATGTCGAAGAAAGTGCCCGCTGCCAAGCCCCAGAGAACATACAAGACTGTCATTAGCGCAAATGAAACCATTTCAGCTCTCCCAAACACTCCAAACTTTTCGTACTTCGGTCCCGACGATGTCTCTGATGAAGAGATCGACTTTGGGGAGGTAATGGACTGGGACGACGTCAGCAACGCCAACTTCTATCTACCTGATGTTTCCGAAATTCAGGCTGTCGTGGATGGATAGAGGTGCAATGAGTCTTAGTTTATGCTCGAGCTTGTGGTCCATCTCGTGAGACAACGCTTTTTTCAAAGATAACGCTCAATGCTACGTAGGAAGTAGACGGGCATACCGTAAAGAGAGACAGAGAGATAGTACCATTCAGTCATACGGTGCACTGCTCATGTTTAATGATCACGGCATTGCTTCGTTCATTCCAATCCACCTTCGCTTAGAGCATAACAATGTTCCCATTTGATAAAAATTGAGGCAGAAGTCCCAATAACAATATGCGCAAAGTGCAGACTCTGAGTAAAAGTCTCAGCTAATGACGACCGAGGAACGTGTTTCGTATCTCGGTGGATAGCCTCATGGGACCTAAGTTTATCTGTCGTTGCTGCTGTCCCCATCCAACTTGTTGGCTGTATGGATTGCCAAGCTGTTTGGAACGGCGATTTCCTTGTCAGCTTCATGCAGATAAGAGATAAAGTTGCAATTTTTGCTGACCAGCAAGAAGAGAATCAAACTTCAGGTTCACTTGACTCACTTTCTAAGAGCCGCATGTCTCTAGCTCATCAAAATGTTTGTCTTCGGGTTTCCAACGGTTTCCAACGGACACGAGCTCTTACGGCATTAATCCGAAGTTTTTCAGTTGCTCTTCTGACATGGCCAGCGGAGGGAGAATGGAACTGACACCGCTGAAGTGCGGGCGGGCTCCAGTACCGTGGGTATCACATTCTTTGGTGATTCATGTACAGGTAGAATTCTGACCATGTGCCGTGATATTTGAGCTGTATCCGCGCTTTTTGAAGCTCGTAGAGTTGCTTTTTTAGACGACCGTAGGTTCACTCGACAATTTCTTCGGCAAAACGAGAAGCTGGAGTGATGCTGAAACAGACGAGTTTCAGAACATATTATATCTGATGATAACGTGTAGGTTTTTTGCTTTGTTGTAAACACAGAGAATGTATTGAGCAATGGTTTTGTTACTCAAAACGATGTCCATTATGCAGCAAGCCCCTTGCAAAAACACGTCACCATCAATCATCACATAACCAAAAAAGCACCATTCATCCCTTCCAACAACACGCGGATCATACTCATCAGCAAGATGTGACGTAGTTAGACGTACCATATTTGACGATTCACCGCCAAAAGTAGTACTCAATCGAACAATCGCCGAACCAATCGAACCAGCCACCAAAAGCACCCATTTGATCACACCATTCTTCACCCGTTCCACAACGGGGTAAATCTCGGCCACTCAAGTTTCCATTCGCTTCTCTATTGCGTTGACGTCTGTAGGACAACGCTTGGAGCGGAGACACCACGAAGATGTTCGGGATCTTCCTCTCTTGAGAGACACGCCTCAGGCGGAGGAGACGCGTCCCAGCGGAGCACAGAAACAGAGCGACTCTGGAAAGGCACGACGAAGTCGGGTGTAAGACCAAGGCCAATCCGGCGGGATATACCTAGAGTGTTTAGGTGAGCACGGCACAGTCCGGGGTGTGACCAATCCTATGCGGAGCGGTACCACGGCTGTTGTCGGAAAAAGAGCGAGGAAACATTTGTATGAGGTGGACGAGCGAGGTGAGTGAGGTGGCCACTCACGAGAGCCAAAAAGGAGAACAAGAGGAAAACGGGGGCGAAACCCTATACAGGGGCGAGACTACAACAAGTGTCGGCGATTAAATATGAACCCACGGTGGTGGTAGCACTCTGGTCGACAGAGGGGTGGATGAACTAACGGGCAACGGGCGCTCACGCAGTATGCGGTGAAGACGCGCCGAAGGCGAAAAGTTCAGAGCCAAGACTCCCTCCTTGGTCTCCCAAGAGGGTCTTTACTGGGGAGCAGTGCTCAACCTTCTAAGTAGTGTGGTGCGTGGCCCCTGACAGTGGGCGCGCGCCCGAAAAATAGACACTAATTAGCAATAGCGTAGCCAAATAAATACTAAAAATTACTAAATAATACTAACCATTAGGTAGAATCCGGGCCACGTATGGCACGCCTCGTACTCAAGCTTCGGCATCCGTGCAGTCCACTTGTTCTACCCGTGTGCACTTCCGGTCCTAACCGGCCGTCAGCACGCAACAGCGGTATAGCTTGTCATAGCCCAAGCTATTCCTCAAGCGAGCGAAACTTCTAAGTCCTGCGAAGAAACCCCCTTGAAAGGCATTTTCCTTCACATCTTCCTCCTTAGGGGACGAAGATGCCGTCGACATGGCGGGGAGGAAAGGGTCCAACCGGCATAAGAGCGAGCCGCGTAACGCGTCCAGCGACGACTCGACTGTCGAAGGCAGAGCTGCACCACCGAACGACAAACGCAC
Source organism: Agarophyton chilense (assembly GCA_030374765.1). Taxonomy (NCBI): domain Eukaryota; phylum Rhodophyta; class Florideophyceae; order Gracilariales; family Gracilariaceae; genus Agarophyton; species Agarophyton chilense. Next base: position 379,625 of record JARGXX010000016.1, read on the forward strand.
CAACGCGGTAACCACTCCTCGAACTTCGAGCGTTCTTCCGTATCGTACGCCAACTTCCAGCGAAGACACCCCGATACCTCGGCGACCAGTACTCCTGATGAACGGTGGTAACAATCCCCGCCGGGGTTACTTCTCCGGTTTCCATTCGGCTCCCCTTCCGCGGGGGAGTGCCTCGTCAACCGCGCCGAGCCGATCCCGTGGTCCCGTTGAAGCTTCAAGCCACATCACTCCTGCGGAGGACACCTGGCCCACTTACGACGAACTCGTCGGGTTAAACCCGCGTCAACATGCGGCGATTCTCCGGAGAGCTCCGTGGTTCCATCCGACAGCGGTCTTCGACGAAGAACTCGTGGCGTCGTATGCTGATGGCAATGCGCGTCTCCCGGGCGAGCTGCCGGCTTTGATCACCACTTCGTGTGACTGGCGACGCCGTGTGGCGGTTCCCATTCACGCGATTCTGCGGCGAAGGCGCAAGTCGGCGGAAGAGGCGCATTGTACCTTCGTCCGCATCAGCTACTCACGGATCAACCGGGCAAACTTTCAATACCCCATCCCCGACAAATTCGGCTTCGACCTACGGATATACCGGAGGCAGGGTGAGATTGGCTATTGTGACCGCCTTGCCGCGTTGGAAACTTACGCATGGCGCGTTCAACCGCGAGCGCGTCAAGAAGCGACCTGCTGGGTCCGTCCGATCATTCGTGCCGAGTTCCGTCACCTTCGTCGTGAGTCCCGATATCGGTGGTTACAGAATTTCGTTCGCGAGGAGCGTCGGGGCAGGTCCGGCTTTGGGTTCCTTGTCCCTTATCAGAACACGGAGATAAACCGGATTAGTCCCTTGTACCAGTTTGGACAATACGTTCCCCTGCCTGGGTGGTGGTCCTCCGTCGAGATGTACCGGGGAGGATACGTGGAATTGCCTCCAGTCGTCTCCTATCTGGGCTCGTACCTCATCCAGGATCCGCACTCCGGCTTATAGTCCGTGGTCCTAACCGAATAGACAGTCCGCGCCGCGGCGTACATCTTGTGGGAAGCCTACGACCAGCATCGACTGTGGTATCTTCCTCCGCGTTTGCGTGGTTACACCCGGCAGCTGGACCTTCAACTCCCTCTTGGAGGTGTTAATAACGCTGATGAAGCTCCGGAGCTCATCGACATCATTGGGCGTGTCGACTGGGCTGTCGTGCCTGTCCGGCAGAGCGGCCGTGGTCAAGAAGCCGGTGGGGCTGATCGGTCCCCGGGGCGTCGCATGCCGTTGGCGGGAGATTTCAACTTCTTTAATCCATGGGAGCAGCAAGAGATCTCCGAGGCGGAGGCGTCAGAACTCCGGATGGCTCCGCGAGGCATACCATACGGGCACCCCGTGGGGTTTATCAACTCGGATGACTTCTACTACGCCTATGGCAGTGATGATCTCCCGGAGGAAGCGGGCGAATACCGTGGCGACGAGGTCATGGAGACCGTGGGAGACCCCAATGGTGCCGATACTACGGCGCGGCCGGCGCAGGGAGCGACTCACGCAGGTGCGGTGGTCGATCCAGTGGCGGCGGCGTTGCCGGACAAACCGGAAGTTATCGAGGTCCCCATACGCCTAGAGGCGGTCGTGATCTCCCAGTTCCTTCGGGGTGTTGGACTGAACGCGCAAGCGGCGAGCGGCGACATCGGTGCGATGAGAAACGCCCTCGCGGCACGCCTGGCCGGCGGGAGTAACCCCTCTAGCGATTCGGGTGGCGCGCACGGCAATCCGGGTTCTTCCAACTAATTCCTTGTGATCTTTGGTTAGTATGTCCCACTGTGCGGTAGTGTGTGCAGCAACTTCGAAAATAGTAAACTGCTTCCGTCTATGACGTATTTGTTTTCTTCCTTCTCTTCCACTTCTTCTGAGTTTCCTTCTCCAGGTCTTCTGTGCATCTTCTCCTTCTTCTAAGGGTCCTTATCCAGATCTTCTGTTCCTTTATCCCGATCGGGTGTCTTCTTATCCCACTTGGGCTCGATCTATGGTAGCCGGCAAAGCCGTGACAGTACGACGATGATACTGTACCACCTTTGACCGAGGTAGGTGCTCTATCGGTTCGTCTGAATCCCATTTGGGGCCGTACCCGTACCAACGGACCAAGTATTGGAGATACCCCTTTGGTTGGTAGGAGTGCTCTAGAATGCGTCCGACCACGAACTCTTGTCGGTATACTTCCCGGCCATCCCGTATGACGGTGTCGCTATTTTCGGGTGGTACCCGTCCTGAGCCAGGGGGTACCGAAGTGATCACGCGTTGGGCGGCTTCGCTCCGGTCGGGCCGTGTAGCGCGCAAGGCTGTCCTCGGCTGAGTAGAATGTCGACCCGAGTTCGGCGGTTCATTTTCCCCGAGTGCCGGGCTTGTTTCGGCGCTTCCCACTCCAGTTGGAGGGCCCACACCAGCGGGTAACCCGGGTGGTCGTTCCGCTAATCGGCGTGGTAAGGCTCGCTTCGGCGGTGAGATTCGCTGGGGCGGTGGCGCATTGTCGCACCTCTCTGTCCCACGACGAGATTCTGTGTAGTCACGTGAGCGTTCCAATGGATGGCTGTCCGGCGTCGGCGCCGTGGATGTATCCGCCTCCCTGTGCGGGGTACTTGGCGAGGCGTCATCCAATCGTACTGTATCAGGCTGCGGTGCGTCAAGCGCATTTGCATTCCGTGTTGCACGTGTGGTGACACCTCGGCGAGTGTTGGTGGCGTTATCCGCAGCTGCGTTCTGAGGCTTGGATAGCGACTGCGTCGAGTCGTGCAGGACGTCGGTATCAGGCACCCTTGATGGACGAAGAATGACACGCGACGGTGCGGCGTTTCCAGCGACGGTATCGACCAGATTACGACGGCTTTCGGGCGCCTCCCCCTCCGTAGACGATGCACCGGAGTTGGTGTCCGTCGGGTGGACTGGGGAGGAGCGACGAATGCGCGGCACGATTTGTTTCGGGTTGGGCGCCGCGGGTAGCGGGAGGTCAGACAAACCCCGAGATGGGTGTGGTAACGCGTAGGGCCGCGGGTGGACCTGGAGTAAGGGGGTCGATGAATCCGTTTCAACGGGAGCAGTCACACCAGTAGGTTGGGATGTTAACGGCGGAGGAGCCGATACCACGCGATCGCGGGAGATGCGTTCGTGGTTACCAGCGAGGTCAACAACTACAGTGTCGGAAGCCACCGAAATAACCCGAAAGGGGCCGTCGGCAACGGGTGACAGCTTGTGGCGTTTCTCCTTCTCTGGGTTCTAATACTCCTTGCCGATGAATACATATCCGTCGGGGGCGAGACGTGGTGGCGAGCGAGGGGCTTCGGTATCAAAGTCAAGCTTGTAAGCGGCCTGGGCTCGGCCCATTGAACGCCGTGCGGCGGGAACGAGCTTCGAGAGCCAAGTTTTCCACGCTTCGGGGTGAGCAGTCGGTGACGGGAAGGCATCCAGCGTGGGCTGTGGTTCCAGCGCCACGGGCGGTGGGGTACGGGACAGTACCAGCTCGAAGGGCGTTAATCCAGTTGTCCTGTGCACCTGCGTATTGTACGCAAAGGTGAGCGCATCAGTGAACAAGGCCCAATCTTTGGAGTGGTCTGCAACGTATGAACGGAGTGTCGCAAGTAATGTCCGGTTGAACCGTTCGACCTGCCCATTAGTTTGGGGGTCGTAAGTGGTCGTGAACATGTTCTTAATGTCCAAGATGCGACACACATCCTCGAAGAAACGAGAGGCGAACTGTCTCCCGTTATCGGAGAGGAGGTTGAGCGGTGGGTCGTAGACGAAACCCCAGTGTAGGACGAAGGCTTGAGCCACGCTCATAGCGGAGATCTTCCGTAACGGTACGGTCCGGACCAGCTTGGAGAAGCGATCCGTAATTACGAGTAAGAACCTGTAATTTTGCTTAGTGGTAAGGAAGGGGCCGAGTACATCGATGGCCACAAACTCCAATGGAGCGCGAGCTGGAAACAGCATCAAATTCGTCGCATGACGGCGGAGTTTGACACGGTTCCGAGCGCAATCGGTACAAAACCGCACCGTTGCGTAGCAGTCCACTACCATGGCAGGCCAGTAGAAGTTACGGCGTAGTGTGGGGTAAAGTTTCCGTCGCCCGACGTGGCCACTCAGTTTGGAATAGTGCGACAACCGCAAGACTATCGACTGGAGGTTAAGTGGTACCACGATTTGTGGGTGCGATCCGACGGTCCGTACAAGGTATCCGGCGTCATTCACCTGCAAAGGGAGAGTATTTCCTCCATTGTGTTGAGCGCGAACCTTCGCGCAGAACGGGTCAGCGATTTGCTCCCGTATCATATCCTCTGGAGTAATAGGCACGAAGTTCCCTGGTAAGGGTTTCTCGGAATCTTCCGAGAGAAGATATTCGTCCAAATCGGAACCGGAATCTGAAGAGTCCGTGTCTTGTTCCTTGTCCTCGATGGTAGCGTCGTCGCCATTCACTGCAAAGCAGGGTATTTCATCGTCTTTGACGGGTAGTGCTTTGCCAGTAGTGACCAGGTGGGAGAGAGCATCGACTTGGGTGTTGCACGATCCTTTTCGGTACTGCACGTCAAAGTCAAACTCCGCTAGACGGAGACACCAACGCATCAAGTGGCCTGAAGGCTCCGAGATGGAGAGTAGCCATCGAAGCGATGCGTGGTCCTTGAAAACGGTGAATTGATTACCCATGAGATAAGGGCGCAATGTTTGTAATGCCCACACTACTGCAAGGCATTCTTTCTCCGAGACGGAGTAATTTTTCTCGTGGACGTTTAGCGACCGGGACCAGTACCCTACGGGGCGTCTTTCCCCATTGGGTGCAGTTTGAAACAGTGCACAACCTACTTGGTAGTCACTGGCGTCCGTATCTACGGTGAAGGGCCTTCCAGGCTTGGGCAACGAGAGCATCGGGGCGGAGACGACGGAATCTTTAAGAGAGTTGAAAGAATCCGTTTGAACGGGGGTTAAGGGGTCTAGTTTTGGTGGTTGGCGTTTCCGCAAAAGCATGTTTAACGGTGCAGCATTGTCCGCAAAGTGCGGGATGAATCGTCGGTAGACGTTTGCGAGTCCCAGAAAGGAACGAAGCCCGGTTTGCGTCCGCGGTTCTTTAGCCTCTTTGAGTGACTTAACACGAGTCTCTTCGATTGTAACACGTCCTGGACGGATGACATTGCCGAGAAACTTCACGGTGTCCGTGAAGAAGTCACATTTCTTCAACTTAAGAGTGACACCCGCATCTCGAAGCGTGGTCATGATATCCCTCACATGAGTGAGATTGTCCAGATTATCTGAGAAAACGATTATGTCATCCAGGTAGACCAGGCAAATACGCCATTTGAAGCAGGCCAAAAGGATGTGGATGGCTCGATGGAAAGTAGCGGGGGCGTTGGTAAGACCAAAAGGCATCCGTTTGAAACGGTAGAGACCGGATTGACACGCGAAAGCGGTTTTATCCTGGTCTTGCTTCCTTACCGGAACTTGCCAGTGTCCCCAATTGGCGTCCAGGGTTGTAAAGAAAGTGGCAGTGCCCAGTGAGTCAATGTACTCGTCCATTCTCGGGATTGGATACACGTCCTTGACGGTGACGGCATTCAACCGACGGTAGTCGACGCAAAACCTCCCGAAACCATCCTGGTTTGGAGCGAGTACTACTGGAGAAGCCCACGGCGACTGAGCCGGTTCAATGAATCCTGCTCGAAGCATTTTATCCCCTTGTGCCTTTTCCTCCGCGCGTGCGGCGGGTCCGGCACGGTATGGGTGCTGAGAGATGGGTCGGGTGTCCGGTAGCAAATCAATCCGGTGTTCCGTAGTGACAATCTCACCAAGGGAGCCGTCCCACATAGTGGTGAAGTCCCTTAAAAGTTCTCGCAATCGATGGCGGTATGACTCCGGGACGTGGCTGAGATCCAGGTCCTCGAGTTCTTGGACTGGATCGGGGCGGTCACCACTCGTTGAAACGGGGTGCGTCCCTGATGTTACAGGTTGAACCCCGGGTACCGGTGATGAAACGGGTTCCGGGCTGTCCCCCTCCTTAGAGTGAACGAGTCCAAGAACGTCAGCTGCGGTCAGCTTTGTCGGCACCATAGCGATGGGGTGCGGCATGACGGACCCTATCACTTGGTTGTTCACCAGGTACTAAGGTACAGTCCCCAGATTGGCTATCAGCACGTGAAACGGTTGGTTTGGCTTCACATGGACGATTCCATTCGCAATTGCGAGGCTGTGCCTGTCATACAGTGACGACAATGGTTGCAAGACCCGGAGTAAGTGTTGACGGGAGGTTACTTTCACCATCATTTGGGACTCATGCGGGACGCACAACGACGCTGCGACGCGGAGCTTATTAGATTCACGGATATCCGGTCCAGGTCCCTGTGCTGCCGGTAGCGGGACATGCTTCTTCGTGGCACGCCTAAGCGGACGACGAATGATCGGAGTGGACGATCCATCTTCCATCTCGAGACGCCGTTGGCGAGGGAAGATCGCTTCGACGGAGCGGTCGCAAAAGTCGCAACCCAAGATGACTAGGGCGGCTAGTTTCCGACATTCGACGAAGTCGAGTTTCACCACGCGAGTGCCAACGCGGACTACCAGTTCTATGAAACCCACCGTATTTAACGGTTTGTTGTTCGCGTCAGCGACCTCCGGGACTTGATCGCGGCGGATCCTAGACTGCAAAGCAGGCGGTAACACTTCCTCCACGACAAAGTTCGGACCGGCATCGGTGTCTAAGACGGTAAGGTGTTGCACCATAAACTGGGTTGAAAGGCCAAGGTCAGCATAGACTTTGTAGTTTCTCTTGGTTATCACGAGAACTCTATCCGGGAACCGGTTATGGGAAACACGTTTCCACGGACGACGCAGAACACTAAAGTGTTCCGAGTTCACGTCATTGACGGCCTCTGTCCTTGGAAGGATTTTGACCGGGGAGCGAGGCTTGGACGCCTAGGGCGCCGTCGACCTCGTCTTTTAGGGCGCCCCTCCTTGAGAGGAGACTCCCACATTTAGTTTTTCTGGGCCTGCTCCGCCGGAGGCGGCTGCTCAGGACGTTGAGCAGGCAACGCTGGGGCATCAGGTCCAGAAGGTTCCGCTGAAGCGGTGGGGTGACCGACCACGTCGGTGACACGGGATTCCGGTGCAGGTACCACCCGAGCTCGGGGAAGCGACACGTGACGTGGAACATCCGTTCGAGCACGGATATACGATGCACTCGGAACAGCTGCTTTGTCCTCCGGGGATAGGGCCTCGTAATTGACTACGACTTGTGCCCATTCTCGGAGAGACAACACACATTGTGGAGAAGTATGGCCTGGTTTGTAGCAGAGATGACAAATCAGACCAGAAGCCGGTGTTAGATGGCGGAGCTCGGCGAACTTCACCGCAGGGCGGGTATCTCTCCAACCAGGACGCGTAAAGCGGACATTACCACTCTCGTGTGGGATGCGTGGCGCATGGACGCGACCATTACTCGCATAGAGTAGGGTGTCATCCCCAAATACGTATTGTGACTCGTCCAAGGTTGAGGGTAACTCCGTTGTCGGGATGAAATTAACGTCGCTATCGGCTAGCTGCACGTTATCATAATCCCTTCGAGAGGCCTGTTCGTCGATCATCGAAGCTGACGGGGTACCCGGTTGTAACATCAACGCTTTTGCGGACCTAAGCCTGGATCCAGGAGTGCGTGTGCGCAGGGCTTCACCTTCTGCGCGAGCGAACTGCACTAGTTCCTTTTAGGTCTATCCTCTCGACGTCGAGCAACAAGAGTCCGGATCGCCGGATCCAAACCATCGACAAACATGGTACAACGCTCTTCAGCGGGGTAAAAATTGCCACAGCGGTGGAAGGCCTTGTTAAGGCGCGACGAATAATCGGTTTCCGACTCGCCTGGACGTCGGCGAGTGTCCCGCAGGGCGCGTATCGCCTGCTGAATGGCGGAGTTAGTAGCATACGACCTCAAGAGGTACTGAACTGCTTCGGGCCAGCAGGTTACCCCTCCTTCGGACGCGCGTGATGTACCTCCGACAGAGTGATACTGGTCTTCTGCAAGCCCACGTAAGAAGTACGGTAAGACAATGTAGGCCTGTCCCTCGTTCATTCCAAGGATGTCAGCTTCCGCGACAAAGCGTGCCAAGAAATCCAACACTAATATTGGGTCTTCTCCAGTAAACAACTGGTTGCGAAGTGAGAGCTGCATTCGCTTAATGCAGTCCTTCACTCTTCCCGTACCACGGGGTGTACTATCCAAAGAGGAATCCTCCAAACGGTAGTACCGGTATGATAAGAGCTTCTTAAAGAGCGAATTGGTCGGTTTCAGCTCCTTCAAACCTGTTTGCTTTCTTCCCTTCGTGCGGGCGCGGATCACACCATGGGTGGCTGTTGACCGCTTAGAGCGTGAGGAACGCTCACGGCGAGCTACTTCCACCGATGAATCGGAAGAGTCGGACTCCGAGGATGAGGAGTCCGACGGTTCGGGATCCGTGTTCCTTCGCTTCTTTCGAGCCTGGCGGTTCTCTTCCTTTCTTCCCTTGTGGGATACTGCAACCGGCTCGGCCGGATCATCCCCCGACATTAGGGTTTGTTCCAACGTCTCGAGACGGCTTCGGACCTGCGAGAACTTGTCCACGACGTCCTTGACAAAGGCCGAGGGTCCACCAAGGGACTCTAGCATCGAGTTCACATCCGCACGGAGGACACGGAGGTCCTCAGAAAATTCCTGCGTAGCAGTGTCATCCCCCTTCTTGCGAAGGGAATCGAACTCCTCTGCAAGGATAACTTGAGCTTCCCGCATAGAGCGGAGTTGCTCTTCCACAGCTGCAAGGCTGGGATGGAGAGCGACATCCCTAGCAGGGGAGAACATCAGGGCGGCGGCAGACGCCGGCCCTGCTCCACTTGCTGGGGGTGTCGAATCAGAGACAGGTGGTCTCGAGGTCCTTCCACCTGGCACGCCAGTCGATCCACCGGTATGAGACCATGAACGGACCGCGATACGGGATGGTTGCGAGAGTTCCAGTGCACCGGTTTGACTCCGCGTCCTCGGACGGTCTTTGGACGACATGAGATCAGAGTCCGTTACACGTGAGTATCCAAACCCGATCGGCTAGTGGGGCCAAGAAACTTCCTCAAAGAGGGCAACTGAGATCAACCTCAATTTGTGAGTCCTCTTTCCGATTAATCGTGACTGAGTGTGCCCGACTCAAATTTCTAAGTCGGGAGACCAGTTTGTAGGACAACGCTTGGAGCGGAGACACCACGAAGATGTTCGGGATCTTCCTCTCTTGAGAGACACGCCTCAGGCGGAGGAGACGAGTCCCAGCGGAGCACAGAAACAGAGCCACTCTGGAAAGGCACGACGAAGTCGGGTGTAAGACCGAGGCCAATCCGGCGGGATATACTTAGAGTGTTTAGGTGAGCACGGCACAGTCCGGGGTGTGACCAATCCTATGCGGAGCGGTACCACGGCGATTGTCGGAAAAGGAGCGAGGAAACACTTGTATGAGGTGGACGAGCGAGGTGAGTGAGGTGGCCACTCACGAGAGTCAAAAAGGAGAACAAGAGGAAAACGGGGGCGAAACCCTATACAGGGGCGAGACTACGACAAGTGTCGGCGATTAAATATGAACCCATGGTGGTGGTAGCACTCTGGTCGACAGAGGGGTGGATGAACTAACGGGCAACGGGCGCTCACGCAGTATGCGGTGAAGACGCGCCGAAGGCGAAAAGTTCAGAGCCAAAACTCCTTCCTTGGTCTCCCAAGAATGTCTTTACTGAAGAGCAGTGCTCAACCTTCTAAGTAATGTGGCGCGCGGCCCCTGACAGTGGACGCGCGCCCGAAAAATAGACACTAATTAGCGATAGCGTAGCCAAATAAATACCAAAAATTACTAAATAATACTAACCATTATGTAGAATCCGGGCCACGTATGGCACGCCTCGTACTCGAGCGTTGGCATCCGTGCAGTCCACTTGTTCTACCCGTGTGCACTTCCGGTCCTAACCGGCCGTCAGCACGCAATAGCGGTATAGCTTGTCATAGCCCAAGCTATTCCTCAATCGAGCGAAACTTCTAAGTCCTGCGAAGAAACCCCCTTGAAGGGCATTGCCCTTCAATGTCCGTTTTGAGGAGTGCGAAATCAGCCTCTTCTAGAATGCTGAGTTCGAGACGAAGTTATACAAATTCGTTTTTGGTGACCATTTGGTTCTGATGATGTCTGTCGGCCTGTTTTGAAACGCGTACCACTTCATCTGTGAAAGCATCGCTCTGTATCTGTGAGAAACCGGCTTGTCTCAACAACGCCACCTGAAAACAAGAATTCTATATGTATCGGAACTCAATGACGACTGTGTAACACAACGCGCTCCGTCTCTGCACAGAACTGTGACCTCAACGAATCCTCCGTCATCACATTCTCATCGGTATGCAATCGTCCTCCTGGTTCCCTTGGTGAAAACGCTGTGTTGCTGCGCGTCGGACACAGCCGTCTGTTCACGGGAGTGGGGTGCGAAGCGTGTAATTGGCACGCATGAAAAGCGGTTCTGAATGTGCGCCGCTGCAGCGCGCCACTCATCTCACCCCCGCCGCGCGCTCGCTCGCACTCACTCGCGAGATAGGTAGTTCAATCCATGTCTGGGAAACTTTCTATATAGTCGTGACCAGTCGCCTTCTTTTTCACATGTACCTCTTCATTTAACCTCTAGAAATCATCGGCAGTGGGCTGCACCACGACAAGGCGCTTTGCATGTACCAAGTTTGCCTTAAATAAAACCATTTACATCGTCCTTTCCACCCAACCATCATATCATCAGCCAGATCAGGTACAAGAACCAGTGCGCAACGTGCATTCCATCAGACTCAAGCAAAGTTCCTCCGAGAAAAACCCTGAAAAAGCCCTGTCCATTGGCTTCTTTGGAGCTGTTACTTTGTGGGGATATTCATGGGAAACGGCGGTTGGATTTTCTTCCGACGACAGACTACTGCATTTGTACAGCTCGACGGAGGCCTTTTGATGACGTATCAGCCAGGCCCGCAAGGGCGAAAGGTAAGCTGACCGACCTGTTGGGCGAGTTTAACGACCTTAATGGTCGGGAGGTCGTTGCGAGAAAGGACGTGACCGTGAGACGCGGCAGAGCCTTCGTGACGGTGCCCTGCGGCACACCCAAAGTGCTTTTCGGCAGAAAAATTGTTTCCAGCGGAAGAAACACGGTGCACCGCGGCAGACCCACGGGAACCAAAGGCATCTGCATGATTCGGTCACACTGACCGTTGGTGGGATGACGGCAACCTGATGCTGTATTGACGGAAGGATTTCCAGGGGCTCCTGCGCAATTTCCACGTCAAGTAAACCGCTTTGTAGTACAGTGCGCGAAATCTGGATAAAACTACCACCCTATTCCTCCTTACTGCCATCCACAGTCGGCAACTGGGACTTTTACCGTAGTCAGTACTTAGAAAAACATTAAAAACCTAGTTTCAGAGCTTTGCAGAACCAGACCTAGCCCACAGTTTTCTGAAGTTTACAAAGTCCTGAACAAGATAGCGAAATCTAAATAAAGGCCAAAACAAAGAACCACATTTATTTCATTCAATACTTAGTCATTTCACCCTTTTTCTCTACCACTTGAATACAGCGCTCCTGTATAGAGCTGTAAAGTGATTTAATAAACTCTTCGCTCAAATTATTCCAACATTCAGTCACACATTCCAAAAGCGTTCCAACATCTTGAAATTGGCGCTGATTGGCATAAACGCGGCGTGCTAAAACCCCGCAAATGTTTTCCATAATGTTCAATTCAGGTGATTTGGCTGGCCACTGTAAAACATTAACATTATGATCAGCCAACCACTTTGTAGTATACACTGAACGATGTATAGAAGCCCCGTCTTGCTGAAAATTAAAACTTTCTCCGATTGTTTCCGCCGCAAATGGAAGCAATTCTTTCTGCAACACCTTGCAGTACTTCATGGAATCCATTTTACCGACGCAAACAACCAGACTACTTAAACCATAGTAGGAACAAGCACCCCAAAGCATCACATAATCCCCTCCATTTTGTCGTTTAGAAAAATTAATCTCTTTCTTCCCTTTATCATGCCAATAATAAGCAAATCCATCTGGTCCATCTAGGTTAAATTTCTTCTCATCGGAAAAAATGGGTTTATTCCATTTCGTCATAGAGAAAGTCATCTTCTCTCGAGCCCAAATAAACCTTTTGTCTTTATGTATTTTCCTCATCATTGGTACTTTCTTCATCTTCTTATAGATTTAATTTGGATTATTATGTAACATTTGTTGTATGCGCCTTACAGAAACCGAGAGAGAAAGATCTTTACGGAGTTCTCTCGCAGAGCTAGATGAGTTTGATGCCGAGCGAAGAAGAGCTCGTTTAGCCGTCAAACTCATTTTGTTGTTGTTAGAGTCTTTATAGCGTTTGTTGTAGTTTTCGGGATCTTTTAGAAAGTTTTGGACCACAGTGCGAGAGCATCCAATGGTTTGAGCAATTTTTCTTTGAGAACAGCAATGAAATGAAGCTGCAAGTATCATACCTTTTTTTTTATCCGTTAAAGGTTTTCCACGGCCCATTTTTATGTTATTGGACTTTGAAGTTGTAGAAAGTGTAGAGGAGAATGTTATTAGAGCTTTTGTTTTATTCAAAATGCACGCGCGTTTGTTCAAAGGAAAAAATACTGTAATGGACTTTAATTAGATTTCGGGGGTGCTTTTTGTACATAGTGTGATTGACAGTGTAGATAAGTAGAAAAGTTCTATTAATGGCGTCTAAAGTGTTTCATTTGTTCTTTTTAAGCGTTACTAGAGAGAAGGTTGAGAGGAACATGAGCAAAATGGAGCGCATCAACAAATAGGGGGGTGCCTTTAATTGGATTTCGCGAACTGTACAAACTTTGTTTGTACACACCTGCGTAATGGAGCCTATGGGGACAGCGGCTGGCCTGTGACTGTTGGAGAAAATTGTGCAGCACTGAAGAAATTAGGCGCGCGTGGACGTTGGTCAGCGGTACACGTCCAACGGTTGTACACGAGAAAGTTGTAAGAGCGTGGGCTGTCAGGGCATCCAGTGGTTCTACCTGACTTGAAATGAAAACCTTGAATAGTCCACTCTACTAGAATAAAGTGATATCGTGTTCACGTGTACTAGTATTCACTGGCATTCGAAAACTCTGGGAGAATACTGTGACTGTTGGCGCATTTGCATTTATTGTCATTTATTGCCGTGACATTGGGAGCAAGCAATAAATTTTGGAAGTCGTGTTTCACGGGTAGTACACACTGCATTTGTAAAGCTCATTTCGTATCACCATAAACAGTTGCCACGTTTATCAACAATTTTGTCTTCTATCAAGCCATGACGTCTGCATATCTGTCATGATTCTACAGCACAACTTGTCGTGATGTTTCCACAGCCGTTATTGTAACGCCATCTGAAGTGATTATTCAACCCAACTCTTGTTGTGGAACGGTATTTCAGCGTCTGCTGGTGCTACATTGTAGTTGTACAACCTCAAATGCCCACAATCTGCCCAGTTTTTCTGGCACATGGGGTCGAGCACGTATCGAATGCTACGTCCTCCGCGCCCACATTGTCCTGTTCACCTTGTGTTCCAATATGACCTTGAATTCCTCCTCCTGTGTATAAAAGAAGAAGAACATGTCTTCCAAACAGCGATGGAGCAATTATTTGACATATCACTTTTTTTTCTGCTCTCAGCGTCAAACAATGTCGCGTCCGATTTTCATTTGGGATTCTGAAACTACTGGTTTGAGTCCAGCGAAGCACCACATTGTCGAAATTGCCATTATGGAGCTACACTGTACTTCGCAATCACCCACAAAACTCTCGTTCTCCAGTCTTGTACATCCACCTGGAACAAGCGCGCCACGTGCGGCGAGTCGCGTGCACGGTATAACAAATCAAATGATGCAAGATGCACCATCGTTTGAAAAAGTCTGGGAAGGAGTGCTTGAATACGTGCACTATGTGTGTCACGAAAGAGGAACGCCAATCTTTATTGCGCACAATCTTTCATTCGACCTTGGATTTTTGAGACATGAACTCGCTCGCATTGGTGAGCCATTACCGGACTGGGATTTCGCATGTTCCCTGAGAGATGTAGCTAGGATTATCTGGCCGGGTCATTCCGCCAGCCTGGCTTCCCTATGTAAATTACTTCGAGTCCACAATGAAGAGGCTCACCGAGCGTTGAGTGATGTTGAAACCACATCAAAGATTCTTGCAAAGGCAGATGACCATCTCCGAAACCTTAGCGTGAGGATGGGCAACGGAGAGGCGGCGGTAGGCATCCAAATTCGTCACATGATTGAGAACGCGGCAATGAACCGACGCGAATCCATGGAGCCGAAGAGAAAAAATTCTGCCGCAGTCATGACGAAGGGGGGAGCCCCAACAAGTATTTCAACAAATGGCGCCATGATGACTCGTTCGAGGGCAAGGATGCAGAAAGTACCATCGTCGAAAGAACAAGCGGATTTGAAGGCACAGGAACTTTCCGACCACTTTTTGACAGCTGTAAGCATTGAGGATAGCAAGGGTGATGTAGAAGGAGAGAAAACTCAACCTAAATACGTCACACGAATGGGGCACTTATGGCACGCCTTGAGAAGCTGTCAATGCCTCGAGATGGCAGTCAGTATTCGAAGAGTGACTTCTGTTCCTCAAGGATTGCAGCCATGCGTATGGTGCGTTTCCAGCGTTCAGAACAGACGTGTTCGGAAATGACCACAACGCTGGAGAGCTTCCTGTGCCCTCTTTTCTGAATGCATTTAATACTAAGCCTTTGTGACAACCTTTAACTTTCTGATTTGTCAAACAAAAGAGTAACGCTCTTGTACATAAATAAAGAAATAACATTTCCATCTTGTTTTAATGAGTTCACGTCGTACTTCTCATCATGCATGCACGCTACCACTGGGAATTCCACGCGTTGACAGAGGATTTCGGGGGAAGAAAAAATACATTTTTGAGTTCAGTCCTCTCACTCAAGAATGCACGAGATCTTCTCCTGTGACGCTGTTCAATCGAGAAGGAAAGAGCCGAAACGGAAATGAGTTAGAGGTCAAATAAATCTGCGTTTGCTCTCCCGTCGGGGTTTGAGCAAGATCAAGCTCCAATAAAGAGTAGATTCTTCGTGTCCCGAGTGAGGCAAGTCATACCGCATAATGCGAGGATTGGTCTTTAGATCGCATGTCGACGCGACGGTATCAGAAGATTTGGTCAACGGAAACTGTTTCCATGCCATACCAGCAAAGCTTGCATGAAGGATCCAAAACACAACAATCTTGACGCCATTATTGGCCTGATTGATGACTGCACAAACTCTGCAAGACAAGGACAAAGCTTCGGGTTGTGGTTGAGAATATGACACCATATGTGTACCGGCATTCGTAAAATTTTGCGCAGTTGGAGAAAGTTGTCGATTACGTGAGGGTGATGGCAATATTTCATGATGCGTCGATGTCGTTCTATAAAACTCAACGAGTCATCGGGGCTCACCGTAACTCCAAGATCATGAGCACCGATATCTCTCATTAGTGTGACGCGAGGGACTAATCTGATATGGTAGGTCGCATCTATCCGACATGCAGCAGACTAGATTTATTTTACTCTGAACGGTCGATGGATGGAAAAAGAATTGTGATGCCGTCGCCACCACCATTTGCCTTGTATACAGGTGGAAAACTTTCCGAGAGGGTTTGTTGCTGTGGCGTTCGACCATCCTGCGTAAACTATCAATAACGTGCGTATTCCACTCAACCCAACTTCTTTAGACTACACTTGGACTGTGCCGCATCGAACTGAGCGCAAATCGATAGCCTTATGGCAAACTGTGGCAAACTGTGTGCAGTTATCGCGAAAGCTGCTGTTGCATGACACACCAACGCTGATAAAAGGCCTACGTAAGACTTTCGGTTAACGTGAGAGCAAAGGCGTCTACAAGAACCCAAAAGAGCTCCGCGGAGGAACAGAGGCAAATCTGGCGGGACCCACACTGGCTCAAATCGTCAAAATGTTTGACCTGTTTCTCCACCCCGTTGAATAGTACAAGAACAAATAATACGAATCATGGGGAATGCGAAAGAGCGGTGAAGAAAGGTGTGGAAACCTTATTTTTGCGACGCGGGATGACGAATGCTGCAAGGCTTGGCCAGCTAACGGCGCCGAAGCATAGAGAGAACAGGTTGTTCAGAGAAACGAGTAACCAAAAAAGGCAAAAGCAACAGAATTGGCATGATGGCAGTCAATGCCACTCTCTCACACTTAAACAAAGCTGACCGATTCAACGAGAAATTCAGAGTCGATGATACCTCCCAAGCAAACGGCAGATGAAGAGGGCGGCATGGAATCAAGGAGGAGAGGGAAGGAAGGGCGCATTGTTTTGATGTTATGGTTCCGTGTGTCTCTCAAAGGTTGGGCGTAGCGGGATCAAGCTGACACCAAATATTTTACAGTCGCGCTAGCGCCTTGCGCACCACGTCGACAAAGCAGTGTTGGACCGCCCACGCGCACCACCATGCCATGAAGAACGGTGCCTCAGCAATGACCTTCGCTTTTCTCCTCACCTTCGTCTGGCTGCTTCTCCTGTTCGGCACGACCACCTCCATCTCACCGGGTCATTTTAGAAATTCCACTCTCACTCATCGCGCGCTGCAGTATTTGAATCAGCCGCCTTCCGTCACTGAGTTTCAACACTGCGAGGGCGACACTCTCCTTCCGGTGGGTAGTTTTGTTGCACATGATGTTGACGGGGAAAACGGTGTGAAACGGGAGAAGATAAAGGATGCGGTGCGGCATGCGTGGGATGGGTATGAGCGATACGCGTGGGGTTTCGATGAGCTCTCGCCACTGTCTAAGAGCGGGAAACATACGTTCTCGCCCAAGTTAGCGACGACCATCATCGACTCACTCAGCACGCTGTACATCATGGGTGGTCTCGAAGGGCGCTACCAGCGCGCTAGAGACTGGGTGGCGAACGAGTTGCACTTTTCTAACGTTGGGCGTGTGATCGTGTTTGAAACGGTGATTCGAATCCTCGGCGGGCTTCTTTCCATGTATCACCTTTCCGGAGACGTGATGTACTTGCACAAGGCCGAAAACCTGGCTGTGCGTCTCGCGTCGAGTTTTGATACGGATCATGGGCTGCCGTGGCCGAGATGTCACCTGAACCAACCCGGGGTGTGCGAGAACCATGAGCAGCTGGGTGACAGTTTGTACTTGGCAGAGGTTGGGTCTGTGCAGCTGGAATATCGAGCGCTCTCGCATCATTCGATTGCCGAGCTTTCGCAGCAATTGCGCAATGTCTCGGAGAGAGTGATACTACTGCTGCAAGAGGCAGAGGCCATGGGTGGTATATCCAGACTGAAAGCGCCGCACGACTGCTTACTGCCGTTTTCGATGTCACGAAAGACGGGGCGCTACTCGACGAATCTGGTGACGATGGGAGCGCCCGCCGACAGCTACTTTGAGTACCTGGTGAAAGTGTGGATTCAGGGCGGGCGGAAAGAGACGCACTTTTGGAAGCTGTTTCAGCAGGTTGTGGACAGCATAGTGGCGGTGGCATCGTATGAATCTCGACACGGCGACGTGATCGTGCGAGACGTGGTAGTTTCAAAAGACGATTCTTTACAGTTTCAAAACAAGATGGACCATTTTTCATGCTACATCCCTGGGATGATTGTGCTGGGGCTGGACGGACTGGACAAGACAGACGCGAAACGGCGCGAAAAGTGGATGTGGCTGGCAACAGAACTGACGGAGACGTGTCACAAGATGTATGTGAAGTCGCCGAGCGGGCTGGCGGGCGAGAACATTCGGCTGGGGTCCAGCGACGAGTGGCGCATGAGCGGCGGATACAACCTGCGACCCGAGGCGGTAGAGGCGTTTTTCTACATGTACAGACACACTGGGGACGAAAAGTACCGACGGTACGCGTGGGAGGTGTTTGAAAGCATTGAGCAACACTGCAGAGTGGACGAGGCGGGGTATGCTGCGATTCGAACGGCAAAGACACGACATCCGCAGCACGTGGACGTGATGCACTCGTTTGTTATTGCAGAGACGTTCAAGTACATATACCTGACGTTCGGGGGGATGGACGAGCTTAACCTGTCGCAGTGGGTGTTCAACACGGAGGCGCACCCGCTGCTGGTGTCGCCCGGACTGAGCAGCGGGAGCCAATGCGCGGCGGACAACGCGGGGACTACACAGGGGCGGAGAGAGGCGCACGACGAACTTTAGCGAAATGAAGAAGAACGGAGACAAGTTAGCAGTTTTTTTTTTTTCTTTACTTGGAGGAGGGGAGGCAAGTGGGCGGGGCGGGCGTGATGGACAAGGAGTGCATCACGAAGGGAGCGACGAGCGGGCAACTAGTAGTGACACACAAGTTAGTGGGAGAAACGACCAAGGGCATCGGACTGTTGGCGCACAAGGTGCGGGGCGATGGAGGCACAGTCGATGTTTTCACACCAGGACAGCGTTGGGTCCGAGACACAGTTTCCGGTTGTGGACGTGTCGCACACGATGGTCTTGCACTCGCGGGCGGTCTGACACGGTCCGGGGTCGGCGGCGTCTGGCGAGCAGCCCTCGCAGTGCCAGGCGGCGCACATGCGCACGTAGTCCATGGGGAAGGTCTTGTAGGTAGGCTCTGCGGCGGCGGCGGCGGCGAGCGCAAGCAGCAGCGCGAAGGCGACGAAGAAGCGGTTCATGACAGGGGGGGGGGGGGGGGGGGAGTTAGGATTGAGGTGGGGGCGATGGAGGTGAGGAGGAAGGCGACGACGGGCGATATATGTTGTTACTAGTAGGCGAGACGGTTGGGGATTGCAATCGGAACAGTCAGCAATGAAGTGATTGCTCGGGCGGCATGCGCGCCACGTCAGCGCCTACAGCTCGACCACGTCAACGCGGGCCCTTGGCCGCGTTAACAACGCTCGGCCGCGTCAACAACAGTGGACCCCGTCCACGCGGACAGCTGTGCCACGATGCCACCCACGACGATTTGAACACGTGTGGCCACACGTTGCCTTACTTTGTTTGAACACGTGTCCACGCGTTGCCACACGTACTGTTTGAACACGTGTTCAGCAACGCGACTGCTCGCAAAAATCGGGCGAAGCACGCACGTGCGGCGTCGGCACAGCCACTCGTTTGGGGTGCGCGCGGCGCAATCTCGTGGCGCGCTCGGCGTGGAGGAGTTTTGCGTGTGCGCACACGCGCCTGTGCCCCATTGTGCTGTCGTTTGCACAACCTAAGCTGTTCATCTCTTTCTCATAGTATCTTATACGACGCCTCGCACGAGCGGCGCCCTGCTCTCAAGTCGCTGCTTCCCCCCCTCCCCCACCCCCCACCTCCTTCCCAACTCAACTTCCGTCAACCCTCTCCCCTCTCCCCTCCCCCCTCCCCCCGACATGCAGCCGCTGCCAATGTCCCTGCCGCCGCCGCCGCCGCCGCCGCCGCCCCCGCATCCGCCGCACCCCCCGCTGCCGCCGCATCACCACCATCAACATCACTTCGGTCGCGTGTGCGCCGCTGCCATGTCACCTCCCCCATCGCAGCCGCAGCCGCAGCCGCATCCGCATCCGCAGCACCCCCCACCCCACGCGCATCCGCCACCTGCCCTGCTAGCAGCTCCCCCCCCACCACAGCCGCTGCAGCCCGCCGCCTACGGCGCCGCCTATCTCCCTCCCCCACCCCCTCTCTCCGCCTTTCCTCCTCCCCCCCCTCCCCTTGCCGACCCCTCCCAACCGCTCCCCACCCTCCAACCCGTCCACCACGTCGGCTTCTACGACACTTGCACAAAGGTCGCTCGTCTCGAGCAGCAACTTGCAGCCGCACACGCAGAGATCCAACGCCTCCGCGCCCGCGTCGCAGACCTCGAGAAGGAACGCACAAAGCCCGACGCCCCAAAGGTCCAGAGTCGCTACTGGACCCCCGCCGAACACCAACGCTTTCTCGACGCTCTGCATAAATTCGGTCCAAAGGATGTGCGCGCCATCGCAAATTACGTCGGCTCCCGCAACGCCACCCAGGTTCGCACCCACGCCCAAAAGTACTTTTTGCGCGTCGCCAAGAAGAACGGCTCACTGCTGCGTAGCGCCCGGAAGAGAAGCATGTCTGAGAGCGATCTCACCAAGGTAGGCGCTTCCGCCGCTACCCCCCCCGCACCTTCCGCATCCGTCGTTTGCACCCCGCCGCACAGCCCCGCCGCACGTCACCGTCTCGCCGCCACCCTCTCGGCCGGCGTCTCCGCTGCCAAACCCCCCACTCTGTCCAAACCCATTGTCGACAGCTCGGGCATTAACCTCCTCAGCCTCGTCGCCAGCGAAAGGAAGATGGAGGAGATGCGCGAATAGCTCTTGTTTGTTGTACTATTTTTGAATATAACTTGTTACTTGTTACATATGTAAAAACTTTGCTTGCGCTGCCTGCAAGTTTTTTTTCTTCTTCATTTCTTCCTCCGTGCATACCTTCCCACATTCTTCCCCGCTTTCTTCCCTTCCCCTTCGTCCTCCAGCCCATCCCACCCTTGCCACGCCATGACGCGTCCGCTTGTCGCCGCCACCGCCACCGCCACCACCGCCACCACCACCCGCCCCGATCCGCGCTCGCGCCAACTGCCCACACGAAACGCCCTGCATCTCACTCGCAAGATCTTCCACGTGCTCAGCGGCTTAGCGTACGCGCTCTTCACGCGCAACGTCGCCCCGTCCACCCGCGCCCCGCTGCTCTTCTCGCTCGTGTTCGTCGTGCTCGTCGTGGAGCTCTCACGCATCCGCGCCCCGCACGCCGCGCTCAATCGTGCCGTGCTTTCATGCTTCCGCCCGTTCATGCGTCGCCATGAGGCACGTCTCTTCTCCGGTATGCTGTACTACACGCTGGGCGTCGCTCTCGTCGCCTCCTACTCTCGTGTCACTGCCGCCTGTGTGGCCATTCTTTCCCTTGCCGTCGCCGATCCGGTCGCTGCTCTGGTTGGCGTTGCCTTCGAGCCTGCGCTGCCGGAGGCGCGCTTGCGCAACGGCAAGTCTGTGGCTGGCTTTATCTTTGGCGCCTTTGCAGCCATTTTCACCGCCTTCACCGTTCTCACGTGCGCTGTGCGCTCTACGATGGATCTCAGGGAGGCGCTGCTTGTTGCTGTTCCGGTTGGCATCAGTGCCGCCATTACGGAGCTGCTTATTCCGTCGCCGCAGCTGACGCTGCCGTTTCGCCACGTGCCGCTGGGCTTGGATGATAACTTGTTCATTCCACTTGTGGCGGCGTTTGTTTGCCAATACCTGCTTGACAGCCGACTGCATGACGTTCATCTGTCGCCTTTGCTGCTGTGCAAGCCGTTCACCAAGTTTTAATCACTGCTCACACTCTGTGTAATGTTACAAGAAACAACAACAACAACAACAACAACAACAACAGCGCATCACCAGTCCACCCTGGTACGCAGCTCGGTAGGAACCATAGCCTCCCTGCGAATAAAGTCGATCGGCAACGCATCCGGGTCGTAAACGCTAGCTACACTGACGACGTGTGCGCCCGCCACCTGTTTGGCAGGCTGCGCCGCTATGTGGATCAGCCCGCCATTCCGCCGCTCCAGGTGCTGCAGAAAGGTGTCAAGATCGGTGCACGCCTTGGTGACGTCAAACACCAAGCGGTCAAAGCCGGTGTGCGGAACCCCCTGCACGCCGCTCAAACCGCCTCTGTCGTCCTTGGCCTCCACAAACTCCAGGCGCGTGCCCAGTCCCTCCACGAAGCACGCGCGCTGCCCCCCGCTGGTCATGTACTTGTCGGTGACGAAAAAGCCCAGCGAGCCGTAGAAGGCAAGGCTTCTCTCTATGTCGGACACGCGCACGGAGGTGTGATGCAGACCAACACAGCCGGTGGACGGGGTGCAGAGCGGGGTACGATATACCATGGTCCTGACCTGCACGCCGTCGTCCAAAAAGTGATTACCCAACGCCTCGAAGCCCAGAATGGAGAAGAAGCCCATCTGCGCACGCACGGCATTGACGTAAATGGCGCCGTCGACAGGAGCGGCCAGCGCCAAGAGACGCTCGACGAGGGCGCGGCCCACGCCGCGGCCGCGGCAGTGCGGCAGCACGGCCACGCGGTCGAGACGCGCGTTGCGGTCCACGGACAGCAGTCGCGCGGCACCGCGAACAGCGCCGTCCGGCGCGCGCGCCAGCAGGTGGACGGTGGAGGACGCCGCGTCCAGCTCGTCCGGCGCCAGCGCGGCCGACAGGCCCTCTGCGCGCGCCACGCCGTTCCACACCGCGTACAATAGGTGCAGCTCGTCGGGGTTGCGAGCTCGGCGCACGCTCGCTGCTACGTCTGCTGCGTTCGCGACGCGTTTGCCTTTCGCGGCGCCCTTGTCTTCCTCGTGGGCGCAGGCGTGCGCGACGCGGCGCGACCGCGCGGCTAAGGCGCGCTTCGGCGGAAGCAGCGCGCTCGTTGGCGATGTGGCCAGTGCCCGCGGCGGCGGCGGCGCCATCGGCGATACAAACGCCAAGCTGGGGCGGTCTGGCAGGCGGGCGCACTGGCACATCGGGCCTACGGCGACAAAGTCTCGGAAAGAGCTGGGCGACAGCGACGAAGGCGAGCGAGGAGCTGGGCGAAAGCGATGAAGGCGAGGGAGGAGCTTGGGCGACGGCAATGGCGTGGAAGAGGAAGCGCAGTGACGGCAGCGCTGGCGTGGAAGGAGCGCGGGGACGGGGCGCGCCCATCGCAACGCGCCACGAGCACTCTGCAAAAAGTTGCAGCGCGAAAAAAAATCTGCCGTGCTCACGTGCGCCACGCGCGCTCAATGGCGAGCGACACGGCGCGGCGGCAGCGCGACACGTCACACGCAGCGTCCAAGTCTTTTGCTCTCACCACCTACCGTTGTACACACATTCGTAGCGCCTTCAAAACTATCCGCCGCCATCTCCGTCACCGTCGCAGACGCTGCAACGCTGCGCTACCACCGGTCCGCCTCGAATCTTCGCGCCAGAATGCCGCTCGTCTCCCTCCTCGATGTCATGTCGCTGCCTCTCCGCCCCCCCTCCTCCGCCCCGCCGCTGCTCTCCAGTCTGAGCATGCCCAGAAATACCGCCCGCTTCTCCGCCGACGCGTCCTCTTCCCCGGCCATGTTTCCGGCCGCCTTCATCAGCGCCGTCTTCAGGTCCGAGATAACCACGCTCGACCGCACGCTCTCCCCCTCGCTCGCCTCCGACACAGTGCTGCGTCTCCTTACCGCAACGCGTTTGCTGCCCAGCATCTTGAGCACGTCCTCAGCCGCCACGGCGCCACCGCCGCCGCCGGCCGGCGTGCGCGACGGACTCACGAACCGCGACCCCTGCCGGCTGCCCGCCAGCGACCCCGCAACACTCGCATTCCGCGACGCCGCCAGTGACGCTGCCAGCGATCCGGTGCGGCTCGAAGTCCTCGATGCGTACCGCGACAGCGGTCGGCTGCCCGCCGGTGTGGCAAACCGCGAGCTGAACCGGCTAATGGGCCGAGAGCTCGCCGCCGAGTGCATCCCACCATCCTCGAGGCCGCTAAAGTCCACGTTGCCGTCCACAGTGAAGCTCGACGCGTATCCCGCCTGAACGCGCGTCGATGACCGCGCGTTGCTCACTATTTCGCCTGGCCCTTCGCCACCGCGCAGGTGCACTCCCGCCAAGTCAGGCCCATCGGACGCCAGCCCTTTCCTCCCTCCGAATGATTCTCGATACTTGCTAAGCAGACCGGCGCCAAATGCATCACCGCCACCGCCACCGCCACCGCCACCGCCACCGCCGCCAACGCCGCCACCGATACCGCCGCCATCACCATCGCGCGCCCTCGGCTCCCGCCCATTTGGAGGGCTGTTTCGTCTCGACGCCATGCGCGATCCAAAGCGCGATCCCATGCGCGATGACAAGCGCGACGCAGCCGGCGACATCAACGGCGACGGGCAAACAGACATTTGTTGCGACGGCGGACCGCCTGCAATAATCATCACCTCCGCCAGGCGTTGACCAGCAGTGATGCTAGGGTCAAGCTCAAAGGACCTTGTGCTCCACGCTGAGAAGCCCTGCTCGGGATCCGGCGCGCCGTTCGCTCTTTGCTCCTTGGTGGCGGCAACGACGCTGACTTCGACAAAGCGCCCGTGTATCTGAATTCGCGGCGGCGCACGAGCCAGCCAGCCCGCGTTGGATGCCACCAGCAACACCGCGTGCGCCGGCGACGCAAACAGAAGCAACAGGCCGTATGCGGACGCTGCAGCGCTCGGGTCGCTGGCCTGCGCGCATATGGTGTAGTGCACGGAGAGCTTGACGGGCGTTGAAAAGCGCGACGGCCGAACGGGGATGAGAAGGTTGGCTACAAACAGGCGGAGAATGGAGAAGGAGCCGGTGAGCATTCGCGATTCGGAAAAGCTAAACTGCGTCTTGATGGAAGCGGAGCCCTTATACGCGCGCTCATGACTGAGACACAGCGTAGCAGCCGTGACGTCTCCGCCAACAATAACCTCGCGCAGAAAGCTGGGCTGCACGGCCTGCTGAGCCATGTTGAAGTATGGCTCATCTTTAGAGACAACACCGTTGGTGTGGTGCGTAGGGCCCCAGCCCGGATCAAAGCAGGTCTCAAACGGAAGCTGCACGAGCACAGCTCGCTCGCGATAGTACTGCGCCACACATTCGCGGCCAAATCGGCCGGCAGGCCCCGTCCAGAAGCGCTCCTCCATCTCGCGCGGGTCCGGCACATTGGGCGGGCACTTTTCGACGGTCCAGGCAGGCGCGAAGATGGCGGCCGAAGTACCGCCCTGCTTGATGGCGCGCAAGGCAAGGTGGGAGTGAAAGCCACCGCCGCCAAACGTGTTGCGGCCGTGCACGTCGATGCCGGTCCACACGTCGGTGCGACGCGTGCCTGCCTTGACGGCGGAGCGCACGGGGGCGTTGCGATCCCAGCAGTAGTTGGTGAAGAGCGAGCCAGCAGCCTTGAAAAAGGGCTCGTTCTCGGCATTGAGCTCGTTCTGCCACGCAAGCGCGCCGTCGCGCGTGACGGCGTCAAACCAGATGACCTCGGAGACAGGGCCGACGAGCTTGCGCACGGCGCGCGCGAGGTCGGCAACGAAGGCAGCGAGGTCGGATGCGGCGGACGAGCCGCCCGGCAGCGCAACCTCCACGTTAACGAGCCATCCGTCGAAGCCGTAGAACTTTGCGATGGAGGCGAGCTGGCGTGCTGCGTGGGCGCGCGTCTTAAAGGAATGAAGGATCTTGGCGAGCTGATGTCGACCGGCGTCCCACTCGAAGATGAGCGTGCCCAGAATGAGGGTGCCGTGGCGATGGGCGGCGTGCACGAAGCCCAGCGGCGGGATGGTGACGCAGTAGTGCGAATAGTACACGAAGACATCGACGTACGCCCAGTGATTGAAGCGCCACATGTCGGAGAGACTGCAATCGCGACCGCGCGCACCATCGGCGCTGGCCTCCCATGCGGGGTAGGCGTTGCGAAAGTCGTGGCACAGCAGCAGACGGGCTGGCTGCAGGCGGCGCAACGCAGAAGAGGAGCCGCGCGCGGCAGCGGAAACGGAGGCAGAGTGGGCCAGGCCAGCGGTGGCGGCGCCGCGCACGTAGCGCTGCACGAAGGCGGCGGGCAGCGGAACAGAGGACACGCAGCGCGCGTCCAGCCCGGTGGGTCGCCACTTGAGCAAAGCGTCCACGTCGGTGAGCGGCACTGTGAAGCCCGGCTTTCGCTCGAATACGCGCGGTGGCGACGACGGTGGCAAGGGTTGTTGTGGCTCGCGGCGACGCGAAAAGGACGACGAGCGCGAGATGGAGGTGGACGAGCGCGACAGCGCGGCTGGGCCACGTGAGATGCGTCGCGGCAGCGCGGACAGCCCGCGGGACAAGCGTGCGGTGGGCTTTCCGCGCGCGCCGCCGCCATCGTCGGAGTGCTCGGCCATGCCCGTCGGCGGCAACGCCGCCGACGATGACGACGACGACGACAACGATGACGATGACGGCGGGGGCGGTTGAAGCGGGGCGCCGCGCGCGCGGCGCTTCGCCTTTAGCGACAATTCGCGCAGCATGGCGGCGAACAATGGGGGGGTGGGGGGGCCGAGGGCGAGGGGGTGGGGAGGCGGGGAGAAGTATCTACGAACGTGAATGGTATCTGTGTGTCTACCTTGAACACCTGCTGCTCTCCGTTTGCGGCTGCGGCTGCAGCAGCCGCGGGGCGCGAGGTGGCGCACGCGCGCATGCGCGCACACGCGCACGCGAAGCGCGACGCGTGGCGTCCGACCGCTGCTTACAGCGCGCTGAGCGCGTCGCGAACCAGCGGAAGCACGCGCTTGCGCGACGCTGCGCCATTGCGCTGCGCGAAGCGCAACATCACCTGCGACGCTTCGCCGCTGCTTTGCGCTTCGCCGCTGCTTTGCGCTTCGCCGCTGCTTTGCGCTTCGCCGCTGCTTTGCGCTTCGCCGCTGCTTTGCGCTTCGCCGCTGCTTTGCGCTTCGCCGCTGCTTTGCGCTTCGCCGGCGCCTTGCGCTTCGCCGGCGCCTTGCGCTTCGCAGAGTTGCGAGGCGACAATGCGGGCGCCATCTCCGTCTCCGTCGCCATCTCCGTCGCCGTCGCCGTCTCCGTCGCCATCTCCGTCGCCGTCGCCGTCGCCGTCGTCCAGCAGCGGCGGCTGCCGCACAGGCTTCCAGCCGACGGCGTCGCCCTCCGCGGCGACGCGTGCCACCACGGCGCGCACGACGCGCGCGCATCCAAACAGCGTCGCCTCGCGCGCGCCGCCAAAGCGCGCCATCACCAGCACAACCGCAGCGCCTTCCCTCGCCGCCAACGCCGCCAGCGCCGCGCGCGACAAGCGTTTCTCATCGGCGCGCACAGGCACGGAAGCCACCGCCGCGCGCACGCCGCGCACCTGCACCGTCTTGAGGTCGCGCCGCAGCAGTTGCGACGCCGACAGCGCGCTCACGTCGTGTTTAGCTGCGTGCAGCCGATGGCCAAAGTTACGCGCTTCCGTCGCGTCGATACGCGCCGCCGTCATCGTCCATTTTAGCGCGGCTGCGTCGCGCGGTGTTGCGCGACTGCCTGTGGCGTTCACGCCCACGTCGGAGAGTAGCGCGGCTAGTAGCAGTCGCGCCGCGTCTGCGGGGAGATGCGTGCTTGAGGCGCGCGCCTCCTCGGCTACCAGCGTGGCGCACGATCCTACGCGCGTTACCACGCGCGGCGAGGCGTCCAGGTGACGGCGCTCGTCTTCGTGATGGTCCAGCACGCCCACCACGCGTCCGCGCAGCCGCCGAGCCGCGCTCTCGCACAGAGCGTTGTGGTCCACCAGCACCAACTCGCACTGCGCCACCGCGTCGCCGCGTTCTTCTTCTTCCTCCGGCAGCCAGCGCAGCACCGCCTCGTCGATGCCGCTCTCGCGCAGCGCCAGTCGCGCGTCGCCGCGCAGCGCCAGCTCGTCGCGCCCCATGCGCAGCATTGCCACCACCGTGCCCTCCGTCCGCGTCACATACGCGTACACCAAGCTGCTCGCGATGGAGTCCAGATCGCCCGCCTCGTTGCCCATCACCACGCGCGTCGGCCTCTTGTCGCGTACCTGCCGCAGGTAATCGCCCAGCGACGGCGTCTCCTCCGCCGCCGCCGCCGCCGCCACCGCTGCGTTGGCTGCGCCCGTGCCTGACCCCATTCTCACAGCCGCCCGCTTGTTGCTGCTACTGCTACTCGCGCGCACCAGCAGCCTCCGCCGCCCGCTCGCCACCGCAGCTCCAACTGCCGGTACAAACGCCACGCCGGCGGCCGCAATCAACATCACCTCCACCACCACCAACTCCGCGCTCGCTCTTTCCCGCCGCCACTGCTCCCTTGTTCCGTACACGCTCCATCACCTAATTTCTACATTTTTACTGCAATTTGCAATGCTCTTCATTCCAACCTTTTGACGTGTTGCCACTCCAGTGCTCCCCGACAACGTTCCCCCTCCCGCCCGCCACCAGTTCGCTCTCTCCGTCATGGTCAAACGGAGGACCGCCTCCGCCTCCCTCACTTCGTCCGTCACCTCCATTGCGCCGCCGGACACCCAAATTCCGGTCTGCGTCTCGTCGCGCCCCCCCCAATCCCAGTCGCCGCAGCCCTCTTCAACCACTTGGTACGATGACCGCCACTCCATCGTGCTGCTTGTGCTGCTCTACGCCGCACAGGGCCTCCCAATTGGCCTCGCCTTCGGCACCATTCCATTTCTGCTCAAGGAGCGCGGCTCGTCGTACGCCGACCTGGCCGAGTTCTCTCTGGCCAGCATGCCCTATTCGCTCAAGCTCATCATAGCGCCGTTTGTGGACGCCTTCTACTCGCCTTCCTTCGGCCGGCGCAAATCATGGATCGTGCCTGTGCAGATGGCAATTGGCTGCACCATGCTCTTCTTCTCGTCCCCCATCCACCACTGGGTATCCCACGGCAACGTCGCGGCGCTTGCGCCCACCTTTTTCTTTCTCATTGCGCTCGTGGCCACGCAGGACATTGCCGTGGACGGCTGGTCGCTCACCATGCTGAAGAAGGAGAACGTCGCGTACGCCAGCACGTGCCAGTCGCTGGGGCTGTCCATCGGCTATTTTGCCACCTTCACCATCTTTCTGGCGTTCAACAACCACACTTTTTGCGACAGGTACGTGCGCCCGCTGCTGCTGTCCAGTCGCTCCACTGGCGCTCTCATTGATTTGCAGCACGCGCTCCGTTTTGTGGGTGTGTTCTACTTGCTGCTCACTGCGTTCGTCGCGTTTGGAAAGAACGAAAACGCGCCGTCTGTGAAAAAGTCGGACGACGGCAGCGACGCCGAGTCGAGTGATGAGGAGTCGTCGTCCAGTTCTCGCTCGCTGTTGGCGCTTACTGCGCTGGACAACATTCGAAGCACGTACAGGGATGTGCTTGTGGTGGTGCGCCTGCCGGCTGTGCAGGCGTTGGTCGCGGCTCTGCTCGTGTCCAAGCTTGGCTTTTCCGCATACGACAACGGTAAGTGCTTGCCGCAACAAGAGCGTTTAATGTGCGGACTGTTGAGCTGACATGTTTGTGTTGGTTGTTGTTGTTGTTGTTGTTGTTGTTGAATGAACCGTATTACATGCAAGTGTTGTCGCTCAAACTGCTCGAACTGGGATTTTCCAAGGAGAGCATGGCCTCCATGGCTGTGATACAGGCGCCGTTTACAATCATCGGCACCGTGATGACCGGACGGCTGGTGGCCAACAAGTCGCCCACCGCTGTTTATGTGGTTGGGTATTTCTGCCGGTTGGTGCTGAGCTTGAGCGGTCCAGCGTTGGTGGGATGGCTGTCCAGCCACGGTGGGGTGGTGACTCCGGCTTACTATTCTGCGATGCTTGCGATCACCATCATGTACAGCGTGGCGGCAGAGTGCCTGATGTTCATCGGCATGGGCGCCTTTTTCCTCAACATCTCGAGTTCTTCTGTTCACGTGGCCGGGTCGTACCTGACGTTGCTCAACACGAGCTCCAACATGGGCGGGCTGTGGCACAAGGCGGTGGTGCTGTGGCTGGTTGACAAGCTGACGGTTCGCGAGCAATGCGAGGTTGCAGCGGACGCTGCGGAGGGCAGTGCGTGTGCGATTTTGCGCGATGGGTACTACACGATCTCCGTGGCTCTGATGCCTGTTGCAGCGTTGGTTGGGTTGTACTTGATGAAGACGCTGGCGCAGCTGAAGAGGTTGCCCGAGTCGGCGTGGCGAGCGTCTCGATGAGAGCGAATGTACTCGGTGTACTGCGTGTAACTTACAGTACGCTGTACGTTTTTGGTTACTGTATGCGTTGGGGACTATTAACTGTGTTGTTGTTGGTTTGGCTGATCACAAACAGAGCAATGATGTTGTAGCGCGGGGAAAGGATAAATATATTGTACGACGTGCGTGCTTGAGCTGAAGCGCGCGGGCCGCTACTTTGAACGAAATGGAGGTTGTGTTTTGTTTTGTGCACTTTTAGTGACAAGCAAACAAGTTGAGGGATGGCAACCGGCGGGATGTACGTTAGTCAGTGGGATAGAGTGTAGTGGTGTAGGGGGTATCTAGTGACGTGTGCGCAGCGCATGCGTTGGCGCCTGGGCGCTGACATGTTGGCAAAGGCGATCGCTTACACTGGATAAGGTGTGCACTGGCGGCGAGTAAACATCAAGAATCAGATAGGGTTGCGGCGTGGCAACACGCCAACAAGGCAAGGCGGAGATTGCCCCACGTGGGCGGCGCGCAGCGCATCGGCGCCAAGCGCTCGAGAGAGGTCGACTGAAACAGTGTGATATATAGTGTCGAGTGGGCGTCGTCGTAGCGTCAGATACGAGGTATCTTTGTAGGTTGGTTGGTTGGTGGAGGGAGATCAACATAAACAAGAAGAAGAAAAAAAAAAAAAAAGAAAAGAAGCTAAGAGGCTAAGCTAGCAAAGTCTACGGCGGTGGTCCGTACTGCACGCATCATCTCTGTGCAAAAAGTGAGAGAGAGTGTAGCAAAAAGGAAAACCCATAAAATGTGGCCAATCGAAGCGAAAACCGAAAGCTCACACGGCTGGGGCAGGGGCGACGGGCGCGACGGGCGCGACGGGCGCGACGGGCGCGACGGGCGCGACGGGCGCGACGGGCGCGACGGACACAGATGAGCTTCTGCGCCGCACGAGGATGACGACGAAGGCAATGAGGGTGACCGTAAGCGCGACGGCGCCCACGGTGCCGCCCGCGATGGCCGCGGCGCTGTTACGCGCGCCAGCGGTGTCATCGCGGTCCACCTCCACCAGCAGCGCGCCGCTGGGCGGGATCGCGCCTGTGTTTAGCGCCGGCTCGGCGCTGGGCTGTTGTTGCTGCGGCTGCGTCTCGTCCTTGTCTTCTTTTTCGTCTTTTTCTTTTTGGTCGCTGTCGTCGAACGGCTCGCCCGCCGTGGGCTGCGGCGACGGTGGCGGCGGCGGTTGTGGTAGAGGCTGCGGCTGCGGCTGCGGCTGCGGCTGCGGCTGCGGCTGCGGCTGCGGGGCGGCGGTGGGTTGCATCGTTGGCTGCGCCACGGGCTGCGCCACCGACGGTGCAGGGGCAGACGGCGACGGCGCAGAGGGCGGCGGCGTGGAAGGCGGCGGCTGTGTGGAAGGCGGCGGCTGGGTGGAAGGCGGCGGCGGTGACGGCGCAGAGGGCGGCTGCGTAGAAGGTGGTGGCGGCGGCACAGAGGGCGGCTGAGTAGAAGGCGGCGGCGGCGGCGGCGAGACGGAAGCGTGTTGCATCATGACGGGGGCGCGTGAAGACGACGTGTTGAACAGGGCGCCCATGGAGCGCATCCACTCGACGTACGACGACAGTCGCGTGTACCCGCCAGGCAATCCAGGACGCGCACAGCCGTAGCCAAACGACACGAGCGCAACCTG
This sequence comes from Agarophyton chilense, assembly GCA_030374765.1. Classification (NCBI taxonomy): domain Eukaryota; phylum Rhodophyta; class Florideophyceae; order Gracilariales; family Gracilariaceae; genus Agarophyton; species Agarophyton chilense. The sequence continues at coordinate 410,977 of JARGXX010000016.1, forward strand.
CACCAACTGGCGACGCGCATCATACACAAACAACGGACCGCCCGAGTCGGCGTTACAACTATCACAGCCGCCGCGCTCATAGCCCGCACAAACGTGCATGCGCGGCGAAATGCCAGACGCAAGAAAACTGTCGACGGTAGTATAGGCCTTCTTGCAGGCGTCGGGACGCACAACGGGCACGTCGACGTGTCTAAGTCGCGGCACGTGCGCAGCGTTGAAGGCCTCGTCGGTGTAACCATAGCCGGCCACGCGCGTGAACTCGGCGACGGCGGGAATGGCGGGGTTTTCGTTGACGGCGACGAAGCGCGCAACGGACGGAACGTCCGTTTCGAAGCGCACGAGCGCAATGTCATGGCGCGGCAGGAAGAACTGCGGGTGCGAGTGGACGGCGGCGATTTGGACGCGCACGCCGGCGTCAGACAGGGCGCCGCCTACGTAGGCGATCGACGATGGATTGACGAGACAGTGGGCAGCGGTGAGCGCCCAGCGTGGCGATAGCAAGGAGCCGGCGCAGCCCTCCTGGTAGAAGGACACCATGTGGGCGCGGATGTGGGCGTGCGCCGTGGAGCCGCCCACGATGCGCGGGGCGACGCGCGACGACGATGGCGAATGCTCGGACGGGAGCCACTGTGGACAGTGTTGCTGCAAGGCGGCGACGAAGAGCGGCAGCAAGGCGACGACGAAGGCGAGTAGCAGCGGCGCAGCGACGCGCGCAGCGCTCAAGGGCGGCGGCATATGTGAGGGGCGGGACTGAATAAGCACAACAACAAGCACAACAACAAGCACAAGCAACAGTGGTGCGATGGACGGATTGTAGCAGCCACCGCGGTGCCCGACTCGCAGCAACCACGACGACGACGACGACGACGACGCATAAGAGTGTCGCGTTTGTGTATCGACTGCAAAAGACGAGACGGAGTGCATCGGGCGAGCGTTGCGCAGCGGGCGGCGCTCGGTGCTCATGGCGCAAAATGCTAATTGAGCGCCGAGACGTGCACTATGTGTAAGATATGTAAGACGTGGCAGACGTGGCAGACGTGGACAACGTGTGGTGGCGGCGGCGGCTTGCTGCGGACGGCGCGTTCCAGCGCTTTTGGTTTTTTTTGTTTTTGGGTTTGGGGCGGGGCGTTGCGCGCGTCGGGGGGAAGGAGGGGCGAACGGGTTGGTGGGCGGTATTGCGGTACTGGGGAAGCGGTTTGCGTTTGGGGTGCGTGCCATGCCGCGCGCTTCCGTGGACTTCACCGAGGAGACGATCAAGGAGTTTCGCGAGGCTTTTGCACTGTTCGATAAGGACGGGGACGGAAGCATCTCGGTGGCCGAGTTGGGCACGGTGATGCGCAACATGGGGCAGAATCCGACGGACGCGGAGCTGGCGCAAATGATCTCGGAGGTGGACGCGGACGGAAACGGACTGATTGACTTTGCCGAGTTTGTGACGCTCATGGCGCGCAAGATGAACAACACGGACCGCGACGCGGAGATTCAGGAGGCGTTTTCCGTGTTTGACAAGGACGGCTCTGGAAAGATCTCCAGCGATGAACTGCGCCAAATCATGAACAGCCTTGGCGAGGACCTCACTGACGAGGAGATCCAGCAGATGATTCGCGAGGCCGACACCAACGGCGACGGCGAAATCGGTACGTTTCAACAAGTGATTTCTTAAACGTGCGAAGGGGGGGGGGGGGGGGGGGGGGGGCGGCGCTTTTTTGGACTGACATGTTTTGTGCCCGCGCGCGCCGCTTTTGTCTCTTTCTCTCTCTCTGCGCAGACTACGAGGAGTTTGTGCGCATGCTGTCGTAGCTACAGCGCAAGGCGACGCGCGCGCGCATCCGTAAAGCAAAAAAAAAGTTTGACGGCGCCCATATCTTGTACAAACGGAACATTGCGCGGCGCTGGTGCGGGGCGGTGGAGCCACCCCATGGCACACACAACATGCGCACAGCAGCAAGCAAGCAAGCAAGCAAGCGGGTGTGCGTGTGACGTGTGTGTCGTGTCGGCACACGTGTGCAGCGCATGCGCGTGTGTGTCGTGTCGTTACACGTGTGCAGCGCATGCGCGTGTGTTGGGTACAAGAACACGTGTGGCACACGCGCGCGGAGCAAAGCGGGCAATGGGGGGGGGGGGGGGGGGGGGGGGCGGGCGGGCGACGAGACGAAATGAGCCGCGCGACGGGTCGTCGTTACAAAACAGGCGCACTTTGGAATGGCGCGAGCCGCGAGCGTAACGAGCGCGCGTGCGCCAACGCACAACACACACGTGTGTGTGTGAACAAACAGCAGCGCACGGCGGCGGCAGCGGCGGCAGCGGCGGCAGCGGCGGCAGCGGCGGCAGCGGCGGCAGCGCGCGAGAATATGATGACATGATGATGAATGAGCGCGCTGTAAGCGAGCGACGCTGTCGGAGTAGCAGCGGTGGAACGACGCAAAAAAGTAGTGGCGTGACGGGGGGGGCGGTGGAAACGTTTTTCTCTTTTCTTTTTTTTATTGCGGCTTGTTTCAACGCTGTTTGACGCTCAGTGCGGCGGCGGTGACGTTTGCGCTGCGGCGTGTGACGACGAGTGGCGCGCGCTCAGTGCGATGCGCGCGCGTCGCACCAACGTGTGTTGCTCCAGCATTTCGTCGCTGTGAGCGTCCAGGTCGTGGATGGAGCGCTTGAGTTTTGGCGCTTTCAGCTGTCGTTCAAAGAACTTTTGCGCGTGCGACTGAACTTGGGTGCTGCTTTTCGTCCGCACGTTGGCTGCGATTTGTTTCCAGTTTCCACGTCCAAACCATCGTAACCCCTCCAGAAACAGGTAGTGTTCCAACTTGGTCCAGCCCTGTTTGTACCGCCGTCGCACCGGCGGCCTCATGCTCATGGTGCCGCCACTGTCCGCGCTGCAAGCGCTGTTGCAAGTGCTGTGCGTGCTGTGCGCGCTGCTGCTACCCTGCGTGCAGTCGGAGAGCGCGATGGCGTGTGCTTGTTGTGCTTGTTGTGCTTGTTGTTGTTGTTGTTGTTGTTGTTGTTGTGTCACTCGCGTGGGTGAATACTCAAGTAGATGTGCATTTCGTGCATTGTGTACGGACACTGGAGGTCGCACGCCGTGAAAGGGGCACTTTCCAACGCGTTTGCACGGTTGTAGGTGCTGGTTTTGCACCCCACACATCACGTGTCCGCTGGCGCTGTACACGCGCCCGTGTACCACCACGCATCCTAGCTGCACCAGCTTGAGCACGTCGTACAGCATCAAGCCGCCGCCCGATGGAGCGTCCGTCGATGGAGCGTCCGTCGATGGAGCGTCCGTCGATGGAGCCGTCGCCGGCTGTAGCGGAGGAGGAGGCAGCAGCGGCGGAAGCAGCGGCGGAAGCAGCGGCGGAAGCAGCGGCGGCAACAGCGGCGGCAACAGCGGCGGCAACAACAACGCCGGTCCCAACACCTCCTCGGCCATCGCCTCGGGAAGCGCCGCCGTCGCGCCCGGCAGCAGCGGTGGTGCCGGTGGCGCCGGTGGCGTCGGTGGCGTCGGTGGCGATCGGAACTCACCAAAGTGCATTTTTGCGACAGACGGGCGGCGGTGGCAACGAGAAAACGTCGTAAGCGATAAGCACCAACACGTTGGCGAGAGCTTTCGCGGTCGGGGATACCGCGCGGCCGCGCGCGTTTTATACCCACTTGAGATGTGAAAAACGCGTGTGTAGCACGCGCGCAAAAGTGCGTTCAGCCGCGTCACAAGACCGGGGGGGGGGAGGGGGGGGGAAGGAGCGCCACACCACAAACAAAGTACGAGATAACAAAGAGAGAGAGAGAGAGAGCGCGAACAAAACAAAAAGCAACACGTCAAACGCGTTGAGTCACGATGCGCGCGTGCGCCACACGTGCGCCACACGTGCGCCACAATTGTGCCGAAACACGTCCGAGTGCACGCGCCACGCGCAACTGTTGTTAATAGACACTTTTTACTTGCCGCTGTCATCCGCCGCCGCCGCCGTCGCCGCCGCCGCCGCCGCAGCTCCCCTAAATTAGCATACCCTTGCAACTTGCGTACGCAGTTCCTCCCCCATATTCCCCCATATTCTCCCATATTCTCCCACATTCTCCCATATTCTCCCACATTCTCCCACATTCTTCCACATTCTTCCACATTCTCCCACATTCTCCCACACTATCATCCCCCTCTCACGTGTTCGGCCGCAGTCGCCCCAGCATGGAGCTCATGTCCTCGCGCGGCAGCATGGCCGACGGCGCATACATGGACTCAAACGCGTCAAACGTCACGTTGCACGCGCGCGGATCAAGTAGCGATTTCACACATATCTCCGCCACATCCGCCCGGCTGATGGCCCCCGACACATCCCCGTCCTGTTCCAGCATGATGGCCTTGTTCCCGCCTGGTTGGTCCGTGAATGTCCCCGCCCGCACAATGCAGTAAGTCAGTCCCGAGTTACGCAGTCGCTTCTCCGCCACATACTTCCACGCCGTCCTGTCGTTTTTGCCCGCCCATCGCAAACCCCCTTCGTCCAGCGTCGACACGTCGCGCGCCGTCACCGACGAGCATGACACCAGCACAAAGTCCGGTTGCTCTTGAGTGCGGTAGATCTTGAGGTAGTCCACCGCCAAATAGAACCGTCCGTCGTCCTTCTCCGGCGACAGCACCGGCTTGCGGTACTGAATAGCCATCTGTCGAATGTCACCACGCTGCAGCGCTGCCGCCTCGCGCCGTCTCGACCCGTCCGTCGCGTCCACCGCGTAGAACTTGGACAGCGCCACGCGCACCGACTGCCACTTGTTCTCGCGCGACCGCACCTCCGCCACGTACTCAAAGCCCCCGCGAACGCTGTCGCCCGTGCGCAGCACCAGGTAGTACGTCTTACCGTCGCCGATGCAACGCAGAATGAACCCCGAGTACCCGCTCAGGTTGATGCGCGCTGGCACGGTGCGCACCTCGCCCAGCCCGGAGTATGTGCTAAACACATGTCCCATGAACGCCACGCGCTTGGCGCCCGTGATCTCAAACTTCACGCGCGGCGCCTTGGCCCCATCCACCCCCTCGCTGGGCACCACGCGCTTCCACTTGCACAGATGCTGCTCGTTGCTAAAGTTGAACAGCGTGCGCTTGGTGGCTTCGGACCGCCCGTAGTACTGCACGCGCGAGTCGTGAAAGGCGCGGATCAGGTTGCACGTGCCCTCGTACTCCACCTGTTGCGCGTCTTCGTCGCGCCGCGCGCCCACGGCGCAGATCACCTTGTCCACGTCGCCCGTCGCCTCTAGCAGCGAGTCGTAGTCGTGCAGGCTGCCCTTGACGAAGCTCACGCCGGTGCCCAGCACGTCCAGCGTGGAGCTGTACAAATTCCTCACCAGCACGCGCACCTTGTAGCCGCGCAGCACCAGCTTGCGCACGATGATGCGCCCCGTCTCGCCCGTGGCTCCGACCACCAGCACCTCCGGCGGCTGGTCGTCCTCCTCGAACAGCTGCGCCCGGTCCAGGTCGAACAGCTCGTCCGACGCCCCGTCCGTCAGCCCCGCCGCGCGTCTGATTCCGGACAGAAAGTCGCGCGCCGCCGTAAAAGGATTCTTCGGTGGCGGCGGTGGGGAAGACGAGGCGCTGGCAGCGACGGGGCGCCACGTGCGTCGCGACGCGCAGCGACTCGAGCACGCGCAGCGCTTATGCAGCGCGACGGCGGCGGAGATGTCGACGCGCAGCGCGCAGGGCGCGAGGAACGCCGGGCCGGAGCGCATTGTGAGACGACGATGGGCGCGCGGCGCGACGAAGACGAGACGAGACGAGACGAGACGAGACGAGACGAGACGAGACGGTGAAGAGTACACGCGCGCGGAGAGACGCGTGCGGCAGCCGCGTGTAGGGTGCAGTTGAGATCGCGCCGTGCACCCGCGCCCGCCAGCCTCAAATTTTCGCGCTCTCTTCTATTGGCTGCCCTTGAGCATCATTCTTTGCTCAACTTGGTGTGTTTTTGATCTTCTCCAGTTTCTTCATCGTTGGGTGTGCATGCAATGCTTTCACACCCCCACCCCAGCCACTTCGAGCTCGCCTTCTATCCGAACAACAAAATGTATTCAACCACCCCCATCGCGTTTCCGTTTCTTTCTTTTGCTCATCGATGACAATGAATTCCCACTTGGCAAAGTCTGTCTCATTCCTTGTCGTGTATCTCCCCCTCCTCCAGTCTTCAAACTGCCAAACCATATCATCACAGTTTCATCGTATAAAACTTCAGCGCTTTCCGCCCAGCACCACCACCACCATCACCACCACCCACTGCAAACTCTCTCCCTCCGACGACAAGTATGGCCTCCGTAACACGAGTTTCATGTATGCTCCTTGTCGTCTTGTCTCTCGCCTTCATTCCGCTTTCCATCGCATATGAGAACAATATTTACGACATCATTTGTGCAGACGAAGGCTGTTTTTCCGACTGCGGAGGCCGCGTGTTTTGCACTCACCACAGTCTGTGGCACGTCCGCGACAACCGTTTCACGTCTTTCTTGAAGGCATATCCTATCTATCGCCGCGAGTTCGGCAACTCCCGAGCAGGTATCAAGCTCCACGTCTTTCAACAGTACCACATCTCGTCGTTCGTTGTCAACTTCACCGCTCTCAACATCTACGGCTCTCCTGAACGTTCAATGCTCACCAGCAAAGAGCGAGCGCTCTTGCGTGCGAACCCATACATTGGAAACCCCTATTGTATCATGGAACTGAGGAACAACCATACCGGCGTTTGTCGAATTGAACCTGGCGAGCAACCCGCCATAATGTCATTCCCTTGGATGACACTTTGTCGAGGCACAAACGCTGATATCACTCGTAAGAAACGCTGCTGAAACATGCTTCAATTACTTGCTTGTCCACTCCCCGTTTTTGTGCATTTTTAAGTTTATGCGTACCTACCAGTATTTGTTCATGCTTTAGCCTTATACACTCAATCAACACATGTTTCCCGTTTCTTGCACGCCAATCAAAAGTAAAAGAGCCCTTTTTCTTATACTCCATTCACCCCGTCCAGCCACCCGAACAGTCCGAGGAGCAGCGGTAGGCCTTTGAGAAGGGTGGCCCCGCGTGGAACACAGCTATATTGCTACCCCTTCACGTTGGGGTTCTCTAGTTACCACTCAACGCTAGGAGAGGCATTTTGTCCAATCGTCTTGGAGCTCAACTCCCAAATGTCTCTTCGAGTCTTGTCACATAATTCTTCCTTCCCATCTGTAGAGTTTAGGATCGTAAAAAGAATACGAACTGGCACATTTTTTATGTGTCAACAATCCCCCTCCCCCACCCAAATTTTTATGGCCGTAGATCAGAATCATTCATCTATGCCTCGACAGCTCCATTGGTTCCCAAGATATCAACACTAGTAAAAAAAGAACAGGATTTCAGGATGAAACAAAACTTTAGAAAAGAGGTCATACGGCTTGCCTCATCTCGCTCACGACAAACAAAAAGCCTCCTTCACTCTTTATACTTTTAACAATGGGATTTTTAACAACTACTTTGTCGTCATCCCCAGGTCGGAATGTGCGTGACGCCCATTGCATCGGATCCTGTAAATCGCAGAAGCGCCTGTTCCAGAACCCTAAACAACCAAGGAAACAAATTCCACAAGTGACCCCAACTGCTACAACCATCACCAAAATTCCAGTAGGAATAAAAGTCTCGTCCCTCTTGTCGATTTCGAAATTACACATGTCTTGCCTCGATCCAGAAAAAATGCGCCTCCTCAGCTCATATGGGTCCGAAATTGCGCCCAGTGGGGCTGTTAGAGCCTTCAAGGTTCGATTTGCGATCATGTCCAGAAAGGGCGTCGTATCGTAAAACACCTCTGTTGGAGAAAAAGCTATTTCAGATCTTTTTTCCTCTTCGGGAAATGGAATTGAGAAAAAGGTGAGGTTCTGCTTTTTCACAACCGCCACACAAAAGCCGTCTTCACATGCCAAGGATCCTTCCGCCCAAGAGAGAAGGGCATTATCTCTTAGCCAAGCAAATTGCAGCTTGAAAAGGGGGGTTTGAGAGCAGCTTAGAACGCTGGAAAGCTTGCTCACATTTCCGGCGAACTGTGAGAAAGAACTTTTATCAACCGAGGTGCATTGCGACTCAATGGCATCTACTTTGAAATCCAAGTCTTGACGTCCGGTTTCTCGGTTTAGTCCTTCTACAACGAAACAGCTCTGTGTTTCCACCACTAGGGTCTGTACCGGATCACTGAAATAGGAGACCACTACTTCCAAAACAATAAACATCACCACAGAAAGTAGCGTTGTGAGATTAACCCTCCTCAAATGGTTCCGAATTTGGACATGTTCTCCTCTCTGAAGACGGCGACTGTCTGAGTACGAGCTGATGGCTGAAAGAAAGTGAAATGTGAAAAACTCCGAGACGGTTAAGATGGCAGTGACAATCAAGCTAACAAACTGTGCTTTCAGAGGGATGAGGACCATTTTGTCCAGGAGTCTGCTGAAGAAGAGGGGAAATGGTGAAAAAGATGAAAGAGACAATTCCTCGTTAAGATCATATGATCGGTCAGAGAAAGAGTGCGGTGAAGAATACGTCGGAGGCATTGAATAACAAAAGTAATATGATAGTAGATACACACATGTTTATGCATATGCAACTACCGCTACTACGGTTGGGCTGCGACAAGGTCTTGGCTACTTCAAAGGGCAAATGATACATGCAAGCAGTACAACAAAACGAAAAATTTGTATCATAACTGAACCAGAAAAGACAGTTTTTGCATGACATCTGTCTGCTCGTCGTTGTTTTTATGAGTCACGTTTGCCAGCGCCTCACGGGGGGATGCTCCTGAAAGAATGGACCTGATTTTCTGAGAATGACACGACATTGCGCCCGTGTCGTTAAACGTTGGAGCTTTCTATCTATCGTGATCTATCACAACGGTGCCAACCTCTTCGAGATCACCGAAGCGATGGATACGTTTGAGGCTCTGGGTTTGAGCACCCTACAGAAATCTTGCGCGTTTTAATTCCAATTGGAATGATAATCAATCTGCAAAAACGTTCTCATTGGGATGCTTCATACAATGCATTGCATTGCACGATAACTCGTTCAACGCATATGTTTGTTGGAACAGCTATCTGTGAGTTCTTGAGGTGAACCACGGACAAACTGTTTCGAGCAGAGCGTGGAAGCCGAGCGCAGGCAGATTCAGAGGTTGATCCAGCCCACGTATGCTTTATGATCGATGTACTGCAACGATGCCGGAGAGTTTGGATTGCATCAGCAGAGAGAAAGGCAGCCCTGGAAGTGATGGAGCCATCTACTAGAGATAGACACTTGTGGAAAGTGGGTTTTTGACGTCTGAGATTCTCTGCCTGACAGAGAGGAAGTCCTAAATTGTAAAAAGTGTGGGAGCTCACTACTAATACAGCTGTCCACGTTCCTCTGGTGTCTGGCCGGACACTTTTATAGCCTAGTGGTCATCACAAAAAGCGTCAGTTGAGCAAGGAAATTCCTTGAAAAATGTGTAGGCAAAAGTGGGCCAAGAAGGACAATTTGACCAAGTAATTATATTATTGAAAAACAATTGTTCTTGAATCACAATCACGCGCAGCATGATGCTCCTCTTTCAACGAATGTCGTCCATCGCACTCGTGTGTGCTGCAAAGTCTGCACCGCAAACGTCTCTGCGAAGCGGTCAGCGTCACAGCGCGATCTTCTTCTTCCTTGCTGCATTGAGCTCCTATTCGTACGCCACAACGCGTTCCGTGCGTCCGCCCGACGCGCCATGATGTCCAACATGCGCACTATTCCGCGCCTTGCTCGCGTAGTAAGTTTCGCCAAGCCATCCCAATCGAATTCGCCTCATCAATCCTCTCCCAATTCTCTGCCAGAAAGCTAACCGTTCCCAACATCCACGTCGAATATCAATTCACAGCGCCAATGTCGAAGCTTCGCCGCCACCCCGGAGACTCCACTAATGTGGAAACTAACGCACGGAATGTTCGATCCGGAGACGTCAATGACTGAGAAATTTCCAAACATCCCCGATCCCGCTGACATTGAAGCTCCGAGTCCGGGAACCGTAGAGATTTCCGCTCTTCCCAATGGCGTTCGAGTTGCGTCACAAGACATGGGATCTCCAGTGGCTGCGATTGGCTTCTTTGTTGGCGCGGGTTCGCGAAATGAAACGCCGTATTCGTCTGGAGTTTCGCATCTCATCGAACGCCTTGCATATAAAGGTTCTACGATGCGAACCAAGTATCGTATGACGAGAGACATGGAACGTACTGGCGCCTTGTTTGCTGCGTCTGCTGCGAGAGAAACGATTGCGTTTTCTGCGGAGGGCATGAGAGACAAGCTCCCGGAAATGTTGAGCATCATCACTGAGACTGCGGTTGCGCCTGTCACTACCGGATGTGCCGAGGGGTCCCCGGATTGGGATATTGCCATGGAAGAAATCACTGCACAAACCACCGTAATGAAAGATGAGCTCAAGAGTTTTGCATCTGAGCCAAATGGTCAAGTTACTGAAGCCATTCACGCCGCTGCATTCCATGGAAACACTCTAGGTAAGTTGCACTCCTTCAAACGCCAATCGCGATCGAAACGTCACATGTATATTGAGGTGTGAGAGTATTCAACCGTCGCCGAATTTTCCAATATGGAAAATCCTACGCGTGGTCTGAGCTAGTGACACCTCGCAGACTATAGGTGTCGCAGTTATCGGTATTCGGCAACTGCGACCAACGGAAGTGCGCTACAAATATGTCCCAGTCCGCGTTAGTTCATTTTATGAGCTTCTAGCGTTGGGACCTCAAAGCGAGCTTCTACATTTCCAAGATACGCATCCATAACTGCCACACTGAAGGGGACAATATTTTTGAGACCAATGCTGACTTACTATCTTTCATCTCATTTGTTTGATGTTCTGAAATCTGCAGGACTTCCGCTGGTCGCAGAAGAGCGCAAATTGCCTCTCATGAACCCGACCACAGTAAGCGATTTCGTTTCCGATAACTTCACGCCGGATAAAATGGTAATATCGGCGGCAAATGTGGATCATGCGGCGCTTGTAGAGTTATCTGAATCGCTCTTGGGAGAACTCAGTGGGGAAAGCGTTCTTAATGCAAGTCGATACACCGGGGGGTCCGTTCGGATCTCGTCGGACGGTCCTGGACAAGTGGCTATCGGCTTCCAGGGCGTTTCATGGCAAGATGACGACCTTGTGCCGGTATGTGTTTTGCACACTCTTCTCGGAGGTGGTGGGTCTTTCAGTTCCGGTGGACCTGGAAAGGGAATGTACACTCGTTTGTACTCTGAAATTTTGAACAAACATGGTTGGGTGAGTGCGGCAACTGCATTCAACCACTGCTATTCCGATGGTGGTCTCTTTGGGATTCATGGTGTTTGTGAAGATCCTGCTCATCTTAACAATCTTATTGAGGTCGTTGGTTTGCAAGTAGGAAAGCTTGCGTCTCCGCTTGTAAGTGGTGAACTCGAGCGCGCGAAGATGATGACGAAGAGTAGCTTGATTATGAACCTTGAGAGTCGTGCTGTCGTGTGCGAAGATCTTGGCCGACAAATTCTTTGCTCTGGAAGGTACGCTGGACCGAAGGAATTGATAAAGAAGATCGATGCAGTGACTGAAGATGATATTCGAAGGGTCGCCTCGAGGATGATTCAGAGTCAGCCAGCGGTTGTGACGTATGGGGAAGAGTATGCGACCTACGAATATGCGGCTATCGAGTCATCTCTTAAACGTCAGACACAGTTGGCGTAGTTAGGAGCGCTACAGAACTAGTAAACGATTGAGAGTTTCGAAAGGCTCTGTATCACAGATAGCTTACAAGTCCATGTGGAATTTTGTGTGAGAATACGATGGTCATATGGAAGGAATGCATTGGCTCGAAAAATGTTGACAACCTCCCTCAGTTGTTGGGGGTGCTACAAAATGTAGCGTCCATGCATTTCGTCTCATAAAAATCGCACACTAAACTCTGACACGCAAAGGCAGACGGAGTAAGATCAAGAGATCGATTCAATGCTTTCGAGGATCAAATGAATCAACGCTCAATGCAACCAAATGGAGATGACTGCGGTTGTATGATTCAATATGGGAAGTTTCACGATCATGCTGTTCTGAGGGGCTTTGGGTTGTAACTACAAAACCGTGATCTGTTCATGCTCGTGGTATCAAGGACACCAACGGTGCAGAGCAAACGTTCACACTATCCATACTGTACAGTGAATTCTAATCTCAGTCAGAGCGAAGAGGTCTCTCAAGTTGGATGCTGCGACGTTTTCGCCGCGAAGGCCTCATCGCATTGCTTTTGCTTTTGCTATAGGAACGAAGAAACGAGTGAATTTGGAGCTCTTTTGGTCTCTCTCCCTCTAGCCCGTTTGGTTCAAGAAACAGCTTCTCATGAGGAAGGCCCACATAGGATAGGGTGGTCTTGTAATAATGTGAGAAACGAATGGTCTCCGGCGCGTTCAGACGCACCAGAAGACAGAAACGATCCGACATCATCTTCGGGCATCTCAACACGAAGAGGTCCACGTCGTTTAAAGTCCACGTCGTTTAAAACACTCAGTCTGCAACGATGCACTTACCTTTTTCCCATGTATATGAGACCCTCTCATGGATGCGGGCTTGGTGTGTGTCCTAAATAGAGCTCTGAGTGTTGTTTTTGCATCTCACTGTGTCATAATCTTCTTGATCTTCTTGAATTGCTCTGGGAATCGAGGTAGAAGAGGATTCCTAACACTTGTCACCGATACTGTTCCGTTCACTTTAACATAGTCAATCAACACGGCGTTCTGCAACGCTCATTGTTCAGCCAGTGCCTTTTCGTTGTTAGATACCGCAACGGCTCTGTTCATGCCAATATTGGGGTGGCATGCAGGAGGATTGAAGCACTTGAACATTTGTGTAATACAGGATCTCAGTGGATTCCGGTGGGTCGCAGCACGAACCTCTAGAGAGAGTGCAATGGAGCAGTATTTTGAATTGACGGTGCAGATCGTTGATGTTTAAAAAGGTTCTTTCACAAAAATGGCCAAACCCATTTCAAGAACTTCTGTACCTCTATCATATATGTACGCAGGGCTTGACACTTGTGAAGGAGAGGTAAACGTTCTCTTCCCGCTATCTTTCTTTTAGGACTTCGTAGTAAGTAATGCTGCTGCACATCTTTTTTGAATCCCGGTTTACAGTTGCACCGTTTTCTTGTGATGGGGACGGAAGCTTCAAGAATGCAAGCCTGGAGTGACGCCCGGACTTTTGCTTGTATTAAAGCTTACCGATTGCATTCAAGTTGTCGGAAATAATAAGATATTCTACAAGACGACGGTGATCCTTTTAACTCATAGTTAATAGAAGCCAATTTCCGTGGGTATCTATGCATCAACAATCTACAGTGCTTCTCGCTGGGAGGTTCAGTGTTGAAAAAAAGGCACTTTTGGATGTGCTCAAAATCCTGGTTGCATTTGCACGATGGGTGGGAAGACAACTGAAGTGCGAGACTTTTGACTTGAAAGAAAAAAAGAGCGGTAAGCACGCATTTCGCAGTTCAGTTGCGTAGCTAGCCGCGATTCCGTAGGCGTGCTGTGTTTTGCACTGTACTAAGGATTATATTGCTAGCTACAGAAGTTCTGTTCGTACATCGCAGGGCAGTACTATCAAGCCTACCGTGGAGTACAAAACTGGTAAACATGCGTAGAAAGGCTTCTTTGGGACGCCTAACCTTGTCTTGGAGCAGTTCTGTGTCCAGTATGAGATTGTTGTGGGGGATGTGCTGTGGTTCGAACTCAGAAGCTGTTTTGACCTACGTTGATGTTTTCGAAACCCTTTTATCGATAGTCTGTACTCTACTCTACCGATACGCCCTTTCGTCTGCGCAGAGTGCAGTATCTCTTACTTGCCGATAAAGGAAGTCCTAGTTCCTTATCCAACTTGGAAAGATTTGTTTTACGCAACATTGAACTGCTTCCGCATCTGACCTGTGTCTGTACGCTCCCGTTCAGTCCTCATAGCCTGTTCCCGCGGACGCGCAGAACCTGTGTTCTTCGACCGGCATAGAAGCGACGCCCATGCCCCAAGTTTGCAGACGCTGCATATCTAAAATTATATCGCTTCTGTAAAGAAAAAAAATCGATGCCGGGCTGCACCCACGTGGCACAAGAGCGAAAAAAGAATGTGAACGATTGGCGACAAAAGTCTACGTTGAGACAGAAATCGACAAGTCCAACAGATGTGCTTACGCCAGCAGATAACGTCATGTGTGGTAAAGATGACAGCTCCACGTGGGGTTTGCGAGCGCTTCCCCCTTTACACGAGAGACGGCCCACTTCACGCAATCAAGTCATCGCCAAAGCGGTCGAGCGGGGCCCGATCGAATGTACGTGTGGTCGCAAAGCACGGGCTGCCGCGCTCTTTGCTGCAGTACACAAATTTGCAACTCTCCCCCTGGAGACCGCGTCCAACTGCGTCGCACTGCCCGAAAAAGTGCTAAACGAAGCAACTGCGCAGTTGTTCTTTAAATGAGGAATTACGCGCCACCACCACACTCAAGAAAAGGTTTCTGAATCATGTCTCTTATCTTTTGTAGGACGCAAACGAACAAGCTAGACTCTCAAGCACATGAGCTTTGTGGAGATCGCACACTCTCTGACATCCTCTCCTTGCGTGCTGCCACGCTTCGATATGCGGCACGCTCCGGTGCCACGTGGTCGTAGCAAAAAAAAATCGCGCCGCCACGTCTCACGCATTCCCCTGCGCTTGTCTTCAAAAGCGATAATGCCCCCATCGGGTGAGCACCGTGCGGTTTACCGCGTCAGCCCCTCTGTCGGGGGATGCTTGTCCCTATTGGTAGCTTGGTCTCTTGGTCAACCGCCTTCCTTCGTCTTATGATTGGCTTTCTCGTCCCTTTGCCGACAAATGCGCACATCACTGCGTTTTCATGTCATTTGGCTTGAACTCTGCAATGTTGTGGCTTTGCCACATGGCCGCCTGAGCATGTGGCTTTTGCTCTTCCTCGCCCAGCGCCGATGCGTGGCCCGTACTTAAAACCCCTTCACTCCGGCCCCACCACTTGCTTCATTCCTGCCTCCACGCAAAGCGTTACGTAGTCCAAATCATTTGTCCCAGCCCGACGACGAGACTTGCTGTTCAAACCACATCGTCATCATGCGTGTCGCCGTTGCCGTTTCCTTCTTGTCAGTCCTGGCTTGTGCCACAGCTCGCTTCGGTGACAACTACTTTGCTGCCCAGTGTGCTGGCGAGGGGCCCCGATGCATTCCATGGACAGCTGGTTCATCTCTGGTGTGCATGCCCTATCGATGGATGAGCGCTCAGCCACGGGCTTGCATACAAGCAGCCTGTAATTACTGTTCCGTTGGAAGTCGTCGTTTTGATGTGTCTGTATGTCGTCGACTAGCTATCTACAAGAACTGCTTCAAAGGAAATACACCTGCACGACAGGCACCCGGGCCTGCCGCTCCGAGACCGCTGCCGCCCAAGTCTGCACCGCGTGCACCTCGACCTAGGTCGAGACCGAACGGAAGCTGTGCTTACAGAGCGCAGGGCGATAAGATTGTGATTCCTGCATGGGCCCTTCCAGGTGCTCCAGGTTGGAAAAAGAACGGCGATGGATCCATGACGTACAAACCGGGAGGTGGTGGTGGTATTGACCGTCAAGGTGCGGGCCAAGTGTGTACCAACATCAAGGTTAACACAGACGGACAGTATTACTTCACAATTCAGTCTCGCGCGCCGCATGGCACTGAACACAATGATGCATGGTTCAGATTCTCCGGTGGCTTCCAACTTTACAAGCCCGGAAGTAGATCGATTTCAGGTAACTCTGGTTGGTACAAGGGGTATCAAAACAAAGGTGGCAACCGTATGGCAGATTATCTCGTCACAATTGATTTCAATGGACATCAGTTTATTACCAACTACTTGAACAGCAGGAACACGTATCAAGTCTGCATGTCCGGACGAAGCACTCGCTTCTCCGTCTACTCTCTTGTATTCGTCAGATGTTCCGGAAATACATGCAGTCGGTTTGGCCCTCAGATGCAGAATGCTATGTCCTCTTTGCCCAGCTCCAAATGCTACTGACTTGCAGGCCTGCTGGCTTGATGGGATGGGGGTTTAGTGTTAGATGTATCGCACATCAAGATGGGTTAGAAATTCATCTGGGTACAGAGAGAGCATCAGCTGTGTAAATATAAACGTGTGATCATGCGCTGTGATCCTCTCGACATCTTATGTCTTAAAACAGAAAGTCTGACAACTTGGGATACAACAGTCGCACTGATGCGATCCTGCGATGACAAAGAGCAGTAGCTCTAGAGATAAGAAGCAGTCGACACAAGCACGGATCTAATAACGTTGATCCAATGAAGCTTGCTTAACGTAAACAATGCGGTCAACAATCTGCACATGCTCCGCAAACAAATCGTTCATTGCCACTTCAGTCAGGCGCAACTTGCACGCTACAGTACGTACGACAGACGACTGGTTGAAATGCGGCACGAAATCAAGAGATCTTGATTCCACTAAGCTCTTGTGGTTCGAAGAAATGGCGTCAATGAGCTACTTGGCGATACGGTAGAGGGTGTAAAGAATCGCGGTGCTGATTTCAGAAACGAATCTCAACTCACTCTAGGTGAGTTCAGACATGCCCGTGTAGAGATCGTCCATTTCGAAACACGCCCATCATCGCAGAAGGTCGGATGAAAGGCGACGCCGTTCCCGAACGGCTCCACAGAGAGGGTTTGTCCGAAAGTTGTATAGCATCGCAGCATAGTGCACGCCACCCGTCCTCTGAGCGAAAATATACGAAGGAACCCTTCGTAGATATTCACAACCGAGGGAGATGGTAACGCACGAGGATTGTGGATATAACGTGCTCATCGAACGCTGATTGGCTATTGGACACCATTCCACTGTAATGTGAGGGCTAATTAATACTAAAATTGGATTTCCGTCTGCTTGATTATATCTATCTCGTACAGTAAGTTACCTCCCGCCATATTATTCTTGGTGAATCCAAAAGTTTGACTCCCATAATTATCGTATCTCCAATTCAATTCTTTTGTTTCATCACTTCTTTACCGAAGTCTGAAACAGTGTATGTGTCAGAAAAGAACTCTTTCCAAGCCCATCGCGCGTCCACCCCACTTTCAAGGCCTAGAGTGGCAAGTACAATCCAGATAAGTATCAGACCGGCACAAATGATCATGCTAGGTACGACTCCAATCCAAGGTCTGTTGTAGAACGCTATGGGAGTTGTTTCCTCATCCAGATTCCGAATTCGGTTTGATCTCAAAGTGCTGATCCCGCGATTTTTTCCTGTGGGAAACATGATGGACTGCACTGCACCATGTAGATATTTATGCATTCTTGGTATTCCAAGAGTTACTTCGTTCCCCACTGCAGCAGAATTTAGCGTGTAAACGGTTTCACTTAAATTTACCCGGCTCACTTCAACCACAAACATAGTGGATGCAATCGAACTGGAATTTTTGAGGATTGATTGTCGGCGACGCGGAAGATGTATGTTTGATGAATCCGGGTGCATCCTTTGTTCAGGGTTTGGATTATCTGAGCTTTGTGAAGAACGGAATAAAACAGTGGCATTTGTTCTTGATAGTCGTCGTTCTAAGGCAGATTTCAATTGAACACTGGTTTGAGTGTTTTGGCCCACATAAAACTGACCGTTTTCAAGCATCAACCCTAGTTTCATGTTTTCGTTGGTCGTAATGTTCTTGTCTTCTACGAAGACTTGAATTCTGAATCCGTTTTGGACGCCAAGGTACACCAAAACCTCATTGGTTCCATGCTTAAGTGGAGTCAAAGGCCCCGCAAGAGCCCATCCATGACAGATTTGTATGTTTCCTTTCGAAGTGAAGCCATCTGTTTTAGGCACAGGTCCTTCATTTGAACAGCCACCCAACACAGGAGGTTCAAGTCGTTCACAACCCCTGTCTTCCATTTCAAACGAGGGAACATTTTTCAGGTGCACGTCGTATACCTTGTTCTGTTTTGGTGGCCAGGAAGATGAACAAAAACTCAACGAATACGGTAAACAGTCCAAATGAAAACACGGTCAGTTGCATGCCTGTTTTGCTAGTTGTTCTAGCCAAAACGGAGGAAGATGGCATGAAATCTTGGATTTGTTGTCCTTGAACATCTTCACAAGCAGGATTTCTTTTGAAAACTCCAATAAGATTCGAGAAGAGATGTATGGGATTGGTATAAATATCTACAAGGTATCGTCTCAAAACAACGCGTTTAGTGACGCTACCCTTTCTGGCACGAACAATCGTTCGATACACGATATCCACCAAAAAGACAAGAGAAATAGACGTGGTAAGGGCAGTGATAAGAGATACAACATTTTCACCAAGGTTGATATTCATCGGATCGTTGAACTGATTTTCGTAAAAGTCATGAACATGCCACACATTGTCATTTCCCACTCCAGATTTATTGCAGACGTCTAGTTCGAAAATTAGAGCCTTTGGGGATGAGCATCGCTTTGGATGATGGCGTCGTCCAGGATGACTGACTTAGCCGAAAATTGTTAGAATAATGATGCAAATAGGATCAGAAAATAGCGTTATGTACATGCTCTCAGAGCGGAAGACTGTATCCTTTCTATGGACAAAGAAGCTTGAACACAAATGAACGGGGGAAGCGAAGCTCTACGGCCGTTGCATGTCCGGTGAGCTGCCATATGACTCCTCTTGACAACACGCTGGAGAAGAGTAAGATGCTCTCCAGTCAAATGTGGAGCCAAGTAACGTTTTGATGTATAATCGCTGGTGGAAACTCGTTTGAAACCGTGCGTCTAGTATGAAAAAGATCACATGATTGAATTAACCCAGGTGATAGAAGAACTTTTTGTACTCGTTTTGCCCCGAAACGATTGGGGCACATCAAAACCCCCGACCGATTATTCGGTGAGAGAGCGCAACGCCTGCAGAATACCGCAGTGCTTGCCAATGACTTTGTGCCAGATGTTTTGGAAGTAGTATTTGCGTGCAAATACTGTAGAGCAGAAATGCTTCAAGAAACAATCACTGCCATAATGAAGTACAATATGGCCAGATTGAGGTGTCACGAAACAATGCTTTCCGTTTTGATGCGCTCTATGGCACCGCGAGAAGAGGGAGGTATTCAGACTGGGAAATGTTCTCAACTGTTCTTGTGTTACCACTAGCTAGACCATGACCGAGTAAAAACCAAGAGAAATAGGAATCTACAACTAGGCCAATATGGACGATTAGCTGGAGCAAGATGACTATAACCTTGCCAGACATATGTGCTTTCGAGAGCACTCCACATCCGATTCTTCACATCCCACCTAATCGTTTTCTTTTAAGGAAAAGGCAGGAACGCAACGCCGCTTACTTTATATGAATTCTAAAATGATGGCCCCTCGTGTAGATTCAATCAAAGCTCGAGCATTCATCCGCAATCACTCATTCGTAGATATACCTGATCGTCAATGGGATTAGTTACCTGTGGTCATGCATGGAAGTGACAAAACCAATGATGGGTCATCACAACTTCCTTATAAATGGTACTGTAATGAGATATTTTGAAATCTTCCTGTTGACGACTCTGAGCTTAAGCTCGAAGCGTGACATCATGGCGCAATACCGAGAGACTGCTGCGTTCTTCTGGGTTTTGACAGGCAAAGGGGAAGTTACCGAAGGTAGTCTGGCTAGCTAGCAGTTGTCCCATTCGACGACACACAGCTCACAACATGACGGTCACGTTTGTTTCGCGTTGCCTTGCTATCATGGCAGCAACGCGGGGCATCCCTTATCTCTAATGAGCTCTACTAGACGAGAGATTTGGGATATTCAAAGAAAGGTCCCGTGGAGCATTTCCTAGTCCGTGCTCGTTGTGTACACATTGCACATCGTCATCATTTGTCGCATAATCAAGAGTTTCGGGCGGCTTTGCGCTAATGTGAAGCATGGCGTTGCTCAGGTGCTTATGTTTTGGGCCGCACTTCAAAGTCACCATTGTTTACGGATTGCCTCGCGATTGAATACAACACGGGCACAGGGTGATCCACGATCAGGCAACAAGTGAAACTAAGAAGAGTTAGTTTACTACTGGCAGTCCGATAGCTGTTTCCCACTGTCAGCAAGAGGCACTCCTGAGCCTCAATTTAAGGGGTGAAGGCAACCGTCGGCTCAACGTCACCGCTCTCCCAAAATGGCGGGAGAGTGCATATCAAATAATGCCTTCTCAATCATCTGGTAAACTACATTAGCCAAGCCAGTCTATGACTGTCTACCCCAATCTGGAACATACGACCGAATGAAACTTGCACTTGTGGCCCTTTCATTGGTGATATGTTCAAAATCAGGCACCACCCACTTCCAGCTCCTACTAGCTACGTAGTGTAGGTTGCAATAATAATAATCACAGGAGGGAAATTTGATAGATGCCTTGTTGGGGATGAATCTGAGATAAGCTGTCTCCCCCAATTCTTTCTTGCCAGAAACGCTAATTTACAGCAATTGTGCACATTTGCATGATAGCCTGTCTTTCTTACACAAAGATCTGAATTGAGCACCGAGGACCAAAGCCGACCAAGACAATCGTGCATGACACACGGATTAGGCAATCTAGAGGACTTCTACGAAGTACGTTTCCGGTTCGAATATCGCAGTCGCAATGTGTCTTAAAAACATGCTACATCGAGGACGTGTTATAAGCCACCCCGCCATAGATACGGAGGTGGCACACAATCCAACTGCATTTCGCTGATACACCATTACTGTATCAATTCTCCTACCTGTCTAGTCCCGGCCTCTAGTCAAAACCCCCTGCTCTGCACGCTTTCGCTCAGCGTCCGCCTGCAGCCTTCGATAATGTACTTCGAGCAATATTGCCCAAAGATTGCGCGCAACAAATCGCTCTACCTTATGTTCGTCACCGTTTTGCTCTTCACGTCGTTGGTAGCCGCATTCTTCCTTCGGGCGATGCAACCCAGCGCTGCAAACCCGCTAGCGGTCAGATTGGCCCCGAATATCGACTCTCTCCTCACCGATGAGGCCTTGCTGGATGAAATTGCTGCAAACAAGCAGTTTGCATACTTTCCCTCCGCGGATCTGCTGCTCGCTTCGGTAGCAAAGGCCGGAAGTACTTCTATGTTCCGGTGGTTATATAGCGGTATCACGGGGAATAAAGAGTACTCGAACGACGTGTGTGGCACCAATGTACAAGACATACAGTCAGACTGTTGGAATTCTAAAGCAGTTTATTTGAAGGACATTTCGATGGCCGAACGTCGTCGCATTCTCAGCTCTAAATCTACGTTGCGAGTGGCGATACAACGGAATCCATTTGATCGGCTCATCTCCGCATTCAATGACAAGTTTGCTTGTGTGACGGAGCAGTTCAACGCTGATCTGACGTACAGCATGATCGTGCCATATCTTAGAGATCTGGCTGAGCTCCCGGAATCGCCGAAAAAGTGCATGAATATAAGCGAATTTGCAGAAGCACTTGATCTGGTGCGCGAGAAAAAAGTGGTACCGCTTCAACAATTAGATGTTCACATTCGCCCGCAACAACTGCACTTTGATTACATCCCGTATGACATTATTGTTGACGTGAAGCGGCTTTCAAATGTGAGCTTGTTGCAACCGGTGGTTGACCGTCTTCCTTTTGGTGATCTGGTCAAAGAGGGAATTGAACATCGACACGCTGTGAAACGGGCCGAACTGATGATTCCTGAGAAGACAGCGAAAAGATTGTATCTCTTTGCGAGCGAATCGGACATGGGAGAAGAACGTTTTCCTGTTCACTCTTGAGCTAGAGTATTGCTCCGACTGACTAATGCAGCGAAAGTGAGCATGTTACGCAGCTGTTCACGCGCAACGAATCTTCGGAATGGAACGTGTGGGGTTTTACATAGTAAGAGTTCCATCGAAAACCGAGTGCAGAAAACGAGGCACGAGGTTATTGATGTAATATATTAATAACCTCGTGCCTCGTAATATATCATATATATTATGTAATGATATCATACTCGCTCAGAGAATCTCTAGCTAGCTAGGCTAGTGTCTACTCGATCGGGCGACTGTTCGAAATTGATTATTTTTTGGAAAATAGTTCTGTTGTATACACAGCTCCAAAACGATTTTTGGGAGTGCATCCACTGTTTTTGCACCCAAGTTTTATATTCTAAGATAGAAATTAGAATGCTAATCAGTTAAACATATACTCTATATTATTTTGTTACAGAAGGTGTATTCTTTCACATAGAAGCAAATTCGTAAAGCGCAGATTTTTGAGAAGAACATACAGTCTTTCCTGCTCCCACAAGAAAAACAACCGTCAAAATAACAAAAAATCAGCACAAAAATTTACAGTTTGGCCTCATATGAAGCCAAAATTACAACATCGATAAATTTTGTAAACTTTGTCAATCTCCTTACATTTTAGTGCCTAGAAGTTGTCAACACTTTCTTCTTCTCTGGCGTCAACCTCAAAGAACACAAACGATCGTCCACAACCTGTAAAAAACACATCATTACTTCATTCTTTCATAGTTTTTCAAATATATCATCATCGATGGATCCCCGTCGTGAAAAAAAGTTTTGTTGGCCAACGTTCTAAAAAACTGGCCCGCAAGCTGCAAAAAGACCATCGTACCAAACATTAATGTCCTACTTCTTTTGAAATTTCCAGTTTAGGGAATTCTAATAATCTGGCTTTAGGGAGCGATTTTATTCCTAATTAACCTGGCCTTAATATTTATTTTTTTGGCAGCGTGTTTTCTTCAACGTCCTAAATCTTAATTAATTCCACCGTTGGGGCACGCCCTAAATTATCCTATGCTCCAAGATTCTCTTCTAAGGAAGAATACATCAATCAAGCTGAGAAAACTCAATGCAAAATTGAAATTGCCTCATTTATTTCAACTTAATATTAACTACTCTGAATAAATAGCGGCACATTCTACTGCCCTCTGTGAATCCACCGTAAAAAGTCACGGTGGAAAAAATAGGACTAAAAACTGACGCGATATGGGTTCCTTTCACTAAGTAGGCTTCTAGCGGAACATACCGTACGGCTCCAGCAAAGTGCCACAATTACCGGACGTCTGTTTTTGCAACTCAAACAAACCTTCGAACCCATCAGACCAACTGTCAGTAGGTGACTCGCTCGATAGGGTCTCTTCCAGCTAGCATATTAGCGGGGCATCTGAACAAGATTTCAGCCGCAAAAGACACCTTCACTCCCAATATTGGAGCAGCTGATTCCAAAAAATTGAGAGAGCGAGCGTTGTCTGCAGATAAAAGCAACGGTCTCTGAAGAACAACGTCCTCCAGGGAGGTTTTTGGGGACTTAAGATTTTTCCGGAGCCTCCGGCGTGCAACCTCGTTATGAGTAGGAGTAATCCGCTTTCACAGCGACACCCGGAACGCCGGTGATGCACTGGCGGGACTGGGTGCCATACACGTGGCTGCAGCGCCCGCACGACACGTGGCCGCCAGATTGGCCCCTTTGTTAGACGGACATTTAGCTATTTAGGATAGACTTTATTTATTCTATTTTACGGTGACTACAGTACTTAGGCCGCCGGCCTCGCGGCCGCCGGTCCAGTAAAGTCTCCCCAACAAGGGTGATCTTGGTCTTCCAGATCTTGGCTCTGGGTCGAACCGCCTGCGCGGATATACAACTCCTTACGGAGGGATTTCCCGTGGTGCACGGCTTCCCAACCCCTTTGGACGTTCAAGCAGCCTTCGTGTGTTGGGTATCTATTCCCACTTTCGTGGTTCCGCCCGTGTATACGGTTTGCTACACCCGGCAGTACCGGCTATTCCCGAGTCCCCTCTTGCGACTCGTGGTCAACCTCGCCCTCTTGCCTCCGTTCCCATTTTCCATCCCTTTTCCTCGCCTTCATTGGGCAATTCCCGCTCTTGGGGCTCGCACTGACACCTGTCGTGCTCGCCACTCTCGTGGGTTTTGCCTCCTCAGAGAATACTCAAACACCGCTTCGGCGGATATTCTCGGCTTCTTTCAGCCTCCCTGCGCCCGTCGCGATCGTTCGGCTCCGGCTTACACCCGGCATTGCGCGCCGACCCCTGGGAGGGCTCTATCGCGCCGGTTACCTCGTGAGAGGAAGATCCGGACGTCTTCGTAGGTTTTCCCCCTTGGGGGCATTGTCCTACAGTCTTCTGTCACGATTTTGCCTTGAAAGTATCAGTTCACACCGCCGCAAGCTTTTTGATGCCCTCTTGGCACGCGCAATGCACGAAACGGCCACATCATTCAACTTTTTGACCAGCTCGCCTTGTTCACATTCTGGCATTCTCTCCGTCCTGCATCGAGACCCCTAGCTCCTTTTTATATCAGCAACAAACTTCTGGAAGGCTTCTATATACAGACCATGGAAGATTATATCAAGAAAAAACGGAATAAAGAGGGAGTTCTTCTGGGTATGGACGGGGCCACTAATGTACTTTCAAAGTCTATGAGCAACGTATTTTTCCACACTGTACTGCCCCTTTCTAGAGTAACTTTGATCCGATTTAGAACGTGAGACTACCCCTATCCTTCTGCGGAAGCTTACAGAATGTGTGAACAGAATCAACGACAGAGTTGGTTTTAAATGCTGTACTGCAATTCTATCGGATTCGTGCAACAGTATGAGAGATCTTCGAAATGATTGTGTTCAATCTGATCTATTCAAATGGGCTTATGGGTGCAGCACACACTACCTTTACAACCTCTGTGAGGATTTATGGAAAGAGAGAATTTTCTCCCAGTGTGTGAAAAGAGAGATTACCTATGGTAGACTATCAAGAATACCAGACTGGTTTGAAAAATATTCGAGTGCATATGTAAGAAGAAGTGCGTCAAATTGTAGGCCATGGTTCTGAACTTTAAAACGAGGTGGTCCACAGTCAACTTAATGTTCAGCCGATTGAAACTCGTACGGTCTGCGATCACGTGCGTGCCTTATGCTCTGTTGCATCAACAAGAAGCTCATGGAATTGATAGCTCATTCCAGTTGCCAGCCGAGTTTACTTCCATTTCATCGGACCCATCGTATTGGTCGTTTGGGGATAGTGCTTTCGGTTTATTTGATTCAATTTGCAAGTCCATTTGGGTGCTTGAAGAAGATACGTCCACGTTATCGCTCGTTTACGCTATCTTATCGATTTTTCGTGCACGTATCTGCTCTGATTGTAGGACAACGCTTGGAGCGGAGACGCCACGAAGATGTTCGGGATCTTCCTCTCTTGAGAGACACGCCTCAGGCGGGGAAGACGCGTCCCAGCGGGGCACAGAAACAGAGCCACTCTGTAAAGGCACGACGAAGTCGGGTGTAAGACCGAGGCCAATCCGGCGGGATATACCTAGAGTGTTTAGGTGAGCACGGCACAGTCCGGGGTGTGACCAGTCCTAAGCGGAGCGGTACCACGGCGATTGTCGGAAAAGGAGCGAGGAAACACTCGTATGAGGTGGACGAGCAGGGTGAGAGGTGCGGCCACTCACCAGAGGCAAAAAGGAGAACAAGAAGAAAACGGGGGCGAAACCCTTACAGGGGCGAGACTACGACAAGTGTCGGCGATTAAATATGAACCCACGGTGGTGGTAGCACTCTGGTTGACAGAGGGGTGGATGAACTAACGTGTGACGGGCGCTCACGCAGTATGCAGTGAAGACGCGCCGAAGGCGAAGAGTTCAGAGCCAAGAATCCCTCCTTGGGATCTCCTAAGAGGGTGTTTACTGGGGAGCTGTGCTCAACCTCCTAAATAGTGTGGCGCGCGGCCCCTGACAGTGAGCGCGCGCCCGAAAAATAGACACTAAATAGCGATAGCGTAGCTTAATAAATACTGAAAATTACTAAATAATACTAACCATTAGGTAGAATCCGGGCCACGTGTGGCACGCCTTGCACTCGAGCGTCGGCATCCGTGCAGTCCACATGTTCCACCAGTGTGCACCTCCGGTCCTAACCGGCCGTTGGCACGCAATAGCGGTACAGCTTGTCATAGACCAAGCTAGTCCTCAAGCGAGCGAAATCTCTAAGTCCTGGAAGAAACCCCCCTTGATGGGCATTGTCCTTCATATCCCCCTCCTTAGGTGACGAACACGCCGTCGACATGGCGGGGAGGCAATGGTCCAACCGACATAAAAGCGAGTCGCGTAACGCGTCCAGCGACCCCTCGACTGTCGAAGGCAGAGCTGTACAACGGAACGGCAAACGCACTAACGCGGTAACCACTCCTCGAACTTCGAGCGCGTTTCTGCACCGTACCCCAACCTCTAGCAATTACATTCCGATACCTCGGCGACCAGTAATCCCGATGGACGGTGGTAACAATCCCCGCCCGGGTTACTTCTCCAGTTTCCATTCGGCTCCCGTTTCCATTCGGCTCCCCTTCCGTGGGGGGGTGCCTCGTCAACCGCGCCGAGCCGATCCCGGGGTCCCGTTGAAGCTTCAAGCCACATCACTCCAGCGGAGGACACCTGGCCCACTTATGGCGAACTCGTCGGGATAAACCCGCGTCAACATGCGGCGATTCTCCGGAGAGCTCCGTGGTTCCATCCGACAGCGGTCTTCGACGAAGAACTTGTGGCGTCGTATGCTGATGGCAATGCGTGTCTCCCGGGCGAGCTGCTGGCTTTGATCACCACCTCGTGGGATTGGCGACGCCGTGTGGCGGTTCCCGTTCCCGCGATTCTGCGGCGAAGGCGCGAGTCGGCAGAGGAGGCGCATTGCGTATTCGTCCGCATGAGCTATTCACGGATCAACCGGGCAAACTCTCAATATCCCATCCCCGACGAATTCGGCTTTGACCTACGGATGTTCCGGACTCAGGGTGAGATCGGCTATTGTGACCGCCTTGCGGCGTTGGACACTTACGCATGGCGCGGTCAACCGCGAGCGCGTCAAGAAGCGATCTGCTGGGTCTGTCCGATCATTCGTGCCGAGTTCCGTCACCTTCGTCGTGAGTCCCGATATCGGTGGTTACAGAAATTTATCCGCGAGGAGCGTCGGGGCAGATCCCGCTTTTGGTTCTTTGTCCCTTATCAGAACACGGAGATAAACCGGATTAGTCCCTTCTATCAGTTCGGGCGATACGTTCCCCTGCCTGGGCGGTGGTCCTCCGTTGAGGTGTGCCGGGGATGTTACGTGGAGTTGCCTCCAGTCGTCTCCTATCTGGGCTCGTACCTCATCGAGAATACGCACTCCGGCTTATGGTCCGTGGTCCTAACCGAATGGGCAATTCGCGCCGCGGCGTAGATCTTGTGGGAAGCCTACGACCAGTATCGACTGTGGTATCTTCCTCCGCGTTTGCGTGGATACATCCGTCAGGTGGACCTTCAACTCCCTCTTGGAGGTGTCAATAACGTTGATGAAGCTCAGGAGCTCATCGACATCATTGGGCGTGTCGACTGGGCTGTCGTGCCTGTCCGGCAGAGCGGCCGTGGTCAAGAAGCCGGTGGGGCTGATCGGTCTCCGGGGCGTCGCACCCCGTTGGCGGGAGATTTCATCTTCTTTAACCCATGGGAGCAGCACGAGATCTCCCAGGCGGAGGCGTCAGCACTCCGGATGGCTCCGCGAGGCATACCATACGGGCACCCCGTGGGGTTTTTCAACTCGGATGACTTCTACTACGCCTATGGCGGTGATGATCTCCCGGAGAAGGAGGGC
The DNA here is from genome assembly GCA_030374765.1 of Agarophyton chilense. Classification (NCBI taxonomy): domain Eukaryota; phylum Rhodophyta; class Florideophyceae; order Gracilariales; family Gracilariaceae; genus Agarophyton; species Agarophyton chilense. The sequence goes on from JARGXX010000016.1 coordinate 438,634, forward strand.
GAATACCGTGGCGACGAGGTCATGGAAGACGTGGGAGACCCCGATGGTGCCGATACTACGGCGCAGCCGGCGCAGGGAGCGACTCACGCAGGTGCGGTTGTCGATCCAGTGGCGGCGGCGTTGCCGGACGAACCGGAAGTTATCAAGGTTCCCATACGCCCAGAGGCGTTCGTGATCTCCCAGTTCCTTCCGGGTGTTGGACTGAACGCGCAAGCGGCGAGCGGCAACATCGGTGCGATGAGAGACGCCCTCGTGGAACGCCTGGCCGGCGGGAGTAACCCCTCTAGCGATTAGGGTGGCGCGCACGGCAATCCGGGTTCTTCCAACTAATCCCTTGTGATCTTGGTTAGTATTTCCCGCTGTGCGATAGTGTGTGCAGCAACTTCGAAAATAGTAAACGGCTTCCGTCTATGACGTATTTGTTTTATTTCTTCTCTTCCACTTCTTCTGAGTGTCCTTCTCCAGGTCTTCTGTGCATCTTCTCCTTCTTCCAAGGGTCCTTATCCAGATCTTCTGTTCTTTTATCCCCATCGGGTGTCTTCTTATCCCATTTGGGCTCGGTCTATGGTAGCCGGCAAAGCCGTGACAGTACCACGATGATGCTGTACCACCTTTGACCGAGGGAGGTGCTCTATCGGTTCTTCTGAATCCCATCCGGGGCCGTACCCGTACCAACGGACCAAGTGTTGGAGATACCCCTTTGGGTGGTAGGAGTGCTCCAAAATGCGTCCGACCATGAACTCTTGTTGGTACACTTCCCGGCCATCCCGTATGACGGTGTCGCTATTTCCGGGTGGTACCCGTCCTGAGCCCGGGGGTCCCGAAGTGATCACGCGTGGGGCGGCTTCGCTCCGGTAGGACCGTGTAGCGCGCAAGGCAGTCCTCGGCTGAGTGGAATTTAGACCCGACTTCGGCGGTTCATCTTCCCCAAGTGCCTGGTTTGCTTCGGCGTTTTCCACTCCGGTTGGAGGGCTCACACCGGCGGGTAACCCGGGTGGTCGTTCCGCTAATCGGCGTGGTGAAGCTCGCTTTGGCGGTGAGATTGGCTGGGGCGGTGGCGCATTTTCGCACCTCTATGTCCCACGGCAAGGTTTCGTGTAGTCACGTGAGGGTTCCAATAGCTGGCTGTCCGGCGTCGGCGCCGTGGATGTATCCGCCTCCCTGTGCGGGGTACTTGGCTGTGCGTCGTCCACTCGTACTGTATCAGGCTGCGGTGCGTCGAGCGCATTTGCATTCCGTGTTGCACGTGTGGTGACACCTCGGCGAGTGTTGGTGGCGTTATCCGCAGCTGCGTTCTGAGGCTTGGAGAGCGGGTGTGTCGAGTCGTGCAGGACGTCGGTACCAGGGACCCCTGATGGGCGATGAGTGACACGCGACGGTATCGACCGGATTATGATGGCTGTCGGGCACCTCCCCCTCCTTAGACGATGCACCGGGGTTGTTGTCTGTCAGGTGGACCGGGGGGGAGCGACGAATGCGCGACACGATTCCTTGCGGGTTGGGCGCCGCGGGTAGCGGAAGGTCAGACAAACCCCGAGATGGGTGTGGTAAGGCGTGGGGAAGCGGGTGGACCTGGGATAAGGGGGTCGAGGAATCCGTTTCAACGGGAGCAGTAACACCAGTAGGTTGGGAGGTTAACGGCGGAGGAGCCGATACCACGCGATCGCGGGAGATGCGTTCGTGATTACCTGTGAGGTCAACAACGACAGTGTCGGGAGCAACCGAAATAACCCGAAAGGGGCCGTCGGCAACGGGTGACAGTTTGTGGCGTTTCTCCTTCTCTGGGTTCTAATACTCCTTGCGGCTGAATACATAACAGTCGGGGTGAGACGTAGCGGCGAGCGAGGGGCTTCGGTATCAAAGTCACGCTTGTAAGCGGCCTGGGCTCGGCCCATTGAACGCCGTGCGGCGGGAACGAGCTCCGTGAGCCACGTTTTCCACGCTTCGCGGTAAGCAGTCGGTGAGGGAAAGGTATCCAGCATGGGCTGTGGTTCCAGCGCCACGGGCGGTGGGGTACGGGACAGTACCAACTCGAAGGGCGTTAATCCAGTTGTCCTGTGCACCTGCGTATTGTACGCAAAGGTGAGCGCATCAGTCAACAAGTCCCAATCTATGGGGTGGTCTGCAACGTATGAACGGAGTGTCGCAAGTAATGTCCGGTTGAACCGTTCGGCCTGCCCATTAGTTTGGGGGTGATAAGTGGTAGTGAACAGGTTCTTAATGTCCAGGATGCGACATACATCTTCGAAGAAACGAGAGGCGAATTGTCTCCCGTTACCGGAGAGGAGGTTGACCGGTGGGCCGTAGACGAAGACCCAGTGTTGGACGAAGGCTTGAGCAACGCTCATAGCGGAGATCTTCCGTAACGGTACGGTCCGGACCAGCTTTGAGAAGCAATGCGTAATTACGAGTAAGAACTTGTAATTCCGCTTAGTGGTAAGGAAGGGACCGAGTATATCGATGGCCACAAACTCCAATGGAGCGCAAGCTGGGAACAGCTTCAAATTCGTCGCGTGACGGCGGAGATTGACACGGTTCCGAGCGCAATCGGTACAAAACCGCGCCGTTGGGTAGCAGTTCACTGCCATGGCAGGCCAGTAGAAGTTACGGCGTAGGGTGAGGTAAAGTTTCCGTCCCCCGACGTGGCCACTCAGTTTGGAGTAGTGCGACAACCGCAAGACTCTCGACTGGAGGTTATGTGGTGCCACGATTTGTGGGTGCGATCCGACGGTCCGTACAAAATATCCGGCGTCATTCACCGGAAAGGGGAGAGTACCTCCTCCATTGAGTTGAGCGCGGACCTTCGCGCAGAACGGATCAGCGAATTGCTCCCGTATCATCTCCTCTGTAGTAATAGGCACGAAGTTCCCTGGTAGGGGTTTCTCGGAATCTTCCGAGAGAAGAAAGTCGTCCAATTCGGAACCGGAATCTGAAGAGTCCGTGTCTCGTTCCTCGTCCTCGATGGTAGCGTCGTCGCCATTCACTGCAAAGCAGCGTATTTCATCGTCTTTGACGGGTAGTGCTTCGCCAGTAGTGACCAGGCGGGACAGAGCATCAGCTTGGGTGTTGCACGATCCTTTTCGGTTCTGCACGTCAAAGTCAAATTCCGCTAGACGGAGACGCCAACGCATCAAGCGGCCTGAAGGCTCCGAGATGGAGAGTAGCCATAAAAACGGTGAAATGATTACCCATGAGATAGGGGCGCAACGTTTATAATGCCCACACTACGGCAAGGCATTCTTTCTCCGAGACGGAGTAATTTTTCTCGTGAACGTTTAGCGACCGGGACCAGTACCCTACGGGGCGTCTTTCCCCATTGGGTGCAGTTTGAAACAGTGCACAACCTACTTGGTAGTCACTGGCGTCCGTATCTACGGTGAAGGGCCTTCCAAGCTTGGGCAACGAGAGGATCGGGGCGGAGACGACAGAATCTTTAAGAGAGTTGAAAGATTGCGTTTGAGCGGGGGTTAAGGGGTCCAGTTTTGGTGGTTGGCCTTTCCGCAAAAGCGCGTTTAACGGTGTAGCCTTGTCCGCAAAGTACCGGATGAATCGTCGGTAGACGTTCGCGAGTCCCGGAAAGGAACGAAGCTTGGTTTGCGTCGCCGGTTCTTTAGCCTCTTTGAGTGACCTAACACGAATCTCCTCGATTGTAACACGTCCTGGACGGATAACATGGCCGAGATAATTCACGGTGTCCGTGAAGAAGTCACATTTCTGAAGTGCAACCCTCGTGAGGGCCGTTTTCCAGGACTTGGTTGTTTTTCCGCCTCGGGCGATACTTGTGAGATCTATGAGTAATACCGCTACTAGCGGGCTGGCGTAGCCAGGTGTATACGCGTTGTACGCGAAGTGCACCGGCGGCCGTGCGCCGTGGCCCCGATTCGGGTGTGACTTACCCACGTGTACCACGGGTGGCCCAGGACAGGTTGGCACAGCATAGCTGGATATTTCTCTATTTATTTAGCTTTATTACAATAGGTTAGGGAGCTCTTTACAGTATTCTACGCTATATAGTGCCAGGGCGATCTCGCCCTGACACTCAGTAAACCTCCCCAACCAGGGTTCTCGGCTCTAAGTCTTTTTCCGCTTTCGCGAGTCTTCCACACTCTACGGAGGTGAAGCCGTGGTACTAACGGTAGACTTATCCACCCTGCGTCAACAGGAGACTCACCGCTTTTAGCGTGTATATCTTTCATACCACTGCCGTGTTCTCGCCCCAGTATTGGGTTTGCTACATATTTCTTTTGGCTCTCGTTGCTCATGCCCCCGATCGCCCCCACTGAGTGGTCCCCCCTTTATCGCTTACCCACTCTCGTGGTAGCTCCCCCTTTTGCTTTGTGGTTGGTTATTCGTGCCGCTCGCGCGTGTGCCGCGCGCCGGCTTACCGGGTTTACCGCCACTCCTGTGGGTGCATTACTCGATATCGAGACTTGCCCACTCCCGTGGAATACAGCTCATACCTGGTCTGCTCCCTTCTAGCATCCCGCACTTTCCCCGCTTGGCGTGCCGGTGAACCTCGGCCTTACACCCCGACTTAGTCGTGTTCACTCCGGAGAGGCTCCGTCGCCGTGCTACCCTCCTTGGAGGAAGACTCGGACATCTTCGTGTGTTTTGGCCGCCCTTGGCGTTGCACTACAAACTGGTCTCCAGACTTAGAGGGCTAGGGGGACCTGGTTTCGTTGTTTTTCACATTGCTGTGCTGTCTTCTCTCGTCGAGATCTGCTTTCCAATTTCTTGGCTTGGACCCACTTGGTGGAAGCTTTTGTTGTCCTATTCTTAGTGGTCAACGCTACAACCATGTCACGACTACCGTCGGAAGCGGAACCCGCGATCACGCGAAGCCGTTCCGTCAATGACGTGGTGCCTGCGGACCCTGGAAGGGTTCCCCCGCCGTTACCTCAAGCCGCTCGGAAAGGCAAGAGTAAGGGGTCGAACTCCTCCAAGAACAACAAGCTACCGCCTGAGGCGTCGAAGAATGGACCCAATTCTGGTGCTGGACCGGCCCCTGCCGTGGATGACCCGGCTCCTGCCGACGAAAAGGCCCAGAAAAACGAGTTCCACCTCGACACCAACTCAAGTGTGAGGCAGCAGATCCGCGTAATGCGGGAAGCGCACAATGCCTTCGTGGAAGAGTTCGAAGCCCTGCGTTCCAAGTGTGATGGCTCTTCTATGAAGGAAGTGGTTGACGACCTCCGCTTGTTGCGGGCGGACGTCAACACCCTGTTGGAATGTTTTGGTGGTCCCGCCGCTTACGTGGAAGGTGTCGAGACCCGATTCAATCGTGTTAGCGCCCGTCTGCAGACGTTAGAGCAAACCATCTTGATGGAAGACGTCCCGGAGAATCCAGTTGCTGTGTCGCACCAAGCGAAACACGAGAGGAAAAGGGGCGATACCCGCCGTCGGCGTGGAAAGCGTGACAGCGATGACTCGGACTCGTCGAACTCCTCACGGTCGTCGCGTGGCTCTCACCATTCAAATGGGTCGAACTCGTCAGATTCGTCTTCTGACGATGGCCATCCCAGGCTTTCATCCCGTTCTAAACGGTCGTCTGCCACCGAAGGTGTGATCCGCGCCCGCGAGAAGGGAAGGAAACACTCCGGGTTGAAGGAGCTGAAATGCACCAACCCCCTGTACAAGAAGTTGGTTTCTTACCGATACTATTGGCTAGAGAACTCCTCTTTGGATCGCACGCCCCGTGGCACGGGTAGAGTGAAGGATTGCATAAAGCGTATGCAACTGTCCCTCAGCAACCAGAGCTTTTCTGGAGAAGACCCCATTTTGGTGTTGGATTTCCTTGCGAGGTTCGTCGCCGAAGCGGATATTCTCGGTATGACCGAAGGACAGGCGTTTATTGCACTCCCGTACTTTATGAAAGGCCTCGCCGAGGATCAATATAACTCTGTAAAAGGTTCGTCTAGAGCCTCCGAAGGAGGGGTAACCTGCTGGGCAGAAGCAGTACAATACCTCTTGAGGTCCTACGCCACTAATCACGCGATTCAGTCGGCCATTCTCGCTCTTCGCGATACGCGCCAGAAGTCTGGAGAAACGGAAACCGAATTCTCGGTGCGCCTGAACAAGGCTTTCCACCGTAGTGGGAACGTACACTCCGCCGGAGAGCGCTGCACCATGTTCATCGATGGACTGAACCCCGCTATCCGAACACTCGTGGCCCGTTACCGGGAAGACTGAAGGAAAACCACGTATCTGGAGTTGGTCCAACACGCGCAAGCGGAAGGTGACTCTTTAAGAGCTCGTGCCCCCGGACACAGGTCGCGAACCGCCAAGGCGTTGGTGATGGAAACGAAGTCGCCATCCCTATCGCTGATTGCGAGTGAGCGCCCCCAACAGGAGTACGACAACGTACACTTCGCCCGAAGCGATATCCATTCGGTCCCGACAACCGAACTACCGTCTACGACGGACGACTCAGATGACACGGCCCAGGATGGACCCCTGCTGTACGCAGACTCTCCCCGTGTTCACGGACCTCGCATCCCGTATTCAAACGGTGCGCTCCGACAGAGTCGCCCTGGATGGAAGGATACCCGCCAAGCGGTGAAGTTCACGGATGCTCGCTCAGGTTTGCAGCCCTCACACCCGGGACTCATATGCCACATATGCTACGAACACGGTCACATTTCACCGGACTGTATCCTCACCATGAGGGAAGTAGCCCGAGTAATCGGTAATTATGAGGCGTTGACCCCAGTGGAAAAGCGGATTGTTCCGATGACGTCGTATCTTCGAGCGAAGATCGATTTTCCACGGAGTATTCCGGAGGCGAAACCGCGCAATGCGTTACTTTACCCTGCCGAGCAGGCTTCCGACCACCGCTCCGTTCCTTCAAACCCCGCCGCTGGCGCCCCATTGCTAGTGGTTCAGGATTCTGAGGCCCCGCCCCAGGCGGATGGGACTCAGGAAAACTGATTTCGGGAGTCTCCCCTTCGAGAGAGGCGTCCCCAACAGTGAGGTTGACGACGCCCGAGGCGTCTCCGCCTCGCTCCCCGGTCACGATCCTCACGAGGAAACAGGTCGTCTCAGACGTGGACTCTGAACACTTTGGTGTTCTACGTCGACCGTGGACACGTGTTCTTAACCGCCGGTTCCCGGATAGAGTCTTAGTAATGGCCAAGCGCAATTACAAGGTGTATGCCGACCTTGGCCTTTCTACCCAGTTTATGGTTCGAGTCCTTTCTGTTTTGGACAAAGGTACTGGTCCGAATTTCATCGTGGAGTCGCTGCTGCCCCCGCCCTTGCGGTCTCAGATCCGCCTTGGCGTGGCGCCCGACGTCGCGGACGCGAATAACAACCCTTTGTCAACGGTTGGAACCGTCGCTCTCGTCGTTCGCTTGGGCTCCTTCGTGGTGAAACTCGACTTTATTGTATGCCGGAAATTGGCTGCCCCCATCATCTTGGGATGGGACTTCTGTGACAGATTCGTTGACGCCATAAGGCCCCGCTTAAAGCGTGTTGAGATGGAAGACGGTTCGTCGGTCCCCATTGTCCGTCTTCCGCTGCGGCGTGCCTCTAAGAAGCACATACCGCTCCCTGCCACGCAGGAACCTCCACCCGCTTCTCGAGAGTCTACCAAGCTCCGCGTGGCTGCGTCTGTCCGAATCTCGCCAGAGTCCCAAGTATGGGTGCGTGTCACTTCCCGTCAACACGGTTTACGAGTCATTCAGCCTCTCTCATCTCTGTACGATGGATATCAACTCGCCGTGGCGAATGGAGTCGCGCAGATTGTCCCAGACAAGCCGTTCACCGTGCTCGTTGCCAATCTGGGCTCCACCCCCCAGTCACTGGTGAAAAACCAAGTTATTGGATCGGTAATGCCTCACCCCACCGCGATGGTCCCCACTAGGCTGACCGCTGCCGAAGTCCTCGGTCTCGTTCACTCTAAGGAGGGGGAGGAAGCTGCCGTCCAATCACCGAATGATTCGGAATCGCAACCTGCCGAAACAGAAAAGAAGCCCGTTCCGACGAGTTACGACCGGGTAGACCCCGTGAAAGAACTCGAGGAACACGACCTCGGTCATGTACCGGAGTCACACCGTGAAAGTCTGCGTGAGATGTTACGGGAGTTTACCACAATGTGGGATAGCTCTCTTGGTGAGATAAATACAACGGAACACCGGATAGATTTATTGCCGAACACCCGACCGGTGGCTCAATACCCTTACAAGGCAGGCCCCAAGGCTGGAGAAGAGGAACAGTTCCAAGTGGAAAAAATGCTCCGACCTGGAGTGATCGAACCGGCTCAGTCGCCGTGGGCATCCCCAGTGGTACTGGCTCCGAAACCCGATGGGTCCTGGCGCTTTTGCATCGACTACCGTCGCTTGAATGATGTTACCGTCAAGGACGTGTATCTGATCCCACGAATGGATGAGTACATCGACTCTCTCGGCACTGCTACCGTGTTCACGGCTTTGGACGCCAATTGGGGATATTGGCATGTTTCCGTTGGGGAGGAGGACCAAGATAAGACTGCGTTTGTCTGTCACTCGGGACTCTACCGTTTCAAACGGATGCCTTTTGGTCTAACCAATGCTCCCGCTACCTTTCAGCGTGCTATCGACATTTTGTTGGCCCGCTTTAAGTGGCGTACTTGCCTCGTCTATTTGGACGATATCATTGTATTCTCAGACAATCTGGATGACCATCTCACCCATGTCAGGGACATAATGACCACGCTACGTGATGCTGGAATAACCCTCAAACTAAGGAAATGTGAGTTCTTTACCGATACTGTGAAGTATCTTGGGCACATTATCCGTCCGGGACGTGTAATGATCGAGGAAGCTCGAGTGAGGTCCCTTCGCAAGGCGAAAGAACCCGCTACCCAGACGGAACTGCGCTCCTTTCTAGGATTGGTCAACGTCTACCGACGATTTATCCCTAACTTCGCTGACATCGCGGCCCCCTTGAACGCGCTTCTGCGGAAAGGTCAACCACCTAAACTGGACCCCTTTACGTCCGCCCAGACGGATGATTTTAACTCCCTTAGGGAGGCTGTCACATTAGCACCGATTCTATCGTTACCGAAACCCGGACTACCGTTTTCCGTGGACACGGACTCTAGCGACTACCAGGTTAGGCTGTGCGCTCTTTCAAACTACTCCCGAAGGAGAACGCAAACCCATTGGGTACTGGTCACGCTCGCTCAATGTCCACGAGCGGAACTACTCCGTGTCGGAGAAAGAGTGCCTCGCAGTTGTGTGGGCCCTCTCTACACTCCGCCCCTACCTCATGGGTGTGCACTTTACCGTTTACACGGATCACTCGTCCCTACGATGGCTCATGACCATCTCGGAGCCGTCAGGCCGCTTACTGCGTTGGAGACTCCGCCTCGCAGAATATGAATTTGAAGTGATCTAAAAGAAGGGCACTCAGAACGCGCAAGCGAACGCGCTCTTGCGTTTACCCACGAATGGGGAAGCTCTAGCCGTCGATGACGAGGATATACCTTGCTTCGTCGTAGACGATGGAACACCGGGGGACCCGGATTGGTTACACGATAAATGGAACGAAAGCCCGGAATCAGATGATGATATTGACGCATTGCTCGTCTCGGACGATTCAGAGAAACCCCCGCCGGGTATTTTTGTGCCGATACCCCCGGAGGAGATGGTCAGAGAACAGTAGGGTGACCCCTTCTGTACGAAGATTCGCGCCTGGCTTAATGGCGGTGCACAACTCCCTTTCGAGGTGAACGATCTTGGATACCTCGTCAGGACGGTTCAGTCATCACCACAAGTCGTGGTGCCGCATACTCTACAGTCTAGAGTTTTGCATCTATCGCACTATGCGAAACTTGGTGGACACGCCGGTGGACGGAAGCTCTACCTCACTTTGCGAAGGAATTTCTACTGGTCCGCCATGGCGGTGGATTGCTACGCAACGGTGCGGTTTTGTACCGAATGTGCTAAGAATCGGGTGAAACTTCGCAAGTACTCAACGAAGTTGAAACTATTCCCGGCACGGGCTCCTCTCGAGTTTGTCGCCATTGACATCCTCGGTAAGCTCCTCACCACACGACGTGGGCATAAGTTTTTACTCGTTACCACGGATCGTTTCTCAAAACTGGTTCGGACCGTTCCTCTACGGAAGATATCCGCTTTCACGGTTGCACAAGCATTTGTAACCCATTGGGTATTCGTCTACGGCCCGCCGGTTAATCTTCTATCCGATAACGGAAAACAGTTCGCTTCGCGATTCTTCGAGGACGTGTGCAGGATTCTTGACATCAAGAACCTGTTCACAACGACCTATCACCCCCAGTGTAATGGGCAAATGGAGCGGTTTAACCGAACGCTATTAGCGTCTTTCCGTTCTTACGGGGCTGGCCACCCAAAGATATGGGATTTATATACCGACGCCTTGACGTTCGCGTACAATACGCAGGTACACCGTACTACGGGCTTGACTCCATTCGAACTGGTCTTGTCCCGCCCTCCGCCCGCTGTCGCGTTAGAACCCCAGCCCACGCTGGATGCGTTCCCTTCCGTGAAGGATTATCGCCACAGGTGGAAAGAGTGGCTTACGAAGCTGATCCCGGTCGCCCGAAGCTCGATGGCTCGAGCCCAAGCCGCTTACAAGCGTGATTTCGACTCTCGCGTACGCGGTAAGGCCCCGCCAATCAAAGCCGGTGACTTCGTCTTCGTCCGTAAGGAGTACTGGAACCCTGAAAAGGAAAAGAAGCACAAGCTTTCTTCCGTCGCGGACGGTCCTTACAAGGTCATTTCGGTGAAAGACGACACCATCGTGGTGGAAATTGTCGACGCTCATGAGCGGATCTCCCGCGACTGCGTTGTACTCGCCCCGCCACCGACGTTGGAAGTAACCGAAATGGGTCAACAATCCCTCTCTGAGGATGATGGTGCTCGGCACACAACAGTGGCTCAGCCCACTGCCGTGGTTTCCAGACCTTCTGCGTTACCACACCCTACCCGGGGACTCTCTGACTTGCCGATCTTATCGGACCAAGGCCAGAATGGCCTCTCTTCTCTCACGCCAGGGCGCGGTGTCTACCCCCGCTTGTTGGGCGTTTCAACCACTCCCCATGCCGCTCCGTCTCAGAAGGGGGAGGAGGCTCATAACTCTCGTCGAGAGACGGAAACCGCTTCGTCGCGTCATGACAACCGTGGTGCACGGACTCCTGGACACACAAGCAAGAACAACGGTGATCTGGACGTCCCGTCTACCGACGTGCCATCTCCGCATTTGCGCGCTACAGCCGTTGCTGAACCCTCTATGGGAAGCGCCACCGCATCTGCGTCTGATCGCACTCCCCACGGGGACACTACTCAACAGGACGCATCACGTAGTGGAAACCCTCTCGCCGAAGCGAAACCGAAATCGTCGCAGGATGCTGTTCGCCCTCGCGATACTGGACCGGCTCTGCCGTCGAGCGTTTACCCGCAGCCCTTGGGTCACGGTTCGTCGACACCAGCTACGCTGGAAAACTTAGAGCACGCCCTCGCAGGCCCCTATAGGCCGAATCGATCGGAAGTGGTCCCTCGTACTGTACGGCAGGACACACCGGCTAAGCCGGGCAAGCACACCGTAGCAGACGGGAGATTCACACCCAGCACGCTTGATGCTGGTTCAGAACCCGCGCACAGTGGCGGACGCACTCCGAGTGTCTCGGTTGACCCCGAAAGCGTTGTTGAAGGCGCACCGGTCACCCCGGAGAATGTGGCCGTCAAGGACGGAAGCACCTCGTCGCCGAGTGAAGTTGAACCCTCGAAAGGGATAGTTGAGGACGAACTCGCTCCCCGCAGGGGTTCCTCGCCGCGCACTTCGCCGCCCGTTGGTGAGGAAGGCACGGTTGACCCGGAGTTGCACGCCCGTCGCGGTATTTTGTCGCCCAAGCGAGCAGACATACCGGCAGCGCCGTTGCACACGCCCTCACGTGAGGAGGCGGAACGCAGCACGGCGCGGAGTACTCCCAGCCATCAGCCGGACGTGTCACGTGACCAGAAGACACCCGGCTCGGGAGATACGCCAATCAACGCCCATGGCGGCTCACCCAGCAAGGCACAACGCCCCGTGATGAAACCGCCTCCCGCGTCAAGTCCAGCACCGTCGCGACGGATTTCACCCCGACGACTCGCGGAACGCGACCGCGAAACCCAGCCTTGGGATGAGTCCGCGTTCCCCCGAAGGGTGGTCTCTGCACGAGAACTCTCGGAAAGCAATCCCACCCAAAAACTGGGAGAATTGCCCCACGGAAAGGCCTCCGGCCGAAGCCGTCGAACTGACGCTCTTCGTCATGACGCCTTGGCGGAAGCAACCCGCCAAGCGGCCAAGGCAACCCGGAACCCGGTTTGTTCCCCTACCCAGGGCATGTAAAGGCAACGCCAACCCATGGACCCCTCGGGGGAAGGGCACAGTAGCCCACACGCACCTGCGAACGTACCCCGGTTTGGTCCGGTGACGCGTACACCGCAAGGGTGGGAAGTCTACGAGAAGGAGTTCGTGGTCGACCACATAGTGGAGCACTCATACCATCGGGATGGTTATATTCAATACCTGGTCCGTTGGTACGGTTTAGGGCCCGAATGGGATTCGGATGAGCCGATGGAACATCTCCCACGTTCGAAGGTGGTGTCATATCACCGCAGAACGCGGACGGGAATCCAGGCATCGGTTGTTAAAGCCCAGGTGGGATAACACCCACCTCGGTGGAAGAGAAAAGAGAAGTAGGTTTGCTTGAGAACAGGCTAGTGAAGGAAGGTTTTGGGTTACACAAGTCACTTGGTTTTTGTTCGAAGCTATCGATGGAATACCGAGCACTTGGGATACTACTCTAAGTCACAAGGGAAAACTCCCCATCGGGATCGCGTGCCCCGTCACGGGTTCGGCTCACCGCCCCGGGCTGGTTACCTCCCTGGAGGCGGGTGATCAAGGCCTCGCGCATCGCGGCAACATCGCCACTCGCTGCGTTGGTCCCCAGCCCCACCTGTCGCAGAAACTGGGAGATCACGGCCGCTTGACCCGCCGGAGCGGAGCTCGCATCGCCTGGGGCGGACGCCCCACCACTTGGGAGATTCACCGGTGGAAACGGAGGTGATCCAGCTACCGCGTACTCCGACCCAGCCCCCGCGGGGTTATCCAAATCCACGTAAGGCGTGGCTGGCGTCCCCGCGTTATAGGGACCTTCCGCTTCGGATCCCTCGACCTCCGCCTCGGCGTACGCTTCCCCGTTGTTGGGTTCGTTGTCCACCATTGGATCGTCGCCGTCATAGACGTGGTAATATTCATCCGCGTCCACGAAACCGATCGGATGCCCCTCGGGGATATGGCGTGGTGCAAACCGGAGTTCGTTCGCTTCCTCCGCGGTGATTTCGTGCCCTTCCCAAGGGTCAAAGTATACGAAATCACCTCCCAAGGGAGTATGCCTTCCTGGTGACAGGTCCTGACCCTGTCTACCCACGGTGCGCCCGCTTTGTTCAATCGGAACGGTGGTCCAGTCCAACTGGTCGATGTAATCGAGAAGACCCGCCACTTCTTCGGCGTTGGTTACTCCACCAAGTGGGATGCTCAGGTCCAGGCTGCGAATCGCGAACCTCAACCGGAACGGGAGGAACCACAGTCTGTACTGGTCATACACTTCCCAGAGGATGAACACCGCCGCGCGGACTGCCCATTCGGTCATCACCACGGACCACAGTCCGGACTCGGGATCCTCGATGAGGTACGAACCGTAATACGTGATGACTGGTGGCAGCTCGATGTAACAGCCCCGGCAGGCCTCGAGGTTCGACCACCACGGTGGAATGAGGACATAGCGACCCCGTCGGTCGGCTACGCGAAGGCGTTCGATCTCCACGTTCTGATGCGGGACCAAATACCCGAATCGGGATCGTGCTCGACGCTCGAAGCGGATCAGGGCGAGGAAGTTGGCCCGCGCAAGTCGACGCATGTAGCGGAATTCTGCCCGGATAATCGGTCGCGTCCAGAACATGGCCTCTTGCCGTGCTATAGGGATGCCCCTCCACGAGAGTGTTTCCAAACCCGCCAGGCGGTCGACGTAACCAATCTCACCTTGAGTGCGGTAAAGCCGAATGTCGGTGCCGAGACCATCGGGGATGGGATATTCGAAAGGAGCCCGGCGAAGCCGTTGATGGCCAAGAAGGACGAAGGCCGCATGAGCGGAAGCCGAGGTTTCACTACCCCGGCGCGCCACAGCGTGGACCGGAACCGCTACGCGGCGTCGCCAATCCAACGAAGTTGTCGCCACGGCCGGAATATCGCCCGGAAGCATCCCGTTTCCATCGGTGTACATCGCTATGAGCGCTTCTTTTAACACTGCAATCGGGTGGAACCACGGCGCCAGCCGGAGAACGGACGCATGATGCCCAGGATGGCGCCCGACAAGCATGCCGTATGGCGGCCACCCTCTCGGGGGGAACATTCCGTACGGAGCAGCAGCCGCGTTCGCGATAGGAATCTGCGGCGTAGCCGATGACGCGCTTTGCGGAAGCGGAGCGGACCGGAAGCCGGAGAAGTACCCCGCAGGGAGACGGTTGGGTTGATTGTTTGGGTTGTTCATCGGTGAACGAAGAGGCCGGATGACCGGAAGAGGAGACCGGCGAAGCGAAAGACGATGCCGAGGAATCGGAGGACTGGCACGCAAGGATGCAGATTCGGTTGAGATGGAACGTTGAGAACGATTGTTGCCAGGAGACTGGAGTTTTGCCGCACTGCGTTTGTTGGCATCGGATGAAGTGGATCCCAGCGAGCTGGTTGCACTCTTATGCATTCGTCTCGGCGCGTCGCCCACCATCGCGGATGTCGTACTCGCGCCTCAAGAGGGGGATATGAAGTGCAACCCTCGTGAGGGCCGTTTTCCAGGACTTGGTTTTTTTTCCGCCTCGGGCGATACTTGTGAGATCTATGAGTAATACCGCTACTAGCGGGCTGGCGTAGCCAGGTGTATACGCATTGTACGCGAAGTGTACCGGCGGCCGTGCGCCGTGGCCCCGATTCGGGTGTGACTTACCCACGTGTACCACGGGTAGTCCAGGACAGGTTGGCACAGCATAGCTGGATATTTCTCTATTTATTTAGCTTTATTACAATAGATCAGGGAGCTCTTTACAGTATTCTACGCTATATAGTGCCAGGGCGATCTCGCCCTGACACTCAGTAAACCTCCCCAACCAGGGTTCTTGGCTCTAAGTCTTTTTCCGCTTTCGCGAGTCTTCCACCCTCTACGGAGGTGAAGCCGCGTTACTAACGATAGACTTATCCACCCTGCGTCAACAGGAGACTCACCGCTTTTAGCGTGTATATCTTTCATACCACTGCCGTGTTCTCGCCCCAGTATTGGGTTTGCTACATATTTCTTTTGGCTCTCGTGGCCCATGCCCCCGATCGCCCCCACTGGGTGGTCCCCCCTTTATCGCTTACCCACTCTCGTGGTAGCTCCCCCTTTTGCTTTGTGGTTGGTTATTCGTGCCGCTCGCGCGTGTGCCGCGCGCCGGCTTACCGGGTTTACCGCCACTCCTGTGGGTGCATTACTAGATCTCGAGACTTGCCCACTCCCGTGGAATACAGCTCATACCTGGTCTGCTCCCTTCTAGCATCCCGCACTCTCCCCGCTTGGCGTGCCGGTGAACCTCGGCCTTACTCCCCGACTCAGTCGTGTTCACTCCGGAGAGGCTCGGTCGCCGTGCTACCCGCCTTGGAGGAAGACTCGGACATCTTCGTGTGCTTCCGCCGCTCTTGGCGTTGCACTACAATTTCTTCAACTTAAGAGTGACACCCGCATTTCGAAGCGTGGTCATGATATCCCTCACATGAGTGAGATGTTTGTCCAGATTATCTGAGAAAACGATTATTTCATCCAGGTAGACCAGGCAGGTACGCCATTTGAAGCGGGCCAAAAGGATGTGGATGGCTCGCCGGAAAGTAGCGGGGGCGTTGGTAAGACCAAAAGGCATCCGTTTGAAACGGTAGAGACCGGATTGACACGCGAAAGCGGTTTTATCCTGGTCTTGCTTCCTTACCGGAACTTGCCAGTATCCCCAATTGGCGTCCAGGGTTGTAAAGAAAGTGGCGGTGCCCAGTGAGTCAATGTACTCGTCCATTCTTGGGATTGGATACACGTCCTTGACGGTGACGGCATTCAACCGACGGTAGTCGACGCAAAACCTCCCGAAACCATCCTGGTTTGGAGCGAGTACTACTGGAGAAGCCCACGGCGACTGAGCCGGTTCAATGAATCCTGCTCGAAGCATTTTATCCCCTTGTGCCTTTTCCTCCGCGCGTGCGGCGGGTCCGGCACGGTATGGGTGCTGAGAGATGGGTCGGGTGTCCGGTAGCAAATCAATCCGGTGTTCCGTAGTGACAATCTCACCAAGGGAGCCGTCCCACATAGTGGTGAAGTCCCTTAAAAGTTCTCGCAATCGATGGCGGTATGACTCCGGGACGTGGCTGAGATCCAGGTCCTCGAGTTCTTGGACTGGATCGGGGCGGTCACCACTCGTTGAAACGGGCTGCGTCCCTGATGTTACAGGTTGAACCCCGGGTACCGGTGATGAAACGGGTTCCGGGCTGTCCCCCTCCTTAGAGTGAACGAGTCCAAGAACGTCAGCTGCGGTCAGCTTTGTCGGCACCATAGCGATGGGGTGCGGCATGACGGACCCTATCACTTGGTTGTTCACCAGGTACTAAGGTACAGTCCCCAGATTGGCTATCAGCGCGTGAAACGGTTGGTTTGGCTCCACATGGACGATTCCATTCGCAATTGCGAGGCTGAGCCTGTCATACAGTGACGACAATGGTTGCAAGACCCGGAGTCCGTGTTGACGGGAGGTTACATTCACCATCATTTGGGACTCATGCAGGACGCACAACGACGCTGCGACGCGGAGCTTATTAGATTCACGGATATCCGGTCCAGGTCCCTCTGCTGCCGGTAGTGGGACATGCTTCTTCGTGGCACGCCTAAGCGGACGACGAACGATCGGAGTGGACGATCCATCTTCCATCTCGACACGCCGTTGGCGGGGGAAGATCGCTTCGACGAAGCGGTCGCAAAAGTCGCAACCCAATATGACTAGGGCGGCTAGTTTCCGACATTTGACGAAGTCGAGTTTCACCACGCGAGTGCCAACGCGGACTACCAGTTCTATGAAACCCACCGTATTTAACGGTTTGTTGTTCGCGTCAGCGACCTCCGGGACTTGATCGCGGCGGATCCTAGACTGCAAAGAAGGCGGTAACACTTCCTCCACGACAAAGTTCGGACCGGCACCGGTGTCTAAGACGGTAAGGTGTCGCACCATAAACTGGAGTGAAAGGCCAAGGTCAGCATAGACCTTGTAGTTTCTTTTGGCCATCACCAGAACTCTATCCGGGAATCGTTTATGGGAAACAAATTTCCACGGACGAAGCAGAACGCTAAAGTGTTCCGAGTTCACGTCATTGACGGCCTCTTTCCTTGAAAGGATTTTGAACGGGGAGCGAGGCTTGGACGCCTCGGGCGCCGTCGACCTCGACTCTGAGGGCGCCCATCCTTGAGAGGAGACTCCCACATTTAGTTTTTCTGGGCCTGCTCCGCCGGAGGCGGCTGCTCAGGGCGGTGAGCGGGCAACGCCTGGGAATCAGGTCCAGAAGGTACCGCAGAAGCGGTGGGGTGACCGACCACTTCGGTGACACGGGATTCCGGTGCAGGTACCACCCGAGCTCGGGGAAGCGACACGTGACGTGAAACATCCGTTCGAGCACGGATATACGATGCAATCGGAACAGCTGCTCTGTTCTCCGGGGATAGGTCCTCGTAATTGACTACGACTTGTGCACGTTCTCGGAGAGACAACATACATTGTGGAGAAGTATGGCCTGGTTTGTAGCAGAGATGACAAATCAGACCAGAAGCCGGTGTTGGGTGGCGAGGCTCGGCGAACTTCACCGCGCAGCGGGTATCTCTCCAACCAGGAAGCGAAAAGCGGACATTACCAATCTCGTGTGGGACGCATGGCGCACGGAAGCGACCATTGTCCGTATAGAGTAGCGTGTCATATTCAATCACGTATTGTGACTCGTCCAAGGTTGAGGGTAACTCCGTTGTCGGGATGGAATGAACGTCGCTATGGGCTAGCTGCACGTTATCATAATCCCTTCGAGAGGCCTGTTCGTCGATCATCGAAGCTGACGGGGTACCCGGTTGTAACATCAACGATTTTGCGGACCTAACCCTGGATCCAGGAGTGCGTGCACGCAGGGCTTCACCTTCTGCGCGAGCGAACTGCACTAGTTTTAAATACGTGGCTTTAGGTCTATCTTCTCGACGTCGTGCAACAAGAGTTCGGATCGCCGGGTCCAAACCATCGACAAACATGGTACAACGCTCTTCAGAGGGGTAAACATTGCCACAGCGGTGGAAGGCCTTGTTAAGGCGCGACGAATAATCGGTTTCCGACTCGCCTGGACGTTGGCGAGTGTCCCGCAGGCCCCTATCGCCTGCTGAATGGCGGAGTTAGTAGCATACGACCTCAGGAGGTACTGAACTGCTTCGGGCCAGCATGTCACCCCTCCTTCGGAAGCGCGTGATGAACATCTGACAGAGTGATACTGGTCTTCTGCAAGCCCACGTAAGAAGTACGGTAAGGCAATGTAGGCCTGTCCCTCGTTCATTTCAAGAATGTAAGCTTCCGCGACAAAGCTAGCCAAGAAATCCAACACCAATATTGGGTCTTCTCCAGAAAACAACTGGTTGCGAAGTGAGAGCTGCATTCGCTTAATGCATTCCTTCATTCTTCCCGTACCACGGGGTGTACGATCCAAAGAGGAGTCCTCGAAACGGTAGTACCGGTATGATAAAAGCTTCTTAAAGAGCGAATTGGTCGGTTTCAGCTCCTTCAAACCTGTGTGCTTCCTTCCCTTCGTGCGGGCGCAGATCACACCATGGGAGGCTGTTGACCGCTTAGAGCGTGAGGAACGCTCACGGCGAGCTACTTCCACCGATGAATCGGAAGAGTAGGACTCCGAAAATGAGGAGTCTGACGGTTCGGGATCCGTGTTTCTTCGCTTCTTTCGAGCCTGGCGGTTCTCTTCCTTTCTTCCCTTGTGGGATACTGCAACCGGCTCGGCCGGATCATCCCCCGACATTAGGGTTTGTTCCAACGTCTCGAGACGTCTTCGGACGTGCGAGAATTTGTCCACGACGTCCTTGACAAAGGCCGAGGGTCCACCAAGGGACTCTAGAATCGAGTTCACATCCGCACGGAGGACACGGAGGTCCTCAGAAAAATCCTGCGTAGCAGTGTCATCCACCTTCTTGCGAAGGGTATCGAACTCCTCTGCAAGGATAACTTGAGCTTCCCGGATAGAGCGGAGTTGCTCTTCCACAGCTGCAAAGCTGGGATGGAGAGTGACATCCCTAGCAGGGGAGAGAATCTGGGCGGCGGCAGACGTCGGTCCTGCTCCACTTGCTGGGGGTGTCGAATCAGAGACAGGAGGTCTCGAGGTCCTTCCACCTGGCACGCCAGTCGATCCACCGGTATGAGACCTAGAACGGACCGGGATACGGGATGGTTGCGATGGTTCCGGTGCACTGGTTTGACTCCGGGTCCTCGGACGGTCTTTGGACGACATCAGATCGGAGTCCGTTACAACGTGAATATCCAAACCTGATCGGCTAGTGGGGCCAAGAAACTTCCTCAAAGAGGGCAACTGAGATCAACATCAATTAGTGAGTCCTCTTTCCAATTAATCGTGACTGAGTGTGCCCCACTCAAACTTCTAAGTTGGGAGACCAGTTTGTAGTACAACGCTTGGAGCGGAGACACCACGAAGATGTTCGGGATCTTCCTCTCTTGAGAGACACCCCTCCAGCGGAGGAGACGCGCCCCAGAGGAGCACAGAAACAGAGCCACTCTGGAAAGGCACGACGAAGTTGGCTGTAAAACCGAGGCCAATCCGGCGGGATATACCTAGAGTGTTTAGGTGAGCACACCACAGTCCGGGGTGTGACCAATCCTAGGCGGAGCGGTACAACGACGATTGTCGGAAAAGGAGGGAGGAAACACTCGTATGAGGTGGAAGAGCGGGTTGAGTGGTGCGGCCACTCACGAGAGCCAAAAAGGAGAACAAGAGGAAACGGGGGCCAAAACCCTATACAAGGGCGAGACTACGACAAGTGTTGGCGATTAAATATGAACCCACGGTGGTGGTAGCACTCTGGTTGACAGAGGGGTGGATGAACTAACGTGCGACGGGCGCTCACGCAGTATGCGGTGAAGACGCGCCGAAGGCGAAGAGTTCAGAGCCAAGACTCCCTCCTTGGACTCTCCCAAGAGGGTGTTTACTGGGGAGCAGTGCTCGGCCTCCTAAATAGTGTGGCGCGCGGCCCCTGACAGTGAGCGCGCGCCCGAAAAATAGACACTAAATAGCGATAGCGTAGCTAAATAAATACTGAAAAATACTAAATAAGACTAACCATTAGGTAGAATCCGGGCCACGTGTGGCACGCCTCGCACTCGAGCGTCGGCATCCGTGCAGTCCACGTGTTCCACCAGTGTGCACCTCCGGTCCTAACCGGCCGTCGGCACGCAATAGCGATACAGCTTGTCATAGACCAAGCTAGTCCTCAAGCGAGCGAAATCTCTAAGTCCTGGAAGAAACCCCCCTTGAAGGGCATTTTACTTCACTGATCGTTCTCTAAATCCTG
The DNA here is from genome assembly GCA_030374765.1 of Agarophyton chilense. Lineage (NCBI taxonomy): Eukaryota > Rhodophyta > Florideophyceae > Gracilariales > Gracilariaceae > Agarophyton > Agarophyton chilense. The sequence goes on from JARGXX010000016.1 coordinate 459,314, forward strand.
CCACTACCTCTGCTATAGATGAACGAATTCTGTACAGAAGAGAGAGATTTGTTCCCCTATGCACACTCTGGCATTCGTCTGCAACCCGCTTTTTTCGTTCTACAGCAAGGAGAAAAGAATGATTTTGGTAATGGATTCCTCCAATTGAGGAACAGAAACATTCAAATGTAATGCCAAACTGCTTTAATGCTACCTTAAGAAAATACTTAGCATTACAATGCACTGATGGAGGAATACATGCAGTTTTGCGTCTCATCTCATTCGTTGCTCACTGATCTAAAATATTGGCATCGTCGTCTGCTTTGGGGGCAGATTGGCAGTACTTACCCTCGATTGTCTAAGTTGCTCATCGAAGTATGCAAAGCACCAGGTTTTACTGAAAGAGTGGAAATGAATCACAAAATTGGAAAAAGGGTTCTTATAAACAAGCGGGGGCGGATGGGGAACAACAAGGTTGAGAGGCAAGTTTATATCGCTCACAATTGTGCGCAACTCAGAAGAAAGATGGAGTCGAACCGCTCCGGCATTGTTAATCACATTAGCAATTTTATAAGCGATGCAATAGATCCGGCCTCGGCTGTGACAGGGAGTGCTACAAATGATGGTCTGAGTTTGATGGTGAAGGCCGAAAGTGATGACGCGCAGTTACCTGATGTCGATGAAGATAAACTACAGCTCGAAATGATGCTGGCCAAGGTACTGAATCATTCCGATATATCCGACAAAGCCATCTTCAACTAGATTGACTGGTAGTTGAATGACAGAAGCCAATAATAAATGATTCTTTTCTGATGAGCAATAATTTTTAACTTTAAAAAACGATAGATAACGTCATATTTAATACTCAAAAAATAAATGACGTTTGTATAATCAGAGCATATTCACTAGTTTAATTAAAAAAGCGAAAAACAATATTTGATTACTCGGTTTCTTGATTTCATCACCGCCAGCGAAGCAAATTACCAAACTGAGGTGCATTTAAGCAAAGCTTGGGTATATATTTCCATTTTTTGGACTAATGTTTTGAGTTCCAAGACCAAATGAGTATCCACATGCAGATACACTATTTGCTACTGTATTGCTGCTCGCCTTTCCCGCCATTCTAGCGGAATCTCAGTCATTCTTTTTTCAGTCTCCACACATCTTCTTCCTTCATTCAGCCTGGCTCATTTTTGCCATTTACTTGCAGCTCTTTCCTTCTCCACCCTTTTCTACCTAACTGCGCAAATTCTTCACTCTCATTTAAGCTCTAAACGCCTGAGCTACGATTGCATCTATCCAAATTGAATTCGAAAAGCGTGAGAGGTGAGAGCTCTAGTTTGTAAAAAAAAAAAGACAATAGCCCAATCTTAAATCACGATAAGTGAAAAGGCATCCGTCTATATATATCTTTTCTATCGTATCATGGAGAACGGCACAAAGGATCAAAAGAATAGCTTATTAGCCAAATTAGAAAAGAAAGAAAGCACCGAGTTGGAGAGCGGAGGGAGGCCGAGAAATGAGAGAGGCAGGGAGACCATCACATTGCCACCATCTTCGGGCCATTTCTTGACGCTTTTGTACCGCCGCCGGCGGCGCTCCATATTCAGTGCAATGGATCTCAATGACTGTATGCGTCGTGTTATTGGCACTGACTAAAGCAGTCTACGCAATCCTTGCTTTTTATATGCAGTGCGTTTCATGTACATAAAGCGCCTACATTACAAGAAATCTCCAGGACATTCAATCATGTGAACTGGTTCATGACGTGCTCAACAACATGCAACGGATGGAAACAGAAAGCGGGGGTAAAGAGCCGCCACAAAACCAGCAAGACGCGGCGGTGGTTCGCAGCGTGCGGTCGAAATATATATTAGCCATTTCGTCGCTGTCAAGACCCAGCCCAAACCAAGCTAGCCTAACTGGCAAGAGAATACCAATTAAACTTGCTCATTTTGTGCTCAAATTCGCAAATGGTGGGAAATGTAATTTCCATGCACAGGAGCAGAAATATAGAGGGCTCTGAAACATCTGCTTGAGGCCACTGTCAGAGTAGCACTGCGATAAATCACGGGTTCTCTAGGCAGAGCGAAAAAGCAAACATGCTTTGTACGAACTACGGACCAGTGCCAGAATACGTCAATAGGCGACTGCATATTTTCAAGACTTTGATATTATATCAAAGCTTCTTGACTAGGCGCTCTGCCTTTGACCACGAAAAGTCGAGCAGTTATCTGTAAACGACTGACAGTAACCTGATCAGTAAAAAAAGAACAGACAGAATTGGTGCGAAGACCGTTAAAGCAATATGTAAGCACCACCATTGTTCGGTCTCGTACTGTTTGAACCGTGTCACACTTGTGGTTCCTAATGCCCACACTTTGAGTATGTATACAACGGGAACGCGGCAACGTAGGGCTGGTCACGGAAATTGAGTCTCTTCCCAACGAGCGGTGGCTCGAATGACGTGCAAAAAAAAGGGCAACTGTGGAACAAGGTCGCCTGTAAGAAGCACTTGCACTTGTCGAACGGTGCAGAGATATTGCGGCACCGAGGCCGAACTGATTCTATGCCGTTCTTCCTCTCGAGCTAAGCAACGCCAGGCGATGTATGAAAAGGAATGTCCTTCGTTAATTGCCAGTATCGTTTGGTTTTCGCCGAGACAAAACTCCACCCAATTCTTCCATTGACAATGGCGAGTGCGCATTGTTCGCTCGCTCCAAGCAAATCTATTGGCTAGTTCGAGTGAACGCTGCTCTCACGCAGTTTGGCCAGCGTCAGTGGCCACCCTATGCTGACCGTCGGTGAGCATGAGCATACGATGCGCCAATCGTGTTAGAAGTTGATCTCCAGGAGAGCCGCTTTCCATGCCCGATTTAGGAACGTTTGTGAGTCAAAAACGTTGGTTGAAGGTTCTGGTAGGATGGTTGTACACTATTCTATTTGTATGTCGTGATAATAACAGTCCTGACGAGGCCATACTGGGATTATGAGCATTGCCGGAGCTCGACTCTTGCGAAGCTTCATTAAGGTTTCTATGATCAGGTCTACTTTTGGACACAACAGGCGCACTCCATCGGTTCTCTTTTAAGGTTGCGATAGTTCCTGGTACGTTTTCCGGCGCTGTTACAACAGGTGTTCTTCAAATTGTCGTTATGGAAACGCATCTAGTGGAGCTCGAATTCCATCCAGAATAGAACGCCTGAGCCGTCGGGTTATCCGGAGGTCTCCGCGAGGGAACCGTCGCGAATGTGCATTTGCAAATTTGTTTGCTGCGGACGGAATCCATTCAGACCGCTTCCGAATTCCTAGTTTATTTGATACAATATGAAGACGTCGGAGATCTTTCATGAGAGACCGGCGGTACGAATAAAAAGAGTTTTTGACGTGCACAACAGCCTGGTTGTCAAGATGTAAAAAAGTACGGTTTCGTCGGTTCTCCACGAATATGCGCACGAGACTGCGAGACAGTAGAAGTCGAATGTCTTTGGACTCTCTTATAGTGATAGACTGTGCGCGGTCTTGCTAGTTTCAGATGCCCTGAAATTTTCACTACCCGTTCACGCAGGACGTGAAGTTCTCTAAGTTTAGTGTTCCTCCTTAAGCAATACCCGCCGCGTCGGGGTTCATAGCGCAGGTGGCGGTGAGGGAGACAATGGGACTACCATCCAACTCTTGATCTGTGGGTCTCTTCTAATTATGAAGATCCCGGATACTCGGATGGCTGAGTCTGCACCTTCTTCTCGAGCCACGCTTGCCGAGGCTGTCATTCTAAAACAAAAAACGCGTTTCGAAACGAGAACAAGCCATTCTCAGCAGTAAGGACACGCAGACGCCACAGAAATGTTGCAGAATTATGACACTGACATAGCGTCGCCCTCGATGAACATCAATAAACAGCGTTCTAGCAAGCTTTAGCACACCTAGAAGCTTGTAGGGCTGGACGTAAAAACGCATTATCTACGTGTTAACCACCACAGCCCGGTGGCTCAAGACCTGGGAACCGCTCCAACCTCTCTTGCGTGGATTGCGGGACAATCTAAATCGCTGCAGTAGAGCTTCCAATTTGTATTGAGCTCTCCCTTAGTGCACCGGGCTGGCTTTGACGTCAATCCTGGCTGGAGCATTCAAGAAATCGTCCAAGTATGCCAAGACCCTATGGAATTCCATAATGAATGGAGGAGTCATCAAACGTGTGAACCAGATCGGCGAGGGTTCCCACCTAGACGGCAACGCGATACAATGAATGTATCTTTCATAGTAAGATAACAGAAACCAGTCTCCCGTGGACGGAAAAATGCATATATGCCTGTTTCATCTCTTGATGTCCATGAACATCTGTGGTCTCCCTTCCGTAACGTAATGGCAAATACATCCGCGGATGCCATGCGTATTGAGCCGCGGTTCCAGTACTTGGACTGTGTCGAAAGGTGGATGAAGAAATGAACCTTGCGCCCTACGTATTTCTTTTTCTATTTAGTAAAGGCCGACGAAACAACCACTCCCGCTCGCAAAAAAGGTCCACATGCTTCCGTGACACTTCCTGATACATCCCAAACTTGCACCCCTCTTCCAAGTCTTTCAACGCGAAGGCCTTATCCTCTTCTAACTGTAGCACATCCGTTAGCTGCACACCATGACTTGGGATCAAGGACAGAGCGGTAGCTTCGTACACACCATACTTGATTGCTCGGTAGAGGTATTCAGAGAAATTAATCTCGCGCCATCCATCGACTTTGCGCTGTTTTGCGCACCATAGATAACGCGATGGTTCGATCTTGCCTACTATTGTATGGCGGACGAACCCCTTTCACTACTGCGATGTGTCGCGTTGCTGGCGTGGAGGGCTGCCACCACCTTCATTATCTGAGTTTCCATGTGTGATTCCAGACGTCCCATGGGTTTTTCTAAATCGTCCGCTGCTGCAATATTCTCTTTTTTCTCCAACATTGGCAGCACCAGTTTTTCCTGAGTGGGATCTTTCGCCGTCACTTTGTAGAACTCGCAGCGAAGACGCACCACTTGCAGGGCATATTTAACTGTAACAGTGGCCCAAATGTCAAATTTCTTGGCATCTTCCTCCTTATTATTTGCCAATGACTCCTCACACAATGCGACGGCAGCCTCAAGGAAAGCCATGCAGTATCCAGCTGCGTTAATATAGATAACCTCGTACTCGGACACAGGCCTAATGCTGGTGTGCTTCTTCACATGCCTGCGCAAGGGCCACTCACGATGCGCAATAATCACATCATGAAACTCTTGAGCCTTATTCATACGGGTAGCGAGTCAATCCGAAGATCTTTTCATCTCGACTACGTCAAGTTACTTTTGCATATGCATATAAGCTTCGCCATTCTCCGAGGCCTCCAAAAAGAACCCTTTCTTTGCAGCGTTTTCGATTTTTTCAGGAGCGCGCTAGCGTCTGCCGAGCTAATTCTCAAGGCTCTCAGTGTCATAAAGATCTTCGATCTGCTCAGCCAAACCCGTTTGGGCCACACAAACTGCCTGAAGCCAACTTTCGAGGACTCTCTTAAAAAGAGAGAGGCACGAAGACGTTCACATTACCGCCATGGTCGGGATGCTCCTTGGCGCTTTTGAATCTCCGGCGGCGACGAGTGATCGTTAGTGAAACGGCTCTCATTTCCCGTACGCGTTGTGTAATCGGCACTGACTGGAGCAGTCTGCGCAATCATCGCCATCCATGCGCAGTGGGTGAATGCAGAAATAATCAAACCACCAAAGCGCCAAAGATTTGGCGCTGTTCAGAAATCCCATAGTACACCAGAAAGCCAAAAAGAAAGCCAAATATTGGCGCCAAGGAGTAGACCGAAACCCCTGTGCACAAAGTTGCAAATTGCATTCCAAAGCCCATGAATCTCCTTCACATCGCTCTCGATAGAACACAGACCTTCACCCACTATGAGCTCAACGACCGCCTCCGTCACCGTCTTTCCTTCCCGTACCGTTGCGCTTGCTCCCGCCGCTCCACAAACTGCTCCCGCCCCACCTGCTGCTCCTGTTTCTACACCTTCGACTAATGCATCCGCAGCACCTAAACCTACTCCATTGCCTGCAGCGAACGGCAAACAGTCCCCTAATAAAGGTGGTAAAGGACGTTCAGGCGCACCCAATAATAATAGAGATGATATCACACCCTTGCTCGACATCGTTGAAAAAGTAGAACCAATCGGTTCTAACTTGTAGGCATTGGTGGCTACCGAATTTTAGCAGTCGAGCATTGCAAACGCCCGACTGATTCGGGACCAAGACTCGCTGAAGAACAAATTTGACAAGCTGTGCAACGCGAAGAAAAAGACAGGCGATCAGTCTTGTCCGCCGGACGTACGACGTGCCAAAAATATTGGTCGTGAAATTCAAGAGAAGATCGCCGCAATCGTTTTGGATGATGACAAAAAGCCTGATGCCGTGGATGTGGGGGAGAACTCTATCACGGAAGGTCAGAAGAAGAGCCAGGAGAATGAAACTATCGGAGGAAGAGAGAAGAGACGTGTAGTTGGCGTAGGAGGGCTGCCATCCAAGAGAAGAAAGACTGAAGAGGTGTTGGCGGAGAACGTGGAGAAAATGGCCAGGTTTACTGGTATGATAGCGAACTCAATGCACTCTGGGAATGATTCTGAAGCCCCAACAGCTACGCAATAATACCTGATTGCAAATGCTGTGAAGCAGGAGGTTAAAGTGATAAAGGATGAAGTTAATCAGAGCATGCATGACACACAAGCTATGGTTGCTGGGATGAATTCCGTTCTCCAGCAGCTTGTGGCAAAGATATCCGGCGGGGGCTCGAGCGTGAATCTGCAGTAACAAAAGAACCAGAGCGGTTCTCTACTTCCTAGCGTTTCCGCTCGCGCGGGCCCTACCATGCGGGGCTAAGTCCACAAAAAGCTAGCCTGGTTGCATTCGCGGACTTTACTTCTCGGGCAGGACCAGAAATCAGGATGATTCGGGAGCAGCACCGTAGGTGGACGAGATTTGATTGAGCCTCATTAGACGTGTTCGACAGTTCAATAAACGCACGGTGAGTTCTATGACGATTCTGCCCCTCATCGAGTCGGATGTGAGCGTTGTCTTAAGGCGTTGAAACAGGCCTTTTATAGCTCAGATTCCCCACTCTGCGCTCTGTCTCTCAATCGGCATAACGCGTTGCATATTTAGGTCAATAGCCGCAAGTTTTACAGACTCCGGTATGTCGCTTGTTTCGTTTGCTTTGCGCGCACGTAAAATCTTTCCATTCGTACATGAGGTATTGTTAACAAACGCAGAGTCTCCCAATATAGCCATTCCTGCGGGAGTCATTTCGTCGGATAGCTTTGGGTAGCACAAACCAGAAACACCGGAAAGCTTTATGTCATTCCAACTGTCCGGGAATTTAACAGCTGCATGAATTATCTTCCCAAAGAAGTGGAAGACAAACAAATACGTAACTTCCTCTTGTTGTGTAAAGCCTTCGTAGTACGCGTTTTTCAAGTTGATATCTCCATAATTCTGGCATCTAAACCTTCCACCATCCGTAATACCAAACACGCCCTTCAGCAGCGGTCCGAAATGACTATTATCTTCCAGAACTACAGCAGAGGCTTTCTGTTCTTCTACAGTAGGCCATCGGATTTCAAAAAGCAGATCTTGATCCTGATTAATCGCTTTCAGTAGAACATCAAGTGAGTAGTCGAGCCAAACACTCATTGACAATGGAACTATACCAAAAAAGGGACACAGCTGATTCATATTGCAGCTGGTCTTCAGATAGTATAGCGAAAGTCCGAGCAAATCTACGGATTGCATGATTGGTTTTCGTCACTTTGTAGTATTGCTGGTTCTGTAAGGGCTCCCGTAGTTGCAGATTGAACGAGTGGAGACGAACAGCGAAAGTAATGTCTGAAAGACAACACGTCGTGTGAAGTTGGTAACGACAATGAAATCAGTGTCTGTACCAAGGTGCAAAAGTCGTTGCCATGGTGTTTCATCGCCTTCATTATTGGGGTGCAGCAGTCTTTGACGTTTGTGCTGAGCCAGTTTGCGGGACCTTCTTCGGCGTCTCGGACGTTTTCTTATGGTCACAAGGACGCTTAACGTGGTCATAAATGCTCCTACCGCCTCCGAAAGAGCCGCTTTTGCCTGATGTGAAATCATTTCGTCACGTCAGGCGTTTGGCGGGCTGTTTGGAACTCTGAAAGAACCCTTGAAGGGTCCTTTCAGAATGGCGGATTTGGTTCTGCACAGGTCAAACATTGAGCAGTTTTATTGGCTCAAATTTGACCAGGCGGCGATTTGATTATTTCTGCATTCACCCAGTGCGTGTCATGCATATAGAGCGACTACATTACACTAAGTTTCAATGTATCGAACAGGAAAGAATTAGGCTGTGTTTCTGCAACATGTAAAAAAGCTCTACAACGATTCTTTTAAACCTACAAATCGAAAAAAATCGTTCCCTGCAGTTCATCAAAAATCGTTCCAAACTGCTCTTGAAAATTTGTACTTGTTTTGAATCATCGGGAAGCAACCAAGCCGATATGTTTCGTCTCACACCTTCCGTTTTCAATGGTATCAATATCAAAAGCGTTACCAAAAACTGAGGAGCGTCGTTTAGATTAAAAAAACCTGAAAACCTTGCAAGCCCATAGCTGGTTTATGTCTGCCATGGTACAAAAACATTGTCCGTTCTCAAATTATTGCATTAGAAGTGTTTGAAACAAAAATTCAAAAAAGCATTTGGCAAGCGAGGCTTCTTATATGCAACACTCTGGTTTTTTTTTCTTAAAACCAGACTGTCGCCAAATTGGTAGAAAGCGTGCCAAAGGAGAATTGCACCCAGCGAAGTTTACTGAAAAGAACTTACACCTTGCTGGAGAATCAGTTGATACAGTGATTGAATGCAACAAGGTCTTGAAACGACATTATAAGCTAATTTTATTCATCTGTACACCGCCTCAGTGTGATATAACTCAATTTGACAGAGATGAATTCTAAGTAAGGCCGTCGGTTCAAATGAACTAGTTTAATGGGGTGGCTACAATCCGCCCAACAATAACATCGTTTGGGGCGTCAAGCAGGACCTGGCTGTTCACGGTACAATCGACCAAAGGATCCTGGATGAGAAGAAATCGGCAGCAAACAGTGGTTTTAGTTCTTGAAACATCAATTCTTCCCTGTCTACCAACTTTTCAATCGATGACCTCTTTGTAGTGAAAAGCTTCATAGTAGTTGGTGGATACGCTGAAAATCCCGGTATAGGGAAGCCGGTTATGAAAAACCAGCGCTTTTTTTCTACAGATGATGAGAAACTTCAGCTCGCCCAATCCCGGTCTCAACTCAATGATATCTGTTCGTCGCCGAACAGTATAAAAAGGATGTATCCGCGATGCGACAACGGTAATATATGAATAGCACGATCCAGAGTCTTAGTAAGCTGCTTGCTTTCACTGATACAAGAAAAGATGAATTGTGATGCAAATTTTATATTCTGATAGTTTTTGTACAGAAGTTTTTTGACGAAGTATCGACGGGTTTTTAAAGTCTGCAAAAATGATCATATTGACAGAAGCGGATGATTTTCATCGTTTTGCGCACATATTGTAATGGGCAGCGGCTTGACGCAGATGCATCAACCTGATTACAGTTCGCAAATATATTGCGCGCAAATGCACTGAATTGAGATTGAGATCAGACTCTGCTGCTTATTTGATTCAGCCTTCCTCGTTGTGTACCACGCCTCGGTGCCGCTACGTTTACGTTCTACCTGTGGCGAAGTGGCACACTTGTCTTTATAAAAGCTCTTTGACATCTTCAGTCGGGGACACCAGACCTCAATCAAGATGTGTGCCCGATCGACTTGCCTCAGTGTTTTTCCATCCAGTGAACACTGATCTCCTCAGTAGCATTCTGTAGAACAAACCGTCCAGGATACTTCAACAAATCTCTTTGACTCTACACAAGAGTATACTAATCTAAAATACAGTTTGTTCTTACACAATGGATTCATCGAAGTATGGAGTTGTCAGCTTCATCTATTCAACGAAACCAAAAGCAACTGATCAGCCTGCACTCATCACCTTCGACACGGAATACGCCGCATATTTAATAAAGGTAGAAGATGTCAACAAGGACCGCGAAGATGCCAAGAAACTCAGTGCTGCATCTATCAAGGACTGAATTGAAAATTCAACACTGCATGCTCTCTGCTTGCCTGGTGAAATTGAAAGTGCAGATTCTATCGAACACGCCACGGTAGAGAAGGTTGGAACATTGCTTGAGAGAGCTTCTACAGTAGCACCGAAGGAAATTTTTGAACGCTTGGGCGCTGTATTGAACGCTCTGACATGCACGCCAAACAAAGAGGCAAAGAGAATGCTGTCGGCGGCTTAGTCAACTTCACCCTCGATTTTTTCAAGGTTCTAAACAAGCGGAATGTTTCAGAAGTGCTACAGGACGTAGATCTTTAAAGCCATTTAATCAATCTCTTGGTCAAGAAATTCAAACCTGCTGTCCTTCGAGAGAGAATTGCGGCTTGTTCAGAAAGCAAAGAAAGGGAAAGTTGACCGATAGTCCGATAGTTTACTCCAGACTGTAGCGGACGGTAGCTACCTTGCTTATAACCCAGCCGTACGGTCTCAGAGCTGCTCGCTCTCTTAAAAGCACGCTCAGCCATTCGTTCGGTATAGTAATTCAAAGAGTAAACCTAGTGGCCATGTCGAAAGCAAACGCATATGCATCTGTGATATATAAACCGATAAGGTACCTACTGTAAAACCGTAGTATCGGGTACACTCCCCTCTTTTAAAGATAAAGAATGCTGCGTGCTTTGACGGCAAGACCAGACGGTGTATTCTTGCGACTAAGTAGACGTTTCACCATTTGTGGTACGTCTTTATAAACCCTTTCGATGGGTTCTAGAGAATCTTCCGCATTTGGTAGGCCCTTTCAACGGACGGCAACAAATCGACCGTTGTCAGTTTCTTCCAGGTTCAGAAGTCAGGCTACCACCATACCAGTTTCAGAGGAGATTACATGAGACATTACAGCTTTTTTCCCGAGAGAACCGTCATGGTAGAACTTAAGTCGAGTACAGTGCACGTCCTCAACTAAACCGTTACGGAGATCTTGCACTTGGTAAACGTTGTCTTTCATAATTTTGATAATCTGTCGCGGCCCCCGCCAGCGTAGAGCTAGTTTTTCACCAGCAAAATATTCCTCTCTCGCAACCAGAACGTAATCACCTTCCGTAAAGGTCGGTGACTGCTCCTGTGCAGAAGACGAGCGGTGACACTCACGATTAGACCGTTGGGTATTCTAAACAACCGTTACAGGTACAACAGTATCCGACAGTACAAAGTTGGATATGGGTGTCGTGGGCTCACAACCCAGAAATGCCGTGGTAGGTCCAACGTTACCTCTTTTCGGTGAGACGGATTTGTTCAATGCGCTCTATACCAGCGGCAAAAATGCTGGCCACTCCTCGAAAGGGAGTTCTAGCTCAAACACAACAGATCTGAAAACTCTAAGCAGTTCTTTGCAGAGTCGTTCAACTGCTCCGCCACTCCACGGAGTCTACGGAAGCGTAAAATGATGGGAGACTTTCAACCCCTTGGCGACTAACAGTACGGTCTCATTCCGAAAATGCATGCGACCATCGGACATTAGACCTTTAGGTACGCCAAACGCGACGCACCAGTTCATGATCGTCACGGCTGCGTTCTCATCCGTAGTGTCACCGAACGGAAAAAACTAGAGGTAGTCCGAATGATCAGCCCGAAGCATATGGACATATTTTCCACCGTCGGTACTTAGTCGAATCTCGATGTAGTCGAACTACAGGAGGTCGTTCGGTGCTGTACCATGGACAGCCGAACCGAATCGATGCGGTACGTTCCCCTCTCCTACTGTCGATATGCAGTGAATGAAAGAGCGGACAAAGGACCGGATATCGTTAGACAACGTAGACCAGAATAAAGCTTTCTTCAAAGACCGTCCGGTTGAATCTCGTCTACGATGACCGCTAGGACCGGTATATGCGATGACATACAAAAGAAGATGTAAGTGTGCTGCTGTATCGGGCATCCACGTAGGACCGTCAGGTTACGCCAAAGACCGTTGGTCTCGACGATATCTTCAGGGCGTATAGACTCAGGAGGGGACTGCACAGCGTGAATGACCATTGCTGTAGGCCACTCAAAACCCTCAGAAGAGGAAGAGGGAAGTGCGGAAATACGAACAAGTCCCCGAACGGTTGTAGCTGCAGACCACCTACCGAGTAGGTCAGCCTAGACGTTGTCAATTCCTTTCATGTGGAAGCAAGTGTACACGTACATGCTTAACCGTACGGCCCAACGTACGACTTTACGCAGAGAGGTTTGCGTTAGGTCTAGCAAAACCAAAAGCGGATGGAAAAAGAAAATAAGATTATTGTGATCCGTGTACAGATCAAAGGCACTCGGTGTTGCAACAATCCAGTGCATGCGGTCCAACGTTGCAAGGATTGCCAAAGCTTCCTTCCCGAAAGTAGACCAACCCAACTGTGTTGAATTGAACCGAACGGATGAAAACGCCAGAGACTCATGGCGTTGGACCTTGTGCGGTTATTTCAGGTCCTCAAAAGGGACCTGGGTTATAATACTTGACCAAACCGAATCGGACGCGTCTGTGTAAACAGATAGACGTTTGTTGTCCTTACGAGGACCAAGGGTCACTTGATGTGCCAATGTGGTCTTGCAAGCCTCGGAAGCTTGCAATTCTGGCGGACCCCAACTGAAAGAGGTCAAATTATAGCGAGAGGCTGCAACTCTTGTACGCTTACCACCACAGTCATAAATCCTCTCCAGCAACTCATGGAAAGGAGAAACCAGTTCCGTAAAGCAGGGAATTGCGTTCTTTGTAAACTGTAGAGCGCATACAAACTGCAGTAGATGCGAACCTGTGGTCGGTGGCTCCATTTTGAGCAGATTTTTCAACCGCCAAGGATCAAAACGGATACCATCTGCGGAGATGGTACGGCCACACCACCTAATGGTCTTGGAAAAAAGAATGCATTTGCCCGGGTGCAACTTTAGATTCCGTTCTGTACAGAAGAGAAGCATTTCTTCGACTGCGTTTAGCAAATCGTCAACGGTTGTTGCGTAAAGCAGTATATATTCCAACCAAGCGAGAAGTTTCCTGTGCAAACCTTGCGGTATAACTTCATGCAGTGCTGACTGAAGATGTGTCACGGCATTTATTATGCCATGAAGGACCCTCGAAGGTGAGTATAAACAGTTCGGTGTAATGAAGGACAGTGAAGTCGTGGAGTTTTTGTCAAGTTGAAACTACCACTACACATGCCAGAGGTCAAATGTCGCGAAATACCGCGCAATAGCCAGCTTTCCAAGCTCGTTTTCAATGTTTGGCATCGGGTACTGAGGCTTGACGTTGAGTTTGTTAATCGGACGGAGGTCTACTGTAAACCGAAAACGAGCAGGACCAGGCTTAGGAACCAAAAGCGGTGCACATGCCCACGGCGATGTGGGATTTGCATACGCCATACCGTGGCGAACGAGATTGTCACCCACGTCGGCCAGGAACCTGGTCTGCTCCTGTGAGTATTTGCGGAACCGAATCTTAACCGGACGGTCATCTGGCGTCAGTTCAATCTGTAACGGTCTCAATTGTGCAGGAGAACCAGATCAAAACGTAGTCCTGAAAACATCGATGTTCGTATCGACGACTATACCAAGGCGGGCTGCATGTGTGGACTGTAGTCCATTATCCCGTGCGGTAGTCTTCATTTTCTCGACCTCCGTGCGGATATCTTCGTGCTGGTTTTCATCTATAATATCTAAAAAACACGGGTCTGGAAACGGATCTTCTTCTGACCGGGCTACTTAAAAATATACAAGAAATCTGCCTTCCGGTACTTGTACAGTTTTCGAGTCGACCACATTCGTTTGCGTAACACGATTCATACGTGCGGCCATCATGCGGCTGACAACACCCTCGCAGTTATGAGTGGTCGGATTCCATACCTGGGAACAGTCCGACCCATCTCGTACCGCTCGGTTATTTTCCAGAAGAGTTCTGGTGTCGAACTTGAGGTGTTGAAGAACTGGGAGGCCAATGATGAGGTCTTCGCATGCCAATTCATCGTCAGCAACGAGCGACGGGACGTTGGCCAAAGCTAGATGCCCAGAGGCCAAGTGAAGAACCGTTCTCGGTATAGTCCAAGTGCGGGAGAAGGATAAAGAATGTGCGTCTTTGCCAGACTTCAGCGCAACTTGAATCCGAACTGGTTCGATGGCACTTATTTTTCCAACGCCCTTGAGCGCCGCTCGCTCAGCGAGTCGACAAGACGTGAGACTGTCATCGCTGCCGTCATCACACCGTTCGATACTATCAACTGTAGTCAATCCATCTGAGATTGTGATTGAACATGCTGGGCCATCCAGATTTACCATTTGTATTATAGTCGGCTGCTGGCTGGCCAAGCGACGAAAACTAACATTTCCGATGGCGGATATCTGCGAACTGGAACCAGATTTCTGGCTGCCAGTCGACTTCGACGGACCGTCTCTCACTTTTGCGGCTGCAATTGCTGCGTACACTGCTGTCTTTTCCGAATCGGTTGAATTCTCGAAATCTCGAATCTAGTGGCGCTACCCTTTGGATTTGCATGGACCGTGCGGACATGGAAATGGAGGACGAACATCGCTTTCTCCCCTGCTACCAGATGGCTGACAACCGCTCCCGGTAGATGTTTTCCTTGACCTTTCAGAATTACCTCTGCGACGGTTACTGCTTTCTGACGTTGTTGTGCTCTTCCAGGACGGGGGACCGGTATTGACAAAGTGGAAAGCTTTTAAAACTTTCAGAGCGTGTTCCATAACCTTCTTAAAGTCCTCGCGACAGTCGTAGTTTGCGAATTGTAAATCATTACCGAGTGGGGCCCAAAGTAGATTAGGCTTAACAGCGGATAGGAAATGCTAAACAGCAACCTTCTGGTTCTTTTCGAGTATCCATTTAAAACCGTTAGGCGAAGTAGTTTTTAATATGAAACAAACAGTGTTTCCATGCGGGACAGTGAATACTTGATCTTCATGTCCATTACCAGATCGATACGGACCAGAGAGTCCAAAGAATATAAAGTTACTGTAACTTCAGAATCTTCTGCTTTATTGTTAGGATAAGTGCATAGAACCGTATCGGTAAGGGTATCCAAGTTTCTGGGTCAATACAGCATTCGAGATTGACCGGACGGATAGGTTCCGTTGTGGTATTACCCGATGCGGTCAGTTGACTTGGACGAGCAGTTCTCTCCTTGCAGTATTGATCGTACTTTCGAAGGAGCCTCCGAACGGACCCGGCGTCCATGCCGACCAGCGTTGGGTGATTAACCAAAGTAGAGATAAATGATGCATCGTGCATCTCAACCGCCTCAACCGTTGAGGTTGGAAATTGTGCCACATTGACTGAGCGGAATCATCGTCTTCTTCGGTGAGCGTAGGAATGACCGGGTTGGTTCAAAATCTTCCTGTTCAATATGAACAAATAGTAGTGATCACTGTCGCAGGTTCAGGGAACAAAGAAAGGGAAAGTTGACAGACGGTTCGGTGGTTTACTATAGACTTTAGCAGACGGTAGCTACCTAGCTTATAACCCAACCGTACGGTCTCAGAGCTGCTCTATCTCTTTTAAAAGCACGCTCAGCCCCCCGTTCGGTATAGTACTTCAAAGAGTAAACCTAGTGGTTATGTCGAAAGCAAACGCATATGCATCTGTCATATCTAAACCGATAAGATACCTACTGTAAAACGGTATTATCGCTTACATGAAGCAAGTTGAAACGATCAAGGTGGAAAAAGACTCAGCTGGCTAATCTACGTTTATTCAAAGACGCAGTTTCTCAAGTCACCACTGAAATTTCTCTGATTGAAGTGCCACATCTACGGACTAAATCATGGAATCCCCGCGAGCGTCCTCACAGCCTACGCAAGGAAGAAACGAAATCGAACTAGCATGCCTAGAAGAACCAAGAAAAGTAGGAGACCACAGCTAATATTTCTGATACTCGCTAGAAGAAGAGAAAGAATGTAATGGATAGACGCATGCCTAAATCTTGACTGCAAATACAGCATCCTCTGAATGATTGTAGTACTACCTCTCCTGATCGCAAAAAGAGCTCTTTGAAGAACATTGCAAACGTAAAAACTCTCAAAGGGCCGAAACGGTCAAAAATGCCTCTAAGCCTACTGTCTCGGCACTTGATTCGGAAGATGGCCGTTTTCGAGTGGTTCTAGAAGACCCTGTAATCGATGTGATTCTGGGGGATTCTGGATCCGATTTCAGCGCGATCACGGTTCCAACATTGGAGAAATTGTTGGCTGTGAAACCGAAATCGGTTGTAAATTATTTCAAGGAACCTTTAGTTGGTTAGCGCATTCAAGCTCGATGATGATACCAAATTTACCGCCAAGCGTTCCGTTGTACTATCTGTCACAATTAATCTACCTGGATCAAACATTCCGCTGCGTATCCGCGCAGTCAAGTTCTAAAATTTGGACCAAGAAATAATCGAAATATTATTGGGTAGCCCTTTTCTGAAATCTATTGGTTTCAAGCTGAAGCATCACCTCGATCGAGTGCATTAGATGATAAATGATAAGCACGTCGATGAACTAAAACCACAGAAGCTGAAGGTGGCAGATGCATCATATCACGGGCTATCGTATTAAAATGCCGATGATGACGCAATCAAACTACCGCAGTTCATATCGGCCGGACTGGGTGCAGACTCAGAGCAGTCAATCAAGATTTTTTTTGCCAAGATACTTCGAGGTGCAAAGGAGAATGGTATATCATCCAACCGTCACATTCGCTTGGCAACTTTGCTGAAGCAGTGCAGAGATGCTTTCCGCATCAAGCTTGGTAATGACCGACCTGCAGATGTTTCGCCTCTGGTTATCACGCAAGTGAAAAAGCTAAGCCGTATCGTTTGCCTCAACGACGATATTCACCTCAGCAGCGCGTGTTCATTTCGAACACGATTCGAGAGCTGTACGCCATGAGAGCTATATACAAGAACCCATCCGCGCGTTGGGTTATTCCAGCTCTCGGTTTCCCATATCCAGGATCAGAAAATCTGCACTGCACAGTAGATTTACGTGGTCCAAACCTTCGAACTGTCCCCATTCATTCTGGGATGCCTCATTTGGATTCTCGATTCCAAGACGCTGTAGGAAGCACATGTTTTGCGAACGTAGACCTCGTTCATTGGTATTTCCACGGCCCGCTCTTTTGGGAATCCCAAGGAATAATGTCAATTCAAACACCACTGGAAGTCTGTTCCTCAAGGCGCCTTCTTCAGAGAGGAAGTGATTCTGGAATTCACTTCCAGCAGTTCTCGCTGAGAAATTCGAAGGAAATGTTGTGAATATGTTTCAATGGCTCGATGATTTTTCATTTTTTGCGAAGAACGAGAAGAAGATACTGGATAAAATGGAAGGCTACCTAAGAGTGTGCGAGAAAATTGGATTGAAGATACATGCAGAGAAATCAAATATCTTTCCACGTGAGGGACATTTATGTAGTCGAATTATTTCGGCTGCATGAGTGAAGTACCATCCATGACGTTTCCAGTCCCTTCTATCAATGAAGGCACTAGAGAAGGCATGTGACTTCCAACAGTTCCTTTGCGCCACGAACTTGATGCGGGACTCAATACCGAATTATACTGTGCGTTTATATCCTCTTCACAGACTTCTTGAAGACTCATACACCAAGGCCTACGAACGGACAAAGAGTGCATTGCGAAATACTTCTACAGCCTAATCATGGTGTTCGGAACACGATGCGGCTTTCACCCACATCAAATTTCAACTCGCGGCCTTCGTCAAAACTCGCGGCCTTCGTCAAAACTCGCGCACCCTATGAACGACCACAACATCTGTTTGCTTTCAGACGCATCAGATACACACTGGGCGGCCATTTTCACTCAGGTACGCACTGCAGATAGGAACAAGCCCATCGAAGAAGAGCACCAACAACCACTAAGCTTCCTATCCAGAGCCTTCTCCGACTCTGCAGCCGACTGGTCCGTGCCAGAGGAGGAAGAATACGCCATAGTCTAGACCATGTGCCGTCTCGATTATCTAGTCATGGGTTACGAGGTATCTATCTTTACATACCATGCGAATTTTGTGTACCTGTACAACCCATACGGCCGTAATCCTGGAATAAGTCGACATATGTGAAGCAAATTAATGCGTTGGACCATCAAGCTCAGTGCATTTCGCTATGCCATCGAACATCTCCCTGGCGATCGAACCGTCTGGGCTGATATGCTCACGCGTTGGAATGTTCAGTGTAAGGATACCACTAAGGCTACAAAGATTCTTCAAGCCAAGTCTTCTATCGTGGTGTAGCGCAATGACTGGTAGGTCAGCGTACTGGTCTCAACCTGGGGTAGCGTGATAGAGCGAGTCCTAAGGTTCGTATCCATGACTGCGGCACTCCCAGAGTACTTGGTGCAATGAGCTGGTGTTTACTTCGTAGTCCTACAGGTCGGAGCTAATGAAACGATGGCTTGAAGACCAATTGGTGAAACTAATGTACCAAAGGGCATAATTTAGTATCCTAACGGTGCCTACCTGATTCTAAGGGAGAAGAGTCCCTCGAGACAAGTATATATAGATGGCGAGGCGCTGGGATCTCTCTGTCGCTGTTAAGCTAACCTATCACACTAAATAAAATTAAAAGAACTATCTAAATATGGCCAAAAAAGGTCGGACAGTCCACGTGGCGTCTGCGAGATACCTCAGGCCCTTGCAGCTTGCATAACTCGATCGTAATCGTTTCTCCTTCACATATTTCCCTCCTTAGGATTCAACCGTCATGGCGAAGTCCAAATTGCCTCACACCTTCCTGAAGGCTGGTTCCAATTAGACCTATAAGTAAATATCCAATCTTACCTTCAGGGTCAGAACTTCGTGATCATCAGCGTCGTAATGGCCTGGACACGAACGGAGCCGTGTTCGACATGCCGGCGTCCCATGAAAAATCCGTGGGACGTGAGTGCTTAGTTGCTCTCGTTACCATTGGGCTCGACGGAGTGTCGCATTGCCACCATCCTCGAGGGTACCAGTGCGTATGAGCTGAACCTTGGCGCTAGGCTGGAAAATAAATCACGTAAGGTACTGTATGCGCACCGAAGGGGGGGTCATCGCCACTTTCCCTATTCCCCGGTATTCCTTAAGCGACCCTACGCGCGTCGTCCGCCGTGAAAAACAGTGCGCGCTTCGTCCATTCAGGGTCACGTCGTTATTCCTGCCCAATTTGGTTTCATCTTCCCTCCTTCCCGTCTTGGTACTCCTCCATTGGTCGAGCGCGATGGCGAACTCGCCTTCTGTGCCCTTCGGTTACGCCACTCTTCCTCCGGACTTTGTCGCTCCCGTCGGTTCTTCTATTCATTTTTAGGCGAAGCAACCTGTGGCCAGCGGCGATTTGGCTTCAAGCAACCAAGCGCGGAGCTCATCGGGATAAGAAGTGTCGTATGAGCGCTCCGGGGACCATTATGACCATAACATCGGATGATACCCGTGGACAGTGCGTCATGCTATTCTGCTGTACCGTTGGTATTACTGCCTCGATGGAAATTGCCACAATTCTGAGGGAAGTCTGCTCCTGGGTGTGTCGCTCGGCGCGCTACGCCTCGACTGTCCAACTGAGTCAAGATCTGGAAACGCCATGGTCAATCTCCTGCTGCAAAACGCACAAATGGTGTCTTGGAGGGTTACTGCCGACTTGGATGCTCGGTATAGCCTAAACTTGAGCGTACGGGAGATTTTCGAGGGTGTAAATAGCTTCTCAGGTGAATCTCCGGTGAAGAAGCGTGCTACGCTCGCTGGTGCCGGTACTATTGGAACAGCAGGCTTTTCGGGTGACCCTAGTTCCGGTTTCGCCCCTGCAGGTTCCAATGAGGAGGACTGGTTTCTCCTGCACCGCCTCGGCGAGTCCTGTAGATGTTCGGATCGCTTTTGCGAACCATGAGGTCATGCAGAGGGCTATTAAACCTTTTCTAGTTAATCAAATTAATGAATGCTTGTGCTCTCCCAAAGTCGCTCCTGTACTCTTCAAACGTGCGTGCCCCGGGACTGCGTCCGCACCTTAACAGCTTGTTCAGGTCTTGCTCAGATGTTGCCTGAGGACTGACTTCGATCCTTGATGCGGGAGCTACGGGGAACCGTCATGTCGGGAGGTGTTTCCAAAGGCGTTTTGGTAGGCATTTTGTTATTAGTATGGCCAATGGTGCCCCCTCCTGAAGGCTGCGCTCCGTGCTGTCGATTCTGCGCCAATAGCGGGCGATAAAAATAGCAGTAATGGTCTGAGGCTGTTGCCAAGTGTCTTTCTCGGGAGAATAGCCATACCAACGGACGCCATAGCGCATTATCCCACCTTCTCTTCGACCAGCAGAGATGATTCGTTAAATAACGCATTCTTGTTGATATTCTTTCTCCGGGAGGAGATTGTGGTCCGGAGTGGCGAATCCATTGAAGTTGGTCGGGAGAGATGGATCATCGTCATTGGCGTTGACTAGTGGGTCCATGGGGATAGTCGGGTCCGCGGATATGGCCTTAGGAGCTGTGAGGAACTGAGCCGCGACCTGAGTTCGTGGTAATTCCTTTGGGCCAAGGGGCTGGGACATTGGTGGTCCGAAGGAACTAGGAGCTCGTGTCATCCGATCAATAGACACAGTGTCCTGTAGGCCGTCAAATAGTATCGTATTTGTGTGTTGGCTGGCCTTAAGGACTTTATATGGTCCCGTAGAGCGGGGTAGGAGTTTCTGCGTAGTATCCTCGAGATCATTACTGTCCTTTGGTGGCCGATCAAGGTAATCAAATTCTCCTTTCCCAAAGGTAGGTGTGTTCCAGACGGCTTTGTCGAAATTGACCTTGTTGCACCGTTGGGCTTTGGTCCGTACAGCTCTAACTGACTAGATAATGCAGTCGATGCGTCGGCGCGAGTAGGGCTTTGCTTGAGTAGCATTCATTCCTTCGGTTATGTCCTGGGGTATAATGGACTCCTGAAGGTCAACGGCTATCGGCGGTGGCGACCTCGTTAGCTTTAAAACAAAAGGTGTTGTCTCCGTGGAAGCGTGTACTTGCCTGTTGTAGGCATAAACCAGTGGCTCAACGTAATCGTCCCAGTCCAATTGGTGGTCCGATACTTAGTGTGCCAATCGGTCCAGAAGGGTACGGTTGAAGCGTTCGGCTTTGCCACTAGTTTGCGCGTGGTTTGCCGTGGTGGTTACATGTTTGATACCTAAGGTAGCACATACGTGCGAAAAGAATTTGGATGCCAACTGGGTGCCATTTTCCGTAAGGAGGTAGAGTGGTATGCCATAGGGATATACCCAGTGGGACAAGAATGCTGTGACGACATCAATAGCTCTTGTCTTTCCTAGAGGTAGGGCTCGGGTAAGTTTGGTAAACCTATCGGTTATTACCGAGACAAACCGTTTCCCATGGGACGACTTGGGCAAAGGTCCAAGTATATCCATTGCCACGAATTCCATCGGGCCTGCAGCGGGGAAAAGTTTCAATTTGACCTGATGGTTGGCGCGAGACTCTCGGATTTTGTGAAGGAGCGATGATAACGATTGAGCTCTGTAAACCGCCGGGCCCTGAAGTATCTTACAGGTGACACGTGGACGGGTCTACCTCCGGTGGACTCATGTAGATTTTTCATTTATTTTAATTAGTGTAATAGATTAGCATTACAGTTTCAGGGAGATCCCAGTGTCTCGCCATTACTATTTACTTGGCTCGAGTGACGCTTCTCCCTTAGAGTACGGTAGGCATCGTTAGGATACTAAATAGCCCCCTTTGGTATATTAGTTGCACCCTTTGGTCTTCAAGCCATTGTTTCCGTAGCTCCAACCTGTAGGACTACGCAGTAAACGCCAGCCCATTGCTCCAAGTACTCTGGGAGTGCCGCCGTCAAGGATTCGAACCTTAGGACCCGCTCTACCACGCTACCACCGGTCGAGACCCGTACGCTGACTTAACCCGTCATTGCG
This sequence comes from Agarophyton chilense, assembly GCA_030374765.1. Lineage (NCBI taxonomy): Eukaryota > Rhodophyta > Florideophyceae > Gracilariales > Gracilariaceae > Agarophyton > Agarophyton chilense. Next base: position 481,353 of record JARGXX010000016.1, read on the forward strand.
TTACAGATTTATGCGCACTAAGTACAATTCCGTGCGGTTTTCCATAGGTCCTGCGCCATTAGTGGCTGGTAAAAGAACTTCCTTAGGGTCTGGTACATTCTTCGGCCTCCAGGGTGACCAGCCAAGAGAGGAAAATGGGCGAGTTATAGGATTCGCGCCCTCAATGACCTTAGTACTATACGTTGGAGTGCGCCATCGAGACGCGCGCGGCGACACAGTAGTCCAAATCGGTCATATTCGAATAGGCATCCAGTGGTTCCTACCAGTTGGGCTGTTTCCTTGCAGTAATTGGGTTCGACCTTCCCCTGTAGGAGTTCCTCAATAGTTATAGAGAGGATCTGTTTTTCCTCCGGGGCTATCGCATTAACCTCAGGTGGTGTCAAATTGGGCGGTGCTGTCGTCCAGTCCAACAGGTATACTTTGTTCTCTTTTGCCTCAGAATCATCTGATTGGACCTTACCCATAATTTCATCTGTTTCCCTGTAGCCCTGAGGTCCATCATCTGTAAAGGGGGTAGGAATTAGGTCGTGCAATGGAGTGTCCTCAGTTCCGTCGGTAATGATTCGCGAGAGGGCATTTGCTACATAGTGCTTGATGCCTGGCCTATAGGTTATCTCTCAGACTTATTCTGACAGCCTGAGGCGCCACCGAGCGAGGCGACTTGATGCATCGGTCATATTGAGTAGCCAGCGGAGTGAATCGTGGTCTGTCCTAATGGTAAACCTAGTTCCTTCGAGGTATGGACGGGGTGTCAATACGGACCATACGATGGTTAGACAATCCTTTTCGATCGTACTGTATTTTCGCTCCGCGCTGGTAAGCGTTCTGTTCTAGTAGCCAATAGGTCGATATTCTTTCTGTAACTCCTGTTCCTGTAGCAGTGCACGACCCACTTGGAAATCAGAGGCATCTGTGTCCATGACGAAAGGCCTATTGGGCTTTGGTAAGGCCAATATGGGTGGGTTCAGCTATTTGTCCTTTAGGGTCTGAAATGCCTCCTACTGGTCGTCGGTATGGGCTTCAACCTCCGAAGGTGTTCCCTTCTTCATCATCGCGTTGAAAGGTGTCAAGATCTTGGGAAACTCTTGGACGAACCGTCGGTAAACGTTGCATAAGCCCACGAAGGATGGTAGTTCCGTGTGGGTCCTAGGAGGCTTAGCCTGGCGAATTTGTGGTCCCTGTGGCCACCTTAAGCTTTCCTGGGAGGAAGACGTGACCGAGATAGTCTACTGAGGCCTGGAACAAGGCGCATTTGCGGAGTTTCAGTGTTCCTCCAGCGTCCTGTAGGATTTTTGGCACCGTCTTCACGTTGCGAAGGTGTTCCTTTATGGTCCGTGAGAAGATTATGAAGGCACCCAAGTAGATCAGGGCGAATTTCTATTTGACTCTGGACAATATGATGTCCATTACCCGTTGGAAGGTTGCTGGCGCATTATTTAAACAAAAAGGCATACGAGTAAATCTGAACTGAGCTTTATGGGTGGTAAAGGTTGTCAGCGCTCTCGCATCTTTGGCCACAGGGATTTGCCAGTATCCGGAGTTAGAGTCCAGTGTGGTAAATACGACAGCTTTTCCTAAGGAATCCAGAAAGTCATCCATGCGGGGTATTGGGTATAAATCCGTCTTGTTTACTGCGTTCAGCTTCCTGTAGTCGACACAGAACCTCACTGAGCCATCCTTCTTAGCCGCGAAGACAAGGGATCTTGGCCATTCGGATTGGTTAGGAGGCGCCGGCTCTATGACTTGAGCTTTGCGCATTTTGTCCATTTGGTCGGCGACAATTTCCCTTCCCTTCGGACCTGTATGGTATGGGTGCTGGAACTGTGGTCTAGCATAATCCTGAAGGTCAATGCGGTTTGTAGTGCCTCTGAATTTTCCCAATCTACCTAACCACATGGCCTGGTATTCCCTAAGGAGATCAAGTACCTGGGACCTATAGGATTCGAATTTTGCCCCGATGGCGACCGTCCCCTCCCAAGAGTCGACGTCCTCGTCGGGAGTTGGCGTGGAACGGTTATCCAATTGGGCCTCCAAGATGGCCACGAGCGCAGGTAGAGTGATTCCAATCACTGTACCTTTAGGTAACCGTACGGTCCTATCTCGGAGGTTGCTGACCGGAACCAAAAAAGGCCTGTTAAGGAGGGTGTCCAATACTCCATTTGCTATTAAAGTGAGGTGCTTCAGAACCGTTTCCGGGTGGTTCTGTATCGTCACGAGACCTGAGGACTGGGAATGGACCGATCCAGTGATTTGGGTCATCGGGGGTATCGTTATGGTCTTTGACAGGCGAATATTATTGGACTTCGTGTTTTCGGAGACATCTGCTCGTGTGCGGTTAGCTTCTTGCCCTGGGGTGGAACCAGTTATGGAGATGGAAGGTGCCCGATAGAACGCCACTTTTGTAAGGCCTGGAAAAATGGCGTTAATGTATCGGTCGATAAAGATGGTCCCTAGGACTGCCTCAGCGCCCAAGCTAGGACATATAGGAAATCACGTGCGGACTTTGAATTTTCATACCTAGAGGTAAAGTGGTACTATCCCTTTAATGTCGATTGGTCTACGTGATGCATCGGTAGTTTTGGGGGTCTTCCTTGCCTGATCGAACTCTTGCTCACCAAATGGTAGTAGCTTAGAATAAACCAAATTGGAACTAGCGCCTGTGTCCAATATTGCTGTTGCCACTCGGGAGCTGTTGGAACGCAGTCCCATGGCTACCCGCACTTTATAATTCTCCTTCCTGAGAATACAGACAGGGTCGTTACTGTCTTCCAATTCTGGTCCATTCTGAGTTGTCCAATGGTTTTGGTTTGTATTGGTAGGTAAGGAGCTCCTTGGCTCCTGACCATCTAATTGGTTGAGGCATGGACTTAAAGAGGGATGATTTGCCTCGCGTCGACCCTCTGAAGGTTTTCCGGTGGGGTTTCCGTTTCTTCCTGAGGATGGGGTTCCTCTTCGGGGTCGTCCGTGGAGTCTACAATGGCATGGACCTGTGGGGCTTTCATTGGGGTACCCGGAGTGGTGGCATAGAGGGAGCTTCCAAGTGTTCCTATGGCTCGTTCCTGTGCCCTGTTAAACATTCCTCTGGATCTCCTCACATTGTAATTATTTTCCCTTCAGGCTAGGGTATGTTTGCGTGCGTCCTCAGGTAGATACGTCATGCATTCACAGGGTTGGATTATGGAAAGGCAGAGGATGCAGACCCTTGGTGAGCGAACAAAAACGTCCTTGCGAGGTGGAAAGGGGGAATACTTTGGTGTGGGTGGTCCAGTGGTCGCTGTAGTTCCCTGGGAGGTATATGATGAGGGCCTGGACGGAGAAGCACTGAAATAAACCGCGAGGATATTTCCCGAGTCTGCATAATGAAGTGATGAATCCATGTCCGATCCCGTGGAGCTAACCAAATGGGCTTAGCTTGGAATACGCAATGGAGTTGCGTGTCCTCTGGATATATCAGCGTTGCGTATGGAAGTTCTGTCAGTTTTGTCATAAACTTCGCCGTATGTGACAAGCCGTCGGAAGGAGCATTGTGGGTTTTCCGTGTGGTAATTACATACATGTGTCTGAATGGCAGGGAGTAATCCCGTGATGAAATGAAGTTTGAGCCGTCCTTCGGAGAATTTGTTTCCACATCGGTAAGGCTTCTTCCATATGTCGTCTGCGAAAGCCGATTCTGTCAGGTTGGAGCTTTGCCTAAAGGATATCACTTCCTGGTGGGCATCCATTATAACGTCATTCATGGCATAGGTTCCAAAGAGGTAATGAACAATCTGAGGATATGGCCTGAGGAGCTCATGGTCTTGAGCATCCAAAAGGTCAGATGTACCAGATATCTTCGAAACCACTCGGTCACGTGCTTGTTCTGAGAGGGAGCATTGGAAAAGGTACAGAGTGGCACCCTCTTGGTCACCGTTCTGATCACATGCCGTATTGAACAAACTGAGAAACCTAAGGACAGTAATGGGCTCAGAACCCGAGAATTTGTGCGTAATGGTTAGTTGCATCCATTTGGCCTATTTGGTGACACTTCGAGCCACCGAATCAGAATACTTAGAGACCTGTCGCCCAATCGGTAAATCCGGTAGTCTAGAGCCTTAAGGAAAAGTTCGTTAGTTGTTGTCACTGGTTTTAGGCCTCGAACGGCAGCCTTATCCACTTCCGAGACGATCGTTTCGGTTGAGTCCGAATCGGAATCACTTGTGTCCGAACGGTCTCTTCTTTTACTCTTTCTGTTTTTCTTTCTCCTGCGGTTACTTCTTTTCTTTCCAGCGGAATAGGGACCTTAAGGATCGATATTTCTATCAGATCCGATGGAGCTCTGAGGTCGCTGTACCTCATATTGTCCTTTAGGTCGAGCAATCTGTCTCTCTTCTGGACGTGGAGCCTCTCTTCTGCTCCTAGATTGGCTTTCCATTGGATTTTACTGACGGTGTTCCCGGCGAGGGGCGGGTAATACCCCCACTGCTGGGGGTTCGGTAGAGGGTTGCCATATGGAATCCGGATGGTGGACTTGTGTAGTGGTCTTAGGGACCGCATTGCCTGACTGGCTGGTGACTGCTCCTTGAACGGCCTGTAAGAGGGAGACTATGAATAACCTAGACTCCATTACATTAGGGGCTAGTCGCGTGTTGAGATAATCTATATGGTCCGCCATCGCCGTTGCGAGTCGCCTGTACATAATGGAATTCACATGGGCTGAGCATAGCTCACGGAGACGGGGCCAGAGAATGTCGGCAAGCCCTGTGGGAATGTTCTCTCTAGTTCCTTCGGTCTTACGGGGTTCTCCTTGGAGTGTCCTTGGCCTAGAAGTGGCCCTGGTGAGGTGTTCTCGTAGACGACGTGCCACCGTTAGTTCTTGGCGAATCCTTTCAGGGTCGTCGAGGGGAGGCAGTAATTCGTGCGGCTGGGTTCTCGTGCTCCTGCAGTGGCTAACGGTTTCAAACCGTGGTTCAGCCGATATCGTCGGCAATGAAGTGGCAACTGGTCCTGCCGTAGGAGTCCTGTAGTCTGGTCGGTTAGGTGTGTTTCCTGCATCCATCATGGCGGTTGCTTTTGTACTTCTGGTCCGTTGGGAATTAATCCAAAGGCTCGAATCCGTATGATTCTTCTTTCCAGTCGTCCGTTCAATTATTTCTAGAGGATTCTAAGTCGGGAGACCAAAATGTAACGCAATGACTGGTAGGTCAGCGTACTGGTCTCAACCTGAGGTAGCGTAGCGTTGTAGAGCGGGTCCTGAGATTCGTATACTTAACGGTGGCACTCCCAGAGTACTTGGAGCAATGAGATGTCGTTTGCTGCGTAGTTCTACAGGTCGGGGCTACGGAAACGATGGCTTGAAGACCAAAGGGTGAAACTAATATACCAAAGGGGGTTATTTAGTATCCTAATGGTGCCTCCCTTACTCTAAATGAGAAGCGTCACTCGAGCCAAGTAAATAGTAATAAAGAGGGGCTGGGATCTCCCTGGCACTGTAATGATAATCTATTACTCTAATTAAAATAAAATTGTAATCTAAATGAGCCCAGCTAAGGTCGGCCAGTTCACGTGGCGTCTGTAAGATAACTCAGGCCCCGGCAGCTTACAGGGATCAACCGTTGTCGTTGCTCCTTCACATGTATATAAACGACGTGGTGATCTACTCCAGAACTGTGAAGGAGCACCACGAACACGTCCGGACCGTACTGGATCGCTTGAGAAAGGCGAGAGAAACTCTGAAGTTAAGGAAGTGTATGTTCTTCGACCAGAAGGTGGAGTATCTAGGGCACACATTCGGCCAAGGAAAGCTTCTAGTAGCCAAACGAAACCTCAGAGAGGTATAAAAACCCAAAATCCCGAGAACTCATACGGATATACGCTCCATCATAGGGTAGTGCAACCTCTGCCGTAGTTCTATCAAAGACGTTGCAAGGATCGCAGCCCCTCTAAACCGACGTCTCCAAAAAGGTCAACCAGAAAGGTTTGTTTATCTAGAATACGAAGACTGGACGCCTTTTATCTCTTGAAAGCGGCGCTGCTTTCAATTCCTATATTGGCATTACCGAAAGCGGGAAACCCATACACATTGGATACTCATGCCTCGGACTCCCGAAATGGCCACTATCTAATGCAGGAGCATGACGATGGATCGAAAGAACCAATTGGTTACTGGAGCTGAGCGCTCACACAGACGGAAAAAAACTACCCTGTCATGGAAAAGGAATGATCCGCCGTGGTATAGAGCAGGTTGATGCTGCGACCTTACCTATATGGTGCTCGTTTTACCGTACGAACGGATCATGACGCCTTACAGTGGATATTGGGTGTAACAGACGCCTCTGGACGGCTAGCTCGATGGAGACTGCGACTCTCGGAGATTGACTATGAAGTCCAATTCCGTCCTGGTATACAACAAAACATCGCGGATGCGATGTATCGGTTAAATACCGATGGGCTGGACACCAAACCGGTACAAGATGGTATACCATGCTTCACGATTCAGCTGGCACAACCTTATGATAAGGACGAAGAAAAAGGACAATGAGATGATCAGGAAGGACAGAGGGAGGAATCACTGGAAATGGTAGGAGATATCGAAGAAGGGGAGGACACTCCCATAACCCGAGATGAACTCTTGCGAGCGCAAGCTACAGACATCTAATGCAGGAAATTGAGCAACCAAGTTAGTATCAAAGGATCGCAGTTCGACAAAGACAATGAAGGTTACCTATTGCGTCGTTCTACCCTGGACGGAGCACTCTAGAAGGTTGTAGCAGAGTCTCTACGCCCTAAAGTCTTATATTCGCGGCATCACCTAAGACTGGCAGGTCATCCAGGAGCCACATGGTTATAATATACATTGAGGAACCAATTATACTGGACCCACATGGCCCACGATGTTTAAACTTCTGTGGCTCGCTGTGCCTCTTGAGTATAGACCCGAGGTGGTTTACGAAAGCACAGGAATTATCCGAAGCTTTTACCCACGGCTGGACTCTTGGGATTTGTAGCTGTCGAAATCCCGGGCCCACTGCCAAAAACCTCAAAGGGTTACCGACTCGTGGTGGTCATCACCGACCGGTTTCCCGAACTCACAAGGGCCATACCCTTGAAGAGCACAACCTCGACAGTCTCGGCAAGAGCCTTCCTGAATAATTGGATATACCCGTACGATGCCCCAATGCACCTACTCACCGACAATGGCTCGAACTTGGCATCGAAGTTCTTTGAAGCAGTATGTACCATGCTTAGGGTGAAGCATTACTTCACTACAGTGTACTATCTGCAGACTAACGGCCAAGTGGAACGCTTTAACAAAATCCTCGTGGCATGACTACGACACTATGTTGAAGAACACCAAAATGGATGGGTTGAGTATGTAGAGCCCCTAACATAGGCCTATAACCTTCAGGTACATCGATATACGCAGACTACTGCCTTCGACATGGTCCTCCAGCGGACACCTCATGGTATTGTCCTTCAACCAGGACCCGAGAATTACCGAGCAGCTACACTTGCCTCTGCTCAGGTTAAGTAGGATATACTCAACAACCTCAGAACAACCTTAAAAGAAAGGAAATGCCAAAATTGACAGTAGCCCAGGAGCGTTATAAAAACTACTACAACCAAAAAGTGAAGGGGACTACCACGGTAGAAACCGGGGACTATGTATTCTTTGATATCCCATCCAGTGGATCTGGACCGAAACAATCCGCGGAACGAGACGATACTCGTATCGATGCTGATATCAATTCGAAGCTACTCTCAAAGTCTATAGGACCATATGTGGTAATCTCAGGGAATGAACACATCGTTACGGTTCGGAAAGATGGACTCGAAAACTCAGTATTGGTAAACCCGGTCTCAATAGAACCTTGGAAACGTGGCATAACGGCGAACCCACTTGTTGGGCCGGAACCCACAGAACCGAAGTCAAATGCATTAGGTGGTACAGGAAGCGTTCAATCGCAAGATCTGAAGAAAAATTCAGACCCTTTGGCAACCCAGGGAGCCCAAGAGCAGGGCTTCGCACCTAAACTAGGCTGGTACTCTGAGGTCCCAGCCTCCAAATGCGCAATCGACACCATTTTAGGTCACAAACGAACACGAGCAAGTCTTCGTTCCTACGTCCGGTGATATGGCTAGGGCCTTGAATATAATACATTACAATCTCCTCATCATATACATCGCAACTTCCGATTACGGTACTAACGCAGGCTCAACGAACCCCCACCAATCGATGAATATCGACCTATACCGGTGCAGTCTGCTAAGGAGGGGGAGAGGATACACTCACTGTGTGTTTACTAGGCGCGGAAAGAAAGAAAATGTATAGTCAAGAAGAAGCACCAGTTTATTGTAATCTAAGAAACCTACAAAGACCCCTCCGGGAAGGAATCCACACCAGGAGTGGTAGAAGGTCCTCCAGAAGGCCCGGAACCAGTACCAGGAAGGTTCGGAGTGTGGGACTGTGAGTCCGCACTATACCAGTGGGGAGCAGAACCCTGAGGCGTCGGAGGTAACGGCGGCAGACCGGAAGAGGTATCCGAAGAGAAAGTAGCAGTAGGGAAAGGCGAAGAGCCAGGTATGGGCATCGGAACATTATCAACAGGCTAATTGCTGGCAGAATCCAACAAAGAACCAACAGTAGTGTTCATCAGGGGATCGCTCGAAGTTTCCGCACGTTCCACAATGGTGCTGAGATCCACGACGTGATGCGCGACCGCCTGGTACATCTCGGCCTGAAACCGATTACGGAAGGCAACCGCCTGGTTGGTAGCGGCCATATAGTCCGCGTGACAAGGGATGAGCTGTTCCAAGAGCGCCAGAGCTTTATGGAGGGAGAGCGGACCGGGACAGTTGACCCGAGAGACTCAACGCGCTGGATCCTCATCAATGCACCACTAACCACTATCGAAAGTGCCCCATTCACACGGAAACCACACCTGTAATCGGGTTGGACACACGGCAAGAGCCATCACCGTGCTCAGTTGACCCTTCGGCAGACAATCAACTGCCACCACGAGATTGTGAGGATTCCGCACGCATCGTGACCAATGCAAGCCAACCAATATGGTACAGGAAGAGAAGGGAGAAAAGACGAATGGAAACGATGAAACCAAGAGGGTGAAGCGCGAAGAAGGAAGGAGAATCGGAGAAGAAACCAACGAGGTATGACAGAAGTCTGGCACGAAACGCATACGAAACCTGCACCGGAGAACGCGACAAAAACAGATTGGTACATGAACTCCCAGCCAGTATTGGCAACCCTCGAGGGAATCGTTCTTGCGAAGCCGTTAAGGAAGACCACGGTGGATAAACTCAAGCACCACGACGGTGATCAAAACCGTTCGGCTCACCGCGTGGCATTACCGAACGGTACAGTGCATCCCACACTGGCGACTGATGCACTATGGTTTATCGCTCTGGCGAACGCATTAAGGTACAGCTACCGGGCGTGGCTGTTGCTAGGAGGTGGATGTGTAGTAGAGTGAGCCAGACCAAGGAGGTAATATTGCCAGGTGTTGGACCTGAATGGTTGCCGGCATGCGCCGTGTACTACAGTGGTTTAGTTAGCAATTAGTATAGCTTTTCGCTAATTTAGTATTACATAGATAGGATTAAGTAGATAGGGAGGCGCACCTCAAGTGCACCTCCCTGTGGCCACCTGGCGAGGAGCGCCACCGTAGGTCGGGTGGCCGGTGAGATATATATCTCCACCAAGCATGGCCACCCCGGTCACTATTGTAAAGTAAAGCATGTACTAGACTACTTTTACCCCTTTTGGTTTCTACAGTCGACCATTAATGCAAGTCTAGTGTCCTTGCGGTTTTCCGGCCCCGCGTGCGCTGTGCATCACCGTCTACCAACCTGGTCTCAGTACGCCTGCCGTTCCTGTTGCACCCTTCAGTAGCTGGTGCTCTTACACCTTACAGATATCTTCAATCTCCGCCTCTAAGGTGGAGCCCGTTGCGGGCTCCTTAAAACCGACAGGTCCTACACCCCCGCTCCCGTTTTGGTTTATGTAGAGCAACGCCCATTTAGGGGATACTTGAAGATGCAACTCATAGAATGAGGATTGAACCCTCCGAGGGTTATGACTATGATATCCTCTAAGGTGTGCTAAGGTGGCACTGTTTTCTGGTTAGAGTTCGCCTATGAAGTGAAAATTCGGATGGCCCATGGTTGGATTGGCCCCGTGATACACGTGGCTTAATTTTGGCACCGATTTTCGGATATTTGTTAGAACGTTGGACTTTTGGGCCCTGACAGTGGGATCTCCACGTGTATGGCCCTGAGCAGGTGTGCACTACTGTAGAGTTTAGTTAGTGGGCCCTACTTAGGGAGACGAGATCTGACAGTCCGAAGCTCAGAGTAAAAGGGGAACCAAGGTTGGTCTTCGATACCTTTAGAGGTTCTTCGTCGCAATCGTTTCGGCCTTACAACCCGGAACGGGCTCTGGTTAGCAACGCCTGCGTAGGGACACGACTCCACTTGGAGAGTGCCCACGTTTGGGTTCCGTGCAACCACCCCCTTGGGACCGCTCAGACGACCTGCGTGCACGATACCCCGTGGGGGTTCTGCTTACTTGTTGCGTGCTTTTTGTGTTTCCTTTCGAGGACAGGTTTTCGCCCCTGTACTGGGTTTTTTTGTTGTTTCGCCCCTTTTCTGGTTCTCGGGTCCGGTGCCTGTTAGTGCCCGACCCTCGCCCCGTTTTTCCTCTTCGCCGGATTTTCCCCCATTCTTTGGGATACCCATACCCATTTCCGATCCACGGTTTCTACCCCTCACCTCCGTCGGTACTGCCGGAATCCCCCGTGGGAGTTACACCCCACACTACGGGTGGAACGGAGGGCTCTGTCTCTGAGTCTGCCTCCCCCAGGGAGCAAGGCTTCGAACACCTTGAGAGCACTTCCCGTCGCCGGGTTTTGCTCCACAGTTTATACCACACTACCAATGGCTCGTAGTACCAGCCGTCCGATAGAAGCACTCTCAGATTCTACCTTGGCTAGTTCCCGGAATGGGTCTCAAGATCAGTCTTTCACAATTTAGTATACACAAGGGAACATCTACAACAGGTTTGTGAGAACAAGACACTTCTACAGATGTATTTTAATACTTGTGTAGAGATGGGGCGGATTAAAATCCGTACCAGTCAGGCCTGAGGCTGATGGATGTATTGTCTTGAAGGCATCCTCGAAGATGAAATTGAAATTCGAGCCCTGGTCAGCCCTTAAAGCGGCTTGGCAGCATCCTGACAGAATGTCGCTCTAATCAAAGCCGAGTGACAATCTATTTCCTGGGCCCCTATGCGGTGAACATAAATCTCTTTCATGGGCCTTTTTTTCTGATCAGCGCCCTCTCGTTCACAGTTTTTTTGCTCTTGGTACGCGTTTTTGTAGTTTTTTCTGCTCCATGTTCAAATTGGTGCCCTGGAGAATAGACTAAAACGCATCACATTTTGGGTTAAAATACTTGTAATAGAAACTCTGGAATAGATTATTGGCTTCTTTGAGGCTGGTATTAATCTTGATCTAACCAATTGTGTTCTTGATTGTCGTAAATTTGTCGTCCTCGGACGTGAATCTGGTAGGATATTTGACACAGCCTTCGAGATGTTCTTCAGTGCTTTCTGCATTACCATCCCCTTTCATTGAGTGTACAGTCAAGCAGATGCGTTGATATGAATCCGCTGTAAAGACCTTGTAAGAATTGAGAGTACCCTTGAATTTGGGTTCCTTTTTTTAGCAATCTGCATTTAATACAGTTCTCGCTGTTTGTGGAAAGTAAAATGCGTGTTTTTCATACCCTAAAGTCGAGTTGTTTCAAATTTACAGACGAGATTTTGTCTAACCGTAATGATCGACTTTAGTGGTGAGCAGATTGTCGCAAAAGTGCAAATTGAATTCTGTTTGAACAGATACTAATTACTTTTGCAACTAGAATCTGGAACAAGAGCTCCAATTCTTGCCATTACAGTGGGCGAAATCCAATTAAAGCCACACCCCTTTTTGAAGAGCAACGTCCTCCAGGGAGGTTTTTGGGGACTTAAGTTTTTTCCGGAGCCTCCGGCGTGCAACCTCGTTATGAGTAGGAGTAATCCGCTTTCACAGCGACACCCGGAACGCCGGTGATGCACCGGCGGGACCGGGTGCCATACACGTGGCCGCAGCGCCCGCGCGACACGTGGCCGCCAGATTGGCCCCTTTTGTTAGACGGACATTTAGCTATTTAGGATAGACTTTATTTATTGTATTCTACGGTGACTACAGTACTTAGGCCGCCGGCCTTGCGGCCGCCGGTCCAGTAAAGTCTCCCCAACAAGGGTGATCTTGGTCTTCCAGATCTTGGCTTTGGGTCGAACCGCCTGCGCGGATATACAACTCCTTACGGAGGGATTTCCCATGGTGCACGGCTTCCCAACCCCCTTGGACGTTCAAGCAGCCTTCGTGTGTTGGGTATCTATTCCCACTTTCGTGGTTCCGCCCGTGTATACGGTTTGCTACACCCGGCAGTGCCGGCTATTCCCGAGCCCCCTCTTGCGACTCGTGGTCAACCTCGCCCTCTTGCCTCCGTTCCCATTTTCCTTCCCTTTTCCTCCCCTTCATTGGGCAATTCCCGCTCTTGCGGCTCGCACTGACACCTGTCGTGCTCGCCACTCTCGTGGGTTTTGCCTCCTCAGAGGATACGCAAGCACCGCTTCGGCGGATATTCTCGGCTTCTTTCAGCCTCCCTGCGCCCGTCGCGACGGTTCGGCTCCGGCTTACACCCGGCATTGTGCGCCGATTCCTGGGAGGGCTCTACCGCGCCGGTTACCTCGTGAGAGGAAGATCCGGACGTCTTCGTAGGTTTTCCCCTTTGGGGGCATTGTCCTACACTTTTTATTGATGCACTCCATTTCCCTCGTTTTTCCATCAACCTTGTCTCAAGAAACGCTTAAGAAGAACAAGTGAAACACTTAAGGCGCCATTAATAAAACTTTTCTACTTCTTAACACTTTCAATAACACTATACCCACAATATACCCCCGAAATCTGATGAAAGTCTACTACAGTATTTTTTCATTTGAACAAACGCGCGCGAATTTTGATTCCAGAAAAAGCCCTACCAACATTTTACAATTGGATGCTCTCGCACTTTGATACAAAACGTTCTTAAAGTTTTCCAAAATAACAACAAACGCTCTAAAGACTTAAACAACAAAAAGATGGTTTTGAAGGCTAAAAGAGCTCTCCTACGATCGGAATTAAATACATCTAGCTCTACGAGAAAACTCCGTAACGAACTTTCAGTTTAGGTTTTTTCAAACGCATACAACAGGTGTTACATGATGATTCAAATTACCTCTTTAAGAAGATGAAGAAAGTAACAATAATGACTGAAATGCATAAAAATAAAAGGTTTACATCGACTTGAGAGAAGAAAAAATTTTCTTTGAGGAAATGGAAGAAACCCGTTTTTCCGATATCATGAAATTAAACCTAGATGGATCAGTAGAATTCGTTCGTTATCGTCATGATAAAAGGTCGGAAAAGATTATAAGTGACAAATGCAGGGAAATATGTGATGAATTTGGGTTCCTCTTTTTACAATGGTTTAAGTATTCTGGTCGTTTGCGTCGGTGAAATGGAATCAACGAATTGCTGCAAGGTGTTACAGAAAAAATTGTAAGAATTTGAGGCCAAAACGTTTGGAGAGAGTTTCAATTTTCAGTAAGATGAGGCTGCTACACTTTGTTCAGTGTATACTATAAAGATGTTGGCCGATCATAATGTTAAGATATACAGTGGCCAGCCAAGTCACTTGACTTGAGCATTATGGAAAACAATTTGCGGGGTTTTAGCACGCTTTGTTTACGCCGATCAGCGCCAATTCCAAGTATTTGGAACGCTTATGGAATGTGTGTTTGAATGTTAGGATAATTTGAGCAAAGAGTTTATTAACTCACTTGACAGCTCTATACATGAGTGCTGTATTTAAGTGGTAAAGAAAAATGGTGAAATGACCAAGTATTGAATGAAATAAATGTGTTTGTTTGTTTTGGCCTAAATTTAGATTGGGCTATCTTGCTCAGGATTGTTTAAAGTTCAGAAAACTGCGGGCTAGGTTTAGTTGTGCAAAGCTCTGAAATTAGTTTTTTAATGGTTCTCTAAGTACTGACTACAATAAAGATTTGCCAACTGTGGATGGCAGTAAGGAGGAGCAAGGTGCTGGCTTCATCCAGATTTCGCGCACTGTAGGAAGACAGATCTGTCGGCTGTTAAGCTTTTCTCGATTGTCAAATCCTGCCGTTACTTTTGTCCGAGCATCACTTCAATGCTTATGTTTGCGGCTTTTCCTCGGTTTGCGACGCTTGGGAAGTTTTGAAACAGTGAAATGATCCGTTGTTTGCATCAAATTAACTGTCAGTCTTTGCGACCTTAACAGCCGGAAATCAGAATCCTTGCGCAGGCTATGTATTCTAACATTACGCTGTCGTGTAGTGCCGATAAGGTAGAGGTTGGGTAAATGCTTACTAGCTTAGAAAGGCGCTCGGAAGGTTCATTAGGGAAATATGGCACGTCAGCGGCTAAATATGTGGTGCACTGGCTTTCATTAATTGGGGCAGATCTGAGCAGCTGAGAATGTGGTACCTTGGTGTATTCTGCATGCACCGAGGGTAGAAATACCATGATGAGGTGAGCAACGTATCGCTCGAGGGCGGTGGATCCTCCTTCCTGTGTTACAATCAGAGGAGGAGGGGATAGAAGGCGGTGGGCTGTGGTTGCGCCCAACGGTTCTCAGTGGTATCACTGATTTGTATGACGCCAGACGCACGAGACACGGCGTAGTGGTAGGTATACAGCACATGATCCTACAGTGGCGAGGCGCGAGTGTGAAGCAACGTGTGCAAGCAAGGGCAGCGTCGGGGGCGAAGGTGTTGCTTTCGTTGCCGTACGTAAGGGTGTCGAAGAGACATTGGTTGGACGACAGCGAATCAGTGAAGGTGTGTATGTCACGTAACTTTTTCAGAGGATGCCCCAATTGCTCAGAGGATGCACATGGCTTACATGTCGAATAAGTGTTCACCGCGGCACCGTGTGCTCAAGCACACGTGGCCAGCGTCATGCTGTTGCCTGTTTTGGCGCTTTTGTGCCACCCACGACGAGTGCTCCCTTTTAGAGGTTGTGTTCGTTCCAGCTGAGCGTAATTATATATCAGGCGCGCTGTGCTAACTGCTGCTAACCGTCACTATGTGAATGCTATCAAGCCCGCGTCGTCCTTCTCCCCCCCTCACTTCTCCCTTTTTTCCGGTGTGTGCGCTGCCGTTGCGCGTCGCTCTCCCCCCCCCCTCCTTGCTCGTTTCTCTCACCCATGACGACGCTTCGTCGCCCTTTCTTCGTGTTGCTCAATGTTTTCTTGTCTGTTGCAATCGCTCTCCGCCAGCTGCCGTTGCGACTTGACGCCGCGCTGCGCTCCCCCCTCACAACGCACGCGCTATCCACGTGCATTCCTCAGGGACAAGCGCTGCTCGGAGCGACGCGCATTGAGTCGTGTCCCTGCAACGCTCGTTTCACGCTTTCACTGCCTCGACATGTGGCCAAAAACGCCCATTCTGTCGACTTTTTAATTGTAACTGAAACTCAACTATCCCAACTTTCTCACAAAACTCCTCACGCCTCCCAGTTCGTTGAGCACTTGTCCGTGCTCAATGCGTCGTCTACGCTGCGCGACTCCGATTCGCAGCACGCCACGTTTGAGACAGGCGCGTTGCAACTGCCTCGCGGTCGCTATGCGCTGGTGCTTCGCTCTAACTTTGCGCGCTCCACATGCGAGCTGCATAGCACCATTGCGTTTGAATCACGGCAAGCCAAATGTCCCTTCGTGCTGCCCATCGACAGCGACCGAGCTACGCCGCGAGTGGTTGGAGGCTCCATTCCCACGGACGACACCAGAGCGCACATGGTGGCCTTCATCAATGGCAACTCATTTCTATGCTCCGGCTCGCTCATATCGCCCAAATGGGTTTTGACGGCCGCTCATTGCGACATCCGGCGCAGTATGCTGGTGTCCATCGGTGGTACCACCGTCACTACGGGCGCTCTAAGGATGATCCGACGCGTGTACGCGCACCCTCTTTTCGAATTTGGCGTGCAGGACTCTCCAAACGACATTGCGTTGGTTGAATTGCGGAGCGCGGCGCCGTCCAGCTCGCGCTTTGTATACATCAACGCGAATAATTCATACCCGCCACCAGGCGCGTACGCACGTGTGGCGGGCTACGGCCAAACAATTCAAAAACGCTTCAGCGGCCCCACGCTGAATCGCGTCGATGTGCCGGTGGTGTCCATGAGAAATTGCAAGCGAGCGTACGGAAAAGCAGACAGTGGGATTGCAAGTCGTCTCAACGACGCGCTGCAGGTGTGCGCAGGACTGCGGGACGGGGGGTGCGACGCGTGTCAGGGCGACAGCGGCGGGCCGCTTGCGACGTTTGACGACAAAGGAAACGTGATTCTAATCGGCATTGTGTCGTTTGGAATTGGGTGCGCGCGCGCCGGCTTCCCCGGCGTGTACACCAAGGTGTCGGCGTTCGAAGCATGGATCTCTCAACAGGGAGCGCAGTACACGCGAGTGAGCTCGGGGGCGTCTGTGTTTGGGGCGGGCAGCGCATCGGCGGCGGAGGAGAGCGGATTGGCGATTGGTAACCTGAGTGAGACGCAAAGTATTATAGTGGTGGCGTGTTGCTGCGCGGTGGCGGCGGCTGTTGTGGTGAGCGTGGGCGTGGTGGTGTACTCGAAGGCACGACGGGGAAGTGGGGCGACGAGACCGGCGGCGGTGCCCGCGGCGGCGCGCACGATGCCGCCGGCTCCTGCACGCCCGACGCGCGCGTGGATGGCGCGTCCGCCACAGCCACAGTTTTCGTTGTCGCCCGCGGCGTCTCTCACACGCATCCCCGCCGCTCCTGCGCATCTCCTCCCTGCCTCCTCGTTAGGCGTGCCGCGTCCCCCACAGACACCGTCATGACAGTTTTTTTTTTTTTTTTCCCTTTTTTTTCCTTTTTTTTTGTTGCTGCCATCACAGCGCCAGATGATGATCAACGGCTGAGTAGGTTGTAGAGAGGCCTTTTTGAAAATCCACACATTTCACAAAAGGATTCGACTTTTTCTCTGTAAATCCCGACCAATCACAGGCAGCCGCTTCAACTGTCAGCGCGTATCTGCTCACAACAATTCATGCATCGCTTGCACGTCGCGTCGCGCGTTGCTCACTCAGCGCGGCGGCGTTCTCTTGGCAGTCGCTTGACAGCGCGCGCTCGCGGTGAGCAACCAACCAACCAACCAACCGTCATTATGGTTTATCCGTCGTGCTTACGTTGGACGCGGACGTGCTGCTCAGCTTAAATGCGCAAGGGAACGCTGCGCCCTGCGTCCTCGTCGCCCTGTCCCTTGTGCCTGCTTCGCGTCGTCATGGTGAACAAGCGATTTTCAGATACGTTGCTTTTTCAATGTCGCAACCGGCGCTCGTTACGCCTTGTGGCGGTGTTGTTTGTGCTGTTTTTGTGGTGTACCACGTACTTGACCACCACACAGCAAACCTCGCCGCTGTCGTCCGTCATTCTCACTGCTTCGCGCCTACTTCCGAGACGCTCCGCCAAACTCGCTCTCTTCATCCAGGCCTACGATCGCACCATTCCGCTGCTCCCGTCTTTGATGCAATCAATATGGCATCCGGACAACGTGTACCTCATTCATATCGACAAGAGAACGCATCCGGACGATATCAAACCGCTTTATCGTCTCCTTGAGAATGCCAATTATTCCTCAAACGTGCATCTGTTGCCGCGCCAATACGTCACGTATCTGGGCATCACCACCGTGCTCAACACGCTCAACGCCATTTCCTACCTGCTTGAAAACGATCTCACGTGGGATTATTTCATCAATCTCAGTGCTGCTGACTACCCCTTGGTCACAGCCAAACAACTGCGCAGCATTCTTTCGCACCCGACCGTTCTGTCGAAACAACTCAGCTTTGTTCAAACCACAAACTACTCAAACCCCGCTGTGGGCTCCGTGTACGACGCCCGCTTCGGCCGTGTGTACATCGACTCGGCCACGTACAGCGTCATACGACCGCACGACCCGTACGACCCGCAAGTCATTGAGGAGCCCTGCGTAAGAGGCTGTTTGCAAAGCGCAGGCCAAGTGTCACACCCGCTGCATCAACATGCATATGCCGTCAAAATCGTCAAGTCGGAGGCGTGGATCATGTTGCATCGTTCGGCCGCTCAATTTGCACTTGAATCACCGCTTTCTCGTCAGCTCATTGCGTTTTTCGCAAACGTGCACTGCCCGGAGGAGTTCTTCTTCAGCACGTTGTTGACTCACGCCGAGCAGACAAGAGACTCCATTGTGCACGATGCATTCCGACTGGTGCTGTGGGGCGTGTTTAAGAAGAAGAGTCGTCCGCCTGCCATTGACGCCGGCGACATTCCCAACATGAAGCAATTGATCACGGACAAGGGCGGCTTGTTTGTGCGCAAGCGCATGAAGTCTGACTCGGATATGAGGGAGTACATTGACGGTCAGCTGCTGGGTATTTCTCAGCACGCGAGAACCGATAAGACCATGAGGACTCACGCGGAGCGCTTCGCGCGCAGACAGAGCATGCGCGTCATGTGCGCTGTCAAGTACAAGCTGGGCGAACAAGCGCAGGCCAACAGAGACGACTACAGAAAGTGTGTGGACAACGCCGTGACGGCCACGGCGTGAGCTCTCGATACGCGTATCGTATCGACACGAGCGACATGTGTCTAACTTTGTTGATATCACTCCGTTTGTATCATCTATCTACATACATTTATTTGCCTTTGTACGTACCCTTGGTATGTACGACAACCCCCCTTGTTAAAACGCTTCGATCTACAGTACATGTTTTCATACAAAACGTTTAAAAATAGACAAATAATAAATATTTTGGTAAAAATCAAATGCCTTTTTAAAAACGCAAACTCTTCACACAGAAATGCGTTTGGAATAATCACCACTGTACGTATCATAAAAATCAAGCGCGTGCACACGTGTACTACGTCTTCACACTCATTCCACTCGCTGCACCACGACATGCGCCACAGCGCCCCAACGAGCGCCGCCATGATCTTGCCGCCCTTCAGCTGCGTCATCACTTCAAATCTCACCCTCAAGCCGCAACGCCACCGCTCCTGAAGCGCAACGCCGCCACTCGCGAAGCGCAACGCCGCCGCCCGCGAAGCGCAACGTCATGTCTCTGCGCGACCTCGCCTCTGGAACGTCGTGCGCCGCAGGCGGCGCGTCCTCCTCCTCCAACCCCCTGGCCGCCCTCACCGACGCTATCCTCCCCAAGACCGCCACGCCCGCCGCCCGTTTTGGCGACCCTCGTGCGTCGCACCCCGAATCCAGCAGCATAACTCCACAGGAACACGCTCTTATTCAAGGTAAACTACTCTCAAATCCGCTCTTCCACCAGTCTGTTCCCCCGCCACACCCGCTGCCACCGCCCGCTGCCCCTGCGTCTCTGGCGGACGCGTATGCGAAGGGGACACAGTCTTGGCCGTTTTCCAACCGTTCTGCGCCGCACATTGTGCCGGAGAGGGGCGCTGCTACCGACGTGTTTGAAGCTGCTTTCAGAGAAGCCACTGTTCGCCATGTACCGCCTTCCGCTCCGTATCGTCCGCTTTCGCGCTTGCATCTCTATCGCCAGCCCTCTCAGTTACTTCATGTGCCACAACTCGTGCCTCGCTTTTCAATGCCTGCGCCGCAGCAAATTCAGCGGCCAGCTGCGTCCTCACATGTCGACGAGTACCTCAGCACCCTAAAAGAAAGCGACGCAATGGATCGTTTGAGCAAACTCTCCGTCTCAGATCCCCATTCATCATCTCGCGGCGCGAAAGAACAGCCAACAGAAACCAATGCTCACCAGCGCAGTTTTCTTGATACTGAGAGTTGGGGGGAAGAGTTTACATCCTTTGAGAACGAGGACTTGGCAGATTTTGCAGATGTCGCCAATGAAACCACTATTCCAGAACGATTTGCGTTCAGCGGCGATATTGAAAAGTACTTTGAGCGATGGATTCGCAGTGAGAATGTCGAGCGTTATGAGTTCGACCAACAGCAATCCAAATCCAAACGTTCGGCTGAAAAGACCCTGGAAGAGGGCATTAGGAGCCGCGAACTTGGTCGTCTATCCCTGGCCATTCAATGCTTTGAAGAGGCTTTGCAACATTCTTCGGAAGACCGTCTCTCAAGTCAGTCGCGAGCAACAGCCTGGTATTTGTTGGGTATCTCGCAGGCAGAGACTGACAATGATGTTCGTGCAATACAAGCGTTTCAAGAAGGGCTTTCGGAATGGCAGGGTGCATCTGTCGGTGAAAGAAGAGAAGACAATCCGTACCTGTGGCAGTCTCTAATTGCTCTTTCCGTGAGCTATACAAACGAGTTAGATGCCGGCAAGGCCTTGCGACACATGTGTGAATGGTACAGGCTGTGGAGTCAACGGGACAGGGGCGATACTGAGAGCGGTGTGCCATCTTCCATGTGGCAATCGGAAGACACGGGTGCTGGAGTTCTTTTGGAACAACTTAGAAGGGCTGCTTCCCAGAGTCCAAATGATATTGACTTATTTGTTGTTATGGGTATCTTGCACAATCTCCGTCAAGAATTCGAAGATGCTGCAATTGCTTTTCGTCACGCAATCACAATTCGTTCGGAAGATCCTTGTATCTGGAACAAACTAGGTGCCACTTTAGCAAACGGTGGGGACAGTGACAATGCATTGCGGGCGTACAGAAAGGCGGTCGATTTAAATCCTTCTTTGATAAGGGCATGGGTCAATGTCGGAACAGCTTACTCCAATCGAGCAGAGTTTACAAAGGCCGCACGGTACTACCTAAAGGCAATATCTATGGCGGAGGAGGAAACGCACAAACTAGACGGAAGAGACAATAGCGCATCACATGTGTGGGAGTTTTTGGGCACAGCATTGACTTCTTTAGGCCAAACCAATCTGCAACAACTCGCAGATATGAAAGACCTTCAAGCTCTTCGTGCTCACTTCAATCTATAACAAGTGTTCTCGATGTACAGTAGTTCTCGCCCACCAATGTCAAACAGCCTTACAGTTAGAAACCACTATAACCCAACACACACCTTCGATGAGCACGAGTAAAAAAAAAGGCATCCTCTTTCATGGGTGTTGAGCCTCACGCAGGACCACCGCCTCTCGTAGACTTTCCAACTTCAAGATCCGGACTCATCGCGCGAAGAGAGTAAGAAGATGTGAAGTTGAAGCCATGCTACCAGAGCAGCAAACTTGTTTTACTTCTGTTAACAGGAGTTTGCGGTTTGGGGGATGACTCTCTCCTCATCATCGAATCGACCATCCGCCCTTCCTAGTTATCATGGTCTCACATGCTTGACAATGTCTCCTCATCGTGAGCATTGTGTGTTTTTGTCAACGATGAACTATTTCAAGCGCGCAGTATCATTGCTCAACCGCATATCGCCCGCCATGTCTTCTTTTCGACCCGGGCTTGAGCTACTGAACGCAACTGTATGTATCGATACCATCGCTACTCCTTTCTATGCACGCAACACTTCTTGAAGTGCTCATGGCATACTATTCGAGGAGTCGGTCGGTGATCAGTCTGTGCTGAGCGACATTGGTTTTACCTATACACGCAAAGAAAGAAATCCAACATTGTGCACAATAACCCTGGCTTGGTTTAGGGTTGTTGGAGCGGAAGACGAAGAGCGTATCTAACTTCGACGGCGTCGACGCAATCAGGGGCTGCTGGTTGTAGTTGGAAGCAATGTGCTTCGTTTAAGTGAATTTGTTTACATTTTGGGCTACAGAGTACCTACAGTCGCAGACAAGTGGTCGCGGTAGAACATATTATAGGTTATTCGACTGTCGATGGGAACACGGCCCCATGACATTGGTATAACCCTTACCCTGACGAGAAAAACTCATCATGAATAACCCGAACCGCAGTATTCGCATCTTCGGACTCAATGGTGATCGATATATTATATTTGCTCGCACCTTGAGAAATCATTAGCACCGTAACCCCAGTCCTGTCAAGTACCGAGACAGCACGGCCGACAACACTACTGCTCCTCGACGAGTCGGAGACTAGCGAGATTATAGCTTTGTTTCTCTCAGAAAGCGATACAAGAGCATAGTTGCTGAGATCCTCTTTCAATTGTATCAGTGTTTCAGAATCACAGACGCTATTATCAAGTGTCATAGATATTGACACTTCAGACGTGGCAATCATATCGACAGAAACCTTGTGATAGGCGAAGCATTTGAATACCTCCGCTAGAAATCCCGAGGCGCCCAACATACGCGTGCTGACAATATCAACAATCTGAACATTTCTTTTCACACTGATGGCGGTAACTGGATTGACTGATCCAAGAACTCGTTCACGTAGAATAACAGTTCCTGGATGATCTGGATTGTAGCTGTTCTTTACACGCACAGGTACATTGTACTTCATGGCAGGTTGCATGGCGATTGGGTGCAACACTTTAGCCCCGAAGAACGCCATTTCAGCAGCCTCTTCGAACGAAATAGATGGAATCGGAACAGCCTCTGTGACGATACGAGGGTCTGTGGACAAAATGCCGTCTACATCTTTCCAGACCTGAACTTCTGATGTACCAAGCGCTGCGCCTATGGTAGCGGCGGTAAGGTCACTACCACCACGACCTAAGGTTGTAATATTTCCGTTCCGATCTTTTGCGATGAAACCAGTGACGACGGCAAGATGATCATCCTTAATGCACGTGTCAAAGAAATGTCTCACGTTTTCAAACGATTGTTCGAGCAGTTCGGCGCGGGTGAAACTTGAATTTGTAACAAAGCCAGCGTCATACGCATCAACGTGTTCAGCGGGTATACTTTCATTTTGGCGCAGATGTGCAGCAAAAATGCGCACACTTAGTCGTTCTCCAAAGCTGACCAGATAGTCCAGTGTACGGGGGCTGAGTTCCTTGATAAACTTAATGCCTACTAAAAGCTCATCTAAGTTGTGCAGCAATGGATCCACAAGGTCTTGCTTGTTGAGAGAGAGGGATTCACATGCTTCATACGCACGGAAACGGATGGAAGTAGTATCGACAATGCCCTGATTGAGAGCTCTTTCACCCGCAGTTAGAAGATCGTTCGTGCTGGGCCCCATAGCAGATAAGACGACAATGGGCATCTTCTTAGTGCACTCGATCTGCCCCAAAACGAGCTTGGTGACTTCTCTCAGACGATCCGCGTTGGCAAGGCTCGAACCCCCAAACTTGCATACTACGCGGTCTAACTTTGTAGGTGCATCGAGCCGAGGCGGAGAAACAGGCGAGGGAGATGTAGATGTAGCAACTGGAGTGACATGGATCGCCCCAGAGCGCCGCTGTTCGCTAGCCACAGAGAGACTTGGCCTGCGACTCGAAAGGAGATTTTGTCTAACGGAAGATCGTCGTGTATCCACCGGCAACAAAGTTACAAATGCTGTTTCCATTTGAAGGAGAAATTCGTGAAGGATATCCAATGACTTGATAGTAACGGGCGATGGCGAATATCGGCGTTTCCGTAGGACTCTAGTTTCTTAGCGCACAACGGCGCTGTGTCAGAAAACTGGCTGATAGCAATGGAACATAGATAAGAAGCAAGCGGTCTATGCGCAGAGATCACACCAATGATCCTCGTTACAAATGGAGTCGGGTTTTCCTGTCTGTAGCGCGCAGTTTTTCTTCACGCAACACCGATCAACGCAATGAATGGAAAATGATTGGCGGTCTACAACTGTTCAATGGGCCGCGGCGCGAACTAGCGCTATCTAGCTCTAGCGAGGAGCACATGCAGATAGAGAACACACGACTAATCCCAAAACCAAAACAAAAATGACGTGCTTTTAAACTTTCACCGGACAGTACATCGCCGCCATACAAATGAACCCGGTGATAGTAGAGGCAATCGTCAAGTAAGTCCGCTCTACGGCATCATCTTTTCTTCAAGAGTTCAAACCGCCGCGTCCAAAAGGTTCAGATTTGCGATTATTGTTCTTCATCCAGCTAAATGAAGAACCGCGCAGGGCTTGGACAACATCGAAAAATGAGTAGAACAAAGGCACTGGAAGTTTCAGAGCATTTTCGTGGCAACCCAAGGTGCCTTGAAAGCGAGCACGGCTCTAGAACCTTACTTCGGGTGCATTAATCGCCGACGGATTAGTTGAAGATGGGATGAGCAAATGCAGAGGAGTACACTATGCGAATGAGGCAGCGAAGGAATCAGATACATTCAAATACAGACGAAGCCTTTCTCATCTAGAAGGTCTCACTTTATGTATGGATTCTGCACTCGCCACCATATCTGAGATCGGTTCGACCAGCCTGTGCTCCCCCAATAACGCATCCGGGGTTCTTACAAACGCAGTTTGTGGTCTCTTCGACATGCAAATTGGCGATGAAAAAAGTGTGGAGAATGAATGTGAACGCTTGATATGTAGGCCAATTCCATCAAGGGGGCTGGAGCATCAGTAGAGGATCACGATGTGCAGACAGAACTAAAGCAGGTGAATGTGGAAACTGAACGATGTAAAACGCAAACCAAAAGCACTGGGTACACAACAGAAGGGTGTGTCTTGCTGGCAGGCGACAGCGTCGAGGAATCAACGACACGACGCTGGACGGGGCTGGGGCTACCAGATGTAATCATAATGAGAAATATTTCGTCGTTCTGTGATACACAAGGTACTGGTGATAGCGACCGGGATTGACCCCAAGTGGACGGGAATAGCAGATTTGGAACACCTTACCTCATTAAGGCAAATGGAGCCAGCTTGGCTTTTTCGCGGGTTGTATAAGTCGGAATAGGCTAAGTGCTCTGGTCTTACCAGTAACTCACAGTCGAGTAAGTCAAGTTATAATTAGGGAGTATACAAGCAAATCCTGATAGAAACATAATAGACTTTTTTGATCATATCCGACAAAGGCACAAAGTGGTCCAATGGTGGTTCTCACTTGGAAATAGAAACATTGGTCCGTTACAAACAAACAGGATATCCATGTGGAGCAGGGAAATTTTGCGCATGGGAGAGGTGTGGTACAGATGGAGCTGTGCTCTTCAGCCGATCTTCTACAAAATCGGCTCACATAACGTTTCTTTGGTGCGGTTTGGTAGATGTGGGCAAACGATAGCGAAGCATTTCATCAAAACCAGACGATTAAGGCGTGAGCTTCTTTCTTAACTGCTGTGATAAGGATAGATGGTACCAATTTGGGGGTTATGACGATTAGATCACCATCTCGCAAGAACCATGCAAAGTCATAGGCGCGTTTGTTGCGTACAGTGATACCGCAATCAGCGTTGGTGTTCTCTTGAAGGCAAAGAACAGCAGCACCCCAGAAGGGAAATCTATCTTTCTGAGGAGAAATATGACTGGTCTCCTTCGGACTAATGTGCGTGATAGTAATACGTATTGGGTGGTCATTTTCCGTGGTCTTATCAAACCAAGCACCCAAAGCAACAGACTCCCCAACGGACCAAGGGCCCTTGTCCAGACTTGGGCGATTCTCCCGATCAAACGTGTGAACGACATTTTGCAAGGCATCATATGCAATTTCGGCCACTTCTTTCACTCCTGGCAGGTATGGTCTGGAACAAATCTTGTACTTGTTTTCCGCTGCGCGCGCAAACAAATCCCTTGCATCTTTGGGCATCGAGTAAGAACCGCTCGTGTTCGGCAAGAGAGCGCTTGTCTCCTGCAACAACAAGTGCTGCAAGTTTTGGTTAATTGCAGCTCTGAATACAACTGGAGAGAAATTGGCAGGATTGAATCCAAGATACCGAGAGTTATTAATAAACGAAATAGCTTGAGTAGGTGTTCTTGCCGATCCTTTTATAATCTCTTCGATGACATTTCTTTGAATTTTCTTGACGCGGCATTTCTTTCGCCATCGTTTGACCTCCTCGTGGCGCAATCGAATCTTCTGGGTCAGAGAAAGTCGCGTGAGCTTTCCTCCAACCATCTAGTTGGTGAACGAAGAATGGAGCGAGGAATTCACTGCGGTTGTTGTAATTTTGCGTAGATGTCACGATTTCAAGACAGACAGTTCAGCACACGTTGGCACGACTTAGCAATGCCAAGGACACAGAGCCACAGAGCGGGCATTGAGAAAGTGGGACAGACCTGCGCTCACGAATTTCATAGTTCAGTTTAAAGCAACAAGGGACGGCCGCACAATTGGCCGCACAATTGGCATGTCCAAATTGAAGGCTTCTACAGTAAGGATACACACAGCCTGTACATGTACACCTATCTATGGATACTTTTGTACAAAACACAGCTTCAAAAAATATTGTGCAACTATTCTATCAAGCGCGGCTGCGCAAAGTTCACGTCATGTACAGTGCGTTTCAAAAACATATCCCTTTACAAAAACTGCGCCAAAAAGGCATTTCACGTACTGTAGAGCACATTTCACAACAAATAAAAACCACTAAGTCAATAACACTGTTTCAAAAGTATATCCTTTATACAATCATTCGCTCAATTATGGCTCGTGGCGCACCTCTCACACGCTCTGAACAGCTGGAAATCATGGAATTAGTAGGTCAGGGTATGATTCCAGCAGATATAGCCCGAAAACTCAAGCGCAGCCCAAAAACAATCAGCAGCTTCATCAAAAACCCCGCTGCATACGGAACAAAGCGTTCAACCGGCCGTCCAACGGCACTATCCCCGGCCGATAAGCGTGGAATCAAGCTAGAACTATGCCGCAACACTTCATCTTGCGGGAAAATTGTCAAAAATCTAAATTTGCCTCTATCACGATCTACAATATGGCGTGAAGTCAACCGTCAAAATTTGTTCAAGTACACAAAAATGAGGAAAACTTTTTTTTTAAAAGATAATCACAAGAAAAATCGAGTTGAATGGTGTGCTCAAAAGGCTTATTGGAAAACGGAATGGAATAATGTTATCTTTTCCGACGAAAAAAAGTTTAACCTTGATGGTCCAGATTGCTATAAATTTTATTGGCATGATCTACGAAAAGAAAAGAAGGAATTTGTGACTAGGCATTCAGGAGGCGCATCAGTAATGGTTTGGGCTGGAATCTCCACGAAAGGAGCAACTGATATGGCTTTTGTTGAAACTACAATGAACTCTGAGAAGTATGCTGAGGTTCTAGAAAACTATCTTTTACCTTTTTCATACTGTATGCACGGAGAAGAATTCATTTTCCAGCAAGATAATGCACCTGTGCATAAGTCTAATTCTATGAAACAGTGGTTCAATAGTCTAAATATGTCGGTTATGGAATGGCCTGCGCGCTCTCCTGACCTCAACCCTATCGAAAACATTTGGGGAATGTTGGCCCGAATGGTTTATGGGCAAGGAAGGCAGTTTGATACAGTTTTTGATTTGAAAAATTGTATCAAAGATTGCTGGGAAAAGATTGACTGTAATGCTATCAATCCTTTTATAGAATCAATGCCAAAGCGTTGTATAAGTGTTATACAGGCTAGAGGAGCAAAAATAAACTACTGAACTCGCGTTAGAATAAAAAGGATGCAATAAAGGTTATGATTTTGAAACAGTTTTTTTACTTGAAAATTTTTTCACACTGATTTTGTTAGTTGTACTGTAGCCAAAACGTCGATTTTTGGAAAATTTGCGCGAGGGATATGATTTTGAAACAGACTTTATGATCACAAAGGTAAAACTGTACGGCAGTAGTGTTACGGCCAGTAGCAAACCACCCATCTTGCCATGCTCCTTTTACATTTTCTTCCTTTCCAAACAGTTCCATCAGGGTTCATGTACTTTAGGTTGCGTAGATGTAATGATCAATACTGGACTTACCCTTCGCACCACGCTGCAGTGCTTCTTTAACTGCTAATCCAAGATAAACCTCTCGCCGTCTTCTCGCTGAAATGAGAGGAAAGGTGCATCACGCAGCTCACCCAATCTCTCCGACCGACGGCGTTTGTCATCGATCCTTTCAGTGTCATCTTCAAAGCCTTTCGAACGCCCTGCTTTGTCACATTCGCTTTCTGGTAACCCACATGTAACTTCGGCACTTGCATAGCTTCTTCTTTGGCTTATGCTTTGCATCTTTTTGGTTCAAAGATTACGACCGACTGCTGAAATGAATTCAGCATTTGCGTATCCTTTTTTTCCAATCCGTCTTAACCAGGTGCCAAAGACAGCCACTCTCGCCCTCAAACGGCCGAGCAATGTGATTCGAATGAGCCTGTCGGACAAAAAGCAGGGGATGCCCTTTTCCTCTCGGAACTCCAAGTCCTCATCACCTTTGCAACCTCCTTCTCAGTCACCCCCCGTTGAATCATTTTCTGGTTCTAACACTGTATATTTCATGGCGATAGCCAACGAGTTTCGTATGGCATCACTTTTTCGTCGTTTACTAAAATGCAAAGACGAATACGGTGGTATTGAAGTGAATTCAGTGGGTTCTGTCCTCAGAATAGTCAAATCTGAACCACATCTAGACAGCCTTGCAGAGGCGTTTGTCTTTGCGTATGGATGCATGGTCGCGTGGGGCACAGCAAAAGATCGGGATGACTTTGTATCTCTCGTTGTTGAGGATGCATTGCATTTGCGTCCCGTACCTGCTACGGACCGCTTGAAATACGTTTATGGAAGACTTGGAGCGCTTCGTAGAGATATCATCACCCTGAAAACGCACCGTCGAGCTGCTTCATCGAAACATAATTCCGGGGAAGCAACTACAAGCGGGAGTAATGCTACAAATACCGGCTTCAAGGACAAAGGTTCGAAGACGGAGGCCGATGACATGGATCCGGTTTTGGAGCGTCTCGCAGTTTCATGTGCGCTTGCTCAGAGTATCAAGCTTGGTGCGTTTGAATCGGCTCTTCAGAGAACAATCGAGAACACCAGGCATCTACCTGAAGAACTTGCTTTGACAGGAAGGATAAACGCTTCGAGACGAGAAGTATCTCGGTTGATGGGGCAGCTTTTCCTGGCAAGATATCGATATCACCTGAGTGGTGACTTGCTCATGACACCAGTTTTTTTCCGCGAAAAAGAAAACTATGTGCCAACTTACAACAGAGTAGAACGATACTTGGAGGTTCGGGAACGTGGCGAGGTTTTAAACAGACGTGTGGAAGTTATGCAAGAGTTGTATAAGTTACTTGGTGATGAATTGGTTCACAAGAACTCCATGGCTTTGGAGCTGGCAATTACCGTTATGATCGCTTTTGAGATTCTCTTGACGCTAATCACACTCGCAAAAGAAAGCGTGCGGGGCGTATTCTCCGCATGCGCTTTGTTTGCATGCCTCATCGGAACCGGATGGGCGTTGTGGATGCTTTACAGTCGACGCCGACGTTCTGCTGCTCATAATCGTTCGTCAACTCTGAACTACGGGTTCAGGGAATTGGGGTTGTAAACGGTTTTATTTCCTCCGATTCTGTTCGATGTATCCTTAGATATTTTGACATAGTTTATAATTCTGTACATGGGATTACATGAATGTTTGATGTAACGCATACAAAAGGAATGATCTTATTTTGACGGACGTCATTGCTCCTCTCGCAAAATGCGAACGGTGTTGACTAAACAAGTGGCGATGTCAAGCAGCTTTGAAGTTTTATCGCCCCGTTTATGCTTAGTAACTTCTTCGAAAAGGTTTGCGCTAGGATCGATTTCCACCTCAACTTCAAAAGTTTGTTGGCCTTCGTCTTGATTGTTCATAGATTTCAGTGTCACAGAAGCAATGTCAACACTTAAATATTCGTACTTATAAGAGATTCTATCTTTGACACGTTGTCTTAGCGGGTTTGTATTCGGTGGTATGTTCGCGTCTTGTTCAAGACTCGCTGAGTATCGCATGTCCAAAACATGCATGGGACATAGGAAATTAATGTCAGCGAGACGAGTCTTTGATTGAACCCGAATGGTTTGGTAATACTCAGATCCGTCTGGACTGGATCGAAGCTCTTTAGTTTCCCGTATTCTCCCCGGCCAGTAAACATCCAGATGTTGGAGGCGGTTGTATTGAACTTTGTTGTTTGAATCCTGTTGTGTTGCTTCCACTCTCTTGTTAAGTGCTTGGTTAAGCATGGAAAAAACCTTGTCTCCTACATTACTTTCAAACCGAGCTTCATTATTTGTTTCCGGGCTTATCGAAGTCTCGCACTTGACCGGTAGGACATCCTTGACACGTTTTCCGGTTTCCTTGGCGAGAAGGAGACCAAGCTTGACTTCAATCTCAACATTTTGGCTTGTGACATACTGGAGAATGAAGTCGATAACATGAAGAATGCGATCATCAACGACAGGAGGGACGCCCATAATTGTTAGAGGCTGTGCGCTCACAATCTTTTCAACGTATCTGATGGTCTCTCGTTTCTCCGAATGCTCTGTTGCGGACTTTGTTTTCGGCGCGGGCGGAGGTGCGGACCTGATATGAGTTTGGTCTGCTGGAGGGATACCGTTTGGGCGCTTTCGCTTGCGGGACTCGGTGATGCCCCACTCTAGGGGGGAAAGCTGGGCGTTGCAAATTGGCGGTCTACGCACGGATACCAGCCTGTGTGCGGGGGCATTTTCGGCATTATCAGCGTTGGAACCGAACGGGTCGTATACCATGGCGGGAAGAACAGGTTAAGGAAGACGTATAGAAGAAAGGCGAGACGAAAAATTTGACAGATTGTTGATGAAGGGCGGAGCTGACTCGTGGCCGGAAGCATGTGACGTGGTGGACACTGCGGCGGGTGAGCAAATGTTTGCCAAAGCAAATAGATAGCCTTTTGTACATGGACTAGCTGTGGATATGGGGCTCCTTTTTTGCGCTGCTCACGGCGCGTGGCCCACTCGAGTGTTGACGTCACCACAGTGAATAAACGCTGCCGAGCATCTCCACCTTCGACTTCCGCATGGCCCTGGGCAGCTGTATCCCTTCCCCCACGCCAACCACCGCCAATATAAACCTCTGCTCGCCCTCTTCGTCACTTTCTACTTCTCCCTTCATCCCCCCCACCTCCCATCTCCCCCACCATCCTCGCGGCACCACCGCACGACTGCCACAACGATCCGTCTAAAGAGTCAAAATGGGCTTCTTCAGCGAGGATCAATGCTGTCGAACTGGCGGTTTAATGCGTCTTCCCTTCTTTCTGAAAGATTTTGTGGACACTGTCCGACAACAGCAAATCTATCGCACCTCGGAAAATCCCTCCCTGCTCAACCCCCACCGCTCCCTTGACGATTTGTACTCCACTGCATTGCTTGCCATCGTGTTTCTAGCTCTGCGACTCTTGTTGGATAAGTCCCTCTTTGCTCTCATTTTTCGTTCCTTTCATCCAAAGATACAGCGAAAGCTTTCAGAGAATTTTTTCTATTCTGTCTACTATGTTTTTGCGTTTTCGTTCTTCTGGTTCTATGTCAAGCCTTCCATGCACTTGCAGGTGAATCTTTTGTCCAACCAATCTCATGTGGTCAAGCACTTTCTACATCCGTTTCCGCCGCCTATGGCCTCCAATGAGCACCAGTACTACAATCAAGCGGGTGCATTCTATGTTGCTGCCAGCGTCTTTTTAGTGTTCTTCGATTCTAGACGCGCCGATTTCGCAGAACTCTGTCTTCATCACTTTGTAACACTTGGAATGGTCATCGTCAGTTATTTGTACAGCTATGTGCGTGTGGGAATTGTCATTTTGGCGCTACATGACGTGGGAGACATATTTTTGTACTCGGCAAAGTTCCTGCACTATTTGGGGCTTTCTGGTCTTGATACAGCCGTTTTTTCTGTGTTTGCCGTTACGTTCTACGTTACGAGGCTTTTGCTGTTTTCGCGACTTGTTCATATGATCTGCGTTGAAACTTTGCAAACCGTCGTGGCGGATGCTTCGTTTAACAGTTGGGCTATGTACATTGATACGTACATTCTGCATTATGTATTCTTTGTGGTCTTTGCGGGAACCTTGTTGCTGTTACATTGCTTTTGGTTCACGTTGATTTTGAAGATGATTCATCGCGAACTGTTTCAGGGCAAGAAGATTTCCGACCAAGGAGATATTCGAAGCGATGGAGAAGGCGATGAACCCATGACACAATTTGAGAACGATGACGATGATAATTAAATGCTTTCGTTGCACCCAGCTGTGTAAAGATTTCCGGACACAGACTGGTGGGTGCTTGACGTGTATCATACCATACATACGGAGAAAACCCAGAACTGGCTTTGAGCAGTTCTTCTGGACACACAGATATTTCATAGAAAACAGCACGGCCCCCAGCTGGTGGCACCCGGTTTCCTAGCAATTTTGGTGGGCACCCGTTGAAATTGAAATAAATTTGAGGTGAGAGCTGCTCTTCGACTTAAAAAAAAAATCCGGGAAACCGGGCTTTTATATTGTGAACCCTTTCGCGCTACTCTACCTTCTTGTGTAGCAGAGGTGACAACAAAAAGGGTCGTCTTCTTATGCAGCACTGCCCACAGCGCCAAAACGCGTCTTCCTTCCCTCGCTGGTGACGGTGGTACTTGTGAGTATTCGACCGTAGTGCTCGTTAACTCGTTTTAGCGCGATTCGCGACCTCATCCCAGACAGCATTTGCCCTCGTTGCGGAGTTCATCTTAAATTTGAATTACATCGCAGCAGCACGGGGGGCCGAAAGTTGTCAGACGACTTTTTTGTCCACACTGCGGTCACAACTTCATTTGCGACGCTGGCTAAGTAACACTTCCGTTCGCACATTCAGAATGCTCGACGACCCAGATTCCGACACGGAGCTATTATGCCATAGTGGCGGTTCGAAGATCGTATCGTATTACGACCGACTTACAAACAACGCAAACATCGACGATAACTTCGATGACGACGAAGACGATAACTTCGATGTCTTGGCTTTCGCTTCTAAACCCCCCAAAAAGCGTCCGAGAGGGCGTACGCCAAAAAAGGGATCTCAACCCCCCCACAAAAAACTTGCAACTGAGGATAAGACGGTGTTCGAAATTTCAGACGACGACGAAGTAGTTGTCGTCGCCACCAGCGAAAAACTCGATAAAGAGGATATAGAAGCAAAGCTTGCTGCACAGAGGGCCAGAAATTTGCTTGCGGAATCCACCAAGGACAACTCAGATATGGATGAAGCGATACGCGTACAAGAAGAAGCGCGTCTCGAGAGAGAGGCTGCGGTCAAGCGGAAGCAAGATGCTGAACGAACGGCTCTGGAGAAGCGGCAACGTAGTAAGCCCGAGGGGATTATTTTCAAGGCCCGTCACGGCAACCAGATCAAGAAGGTCAGAATGCGAACCACCGATCCGCTACGTAAGCTTTTGCCTAGATTCTGCACTGACTTTGGCCTTGACCTCAAAAAGGTCTACATGGAATTTGATGGGGAGGAAGTGGGTCCAGAGGAAACGCCAGAAAGTATAGAACTCGAGCAGGATATGATTGTTGACCTGTATGTTCGAGGATCCAGGAGATAGATGAAAGCCTATTCATCTTTTATAAATTCTGTCGCGCGGCCTGCGAAATCGTGATCCCGGAAAAACTGGCGAGCGATATTTGCTTATTCAACTTGTATAGAATCTGGGTATGCACATTCTTGCTGAGCTCCACCTTGTTTATTCTTCGCTTTGCAACGATTGTTAGGAGTTTAGTAAATGACATATTTTTCGTTTCCTTGTCGGAGTCAGGACATCTTATGATCCCAATGAGCGTGCGGCCGGTATGCAATATGTCGCCAATATTTCGCGCTCTTCGCCAAATGCGGCGCGTCTGTCGATGATTATAGTATCATCCCTGTCGAGCTCAAAGCGAAGATCCCGGACTTCACGAGGACAAGCATCTACCAAGCTTGCAAGGTGCTTCAGGCTGTTAATTGGTTGGGTGTTCAGCCTCAGCAACACCTTAATTTCAGGTGCACTATCGTTCTCATACCCGCTGGTACAGCTTGCCGATAAGATCTGTGTAAGCAGCACCACTTCGACACGTCCTGCCCGTGTCTTGGTTCCATTGTAATAGAGCTCTATCAAAGGAACCGGAGCTTCAAACAGCCAACACCGCCCGTAAACAGATCGCAGAAACGGTTCACTGAGTGATTGGAATACGAGACCTCCACAGATCATATATTCGGGTTGCCGCCTTTCCAGGTGACGAGCATCGTGAATGGGGACAAGACAATGTTCTTGCATTCTGGACAGTTTGTACGATTCTTCATGCTCTTTTCCACCCCTCTGGAACGTTACGGTAACGGTGTCATCAGAGAATTTGTTTGTCACCATATAATCAAGATCAATTCTTTCTCCATGCCGGAAAGGTATCGTCCCAGCGTTTGATATACTGATTCCATCTATATGTGTTACAACATCGCCCTTCTTAAGGACTCGAGCTGCATCGACTGTCTCTGCAACCCACTTCACGAGGATTCCTGATGTACAAGCCTGCATTCCATAAGCTCGACGGATATATGGGTTCTCCATTTTTTGCCAATGAAACCCACAAAATGGAAACCCTGTATATTTTTGGTGTTGCTCTATATCATCGAGGAAATGGTTGACGACAGAGAACGGAATGAAGTAACCAACGGAATCCGCCTGAGACGGGTCAACTGATTGGAAGGCAATCCCTGCAAAGATGCAAAAAGAGCTTCGATGTTAGAACTCTAAAACAAGTGGCTGTGCGCATTGTCATCATGATGGTTAAGGAGAAATGATGTATTACCGATTACTTGCAATTGTTCGTTAATCACTGGGCCTCCGCTACTACCCGAGTTAATCTGCGTGGTTACGATAGAAAAACGTTGTCGAGCAGGGTTAGAACCATGGGCTATTCAAAATCGCTGGTGCGTTAAGAAGTCCAAAATACTTACGGCCGCATCAATCTGAACAGCGAGCAATTCATCCTGGCCGTGAACGTAATGCTGCATTTCCACCCTGCTGCACACACCAGCGGTAACACTTATTTGATTTCCAGGAGAAGGGTATCCAATTACGCGAACGGCATCCTGTAACTCCGGTAAAGGCCCAGGGCGCAAGAAAAATTTTGAATCGTGACCTTGTTCGAACTCGTCCCAAAACTCCTTATCGTTGACCTCCAATAAGGCAATGTCGCATTCATTACCGATCGCAATTACCTTGGCTTTATATCTTACATCTGAATACCTTTTTTTCAAACGCACGGACGTGTGGTGTTCCACAGCATGCGCGTTTGTTAAAATACGACGTCCCGGAATGATAAACGCGGAAGCTGTTGAATGGCGCTGGGCTGTCATTGCCCAAGGCAATTCATAATTTGGTTCACAATGCGTGCAGTATACTTTTAGAACAGAATCAAGCACAAAATCGATTGACAGTTTCTTAGTCGGCGGGGGAGAAGCTGGAGGTTGTTGCGTTTGAGGCACTGGCGACTGAAGAGCCTGTCGCGGAGCTTTTGCTTTAGTTGGAGAGGGTGGTCGTCGCTGCTGCGTTTCGAAACGTAAACGAGGTCGAGACAAGAAGGAAGGGCGTGAAAAGTTCAAAAAAGCTGGCACCATTTTGAACAAAGTTGTCGCGGGAAAATTGGTGTTCGGGTCAGATCCGAAGCAAAGAGGACGATGAAAGAAGGCACCCGAACCGTCGTATGGCTGCATTTAACGTCGAGGAAGTTGATGGAGCACCGTGGTTTTTCTTAATGAGCAGCAAGCACGTCGTGTAAGTTGTACTAATCAAATACAGCTCTGCTTTCTTTCTTTAGAGGCATACCCTTCGTATATCCTGAACATCACCTGGGGATACGAAGGGCCATTTGAGGGTGGCGGGATTGGACTGCGGAAATAGTTTCACAAATTCGTAACCCACGGGGCCTTCGAAACAGACGGCGAGAGCAGGCCCTTTCCATAGTTACAGTGCCGCTGTTAAAATATGAAGAGGCACATGGAGATACAGCAGATGAAAGCCAAATACAGCGCATAATTCAACCGTCATTTTGATGTGCGAGCACTGCGCTTTCATCCCCATACTGTACAGTATAATGTAGTACTTCTGTTTCTCTAGCAATGCTCTAGGTGATCCTGGTAACCCTGAACCTTACCCCTCCCACAACCACAAGTGTGTAAGGCTTAGCAATCCTACCTTCAAATCTGCTTTGCGGAAAATAAAGTTGATCATCATCACACCCGGTTTCAAAACGAAGGAGACAAAGATGCCCGAATACGACATTGGATCCGTGCTTCTCTACCGATAAGGAATTTCCAGTGAACGGGAAATCTTTGTAGTGTGACGGGTATACCCTATTTAAACTATCTTAAATTCAACTCTAATGGAAGGGACGACCATTGCTTTTTTGTTAAGGAAAAACAAATCATAATCACAGATTTTTTTTTCAATGATACAGTCTTAGACGCGAAAATCACTTCTTAGACACAAGTTGCTAGGTAGGGCAGATTGCCGAGAGTTGCTAGGTCCCTGAAGCAGCGATCTACGGAAATGTCCTCGCTTAGAAGTCCAAGACGTTAGCCGACGCATTTGCTGTTCCTTTTTGTTTGGTGCTTATCTTGGGCCCATGTGGCAACTTCAAATCGAAATTGAAATCGATTCCTCATTCCAGGCTTCTCAGAGGCAGAATTTCCACTACCCAAAATTGGTTTCTACTCTGGCTTCCGCAAACACGAAAATGGTCCATGATGTGACCGTGTTGCGGCCCACTGTTCTAAAGTTCCTCAATCGTTGCAACCCGATCTTTGAACCTTTTTACTGGGAATAGAAAAATGATGTATGAAAGACAAAAGCGCTCTTTGCACACAGTTCACATGTACCACACTGCTGCTCCTGCCCAAGCCAATTGACCCAGCAGAACGTGTTAAAAATGCTTCCACAGCACCGCCCCAGCACCGTCCCCCCTTCACTGACACCAAGGTATGGGGTTCAATATGAGCTTTTTTGGAACCAACCGGGGGGATAGGATGAGGGACATCCTTTCAATGAGTATGGGACGATGTCCTCGTGGTCAGGGCTGGGTTCCGCTAACCGCATGCCAGTCATGGGTATCGATGTAACGAAGAGGCCTGGACTGTGGCTCTACCCGGACCTGTACTTGTGTTATTTTTAGAACTCAAAACAGCTCGATGTTTAGCTTGACCTGAGTGACATAAGCATGAAATAACTACACGAAACCTTCTCTGCATAGCACATCCTCTGTGATTAAGATCGTAGCTCATTCACGGCAATACTGACCCCAACAATCAATACCCAGGCTTTGGAATTCTGCTCTCTGAATGAGCATTTGTCATGCGATGACCATTCTTTCAACGCATATCCCTTTGGTACCCTTCATGAACTTCAGCCTTCTGTCAATAACGCGCTGACATAGGCGTTTTTCTCGAGAAGCAATTTGCTTCTCAGCGCACGAGCCGATATGATAGACCGTTCTGCTTCCGCTTTTGTGGCGACTGGAAGCTCTCTTACATCCGCCAAGAACTTAGTAATGAGTTTCTGGCCGGCCTTACGTTCTTCCCCTGATACCTCTGCGAGTTTGACGCGTTTGGTCGGAGCGTTGAAGCCCTCGAGTTCTGCTGCCTTCCGTTTGGCTGCCTCAACAACCGTGGACGGAAAGTGTGCCATCTCTGCCACGTTCACACCGAAACTCTGGTCACAAGCACCGGGCTGCACCTCATAAAGAAATGTTAATTTGTTGCTACCTGGCTCAGTATAGGCTGAGACATG
This sequence comes from Agarophyton chilense, assembly GCA_030374765.1. Lineage (NCBI taxonomy): Eukaryota > Rhodophyta > Florideophyceae > Gracilariales > Gracilariaceae > Agarophyton > Agarophyton chilense. The sequence continues at coordinate 519,026 of JARGXX010000016.1, forward strand.
CACATTCCTTACAGAATGAACGTCCTTTTCGAGTGACGTGAGTTCATAAAAGTGAGTGGCGAACAAACAAACACATTTGATCTTGGACGCAATGTGTCTGCTAATTGCGTATGCTAATCCATATCCGTCCATAGTGCCCGTCCCCCGCCCTAATTCGTCAATAATAACTAGAGACTTCGACGTAGCTGACTTGAGAATTGCTGCTGTCTCGAGCATCTCGGACATAAACGTAGATATAGCACGGTGCTGGTTGTCTCCAGCCCCGACTCGAGCAAAGATTCTGTCCGTTATTGGGACTGTAGCCTGAGTCGCCGGCACAAAACATCCAACGTGCGCCATGAGTGTCAAAACACCAGCACTTCGAATGTAAGTAGATTTTCCACCCATGTTTGGTCCAGTCACTAACAACAGCGATCCTCCTCCCTCGCCGTCTTCTGATCCACTACCCTCTCGAATCAAACTGAGATCGTTGGAAACAAACACGGATGCATCGATCAAATTTTCTTCGACAATGGGATGGCGTGACCCTTTGATGACCAAGCTGCAACCAGCTGGTTTGATTTCAGGGCGACAATATTCACCTCGCCCTTCGGCTGCCACTGTGGCAAACGCACACAAGACATCCAGCTCCGCGATAATTGCGGACACATCAAGGAACACTTCAATGTAGGTTCCAGCAACTTCCAACGTCTTGATGCGCATCTCACTTTCTCGTTGGCGGTACTGGTCAGCAATCTCTTGGTAAGCTGACGATAATCTTTGTAACCCCCTAGTCTGAAATCGCACTCCGTCCTTTCTCGTCTCCAGTACTACAAACTGCTTTTTCCCGCGAATGAGTTTCTCCTCTTTCCGCGTAAGTCGGAAAAAGTAACCCAGGTTATCCTTCTTTTCGAGCTTGAGTGAATCGTTCTTCAGCCCAGATATAGAATTCATTGCTTTCTGATACTCAGTGTCTACATCACTTAAGATATTATCTTGCTGCTCTCGAAGTTCCTGGAGGTCGGGGTGAACCGAAGGGCTAAGCACAAACTCTCCATTTTCAATTTGTTCGAGATCAATTGTCGTTTCGACCAACGCTTCGAAGTTTCCAAGCTCCGATGCCAGTTTTCTAAGAGGATCAGAGAAACGCTCTTTCAACAGGGGATTACGATCATCACTAACGAGTTCATCACAAAGAAACGGAAGGCGGATAGAACATTGGTAGAGCCGAACAACATCCTGCAATGATGCTCTGGCACCATTATTCTTTGTAAAGCGAGCACACAACACGCTCAGGTCTGGCAACTTGTTCAAATGATCGTCGAGAATTGCTTCGCGACGGCGTTGATTGCAAAGAAATGCATGCACAATATCCAGGCGTTCATTAATGGCATCGATGTCTTGTAGAGGTTGTGAGAGCCACCTACGCAACAGACGCGAGCCCATGGCACTCTTTGTTTTCTTCAGGAGTCCGAACAGGCTCGCCCTGTGACCACCATCTCCAGGGTAAGGAAGTATATTCAACGCGCGAATAGCTGCATTGTCGAGATGCATGTAAGCAGACGTGGTGAGTTGTTTTATGTTCACACAGCCCTCTCGGCTTGTGTCCCTCAAAAGACCAATATACTCAATGATAGCACTTATGGCCGACACAGAGACTCGCGTATCCAAAAAGTTGGCGATAGTATGCTTCGAACCAACGAGTTTCTCTAAATCTGAAGGGACATCTGCGGGGTCGAAAGAACGTTTGTTGAGAGAGGTAGCTGCGACTCCACATTTGGTGAGAACATTTTGTAGCTTGGCCATCTCAAAATCAGAAGTATCAGACTCACAAAACAGTGCCTCCCTCGTATTTGTGGCAACTATGATGGTCTCCAAATTGGAAAAGGAATCATCCTCCATAACGTGCAGAACAGAGAGTGTGGAAGAAACATCATCCCATGAGCAAACACCCATGACTCTCTGGCCTTTTTCCATGAGAATGCGAACACTAATCACAGAGCCGTCGTCCAGGGCAGCGCTTCGAGAATCGCCCAACCACGCGTCCAATGAAGAGAGATTTCCAGGCGATGCATCCATCCTAGAAACGATACGGCCATCGGTGCAGACGCCCCATATGTGTATCTTGAGCCCGTTCTGCAAGGCTAATGATGCCAAAGTACGGGCAGTGCGTATGTCGAAGTGCAACGTGGGCAATGGGGGGGATGCTGGAAGGTCTGTTGAAGTGTGGCAGTCATTCGGTAGCAGACGGGCGGCTTTCTGAGTATGGATGGAACCATGAACAGAGTATTGGTTGTTTCGATGTTCGAAGAGCGCCAGTGTGGATTCGGATGTTAATGCGGAGCTAGCAGCGCGGGCGAAGCGGTTGAGCGTGGCGGGCGCCTCTAGTTGCAAGGCGATGGCCGTTGGATTGTCGACGGCCATATTGGATGTGTGTGGTTGATGAGTGAGAGGGTCGGCTGTCGATGGCGATGATGGTAGGGAGGACAGGTAGACGGCGCAGTGGAAGAGGCACAAAGGGGTTCTGGCGTTGGTGGCCGCCCAAGTGCAAAACGTTTCGGTTTAGAGAGTCACTTTTTGGCGCGAACGACCTCCACGTGGCCACGTTGACACCTCCCGTTTCAAGCCCGGAAACGTGTATTTGCAGCTCATGGAGCGGTGTGCACTACATGAAGATCAATCATTGGTTTACTCAGAACAAGCGAAATCCGCCTATTGCGTGCATATCATGAAACGCACCATTACAGCTGCGCGTTACTCCCCCTCACATCATCACACGTACACCATCACACGTACATCATCACACGTATACATTGCTGTACACAAAGCGCCCATTGTGGTCAAGCTCAGGCAAGTTAATTGGCACAGTTTGGTTGGCTATCGCTGGACCCAGGTGCCAAAATCGCGACACACGTTCTTAATTCAAGTTAATCTCCGCACCATGCTTCGCGCTGCTCAATCATCGTCATCTCCATCGCCCGTCCGTCAGCGAAGCTTCTCACTCTAGATGGCCGTCTAAAAGTGCTTGGAGATCAACTAGTCAGCCGAACATCACCGCTGCAGAGCCGCATGAATCGCATCCATTCCAGCTGCCCGCGTTGCTGCGTGCACCTGGTGTGCCGCAATTGCTGGCCCCAATTCATTCCCGAATTAATGAGTCGCCAAAACACATTGCCTCAAAACCGACAACAACAGCCCTCTTGTTAACTCTCCCGATGGTTTCGAGCAGCTGTTCTTCACGCCTTCTCTACGATTGATATGAAAACAATAAAATCTCCTGCTGTAAAAACGTTTCGATGCGACACTTACCTTACCTTGTTACTTCTGTATTCCCGATCGCCACTTGTCACCCTGACCAAGGCACAATAAACCTAACCGACAGCAAATGTCCCGCAAAGCTTCTGACTTTGTGCACGGAATACAAATCTGCCGCACCTGTGCAAAAGCAACCCAATGCGCCAAACACCCCAGTTGCGGTTTGCATTGCGCTTTCCTGATTGATAGGATTGCCAACAGCGTAACATCCCAGCAACATTCTGTAACTCGTCTTCGTCTGCGAGTTACAATTCCAATTCTGAGCAATATCTCAGAATCGTTTCATCTCTTCAAAGTGTCCCACATATTCAATCATCGCAAATCCCCATCCACGCCTCTGCCGCGGTCACAAGTAAAAGCTCTCCCAATCGCCATTTTTTCAATATGAAATCCACCACTCTTGTCTTCGCTTGCGTCACACTTTGTGCTTCTGTAGTCGCCTTGCAGAAGTCTGAGCGCCATTTCGGCTGTCCACCAAGACAAAACGTTTGCATATATCCCATTGACGATGCCAACTTGCGCTGCGAAACTTTTTTCGACTTTCAGGTTGCGCTTCACGTTCCCCGCAATGCTTCACTACCGAACAACTTCCGCCGTGCTTTGGATATTAGGTTAACCCTCCCATCTGGTGATGTACTCACTCCAGAGGCTCTCTTTGGGAAGGAACCGGAGCTCAGAAACTGGACATTTGAAGCAGGGGGCGGAACAAGCATTCTGGACTCCTTCTTGGGTCAGGCTGATGACATCCTGGACGGTTTAAACCTTGACCCCAGGCTAAGAAATGGCATCCTTCAACTTCTGAGTCAGCTTCGCCAGATTCCGCAAGGCTTCGATTTCGCAGCCACTCTAAGAAGTGGAAACATAGCTGCTCTTCTAAGCCAGGCTAGTACTATACCTGGGCTCAGCCCTGAAGCCCTGCAAGCCGTATTAGAAAGTGGTTTCCTCGAAACCTTTCTAAGTCAACCAGGTAGACCAAGAGAGAGCTTTAAGGCTTATGCGGTAATGTATCGAAACGTCATGATCCACAACAAGTACGGAAAGGGTCCTGTCAAGGTCACTGTCTCTGCCCGTGGTGTCACCACCGAGGTCACCTATATTGTACGTGAGCCCACCAAGAGACGCGCAAAGAACGTCGTTCTCTTCGTCGGTGACGGTATGGCCCTCCCAATGATGGCCGCCGCACGTCTCGTCTCCCGTGGTATGGTCCACGGCAAGTACAAGGACCTTCTGAATATGGAGAAGATGCCGTACTTTGGTCTTCAGAACCCTTCTGGTGTTGATTCCATCATCACCGATTCCGCCAACTCAGCTACCTCCATGAACACCGGACAAAAGTCATCTGCCGACGCTCTTGGTGTATATGCCGACTCTGGTGATGATGACTTCGCCCACCCGAAGCAAGAGACCATCGCTGAGCATATCAAGCGCAAGTTCGGTATGTCTGTTGGTGTTGTCACCACTGCCGAGATTCAGGACGCCACCCCAGCCGCCGTCTGGGCTCATGTTCGTCGCCGCGCTGAAAAGGCCGCTATCACTGCCCAGGCTATCAATGGCTGCAAGGACTGCGTGTTGCCGGTTCAACCAGATGTCATCATGGGAGGAGGTGGCAGGTACTTCAAGCCTGATCGCTCCGTCGATGGCTCTGACATGTACATGAACTACTCTGCCAAGGGTTACACCGTGACTCACACCCGCGCTGAGATGTTGGCAGCCGCTGAAGATGAGAGCACTGAGAAGCTTCTCACTGTATCTCACAACGGAAACATGGAAGTGTGGCTTGACAGGAATGTGTACACTGACAACATGGACGATGCTGACAACTCGCCTACGGTTGATGGTCCAGCTCCTGTTGACCAGCCCAACCTGGACGAGATGGTTATGTCCGCCATCAAGGTCCTTTCCAAGAACGAGAACGGGTTCTACCTCATGGTGGAGGCTGCCTCTATCGACAAATCTGCTCATTCCCTTGATGTTCCTCGCACACTTTCTGATTTGATTGAGCTGGATAACACCGTTGGCCAGGTTAAGGCGTGGGCCAAGGACCATGGCGATGATACGCTCATCATTGCCACTGCCGATCATGGTCATGGTTTCGATGTGTTTGGTACGGTCGATACCAAGATCTGGGACGATGCTGTAGCTGCAAGCGAGGACAGTCCGGTATCCGATGTTTCCAACTACTGCGGTGCTGTTGTGGACAACAATGGCACCGTTTTCAATGCGTCTGTCGAGGAGACTACCGGTATGACTATTCGTGAGGCAAACCGAGCTCGGCGTGCCGCCATTGGTACCTACTCCGACGCCGGCTACCCTGACTATGTGGACAGTGACGGCGATGGGTTCCCGGATACATGGGACGTGCGTACTACACTTGCCGCTGGAATGAACAATTTCCCCGACCACACTGAGGATTACAAGGTCTCTACCTCTATCAAGATTCCGGCTCTTCTCACTCGTGCTGGTTTTCTGAACAACCCGCGGGATGATGCAAATGGAATCTTTCTGTCCGGCAATATTGGTCCGATTCTGAACACTGGTGTGCATACCATGCAAGATGTTGGTATCTTCGGATACGGTCCGGGCGCTGAGAAGGTTAGTGGCATCATGGACAACACCGAAGTGTTCCACATCATTGCATCTGCTCTTGGTTTCGGGACCGACGGTGAGATGGACACTGATGAGCATTTGTACAGCGACGTTGTTAAGTGCAAGCATGATGATGAGATGTGCCATTGCGGTGAGGTGGCAGCGGGCTACGCCTGCGCTTGCAACCGAAATGGACCGATTGCATTCGTTTTGCCGACCACCAAGGTTTGCTACATTAAAGACGGGAGCGTGATGCCAATGACATTGCAGTGATTCTGTTCGCGTGGGAAGCTGATCAACGCCGTCAGGGCATGTGCGGCACGATAGTGCGTTCCTTCATATTTTTGAAGAAAAAGAGCAACATTTGATGAGAGGTTTTATATCGGAGAATGTAATGAACGCAAAAGGACACTATTCACATGTTGCCTTGACCCTTTTTTGAACACTGTCAGGCATTGGTAGTAGTGTACGATATGAGAAATACGGCTGAACTAAGTACAGCGGAGCCACAGAAACGAGGTGATAGAGAGGGTATCGAGGCTTCTGACGAGATGGGTGATGGGATGCTGTAGAACAGAAGTCATTAATGGAGTGTAGTTGAGCTGTTATTCAATAGATGCAATTAGTGCGCTTCAGAGACATCCACCTCCGAACGGGGAAGAGTTCCAGATTCATTCACCAACCATTCCAGCCTTGCTCACAAACACCAATTTGCGACAAACAAGGCGTTTAATGAAATGCGAGTGGCGTTGCAAGGATCGATAAGCTTAACGAGAGATGTGGGGAACGTACTGAAAACATTAGACTCTCTTTCGAATGGTGTTTCAGGGGTTCTTGAAAGTGAAGAAGAGTTGCGATCTTTTTGATCGCGTACATTTCTAAAGGAGGTTTCCACCGCAATTCTCGTTGCTGCGGTGAGCGGTCACTGTGGAGCTGTTCCACGAGAATACATCTGAGACCATTTATCATTGGGATACTTGTTAAGAGCTTAGAAAGGGACCGATGAGATTTCTTCAAATGCATGTTAAGTAAACCAGTTTTATGAGGTGTTGTACTCTTTTGGGTATTTAAGAAATATGTCTCAGCTACGACGGTGCTTTTTCGTAGCTACCACACACGATAGTCGCTAATCAGGGAAGGCTTCCATCTGATGTGGACGTGATGAACTCTTTCACTACGATCTTTCCATAAAATGGAAACCGATGTGCAGTTTACAATATAATTGAAATCCATGGACTAAATGGCATTCCGATTGCAATCTGTGTTTAATGAAACTATCACTCAGCAATCAATCTCTCCATTGAATGCCATCTTAATCGAAACCATTCTCTTTGTGTTAAATACTCAAAGAAACAATTATTCTGCAGCACCCTTCACGTCTGCACTCCTTTTTCAGTATTATCTTCTTACTACGTGCTTCCTGAACAGTGTGTAACTTTCAAGAACAATGAGCGACAACATGGAAGTTGGACGTAAAATGAGAACAATGTTGATCAGCAAGTAGACTCCGATAGTGCGGAAAACTAACAAATCCTTTTTTAACAAAGAAGAGCACGTCAAAAGGACTGACATTTCATGAAGACGTGTCGTTACTGAATCAACGTGGTTCTGGGTGTAAAGATGTTCCATGCGCACCTCTACTGGTTTTGAGAGAAATACTTGAATAAATAGCAGCTAAAATGCTTCAGGATGACAGTTGCAGTACAAATGTTTTCTCAAGCTTTGGAGTAGCCTCTAAGTACAAACTGGACTTCAGACACGTTCTATGAGTTCTTAAATGTGAACATCTGAATTTATGAAAGCCAATCTATTTTTGAATTCAAACCACAATCTCATTCTATGAGTTTGCAGTTAAAGGCTGAAAATCTCTTGCCCGGAGATAATGCAACGCTCCACCTCAGCGATAGCACCGTGTTCGTCCGATACTCACCCTCTGCACCGCCAGAGCACCCTACAAAGCCCAATTTGTCGTTCATTCCGTCTCCATTCTTGTCAAGGCGTAACCCTAACTTTTTGGCAACATTTTTCTCATGCTGCCGTGAAACGACCGCAACAACTTCCGTGCAGTCCAAAATTGTACATTGTTGTGGCAGCCGTCTGTGCAGAAGTCAAATATCACTTCGGTCTTCTTTGTGTAGTACTCCCCAGACCACAACTTCGCATCCGGGCACATATAAAAACATTATTGGATACATTATTCCGTCCAATGTAAAGTTTGTTTCAAAATCATATCCCTCGCGCAAATTTTCCAAAAATCGACGTTTTGGCTACAGTAAAACTAACAAAATCAGTGTGAAAAAATTTTCAAGAAAAAAAACTGTTTCAAAATCATAACCTTTATTGCATCCTTTTTATTCTAACGCGAGTTCAGTAGTTTATTTTTGCTCCTCTAGCCTGTATAACACTTATACAACGCTTTGGCATTGATTCTATAAAAGGATTGATAGCATTACAGTCAATCTTTTCCCAGCAATCTTTGATACAATTTTTCAGATCAAAAACTGTATCAAATTGCCTTTCTTGCCCATAAACCATTCGGACCAACATTCCCCAAATGTTTTCGATAGGGTTGAGGTCAGGAGAGCGCGCAGGCCATTCCATAACCGACATATTTAGACTATTGAACCACTGTTTCATAGAATTAGACTTATGCACAGGTGCATTATCTTGCTGAAAAATGAATTCTTTTCCGTGCATACAGTATGTAAAAAGGTGAAAGATAGTTATATAGAACCGCAGCATACTTATCAGAGTTCATTTTATTTTCAACAAAAGCCATATCAGTTGCTCTTTTCGTAGAGATTCCAGCCCAAACTATTACTGATGCGCATCCTGAATGCCTTGTCACAAATTCTTTCTTTTCTTTTCGTAAATCATGCCAATAAAATATATAGCAATCTGGACCATCAAGGTTAAACTTTTTTTTCGTCGTAAAAGATAACATTATTCCATTCCGTTTTCCAATAAGCCTTTTGAGCACACCATTCAACTCGATTTTTCTTGTGATTATCTTTTAAAAAAAAGTTTTCCTCATTTTTGTGTACTTGAACAAATTTTGACGGTTGACTTCACGCCATATTATAGATCTTGATAGAGGCAAATTTAGATTTTTGACAATTTTCCCGCAAGATGAAGTGTTGCGGTATAGTTCTCGCTTAATTACACGCTCATCGGCCGGGGATAGTGCCGTAGGACGGCCGGTTGAACGCTTTGTTCCGTATGTAGCGGGGTTTTTGATGAAGTTTCTGATTGTTTTTGGGCTGCGCTTGAGTTTTCGGGCTATATCTGCTGGAATCATACCCTGACCTACTAATTCCATGATTTCCAGCTGTTCAGAGCGTGTCAGAGGTGCGCCACGAGCCATATTTGAGCGAATGATTGTATAAAGGATATACTTTTGAAACAGTGTTATTGACATAGTGGTTTTTATTTGTTGTGAAATGTGCTCTACAGTACGTGAAATGCCTTTTTGGCGCAGTTTTTGTAAAGGGATATGTTTTTGAAACGCACTGTACCGTGTGTCCAAATTACATTTTCAGAGTCTCACGAACTACGATAAGCCAGAGCTCAAAACATGCATCCGCAGATTTGAACGTTCAAAAGACGCTGTTGATCATTGGTGAGGTTGAATAGTGCAGGCTTGTTGGGCGTTTCTCATATCAATAGCTAATGAGTTAATATGCATGACTTCACAACTCTTTGTTGGAAGATATGAGCTATTTCCAACTAACTAGATCGTATACAGCCGAATTTGCAAGGGCATGGACATTATATATTGCTCAAGTGCAGTTATATATCTCGCAGCAAGGGCATTCAATTGAAAGTGTGAAGATTTGGAGGATACCCGAAGTGCTCTTGAATATAGTGGACTGTTGACTTTCATAAGGTGCTTTTTAAAGTGAGTGAGATGGCAGTAATATTTCATGATCATCGGTACGCTTCTGGACTCCACCATATTGCCATATGTTGCACAGATCGTGTGTTGGCCACAGAAGACGAGAGCCAAACTATTTTTTGGGTACAAGAGAGCTTTAAAGGTACAAGGTCAAGAGTGTTAGCATCATGCATACAATGGTTTCCAGTTCATACTCTGCAATCGTTTGCTCTGCGACATCATCCGGCATAAAAGGCATGGTGGGCCTGTCTCAGGCGAAATAGAAGCATTATCGCTGTTAGGCATTGGTATTGTGTAATGTGGCCGGCTCTTTCAACTGATATGGCGAGGGAGGTTTTGGGATAGCCGTGGTGCTCTCAGTGCCGACGAAGAGATAATGGAGAACGTGATTTCGTTGCTGGGCTTGCTTGAGCTCGTTCTCGATGGTTTTGTTACAGACTTTTGTGAGCAGAGTTCTGACGGTCTTACCATCGAACACTTTGTATAGCAATCTATGCCGGTGCTACCGACTTGATCTTCCCCTTCAAATCTTGTAGACTGCCTTCAAATAAAGACTTCTCTCTATCACCTACCGCGTGCTTCACTAGTTCGTATACCCGCACAATAGCTTTCAAGGTAGAAGAAATCGATCCTCACTGCTCATCGATAAATTCATATTCAAGTCGTTTGCGCTCCAATTCCTCCACGTCTGCAGAAGCAGCTACCTGCTGCAACTTTCACGCAGAAACAAGACCTTCCATACCAACCAAAACAACTTCATGAACGTCCCGCCTTGCTCGCTTCGATTGCGGCTGAACAATATCATTTCCAGCAAACCCGTACGGTCGGACTCCGGAGGTAACACCTTCTTCCATTTCCGAATCCGTTCCTATCTCACGCGATACAAGCGGTTTTAGAATGGGGTTCAACTTTAAGAAGCAATACCTGTACGTGATATGAGCTCGCTCGATAGCAAAAGTAGCGAAAGCCTCCGGATCTACTTGTCCGGAGGCTTCGCCTCTTGAAACGCATTGCCCATACGTACTTTAAAATTCTGCAAACTTCCGCTTCAGCACCCCGCCTTCGCATACGTGCGGGCGCAGTGCAGGATATATCATTAATATGCCACTCCGTGCAACTCCACCGCAGAGTATCGTGTTAGGCTCTCGCTTTAAGTTGCAATCCTTAAAAAATGGCGCAACTCTCTCTTACCAAAGGTTTTTGATCTGCTGATCAAGCTCCTCTCTGTTCATTCATTTCCTTAATTTGGTTCTCGTGGCCGCCATGCAGGCATCTGGGCGAACATGAAAAAGTCTCCAGAACTCCACGGCCTCGAATGCAGGTCGTCTATTCTCAATCGGACAAGAACTCTGCAAGGATACAACGACACACACACTTTTGTTTGATAAGGTTGGAACATCACTCTCTACAAACTCGATACCTTCGCTTCCCTTTCTTGATTTTGTAATTCGAACCGAAGTATGTGGGAGATTCTCGAGAGAAGGAAATGATTCATCGTTCTGGACCGTTCTGCCGTCCATGAGATGAAGAAGGGTGATATAATCTCACGCCCATTTCCATCATTTTGATCTCGATGAGTTCGCTCTTTGTCGCTACTTTTTCATTGATTGCTTCACTTACGTTCAGGACTTGAAGGGCTTTCTTGCACTCCGAGTTGCCCAATTCATGGGCCTGTGGTTGGTTTTGCGCTGTTTGTAGTTCCGAAGGGATGTGATGTATATCATGGGCCAGTAGTTGATCTCACGCTGTTTGTGGTTCCGAAAGGATTTCATGTATATTATGGTCTCGCGGGGTATTTTTTGTTTGTTCTCGTTCGGTCATGATGGCTGTTTCACTTTCGGCCGAAGAGGCAGCCGCTGGGGACGGTTTGAGCGGTAAACATTGAGTGCAAGCGCCCATACCAATCGCACTTGTAAAGTGCATGCGTAATTTTTCAAATTCAATTTGAATGAAGGCAGCAACCTAGCAGCCATCATTGAAAGAAACCTTGAACATCAGAAGGCAACGTGTAGGAATCTGATTGCCTCGCTACCGCTTTCAATTTTTTCGTTTTGTGATCAAGAAAATCATAGAATGGTCCTTAGTGGCACTTTAATGAAAATTTGGCACTCAGAGAAGGATTAGATGGAAATATTTACATATATGAGTTATGAAACGGTTCAAATAGGAGGACATGAGTATACTTCCAACTGGATCGTTACAAATTGCCGGTGTGATATTCTGGTTGAAATTACGTGGCACATAGATTGCAACTCGCAAGCAGATTACTATAAGAGAACATTGACAATGGACGGCCTTTGTTTGTCAACTGAAACAATTATCCATAAGACAAGACAGAGGTAACCCGCTTAAATGTGGAATAATTCAAACGGATGCTGCCCAAAACACAGGGATTAACGGCACCTTGCCATATTGAACAACTTCAGACACCGGAAGAAGGAAATTCACCGAAACATAAGGCTTAAATACTGGATGCAGAGGATAAAGATCTAAGCGACCTTCTTTATGAATTTGAAGACGTATATCAAGACGAGTTACCTTTTAGATTACCACCAAAGAGGAAAGTACATCATGCAATTGAGGTGGAAGTTCGTTCTAGATCTTCTCATCGTCTACTGTATCAACTGTCGCCCGTTGAACTCTTGGCAGCGAAGGAATACGTAGAGAAACAGTTGAGAAGCGGAATAATTCGACCAAGCAAAGCAACGTATAAATCTCCATTGTTTTTCGTGAAGGAACATGGGAAACCAATTAGTGGAGTTGTCGACTACCGTGGGTTGAACTAGATAAACACACGAAACAATGCATCCTTATCACGTTGTGACGAAATTTTTGACCGACTACAACAAGCGAGGTTCATTTCTAAGCTCGATCTGATAACTGGGTTTCATCAATTAAGGATGCGATCCAGAGAAATTGAGAAAATCTTCTACACTAAGTATGGCTATTTCGACTATTTAGTGCTGCCCATTGGCTTTCTCATGCTGCAACAGCGTTTAAAAGGCTAATGAACTGTTTATTTTATGAGTTTATAAACAATTTCTAGTCTGTATACATGGAAGACCTTCTAATCCACAGTGAAGCACATGAGGAACATCTTGCTCACATCAGGGCTGTTCTAGGAAGACTTCGAAATCAGGAGCTATTTATATACCCGAAGGATTCTAATTTCAAAGCCGAAGAAACGGAGCTTTTGAGCTTTGTAGTGGGACGTAATGGGATGCGTGTAAATCCCACCAAGGTAGAAGTCATTAAGAATTTATCATTCCAGCTGGCGTTAACAGAACCACGAACCTTTCTCTGTTTGATTCAGGTATTTGGGAGGTTTATTAAGCACTTTTCCAGTGGCGCTGCTCTACTCACGTTATTGATGAAGAAACATTAAGGCATTAAGGAATTGAAAGGCGGTTTTGGTGTGGGTTTTTGGGATTTGAAGGAGGTATTTCCGGTCATAGATGCAGAAGTTAGTGCTTCGAAGCTACCGACGATTTAGTATCGCGGTGTCGCTTTACTAGGGTCTTAAGTACTACTCATTCTAGATACTTGGCCACCAGCCTTCTAGTTTCAAACCAAAGAAAAGTAGTGCTGCATTGCGCCAGTACTCTAAATTGAGCGCGGTGTAGAAGCCAAAAGTCCGTTTCGAACAACTTAAGCCAAGCGTATATCTTGGACCGTCGGGGCCAAACTTACGTATAGGTCAACATCGGGCACCCTTGGTCAAACGCCCATTTCAGAAGACACTTCCTTGCGTCCTACAACGAGCTTATTTGTGTAAAACATCCTACACAGCTCTCTTAACCATATGTCATTTGAATTTGCAAGTCTTTGCCAACTTGTTTGTGAACCATTCTCTTCAAAGCTTTTGTGAAAACATCGGCTTTCTTTTCACTGTTCGGAATGTACTGAATGTGACCCTCGCCTTTTCATGTTGTTTTACGAACCAAATGGTACTTCACATCTTTTTGCTTCGTGCGTTCATTGCACAACTCATCTCGGGAGAGACGGATCATTCCTTGATTGTCCCCGTACACCGTAGTTGGTCCATTCGGTAGGACCTGTAATTTTTTAAACAATCCTTACAACCATAAGGCTTCCCGTACAAAAAACGACACTGCCACATACTCTGCCTTCAATGTTGACTGCGCGATATCCGTTTGTTTCTTGTTTCTCGAAGAAATCGGTCCACCCGCATACATGAAGACGAAACCACTTGCAGACTTTCTGTCCTCCTTAGCACCAGCAAAATCAGCATCAGAGTAGCCAACCAAAGTCTCCTGCGCCTCACAACCGTAGGTAATACATTGATTGTGAATCTTTTATAAGTACTTCATGATATTGAGGGCTGCTTTCAACAAATTCTTGTTATACGTTTTCATGTACCACGCGAGAAATCCGAATGAGAACGCAATGTTTGGCCTCACTTTGTTCGTCAGATACATCAGAGCCCCCACCAATTCTTGATAAGGATTATCTTCCTCCCCTTCTGATGCCTCTGCATCCTGTAGTGTCGCTGTGTCCTGCAATGGAACATGAACAGGCTTGTAGTTGGTAATACGGAACCTTTCCAAAAGGTTATCCATCGTCGGAGAGTTTTGAATCCGTACTATACTTTCTTCCTTCAAATGATCAACCACAATTCCAATGAACTTCTTTGGAGTTTATTCCGTTCGCAGCTCTACCCTCTTTCTTAATTCGGCCAGAAACCCAACCAACCGCTCACGATTCCGTCTTGCCACCAATCCGTCATCTACATACATCAGTATCCAGATTCGCTGAGGTCCAGCTCCATGAATGAATATTTGTGGGTCAGCCTCAGATTCTGTGCGCCCCATGCAGAGTAGAATAGTCGCGGATTTCTTCCTCCATGCCCTTGATGCCTGTGGAAGACCGTACACCGCTTTGTAGAGCTGATATAAGTAGTCTTCTTTGCCCTCATGGACAAACCCTTTCGGATGTGACATATGAAGCGTCTCTCCCAGATCATCCTACAGAAATGCAGTACAAACATCAAAATGTATTTTTCTCAGTCTCAGTGAAGCGATGATTGCAAACAGGGCACGCGAAGTGGCATATCGAACCACTGGGGCAAACAGTTCGGTGTAGTCAATATCTTCTCTCTGATTGAATCCTCTTGCCACCAGCCAGGCCCAGTATCGCGCTACACAAACCTCTTCATGGCGTTTCTTGTAGTAAACCCATCGATTGTCCGATGGCCTGCACTCTACAGCAGGCTTAAGCAACGTCCACACACTCCTGCGTTCCATGCTAGTCATGTCATCCTGCATGGCAGCCATTCAGAGCTTCTTTTCAGAACCATTAATAGATTCTACAAAGGTGCCTGGTATCTCTATATCATCCACACCGAGAATGGATCGTGCCAGGAGTGCGGTGGCTGCATCGGATGAAAAACGGGATGTTTGTTTGCGAACATGCGTGGACGTTCTCGGCTCAGGTGGGTAGTGTGACACTAGCTCTGGATCGTAGCTATTCTCAGACATGGCATCTTCAAACATATCTACAGGTTCCGAATTGATGACTTCAGAAGCGTTCGTGGTCTCTTTTTTCTTCTTGACCATGCTCTGAACCTTTTCCACACTGTGCGAGACATTCCGTACTTCATGTGATACATGTTTTTCATCACTCTCCCATGTCGCCTTTTCCCATCCTCCCAAATCTTCATTAAACCGTATGTCCTTGGAGACGGTGGACCTTCGCGTCTCCGGATAGAAAACGTTGTACCAATTGCCTTTGGCGTAGCCCACGAGAATGCCCTTCACAGCCTTCTCTTCAGACTTGCTCTCATGTTTCCTTGTCTCCTTAGGAATATGTACAAAACTCTGTGCGCCAAAGGTGCGAAGATGGGCAATGTTGGGTTTTCAACCCGTGAATGCTTCGTAGGGCGAACCGTTCTTTCCATCACTCGTGCTGGTTGACGTGCGAATGCGGAGGTAGTTGGCAGTGTTCACCGCATCTTCCCACAGTTGCTTCCTATACGGCATGCCCTTTATTTCAGAAAGCATGGTTCGAGATTTGTCATTCAGCGTGCGGTTAAGACGCTCTGCCATCCCGTTCGACTCGGGACTGTAGGCATCAGTAGTCTCAATCTTGGCAGCTTTGGTTTTCAACCATGATCTGAAAGACTGAGACACATTTTCTCCAGCGTTCTCAAACCTAAACCGCTTCAACTGGTTCTCCGATTGTGTCTACAGCTCTTGAACCATCTCCTTGATTACTGCCTCAACGTCCGAACGACGCTTGACAAATCCCACAAGAGAAAGCCAGCTATTACCCTCGTATATCGTGACGCAGTAGACCGCAACAGACAGAGACGGATGAGGCATAGTTCTCATCACGTCTGAGTGCAGCAGTTCCATGACCTTCTTGGCCTGATTCTCCGCACGTAGTGCCTTCTGAGAAACGAGAGCGGATTTTCCAACTGCACATGGTTCACAATAGCCTATGCCGGACACTTTAGACATTCCAACACCATTGACAACCTTCAAAGTCCTTCGCGTTGCATCTGTGCCAGGATGCCCAATTCCCTTGTGCCACAGTTTTGTAGAGTCCTTGATTGCCTTTGAAATATATTCCGAGTCCTTGGACACAGAACGGTAAGCATTCTAAACGCCTGCTTTTAGTTAACGCACAAGTGAGAAGGCTGAAGAAAACGCTACGAATCCGGAGTGTCTGACCGTAAGCCAGGGAGTCTTACCACTAGTGACTACTGACATAAGTCGTTGGTAGTGGTGGTTTTAAGATGATCAAGAAGAAGAAATGTATTGGAATAATTATATCTCATTCATCTATCTAGGCTATTCAGTATTGCAAAAGGCTTATTTTCGCAGAAATTTACAGTAAAGTTTGCTCCACAGCCTCGCGTTCAAATATGGCGCCCACACCTTGCACAAATTTCTACTTCAGTATTGTGTGGAATCGGCCTTGAGTACAGTATTTTTAAGACTATTCCCGGGGCTGCAAGGAACACTTCTTCTTCGATGAGATCGCACAGAATGATAGAGTGCTAGGAATTGTTGGTACTCTCTCATATATCAGCAATGAAAAGGAAAGACTTCGCTGATTCAGAAACGCGTTATACTAAAAAGCGGCCAACATCGACCAACACAGAGCAGCTGTTAACAATTGTCTCTATCGTCAGTAAGTTTTGCCGGTATCTGAAGTGAAGCGATGAACTATTTTAGAAGCGATTCAGTGGGTCTTGCATTGAATTTAAAGGAATCATCGACTGCATAATGGTGCATGACGAACGTTTTATTCAGAACAACGACTACACTGACGAGCTAGGTCTCCACCTGTATCAGAAGAGTTTCGTTTCCATTCGCTTGTTAGAATATGAAATGGCGACCGACTCTGTTGATGAAACTCTTTCTCTAGGAGAAAGCAGTGCTTTGTTATGTTTGGCCCATGTAGTCAGAGAAATCACTCATTTTTTTCTCGTTGGACTAACTTCCCAAGCCAACTAAAAACATCAAGCGTATATTACGGTTTTCAGAGTCAGAAAGGTTTTCTGGGATGCTTGGAAGTATAGGCTGCTGCCAATGGTTGTAAAAGAGCTGTCATATTGCATGAAATGAACAATCTAAAGCCATGGGAGAGGTGCCAACATTAATCGTAGAGGTCATCTGCTATAGGTCTTTAAATAATTGGCATCCTTATTTGAAATAAAAGGTTCACTAAATGACGTTAATGTCGCCGAAACCTCCAGTCTGACCAAGAAAAGTGCAGCTGGGATGTACTGCTTCCCAGTGGAGTAATTAATAGTGAGATAGAGGCACAAAAAATCGTACTGGCACTCTGTAGTAGAGTTCAAAGGAATAGAAAACATCGGGAAAACGTTCAGAGTATTTATTTTATGACACAAAGCAAGCAGGATAGCCCTTCTAAGGTTGAAACGAAGAAGTGGGGTACAGACCGATATCATCCACTGGCGACTGGCACATGAAGATAATTTACAATAGCTGTTCGTAAAACAGTTGTTCTATATCTTTCAAAGGGAAGATTAGTGAACTCTTTTGAAAAGCGCGGCGATGATGATGGGAGCCACGAGTAGCAAAAGACTACCCTGAGAAAAAGTGTAAAAGGAAAAGGAAATCAGAGGGTGTTCACGAGAATGGTGGACATTAGGCTAAATCATAAACGATTCTTGTACAAAAAGACACCAAAATAGTTGGTAAAAACACTCCTTATTGTGGTGCAAGGCCAGAATATCAAGCGATACGAAGACGGTTGGGATTTTCCTCTACAAGGGGATAGTATAACAACGGACCCTCTTCTAGCGTGCACGACGGAGTCAGGTTGTGAGTCCAAGGCAAACCGGCACGTCAAAAAGGGAGAGTGATTGGGAAAGGTTGGGTCAACGGGTACCGGTTCAAAGAGATAGGCAGGCACAAGACTGTAAACCGGATTGTACTGCCCGTCACTTCGGAAACAGCCACCAACAAACAAATAGAAAGGCGTACCATGTGAGTGGGAGAAATATAAGGGATGTAACGAAGTAAGGCAAACCCATCGTATGGCACGGGAGCCAAGGGATATGAATTTAAACACATTGTACAGGGGCTAGAACACGACAAGTGACGAATAACAGACGCCACAAGCGGAACTAGTCCTCTCGAAGATGCAGTGTGAGTAATTCGACCACAAGTAACGCGGGCTAACATCCTAAAAAAGTAGCAGCACGCGAAAGCTTAAAAGACTTAGAACCACAAAACCCGAACGAGAAAGATTCACCGAGTGGTACGTCGAGATCACCGTGCCGCTATGTAGTGCAAAATATTATAGTAGACTCCCTACCTTAAAAGAATAATGAAGATGAATTATGTAGATTAGCAGACAATTTTCGGCGCACACGTGTTCTATCATGTTCAGTCGCTCTACGATCTGAAATCCCTCTGCTTTCGGCTGATTGGCCGGTCCCAGCTCCAGTATCTCTGTCAATATCATCTGGTACCATTCTTTCCATTCCTATAGTCCGATTAGATGCTTCATTCTATCGTCTCGATGGGCTTCTTCGTACTGCATGCAAAGCCTGTCTCCGTGCCGACTCGTTCGCTTCGCTTCTCGACTGCTCTTCTCGCTCTTCTACCTCTTCTGCTGTTACCTTCTCTTCAATGTCCTCAGCTACTGCCTCGATTCCAATATTCGCATCTGCACATTGCGCAACGGCCCTAATCCTATTCTCAATCGTGTTTGTAGGTCTTTTTACGTCTTTTAAATCACACACTCGGGATCTGAGAGTGCTACTGTTCCGCGCCCGTTCACTTCTACGTCCTTTCACCACAGTATCCATGCTCATATCTTCGTCTTTTTCGCCCTGCGTTGCATGAAACTTTTAAACCTGCACATTTCGTTTTCATCTCGTTTTCCTCGCGTTTTCGTTACATCGCTTCTCGGAAACCTCCTCACTTTCCGTTTGCTCCAAACAACCGCCCTCTCCGCGACTTACCGTTTGCTCCAAACAAATGCTCTCGCAGTGAACTTATGCGTCCCTCACACACCTCAGCCCGCTCCTCAGGAGCCCTTCTCTACTAACGCCGGCGCCACAGCTTTCCTTTCCGGCGTCACGGCGCTGGTATTTGCGATTTCCGCGCACATCTGGTGAGCCGGACGTTTGCTTTCTCTTTCACACCGTTCTAAAGACCTAAGTGTAGGGATGGAAGCAGTTCCAGAGCCCACAACAGCGGACAATTAAAATATCACACCCCTTTTTGGAAACAAAGTAGAAAAGACAGGAATGGAAAACTAAAAACAGTTTTGTGTCACTGAAAAGATACCTGGCAGGTCCAGCATGGTTTGTGCAGGTGGCTTGACAAATATGGGACGGTAAATGATAAGTATGCAAGTGTAGATATCGCCAATAACATCAATCATCATCTCGCAAAACACCGACGTGTATGTTACCGGTTTCATCTAATTCTTGCGAGGGATGAGATCCAATGTTCAACGTCTTTGGAGTCTTTTTCGATCGATAGACTAAAGCGTATCCAGGTTGTCCAGCCTAAGTAAGAGCTATAGGCAACCCTAAATTTGTCATTCTATTTCAAGCTCTCAGATAAACACTGGTTTGCATGCAGTTCTTGTAGGACAACGCTTGGAGCGGAGACACCAGGAAGATGTTCGGGATCTTCCACTCTTGAGAGAGACGCCTCAGGCGGAGGAGATGCGTCCCAGCGGAGCACAGAAACAGAGCAACTCTGGAAAGGCACGACGGAGTCGGGTGTAAGACCGAGGCCAATCCAGCGGGATATACCTAGAGTGTTTAGGTGAGCACAGCACAGTCCGGGGTGTGACCAATCCCAGGCGGAGCGGTATCACGGCGATTGTCGGAAAAGGAGCGAGGAAACACTCGTATGAGGGGGACGAGCGGGGTGAGTGAGGCGGCCACTCACGAGAGCCAAAAAGGAGAACAAGAGGAAAACGGGGGCGAATCCCTATACAGGGGCGAGACTACGACAAGTGTCGGCGATTAAATATAAACCTACGGTGGTGGTAGCACTCTAGTCGACAGAGGGGTGGATGAACTAACGTGCAACGGGCGCTCACGCGGTATGCGGTGAAGACGCGCCGAAGGCGAAAGGTTCAGAGCAAAGACCCCCTCCTTGGGATCTCCCAAGAGGGTGTTTACCGGGTAGCAGTGCTGAACCTCCTAAGTAGTGTGGCGCGCAGCCCCTGACAGTGGGCGAGCGCCCGAAAAATAGACACTAAATAGCGATAGCGTAGCTAAATAAATACTAATTAACAATAAATAATACTAACCATTAGGTACAATCAGGGCCACGTGTGGCACGCCTCGCACTCGAGCGTCGGCATCCGTGCAGTCCACGTGTTCCACCAGTGTGCACTTCCGGTCCTAACCGGCGGTCGGCACGCCATAGCGGTATAGCTTGTCATAGACCAAGCTAATACTCAAGCGAGCGAAACCTCTAAGTCCCGGAGAAGAAACCCCCTTGAAGGGCATTGCGTCTGTGTTCTCGGAATGCTCGATAAGTGTGCTAGATAGCTAGTTTTGTAAATAAAAAGCAAAAAAATCTAAGAATTTTGCAGATTGGGCTAGTTTGGCACCTGAAAAAAATTTTTTGGAAATAATAACTCCATGCATCTTAGTGTTTTGACCACTCAATGCAGTTTAATCTGCATTTGGAGTTTACTGGTCACTTTTGACCGCTCTAGGTGGAGACCCATACCAAGGCAGTCGTCAGTACTTTCTACCTCCTTACTGGCCCTTTTGCTTACTAGGCTCCAGCGTTCCACCAGGAGGGTATTTGAGGTTGAAGAAGTCCACCACCACATTCTCAACCTCGTCCACCTCCCCACTGCTCAAGTTCCTCACACCCGGCTGCCCCACCACACACACATTCCCACCCTTCTTCTCCACATCCTTACCAACCCTCCTCTTCTTCAGCCGACTCTCTCCAACTTTTCCCCCTTTCCATTCCTCTCTCCCCTTCTTCATCCCAGCCGGCTCCCCGCGTCTCCCTGGCGTCACCGGCGACCCTTTCGCTCTCCCCCTCTCCTCTCCCACCTCCTTCAACACCTTCCGCGCACCCCAAATCTCCCCCACCCCTTCCATGTGCACTTCCAACACCTTCACACGCCTCTTCAGTTCCTCATTCGCCCTCCACAGCTTCCCCATCTCCAGCCTCATGCATTCCACCATCCCATCTATATGATCCTTGGCCATCTTTCCGGCTAGCCTCACCCCCCTCCGAACGTTCGATATCGCCTCCAATGGCACCCCACCCTCCGACACACTCAGCACTACCCCTCCCAACTCAGGAACAACCTCGGAAATGAAGTCATCCACCTTCTCTTTCAATCCACCTCCAAGCTCCCTTACCCGCTCCTTGATCTCCTCACAAAACTCTTCTTCCGGTCCCCCTCCCCCACCTTCCCCACCCTCCATCATCCCTTCCGCACCACAATTCTCCTTTCTCCCGTCCTCCCCCTCTTCCTCCTCCTCCGCCAGTGGCGTCTCCGGCACCACTCTCTTGTCCAACAGCGCATTCAGATCCTCGTCCGGTACGTATCCCCTATGAACATGAAATATAGACCGCTTCGGTACTGCAATGTGCCAGAATGTGGCCCATTGAGATGTGCCGCAAAGCAAATGAAGGCGTCGCACGCGGCTGCACCAAGCGCTGCACCTGCGTTGATTGAAGAGAATGAATGTAGATTAGATGCACAGCAACAAGCAAAGTGCAGAAGCTCTGAAAAAGGAAAGATACTTAAAGTTGAAGGAAAAGAAGTATGTGGAGGCGTTAGCGGTGTATCAGGAGTGCATCGGGCTGTGCCACATCCCGATGCACTCATGGTAGTAGCCAGTGACCGGACAATGCGGTGCATTATAGCAACCAAGTGACTGCCAATATGATGCTGGGGGGCTTTGAAGAGGCTGATGCGGATTTCAGACCGGCTACTGAACTGGATGCTAATTTTTTGCGACCGCGAGAACGACTGGCTCATTTTTACCGAGCGAAGAATCGACTGCGCGAAAGCGGTGGTACTTTACGAGCAGGCAAAAGAGCAAGAGGGGCCGAAACTACGTCATTTCCGTGGTTGACGGATTTGAAGGGCCCCGCGGCTCACAAATGACCCGAATGGTGTCCCTACAACATGTTGGTGAATTGTCGGCCGACAGGGGTGTGCCGCGACTTCATCGGTGGAACGATGAAGTCGCAGGGAATCCCTGTCGGCCGACAAAAACGGCATAACATCACGCATGATGCGTTTCTGAGATTTTGGTCGACTGTCGGACGACAGAGGTGCGCTCTGACTTCATCGGGGGTCCCGATGAAATCCACGCGCACCTCTGTCGGCCAACAGAATGCACCGTGTACACCTGGGCGTCCTAAAAATTACAAAATTATATGTATTATGTCGGCCGACAGAGGTGCACAAGGAATTCATCGGGACCCCCGATGAAGTCAGAGCGCACCTTTGTCGGCCGTCAGTCGACCAATATCTCAGAAACGCATCATGCGTGATGTTATGGCATATTTGTCGGCCGACAGGGGTGCCCTGAGACTTCATCGGTCCACCGATGAAGTCGCAGCACACCCCTGTCGGTCGACATCTCTAACTACTAAAGCACATGTTTGTGTGTGTGTGTGTGTGTGTGTGTGTGTGTCGCTGCGTGTGATACGAATGGGCCACTTGGCCGCGGAACAAGAGTACCACGGCATCAGATTGGTCAACGGCGACGCACGTGTAGCAGATGACCAATAGCGTGCCGTGGCACTCGGCTGTGCGGAAGTACAGTGCTGAGCGTGACACGTGTGTAACACTTGACCAATCGCGTGCCGTTGCACACCTTGGTCCGGGACAACTCCAAGAGCAGGGTTTTCTACCCTGCTCCGGGACAGCTCCAAGAGCAGGGTTTCTCCACCCCGCTCCGGGACAGCTCCAAGAGCAGGGTTTCGCACCCCGCTCCAAGACAAGTCCAAGAGCAGGGGTTTTCCACCCCGCTCCAGGAGAAGAGCAGAGAGCAGGGTTTCTCACACACCGCGTATGACTGCAATGACGCCTCATTGCGCGCCCACTACTGGGCACACAGTTGCGCAAACTTTCGGTGCTAGGAGAAATTTAGATGGGGACGCGGTGAGACGTCCACAGGCACCAACGTGGTCTTTTGACGCTATCATGCCGACCGTACCTTCAACCGATGCAGCCGAAGCTCGCAGAAGGCAATAGTGCGAGCGTGCTGCTGTACAACGAAGAGCTGAAACTTCAGAACAGGCCAAAGAACGCAGTCGTTGCAACTAGGCACATAATTGCGCACATAGGCGCTGCGAGCCAAGTCCAAAGAGCACGGTTTGTCACACAGAGCACGGTTTCTTACAGAGCACGGTTTTTTACACGTCGCGTATGAGTGCAACGGCGCCTTATTGCGCCCTTATCGCTGGACTCATCACCGCGCTCATGGGCCCTACGAGGTTGAGTTTAAACGGTGTGTGTGAGTTTGGACGAGGTACGCCATGACACGTCCACAGACACCAACCGGATTCCTTGCGCAATTTTGCCGAACGTACCTTCAATCGATGCAGATGAAGTTCTGAGAAGACAACAGGGTGGACACGCATCTGTGAGACGGCGACATGAAACGGCAGGACAGACTGACAAGCGCAGGTGGCGCAATGCAGAGAGAGCCAGGGAACAAGAGGCAAATAACACCACTGCAATGCGACATACAAGATTTGAGAATGAAAAACAGCGTCATTTTCAAAGTAGAGAGCGTAAAACACAGAAAGAGCGCTGGCGCGTAAGTGGAAATTTTGGAATGCACTCACCGCGAGGGCTGCCTTTCTTGATCATTATCCTAAGCTGAAAAAAGGATTCATGTTAATGGTTCTGCAAAACTGGGACCCTTCGAAGGAACATATGAATGGGGCAATATATGTAGTGGAACGAATGACAAGCAGCTTCTCTTCTTACGGTTAGCCACAAGTTCGTACAATGGACAGCGTTTTGCTTGCCGAGAATGCTTTGCAAGCCTATATACGATACGATTCCAGTTCCCGTTTTAACGCCCACGCAGTTTCCAGTAAAGATTTGCTTCGCACTGACTACCAAAAACGTACAGGAGCGATGTTTTGAGAGTAGAGTTGGGTTCGACCTACGAGAACTGCTTTTCTCACTGCTTGCTCTATATTGCTCTCTCCCGTACTACAAACCCTTCCAAGGTCAAAGTATGTGTCGGCAACAGCGATAGAAACACATGTGATGTAGTTTTTCGAAAAGATTTTTGTGAAAAGTGGTTGGATGATTAAAACTAGAGAAGAAATTTGTTTTTTTTGCATTCCTTTTAAACCTTTTTTAATTTTATGCATTAGCCATACTCAAAAATGTTGCTTTCAAAAGCCAGTCCTGAACAACAATTGCTACGAACTACTGTAAAAGCTTTTTCTCAACATATGTAAACTGTCGAAAGCGTGCAAAGCACGCTACGGAGCCACTCGTTCTAACTACTAACGCACATACTTGTGTGTGTGTGTGTGTGTGTGTGTGTGTGTGTGTGTGTGTGTGTGTGTCGCTGCGTGTGATACGAATGGGCCACTTGGCCGCGGAACAAGAGTGCCATGGCATAGGATTGGTCAACAGCGACACACGTGTAACAAGTGACCAATAGTGTGCCGTGGCACTAGGCTGTGTGGAAGAACAGTGCTGAGGGTGACACGTGTGTAACATTTGACCAATTGCGTGCCGTTGCACACCTTGCTCCGGGACAACTCCAAGAGCAGGGTTTTCTACCCTGCTCCGGGACAAATTTAAAAGCAGCGTTTCTCCACCCCGCTCCGGAACGAGTACAAGAGAAGGGTTTGTCACCCCGCTCCAGAACGTGCTCAAGAGCAGGTTTTTACACCCCGCTGCAAGAGAAGTGCAGAGAGCAGGGTTTCTCACACACCGCGTATGACTGCAATGACGCCTCATTGCGCGCCCACTACTGGGCACACAGTTGCGAACACTTTTGGTACTAGGAAAAATTTAGATGGGAACGCGGTGAGGCGTCCACAGGCACCAACGTGGTCTTTTGAGGCGCGCATGACAAATAAACACCGACTGCGTTTCAGTGCAATGACGTCTAACTGCGCTCCTACCGCTGGGCACACAATTGCGCACGTAGGCGCTGCGAGCCAAGTCAAAAATGTACAGTTTCTCACACAAAGCATGGATTTTCACACAAAGCACGGTTTTTCACATCTTGCGTATGATTGAAACGGCGCCTCATTGCGCGCTTACCGCTGGGCTCATCATTGCGCTCAGGAGCGCTGCAAGGGTGAGCTTACTGGGTGTGAATGAGTTTGAACGAGATACGCCATGACACGTCCACGCACACAAACCGGACTCCTTGCCCAATTATGCCGAACATACCGTCAATCGATGCAATTGAAGTTTTGAGAAGACAAAAGCGTGACCACGCAGCTGTGAGACGAAGAAATGAAACGACAAAATAGACTGAAAAGCGCAGGTGACGCAATGGAAAGAGAGACAGGAAAGAAGGGCCACATAAGACCACTACAAGGCAACAGACAAGCTTCGAGAGTGAGAAACAGAGTTGATCTCAAAGGGGAGGGCGTAAACCCCAGAAAGAGCGCTTGCGCGTAAGTGGACGTGTTGAATACAATCAGCGCGAAAGATGCCATTCTTGGATCATTATTTTAAGCTTAACAAAGGATTCATGTTAATTTATCTACGAAACTTAGACAGGTTAAAGATACATATGAATTAGACAATATATTCAGTGGTATTACTGACTAGCAGCCTATCTTATTACGTTTAGACACAGTTTCGTACAGAATACAGCGTTTTTTCTTGCCGAGAACTCCCTGCGGACCTAT
Source organism: Agarophyton chilense (assembly GCA_030374765.1). Classification (NCBI taxonomy): domain Eukaryota; phylum Rhodophyta; class Florideophyceae; order Gracilariales; family Gracilariaceae; genus Agarophyton; species Agarophyton chilense. The sequence continues at coordinate 545,153 of JARGXX010000016.1, forward strand.
AGACGATTTGTTTCCAGTTTTCGTCTTAACGCTTCTCTCTGACTACCAATAACGTACATGGGCAATCGTCTTCGAGTAGAGATAAGTGTGGGAGTAGAGTGAGGTTTGGGAGTAGAGTTGAGTTCGATCTTTAAGATAACTGCTTTTCTTATGGGTTGCTCTATGTCAATCTTTCCTGTAGTACATTTCAACATCAGGAGAGGCGTGAGAGGCGGTGACAGAAAATTTTTCATGCAGGTTTTCCAAAAATTCTGCTGTGAAAAGGTTTTGGATAATTAATAGTAGGAGATGACATTGTTTTTCTTTCCCATTCTTTTCACGCCTCTCTGAATCTTAAGAACTAGCCGTCCTAGACAAATGTGTCTTTTCACAAGCCAGTTCTAATTTACCAACGCTACAAACTACTTTCAAAGCTTTTCCTCAACATATGTAAACTGTCAAACGCGTGCAAAGTACGCTACGGAGCCACTCGTCTCCAACTACTAAAGCACATGTTTGTGTGTGTGTGTGTGTGTGTGTCGCTGCGTGTGATACGAATGGGCCACTTGGCCGCGGAACAAGAGTGCCATGGCATAGGATTGGTCAACAGCGACACACGTGTAACATTTGACCAATAGCGTGCCGTCGCACTAGGCTGTGCGGAAGAACAGTGCTGAGGGTGACACGTGTGTATTATTTGACCAATCGCGTGCCGTTGCACACCTTGCTCCGGGACAACTCCAAGAGCAGGGTTTTCTACCCTGCTCCGGGACAACTCCAAGAGCAGAGTTTCCCCACCCCGCTCCGGAACGAGTCCAAGAGCAGGGTTTCGCACCCCGCTCCAAGACAAGTCCAAGAGCAGGGGTTTTCCACCCCGCTCCAGGAGAAGTGCAGAGAGCAGGGTTTCTCACACACCGCGTATGACTGCAATGACGCCTCATTGCGCGCCCACTACTGGGCACACAGTTGCGCAAACTTTCGGTGCTAGGAGAAATTTAGATGGGGACGCGGTGAGACGTCCACAGGCACCAACGTGGTCTTTTGACGCTATCATGCCGACCGTACCTTCAACCGATGCAGCCGAAGCTCGCAGAAGGCAATAGTGCGAGCGTGCTGCTGTACAACGAAGAGCTGAAACTTCAGAACAGGCCAAAGAACGCAGTCGTTGCAACTAGGCACATAATTGCGCACATAGGCGCTGCGAGCCAAGTCCAAAGAGCACGGTTTGTCACACAGAGCACGGTTTCTTACAGAGCACGGTTTTTTACACGTCGCGTATGAGTGCAACGGCGCCTTATTGCGCCCTTATCGCTGGACTCATCACCGCGCTCATGGGCCCTACGAGGTTGAGTTTAAACGGTGTGTGTGAGTTTGGACGAGGTACGCCATGACACGTCCACAGACACCAACCGGATTCCTTGCGCAATTTTGCCGAACGTACCTTCAATCGATGCAGATGAAGTTCTGAGAAGACAACAGGGTGGACACGCATCTGTGAGACGGCGACATGAAACGGCAGGACAGACTGACAAGCGCAGGTGGCGCAATGCAGAGAGAGCCAGGGAACAAGAGGCAAATAACACCACTGCAATGCGACATACAAGATTTGAGAATGAAAAACAGCGTCATTTTCAAAGTAGAGAGCGTAAAACACAGAAAGAGCGCTGGCGCGTAAGTGGAAATTTTGGAATGCACTCACCGCGAGGGCTGCCTTTCTTGATCATTATCCTAAGCTGAAAAAAGGATTCATGTTAATGGTTCTGCAAAACTGGGACCCTTCGAAGGAACATATGAATGGGGCAATATATGTAGTGGAACGAATGACAAGCAGCTTCTCTTCTTACGGTTAGCCACAAGTTCGTACAATGGACAGCGTTTTGCTTGCCGAGAATGCTTTGCAAGCCTATATACGATACGATTCCAGTTCCCGTTTTAACGCCCACGCAGTTTCCAGTAAAGATTTGCTTCGCACTGACTACCAAAAACGTACAGGAGCGATGTTTTGAGAGTAGAGTTGGGTTCGACCTACGAGAACTGCTTTTCTCACTGCTTGCTCTATATTGCTCTCTCCCGTACTACAAACCCTTCCAAGGTCAAAGTATGTGTCGGCAACAGCGATAGAAACACATGTGATGTAGTTTTTCGAAAAGATTTTTGTGAAAAGTGGTTGGATGATTAAAACTAGAGAAGAAATTTGTTTTTTTTGCATTCCTTTTAAACCTTTTTTAATTTTATGCATTAGCCATACTCAAAAATGTTGCTTTCAAAAGCCAGTCCTGAACAACAATTGCTACGAACTACTGTAAAAGCTTTTTCTCAACATATGTAAACTGTCGAAAGCGTGCAAAGCACGCTACGGAGCCACTCGTTCTAACTACTAACGCACATACTTGTGTGTGTGTGTGTGTGTGTGTGTGTGTGTGTGTGTGTGTGTGTCGCTGCGTGTGATACGAATGGGCCACTTGGCCGCGGAACAAGAGTGCCATGGCATAGGATTGGTCAACAGCGACACACGTGTAACAAGTGACCAATAGTGTGCCGTGGCACTAGGCTGTGTGGAAGAACAGTGCTGAGGGTGACACGTGTGTAACATTTGACCAATTGCGTGCCGTTGCACACCTTGCTCCGGGACAACTCCAAGAGCAGGGTTTTCTACCCTGCTCCGGGACAAATTTAAAAGCAGCGTTTCTCCACCCCGCTCCGGAACGAGTACAAGAGAAGGGTTTGTCACCCCGCTCCAGAACGTGCTCAAGAGCAGGTTTTTACACCCCGCTGCAAGAGAAGTGCAGAGAGCAGGGTTTCTCACACACCGCGTATGACTGCAATGACGCCTCATTGCGCGCCCACTACTGGGCACACAGTTGCGAACACTTTTGGTACTAGGAAAAATTTAGATGGGAACGCGGTGAGGCGTCCACAGGCACCAACGTGGTCTTTTGAGGCGCGCATGACAAATAAACACCGACTGCGTTTCAGTGCAATGACGTCTAACTGCGCTCCTACCGCTGGGCACACAATTGCGCACGTAGGCGCTGCGAGCCAAGTCAAAAATGTACAGTTTCTCACACAAAGCATGGATTTTCACACAAAGCACGGTTTTTCACATCTTGCGTATGATTGAAACGGCGCCTCATTGCGCGCTTACCGCTGGGCTCATCATTGCGCTCAGGAGCGCTGCAAGGGTGAGCTTACTGGGTGTGAATGAGTTTGAACGAGATACGCCATGACACGTCCACGCACACAAACCGGACTCCTTGCCCAATTATGCCGAACATACCGTCAATCGATGCAATTGAAGTTTTGAGAAGACAAAAGCGTGACCACGCAGCTGTGAGACGAAGAAATGAAACGACAAAATAGACTGAAAAGCGCAGGTGACGCAATGGAAAGAGAGACAGGAAAGAAGGGCCACATAAGACCACTACAAGGCAACAGACAAGCTTCGAGAGTGAGAAACAGAGTTGATCTCAAAGGGGAGGGCGTAAACCCCAGAAAGAGCGCTTGCGCGTAAGTGGACGTGTTGAATACAATCAGCGCGAAAGATGCCATTCTTGGATCATTATTTTAAGCTTAACAAAGGATTCATGTTAATTTATCTACGAAACTTAGACAGGTTAAAGATACATATGAATTAGACAATATATTCAGTGGTATTACTGACTAGCAGCCTATCTTATTACGTTTAGACACAGTTTCGTACAGAATACAGCGTTTTTTCTTGCCGAGAACTCCCTGCGGACCTATAGACGATTTGTTTCCAGTTTTCGTCTTAACGCTTCTCTCTGACTACCAATAACGTACATGGGCAATCGTCTTCGAGTAGAGATAAGTGTGGGAGTAGAGTGAGGTTTGGGAGTAGAGTTGAGTTCGATCTTTAAGATAACTGCTTTTCTTATGGGTTGCTCTATGTCAATCTTTCCTGTAGTACATTTCAACATCAGGAGAGGCGTGAGAGGCGGTGACAGAAAATTTTTCATGCAGGTTTTCCAAAAATTCTGCTGTGAAAAGGTTTTGGATAATTAATAGTAGGAGATGACATTGTTTTTCTTTCCCATTCTTTTCACGCCTCTCTGAATCTTAAGAACTAGCCGTCCTAGACAAATGTGTCTTTTCACAAGCCAGTTCTAATTTACCAACGCTACAAACTACTTTCAAAGCTTTTCCTCAACATATGTAAACTGTCAAACGCGTGCAAAGTACGCTACGGAGCCACTCGTCTCCAACTACTAAAGCACATGTTTGTGTGTGTGTGTGTGTGTGTGTCGCTGCGTGTGATACGAATGGGCCACTTGGCCGCGGAACAAGAGTGCCATGGCATAGGATTGGTCAACAGCGACACACGTGTAACATTTGACCAATAGCGTGCCGTCGCACTAGGCTGTGCGGAAGAACAGTGCTGAGGGTGACACGTGTGTATTATTTGACCAATCGCGTGCCGTTGCACACCTTGCTCCGGGACAACTCCAAGAGCAGGGTTTTCTACCCTGCTCCGGGACAACTCCAAGAGCAGAGTTTCCCCACCCCGCTCCGGAACGAGTCCAAGAGCAGGGTTTCGCACCCCGCTCCAAGACAAGTCCAAGAGCAGGGTTTTTCCAACCCGCTCCAGGAGAAGTGCAGAGAGCAGGCTTTCTCACACACCGCGTATGACTGCAATGACGCCTCATTGCGCGCCCACTACTGGGCACACAGTTGCGCAAACTTTCGGTGCTAGGTGAAATTTAGATGGGGACGCGGTGAGACGTCCACAGGCACCAACGTGGTCTTTTGACACTATCATGCCGACCGTACCTTCAACCGATGCAGCCGAAGCTCGCCGAAGGCAACAGTGCGAGCGTGCTGCCGTACGACTAAGAGCTGAAACTTCAGAAAAGGCCGAAGAACGCAGGCCTTGCAACCGAGAACGCGCTAGAATTCGGCGCGCACGCCAAACCGAAGACCACCGCTTCATAACACAGGCGATAGATCGGGATCTTTCGCAGAAACGAAGAGCCCAAGAATCGGAGCTACAACAGATGACCAGACTTGACGCCCTACATGCTACATCCCAGGCAGCAAGAGCACAGGGAACCACACCTGTTCGATCAACACGCCGAGCTGCCTATTGCTCTGATATGCGTGATGTTAGTACATAAGCACCAACGTTGTCTTTTGACGCTATCATGCCGACCGTACCTTGCACCGATGCAGCCGAAGCTCGCGGAAGGCAACAGTGCGAGCGTGCTGCTGTACGACGAAGAGCTGAAACTTCAGAACAGGCTGTAGGACAATGCCCCCAAGGGGGAAAACCCACGAAGACGTCCGGATCTTCCTCTCACGAGGTAACCGGCGCGGTAGAGCCCTCCCAGGGATCGACGCGCAATGCCGGGTGTAAGCCGGAGCTGAACCGTCGCGACGGGCGCAGGGAGGCTGAAAGAAGCCGAGAATATCCGCCGAAGCGGTGCTTGCGTATCCTCTGAGGAGGCAAAACCCACGAGAGTGGGGACCACGACAGGTGTCAGTGCGAGCCGCAAGAGCGGGAATTGCCCAATGAAGGGGAGGAAAAGGGAAGGAAAATGGGAACGGAGGCAAGAGGGCGAGGTTGACCACGAGTCGCAAGAGGAGACTCGGGAATAGCCGGCACTGCCGGGTGTAGCAAACCGTATACACGGGCGGAACCACGAAAGTGGGAATAGATACCCAACACACGAAGGCTGCTTGAACGTCCAAGGGGGTTGGGAAGCCGTGCACCACGGGAAATCCCTCCGTAAGGAGTTTTATATCCGCGCAGGCGGTTCGACCCAGAGCCAAGATCTGGAAGACCAAGATCACCCTTGTTGGGCAGACTTTACTGGACCGGCGGCCGCGAGGCCGGCGGCCTAAGTACTGTAGTCACCGTAGAATAGAATAAATAAAGTCTATCCTAAATAGGTAAATGTCCGTCTAATAAAAGGGGCCAATCTGGCGGCCACGTGTCGCGCGGGCGCTGCGGCCACGTGTATGGCACCCGGTCCCGCCGGTGCATCACCGGCGTTCCGGCCATCGCCGTGAAAACGGATTACTCCTACTCATAACGAGGTTGCACGCCGGAGGCTCCGGAAAAAACTTAAGTCCCGAAAAACCTCCCTGGAGGACGTTGCTCTTCATATCCCCCCCCTTAAGACAGGGCGAACACGTCGAAGAGGAAGTCGGCATGGCAGCTCGTCATGATAAGAGCGCGTCCGACACCGGGTCTCCGGAAACCAACACACCTTCACCAAGGATCCCACGCACGCCCTCCGCATCCGATTCCAACAACAGCACACCAACACGCACCATGTCCAACCCCGACCGTCATAACACATCCGCGACTCCCGCCCTTGGCGGTTCCACCGGCTTCCGGTCCGCGCCTCACCCGGGGGATGTTACCAACCGAACTCCGGCCGTCAACCTCGCGTACGAAGACCACCGTATTGGCGCCCGCTTTCGCGGACAGGCGGACCCACCGCAGTGGCCGACCTACGACGCCCTTGTGGGTGCAAATCCGAGAACTCGGCATGGATCCGCGAGGTTGCGGTATGCGCCTTGGTTTCAGCCATTGGCTGTCCGCGACGAGGATTTGATCCAATCCTACACCGATAATTCGGAGATGCTCCCGAGCGACCTGCCCGGCGTGGTGACCCTGTCCTGGGATTGGCGTAATCGTATCGCCATCCCGGTACACCACATACTCCGCCGACGCGGTGAATCCTCTGCGGAGTCTCAAGCCGCGCTTGTGCGGATCGCTTATTTCAGGCACCATCGGGCGCCTTTCGAGTTCCTGATACCGCCAGAGATCGAATTCGACGTCCACCTTTACCGCACTCGCGGGGAAATGTCGTACTGTGACCGTCTTAACGGATTGGAAACCCTCGCTTGGAGGGGCACACCGATCGCTCGGCAAGAAGCCCTTTGCTGGGCACGACCGATTCTTCGGGCAGAGTTCTGCTACCAACCGCGGCAGTCGCGCTCGAACTTCCTTCATAACTTCATCCGCGATGAGCGGCGTTGGCGGGCCCGGACCGGGTATTTCGTACCGTACCAAAACACGGAGATTGAGCCCATCGCGCCTGCTCACCGACGTGGTCGGTACGTCAGTCTCCCAGACTGGTGGTCCTCCTTGGAGGCGTGCTGGGGTTGCTTCGTTGAGCTGCCCCCAGTAGTCACCTATGTAGGGTCGTCGTTCTTGAACGATCCCCAGTCGGGGTGGTGGTCCGTCGTGGTAAGCGAATGGGCCGTCCGCACTGCGGCTTTTATCCTCGCTGAGGCGTACGACCAATACCGATTGTGGTACGTGCCACCGCGTGTGCGGGCTGCGATCCGTCGTTTGGGCATGCGCATCCCCCTCAGGGGCGAGGCGAACGAAGAAGAGATGCTGGGCCTCCTCGACTTTGTGGAGGGGGTCCAGTGGGATGAGGTCCCGCTGGAGAACTCCCAACGCATTCAACCGCGTCGCAGGTCTGGCCCCGGACTCGGGAGGAATACCGCGCTAGCGGGGGATTTCGTCTACTTCGACCCCTGGGAGTACCACGAGATCAGCCGCGAGGAAGCGGAAGCCAACCGGCATTCGCCGCGTGAAGTCCCGGCCGACCACCCGCGAGGGTATGTCGACTCGAGCGACTATTACCGCGACTATGCGGATGGTGACCCGATGGTCGACAACGAACCGGAGGATCCGGGTTACGCTCCGATGGAGGATGACGGGTCCGGCGAGGCCGGTGAGGAGTCCGTTGAATACGGTGGTGCGGCTCCGTCCGGGGCTACTGATGCCGTGCGAACGGATTCCTATCCGACTCCATCGGTGGCGGGCCCGCCCGCAACCGTCGCTGGCGCGGAGCGGGGCGAGGTCATCGCGCGCTTCCTTCGGGAGGTGGGGCTTCGCCCTTCCGAGATCTCGGGTGATGTGGCCGCCATGTGGGATGCCTTAGCCAACCGCCTGGGCGGAGGTCCACCTCGTGCGGAGGAATGACCGGAGCTTCCCGTAGAATGTAGGGCGGCGCCCCTAGGGCGCCCTTGCCATTAGTGAGAAATAAAAGAAGAGGGTCGCCTTTCCGACGCCCTTTCCCAAGTCCACTTCTTTCTTTCCGGAGTACCGGCCTTCAACCGGGGTTCCGGCGTTGCAGGGAACCAGCCTAGCTGTGAGTCCCGTGGTTAACGGTGGCCGCTTCTCGCGCGGACCAGGTTACTGGCACGACCACCAACGAGGTTGGGATAGTATGAGCGGTTGCTTCCTTCCCCGTGTTGGGGCATGGACGGAGATGGCGCGTGGCGCCATCAGCCATTCCATTCCGTGTTCACGGTTTATCTTTCTTGGGCGTTTACCAGCGTGGCTGGGAGTGCGGTCCCCGCAAGGCGGTGGTATCGCATTACCGCAGAGCGCGGGAGGTGCTCGATGGGCTCCGGGGTGTCCCACTCCGGCCCGTATCCGTACCAGCGGGTCCGGTACTGGAGCACCCCGTGCCCATCGTAGCTATGTCCGACGATTCGGTCGAGGACGTACTCCTGCACGTAAACTTGCCGGCCTTGCGGGGTGGTGGTGACCCAAGCCTCAGCGCCGCGTGGTGCTGGGCTCGTCGTCGCCTGTTCCGGGTCACCCGGTTTGTCATTCCGCTCTGCGGTTGTTGCCGGGTTGCCGAGGCGGCCGTACCGCTTCGCGGAAGTTGCCGGCGCGGCCGGCTTGTGTTTCCGCTGGGCGGTAGGGGCTTCCCTGAAGTCCGCTCTTACCGCGAGTTTGCGGGGGTCCTTCCGTCTTGGTGACGGTTCGCCGGAGGCCTCCGCTTGATTTGCGGCATGCGGCGTTCCCATTGGTGGGCAGTTTCCGCCGTGCAGTGCGCCGCGGGCGGTGAGTGGTTCACCGTCCCGGCGGTCCGCCTCCGCGGGGTGGCTATCAGCCAATGACCGGGATGCCGGGTGCCCATTGGTCCGATCTCCCGCCCGGGTCACGTGACCTTGAGAACGGGTGGTCGGGCCGTCGCGGACGGTTGGCTCCGATTGTTCGGCAAGGGAGGCGGTTTTCGACTTGTCGTCGCGCCCCTTTTCCCCCATGGGGTTCGTACCGTTCTCAACGGAGTGGCTCGCTAGACCTGCTTGCGCAGCGCCCGCCGGAGTACCGTTGTCGACCGAAACGCTCGGTGTGCGACCGCGAATGCGCGGGGAGCCCTTAGTTACTTCCACGCGATGCGGAGCGTCCGTAGGGTCTCGCTTCCCGGCTTCGGGTCTTCGAGCGCCTTGGTTCCCCTTGCGGGGTTGCGTGGCGGTCGGATTGACCGCCGCGTCCCGCGGGAGCGGAGTAACGTCCGGCGACGATGCTGGATGCCCGCTCGGGGGCCTTGCCCGGGGTGTCCGGTTAAACTTCCGTTGCGACGGCGATGCTTCCGCGATTGAGCGGGTCCCCTCCCCCTCCTTAGACGTAGCGATGGGTGATGGTGGGCTAACCGCATGGCGGGTATAAATACCGCTGCGCGGCGCCCGTAAGGGTAGCTGGCCGCGAGGGCCAGGTGTTTCCGGCATTGCCGGTGGTTTCGATAAAGTCGGTATATCGGAGAGACCCCGTGAAGGGTGCGGTACCACGGCGGGGCGTGGTGCCACCGTTGTACCCGTGGTATCCGAGGCCGTTTCGACGGGGGCTGATGCGGTTTCCGCCTGCGGCGTAAACGAACGCCCAGTGCGTAACGAAGGCGTTCGCAACCGTGAAAGCGGTGATCTTCCGTAAAGGTACGGTGCGCACCAGCTTCGAAAAGCGGTCAGTGATAACCAAGAGGAACTTGTTTCCCTTGCGCGTCTTGAGTAGAGGCCCGAGAATGTCGATTGCGACAAACTCGAGGGGCGCCCTTGCGGGGAAAAGCTTCATCCGTTTGGAGTGCTTCCGGAGTTTCACCCGGTTCTTTGCGCATTGGGTGCAGAACTGCACCGTAGCGTAGCAATCAACCGCCATAGCGGGCCAATAAAAGTCCCTTCGCAGGGTTAGATAAAGTTTTCTCCCACCGGAGTGAGGGTCGGGTAGTGTGAGAGGTGGAGCACCCTGGTTTGCAGGGTGTGGGGGACCACGATCTGGGATCGGTGGTCCACCGTCCGGACGAGGTAACCGATGTCGTTTACCTCGAACGGGAGATCCTCTCCACCGTTTAGGCGGGCCCGTATGCGCGTGCAGAACGGGTCGCCGAACTGTTCTCGGATCATCTCCTCGGTGGAGATGGGTACAAAGGTCCCGGGTACGGGTGTTTCATTCTCGCGCGCTGCGAGTAGCTCATCCATTTCCATGGTGTCTTCCCCGGTTTCGGGCCAATCCGACTCCGTCGGTGTTTCCCCTTCCAAGGTAAAGCACGGGATCTCGTCGACCTCCGGGTCGGCAAGTGCTTCGCCTGTCGTAGGTAATCGAGAGAGGGCGTCTGCTTGGGTGTTCTGGACACCCTTTTTGTAGACGACCTCGAAGTCGAATTCCGCTAAGCGGAGGCGCCACCGCATTAAGCGGCCAGAAGAATCTGCGATGTTCAGCAGCCACCTCAACGAGGCATGGTCCGTGTACACGGTGAAATGAACGCCCATGAGGTATGGGCGCAGAATGGATAGCGCCCAGACCACTGCGAGGCACTCCTTCTCGGTGACCGAGTAGTTGCGCTCGTGGACGTTCAGCGTGCGGGACCAATAGCCAATTGGTTTGCGTTCCCCCTCGGGGGTGGTTTGGAACAGTGCGCAGCCCACCTGGTGGTCGCTGGCGTCGGTGTCGATGGAGTAGGGAAGCCCAAGTTTGGGCAAGGATAGGATGGGAGCTGTCGTAACTGCCTTAATCAAGGAGCGAAAAGATTCCAACTGATCGGTGGTGAATGGCGCCAGCTTCGGTGGCTGGCCCTTCCGCAGTAGCGTGTTTAGCGGAGCGGCGGTATCCGAGAAACTCGGTATAAACCGTCGATAGACGTTGACCAGACCTAAAAAGGATCGGAGCTCCGTTTGAGTACGGGGCTCCTTCGCCTCGCAGAGGGACTTGATACGAACTTGTTCGATCATTAACCGTCCTGGACGGATGACGTGCCCGAGATACTTCACCGTATCGGTGAAGAACTCGCACTTCCTCAACTTGAGGGTTATTCCTGCGTCTCGCAGTACGGTCATCACGTCCCGCACGTGGGTCAGGTGATCGTCCAGGTTTCTGGAAAAGACAATGATGTCGTCCAAGTAGACAAGGCACGTGCGCCACTTGAAACGCGACATCAGTATGTCTATCGCCCTTTGAAAGGTGGCCGGTGCATTGGTTAAACCAAACGGCATCCGCTTGAAGCGGTAGGAACCCGAGTGGCAAACAAACGCGGTTTTGTCTCGGTCCTCTTCCCGGACTGGGACTTGCCAGTAGCCCCAGTTAGCATCCAGAGCCGTAAACACGGTAGCGTCCCCGAGCGAGTCTATACACTCGTCCATGCGCGGAATCGGGCAGGTGTCCCTCACGGTGACGGCATTGAGGCGGCGGTAGTCAACGCAAAACCGCCACGTGCCGTCAGCCTTGAGGGCCAGCACCACCGGTGAAGCCCAAGGAGATTGGGCGGGCTCGATGACTCCAGCACGGAGCATCTTGTCCACCTGAAATTCTTCCTCCCCCCGAGCTTTCGGTCCCGCCCTGTAAGGGGGTTGTGCAACCGGACGTGCGTCCGGTAGCAAGTCTATCCGATGTTCGGTTGTATTGATCTCACCCAGTGAGCCGTCCCACATTGTGGTAAATTCGCGTAGCATTCCGCGTAAGCGGTCCCGGTGTGAGACCGGTACATGACTCAGGTCCAGGTCCTCGAGGGCCTTGATCAAGTCTATCTTATCGTAGATCGTGGGCTGTGCCCTGGTGTCAGGTGTGGGAACCGACGAGGTCGGAAATGCATCCGTCTTGACGGTTTTATCGAGCGCCAACTGCTGTGCCTCCCCGGAGGTTTCTGCACCGGATACCGGGAGACCATCCTCGGTAGAGGGAGTTATTCCGAGTACTTCGGCAGCCGTCACCTTTGTAGGGAGCATCGCGAGCGGGTGTGGCGTCACAGACCCAACGACTTGGTTCTTTGCCAGCGTCTGGGGAGCCTTTCCCAGATTGGCAACCAACACCCTGAAAGGGGAATTCGGCGTGACTTGCACGATTCCGTTCGCAACGGTTAGCTGAAATTTCTCGTACAACGAGGGCAAGGGCTGAACAACCCGAAGACCGTGTTGACGGGAATTGACTGAAACCATAACCTGGCTCTCCGGGGGTATGGTGACTGACGAGGCAACGCGTAACTTCGTAGAATCACGGTTCGCCGGTGTGGGTTCCTGCGCAGCAGGTAGAGGAACGTGTTTCCTCGATGCCCGCTTCAGCGGTTGACGAACAATGGGGACGGTCGATCCGTCCTCAAGTTCCACCTGCTTAAGGCGTGGGCGGATGGCGTCGACAAACCTGTCGCAGTAGTCACATCCCAGTATAACTGGCGCGGCCAGCGAGCGGCACACAATAAAAGTTAGTTTAACCACCATCCGCCCTAGCCTGACGACCAGGTCGATCACACCAGCCGTTTTCAACGGGTTGTTATTGGCGTCCGACACGTCGGGTACCGTTTCAGAACGGATAAGTAACCGCAATGGCGGGGGTAAAACCGATTCCACAATAAAGTTCGGCCCAGCACCTGTATCTAGGACAGTGAGATGTCTCACTATAAACTGCGTGTGCAGACCAAGGTCAGCGTAAACCTTGTAGTTACGCTTGGCCATTACCGAGACTCTATCCGGGATCCGGTTATTTCTAATCCGTATCCACGGTCGACGCAAAACACCGAGGTGTTTAGAGTCCGCGTCTGCGGTGTCCTTCCTTGTCAGGATTTTCACCGGGGAGCGAGGCATCGGCGCCTCGGGCGTCGTCAGCCTCAACTCTGAGGACGCCTCTCCCGAAGGGGAGACTCCCTCTATTCTTTTCCCTATACAGGGTCCTGGTCGGGCGAAGGCCCGACTTCCTCGGCAACGAGTGCATGATTCCGTTGCACGGTAGCTACCGCAGGAGCGGGTTGAGATCCACCAGCGTGGTTTGGCGCTGGTGCGGCGCGTGCCGGCTGAGCCGGTTTGTACCGAGAATTCGGAGTGTGAGCCAATGCGTTGGGGAAGTCCGTCTTCGCGCGGAGATATGACGTGAGTGGCACGGAGCCCTTCTCCTGCGGGGAGAGGGCTTCGTAATTATCCACCACTCGCGCCATATCGCGTAGCGATAAAAGGCATTGCGGGGAGGTGTGCCCGCGCTCGTAGCACAAGTGGCACACCAACGTCACTCCCGCGTTTCGCGGTACGGAATTCCGAGCATCGGTGTATCTTCCGGGTTCCCGGTTTCCAACCCATCCAGGGCGCTGACTTCGTGTCATTCCGTTCGAGTACGGCATACGGGGGGCCGGAGTGCGGCGGTCATTAAGATAAAAGACCTGCCCGTTCTCCGTGTCCCTTGCGGTTGAGTCAACCGAGCCATCCGTCGTAGACGGTAATTCCGTTGTCGGAATAGATAAGCCATCGTGATGGATGACATTCATATTGTCATAACTCTGTTTGGGGATGCCATCCGTCGCAAATAACGGTGAAGAAGAGTCCGACTCAAGCAGCAGAGCCTTAGCGGCCTTCGACCGGGTTCCCGGATTGCGTGCCCGTAGTGCATCTCCCTCTGCGCGGGCAAACTGTACGAGTTAAAGGTAGGTTACCTTCGGCTCTTGTTCCCTGTAACAGGCGACAAGAGTCTTGATGGCTGGATCCAAGGCATCAAGGAACATCGTACAGCGTTCCCCAGCGGGGTATACATTACCACAACGGTGGAAAGCCTTATTCAGGCGTACCGAGTAATCGGTCTCGAGCTCGCCGGAGCGTTGTCGAGTGTCTCGCAAAGCGAGTATCGCCGCTTGTATCGCGGTGTTGGTTGCGTAGGAACGCAGGAGGTACTGCACGGCCTCGGGCCAGCAGGTCACACCTCCTTCGGAGGCTCGCGACGAGCCCCGAACCGACAAAAACTGATCTTCAACGACACCCCGTAGAAAGTAGGGTAGCGCCACGTAGGCTTGTCCTTCGTTCATTCCGAGTATATCGGCTTCCGCTACAAAGCGGTGTAGGAAATCCAAGACCAGAATTGGATCATCCCCAGTAAACGACTGGTTACGAAGTGAAAGCTGCATCCGCTTGATGCAGTCTTTCACTTTACCCGTGTCACGCGGTGTCCGACCTAAAGAGGAATCTTCTAGCCGGTAATACCGGTAGGACAGGAGTGTCCTGTACAGAGGGTTGGTGGGCTTCAAGGGTTTGAGGCCCGGATGTCGCCGACCCTTGGGGCGCGACCGGATGGCCCCGTAGGTGGCAGAGGACCGCTTTGAGCGGGAAGAGCGCCCATAAAGATCCTTTGGGTCATCGCTCACCGACGAATCGGAACTCTCCGAGTCACTCGGTTTACCGTCCGACTCAGATGATGAGTCGGACGGGTGTCCGTACTTACGGTTAGAATCCCGGTTCTTCTGGCTCTTCCGGTTCCGCGACTGGGTCTCTCGATGAGAGACAACCGGTCTAGCCGCGTTCGCGGGCAAGGTTAACGTCCTCTCGATCGACTCAAGTCGGCTTCGGAGACGCTCGAAGCGATTCTCCATACCTTCTGCGAAGGAAGACGGAGCGCCAAAACACTCGAGTAGTGTATTGACGTCCGACCGCAATACGCGGATATCCTCGGCTAACTCACTTGTAGGGGGGTTAGCGAGGCTTCCTCGTAAAGAGGTGAATTCCCTCGAGAGGGTATTGTGAGCAGCCCGCAGGGAGCGGAGCTGCTCTTCCAAGCGTACAATCCGCGCTTGGTCGACCAACCGCGGAGGCGGAGAAACCACCGTTGCGACGGTCGTTAACCCGGAATCGGGCTGCGGGTCTTCAGTGCCGGTGACCGGTATCTCCCGGGAATCCGGTGTTGGAGCCAGGGCCTGTGGAACATCAGTGCCCCTGGCATCACCGCTTTGGCGGAAACGGCTGCGTGTTGCAGGACGCTCCATGCTAGGCGGTTTCCTTGGCATTGGCCACACCGTCTCGACGGAAGAATAGAAAGCAAACCGGTGAGACCGGAGAAAACCCGTTAAACGGGAAACAACCTCAGAGAGGACACAAGCGGTCTTGACTTCTAAGTCGGGAGACCAATTTGTCGGACAATGACCCCAAGGGGGAAAACCCACGAAGACGTCCGGATCTTCCTCTCACGAGGTAACCGGCGCGGTAGAGCCCTCCCAGGGATCGGCGCGCAATGCCGGGTGTAAGCCGGAGCTGAACCGTCGCGACGGGCGCAGGGAGGCTGAAAGAAGCCGAGAGTATCCGCCGAAGCGGTGCTTGCGTATCCTCTGAGGAGGCAAAACCCACGAGAGTGGCGAGCACGACAGGTGTCAGTGCGAGCCGCAAGAGCGGGAATTGCCCAATGAAGGGGAGGAAAAGGGAAGGAAAATGGGAACGGAGGCAAAAGGGCGAGGTTGACCACGAGTCGCAAGAGGAGACTCGGGAATAGCCGGCACTGCCGGGTGTAGCAAACCGTATACACGGGCGGAACCACGAAAGTGGGAATAGATACCCAACACACGAAGGCTGCTTGAACGTCCAAGGGGGTTGGGAAGCCGTGCACCACGGGAAATCCCTCCGTAAGGAGTTTTATATCCGCGCAGGCGGTTCGACCCAGAGCCAAGATCTGGAAGACCAAGATCACCCTTGTTGGGCAGACTTTACTGGACCGGCGGCCGCGAGGCCGGCGGCCTAAGTACTGTAGTCACCGTAGAATAGAATAAATAAAGTCTATCCTAAATAGCTAAATGTCCGTCTAATAAAAGGGGCCAATCTGGCGGCCACGTGTCGCGCGGGCGCTGCGGCCACGTGTATGGCACCCGGTCCCGCCGGTGCATCACCGGCGTTCCGGCCATCGCCGTGAAAACGGATTACTCCTACTCATAACGAGGTTGCACGCCGGAGGCTCCCGAAAAAACTTAAGTCCCGAAAACCCTCCCTGGGGGATGTTGCTCTTCACAGGCCGAAGAACGCAGGCGTCGCAACCGAGAACGCGCTAGAATTACGCGCGCATGGCAAACCAACACACACTGCGTTTGAGTGAAATGGCGACTCACCGCGCGTTTACAGCTGACCACACAATTGCGCCCGTGGTCGCTGCGAGCCAAGTCAAAAAAGTACGGTTTCTCACACAAAGCAAGGTTTTTCACACAAAGCACGATTTGTCACACAAAGCACGGTTTTTCACATCTTGCGTATGATTGAAACGGCGCCTCATTGGCGCTTACCGCTGGGCTCATCATTGCGCTCAGGAGCGCTGCAAGGGTGAGCTTACTGGGTGTGAAAGAGTTTGAACGAGATACGCCATGACACGTCCACGCACACAAACCGAACTCCTTGCCCAATTCTGCCGAACATACAGTCAATCAATGCAACTGAAGTTTTGAGAAGACAATAGCGTGGCCACGCAGCTGTAAGACGAAAAAATGAATCGGTTGTACAGACTGAAAAGCGCAGGTGACGCAATGGAAAGAGAGACAGGAAAGAAGGGCCACATAAGACCACTACAAGGCGACAGACAAGATTCGAGAGTGCAAAACAAAGTTGACCTCAAAGTGGAGAGCGTAAACCCCAGAAAGAGCGCTCGCACGTAAGTGGAGGTGTAAAATACACTCACCGCCAAAACGGCCATACTTGATCATTATTTTAAGCTGAAGAAAGGATTCATGTTAATTTTTCTACGAAACTTGGACATTTTAAAGAGCTTTATGAATGGGGAAATAGATGAATTAGATGGGATGACAGCTAGCTTATTTTCTTTCTGTTAGCTACAAGTTGGTACAATGGACAGCGTTTTTGCATGCTGAGAATTCCCTGCGGACCTATAGACGATTCGTTTTCAGTTTTCGTCTTAAGGCTTCGCCCTGACTACCAATAATGTACAGGGACAATCGTGTTCGAGTAGTGTTAAGTGTGGGAGTAGAGTGGAGTTTTGGAGTAGGGTTGAGTTCGATCTTTAAGATAACTGCTTTTCTCATGGCTTGATCTATGTCACTCTTTCCCGTAGTACATTTCAACATCAGAATATGCGTGAGAGGCGGTGATAGAAAATATCTCATGCAGGCTTTCCAGAACTTTTGCTGTGAAAATGTTTTGGATAATTAATCGTAGAGGATGAAATTGTTTTTCTTTCCCACTCTTACAATGCCTTTCTGAATTTGATGAACTAGCCGTCCTAAAAACATTTGTCTTTTTACAAGCCAGTTCTAAATTACAAACGCTACAAACTACTTTTAAATCTTTTTCTCAACATATGTAAACTGTCAAACGCGTGCAAAGCACGCTACGGAGCCACTCGTCTCTAACTACTAAAGCACATGTTTGTGTGTGTGTGTGTCGCTGCGTGTGATACGAATGGGCCACTTGGCCGCGGAACAAGAGTGCCACGGCATGGGACTTGTCAACGGTGACACACGTGTAACAGAGACCAATAGCGTGCCGTGGCACTAGGCTGGGCGGCGGAACAGGAGTGCCACGTCGCAGGAGTCAAGGACGGAGACAAGTGTACTCGCGCTCGCCAATGGCGTGCCGTTGCACTCGCGCGGGCGGCGGAACCAAGAGTGCCACGGCACGTGATTGGAGGATGTCGACACGTGTGGGAAAGTGGGCCAATGGCATGCCGTAGCACTCCCCGCAGGCTGAGGAATATTCGTGCAAGCGACACGTGTGCACTCGCGCGGTCAAGGTAGATGTGTGCAGTGCAACACGAATATTACGCTACAAATGCATGTTTTCACAGACAACACCGTGCAAAGCACGGATCGGAGCCACTCGTAATACATATAATTTTGGAACGCCCAGGTGTACACGGTGCACTCTGTCGGCCGACGAAATCAGGTGTCGTTGAAAGTGTTGGAGGCGTTTATGGGCTACGCGGTAGAGAGTCACAGAAATGGAGAAAGGCAGTATGTGGATGAGACGGTGATGCATCTTGCGAGACTTGATGCATGGATTGGATGTGTGGTGACCACGATGGATAGAGACGTTGGGCAAGGAGGCCAAAGGCAACTTTTGTTCTCGACGCTGTTTGGGAGGTTTCTGCCACTGGCTGTTGAGGACATATTGAGGGTTGCCTGGAACATAGTGAAGGATGAGTATGCTGAGGAGTTTGAGAATGATGGATTCTGTGGAGGGAATCGTAGAGATGTGAGTGGGAATAAGGAGAGAATCGCGACGGTTGGGCTATGGATACCGTCGAGAGAGAAAATCTATCTGGCGATAAGGGAGAAGTTTTTCATGGAGAATCTCACGAGAAGACTTGGAGCGGTGTTACATTGCTATATAGCGTCATGTGAACCAGACAAACCACGGTTCAAGCGCTTAGCGTTGGGGAGTAGGCAAGGAGTGGGAGAGTGATAAGGTACGGGGGGATAAGGGGGTAAAGAGGTGGAGCAAGATGGGGGTCGGCTATGGAAGAAAAGCAGCGGTGACTATTTTATTGGATCATGTGCCTTAGGAAGTATTATTATGGGTGCCACCCAGTGGTGGTGTTGTGCCACCAGTGGTGGTGTTGGAGAAGTACGGCTTGGCAGTTGGGTCTCGGTAGAATCTGTTGAGGTAAAATCGATGGAAGCGCCAGTACAATCGAGGGGTGAAGGGGGGTGTGGGGTAGTTTTGGCGAAGTACATGAACCGGGCCGAGAATGGAAGAGGATGGTACGAGGCCGAACCAGGAGGAGACGTTGTCGGAGTTGGAAGTGTTTGAGATAGGAAGGGGGTGGGCGGTGTGGTTTTGTTCGTCGTCTGTTGCCCATCGGAGGCAGATGCAATTGAGAGAGACATCGACGTGATCCTGGGGTGGAACGAGTTCGAGGAACTGAACGAGGGCGAACTCGTTATGAGTGGAAGGGGAAGAAGGGGTGGTGAAGCGAAGAAGAGAGTTGAGCTTGCAGACCCAGGCGGTGGGAGTGGGGTTGGAGAAGCTGGAACCGGCAACGAGGATGTGGGAGAACTTTGGGGTTTTAGAGGGACCGAAGGAGGGAGCAGCGAAGATACGTTGAATGAGTGGGAGAGGGGAATCTTTGACGGCGAGCTCGTTTCGATCGGCGATGTAGTCGTCTAGGGTTGGGGTGAAGCCGCCGACGACGTATGCGGAATTGACGAATGTGAGACGGGTTTGGCGGAGAGTGGGGGAGTCCTGGCTGAGAGCTAGTGTTTCGAGTGTGAGTGTGACGAAGGAGGGGAGTGCAAGGGTTCCAATCTGTGAGATGATGGCGATAGTGTCTGGAGAGAAGAGGTCCTGAAGGGAAGAGATTGTTGAGTGGGGGTTTGCTCGAAGGAATTTGTGAGCGGTGATGAGATCGGAAAAGGAGGTGTGCTTGCCATCACGGACGAAACCTGGTTTGCGGGCTTGGAACGGAGGAGGAGGGGCATGGGAGGATGAGGTGACGGAAGGATCAGCGGAGAGAGAAATCCAATTGTTGACGGCATCGGAGCGTTTGATGGCACGGATGGGTTCGTTGTGCGCGGTGGGTCTGCGCTTGGAGGTTCGGGAGTAATGTGCTTTGAAGAGGGTATGGGCTTGTTCGAAGATGCCTGCATCGTTGAAGTGGAGACCCCCAAAACGTCGAATGTCGTCTACGATGTGATCGAGGAGGTGGAATTTGAGGGTGCCAAGGTTGGAGGTATGGTATGGACCGAGAACATCGACAGCTCTGTGCTTGAAGGAATGGATTTGGGAGGCGAGTTTGGCAAGAAGAGAAGTGGTCCATTCGGGGACGGAGTTGTAGCACATGGAGGTGAGGAGGAGGTCTGTGTACTTGGAGAAGACGGTTGTGATGGGAGCGGAATTGGCTTCGTCACAGCAGCGGTCGAAGAAGGCGCCGATGAAGGGGAAGACCATGTCGAGGGCGCGGTAGTCTTTTGCTTCTAGCATGCCGCGGACGCCGTCAGTTGTGAAGAAGCCGTTGAGGGACTGCCCGCTTTCGGAAGTAGAGAAGTCGATATGGAGGCCGGTAGCTGGGGAATGATTTTCGATGGCGGTGAGGATGAAGTTGGAGTGCTCGAGGATGGAGGTGCGGACGGAGTGGAAGGAACGGCGGGAGTTTGTGGAGCTGATGGTGGTGAAGAGGTGTTCTGATCTGAGACGTTCGATGGCGGCGAGCTTGATGAGTTTGGAAACGCCGAGGTGGAAGTTGTGGAGGGGTTCGAAGGGGAAGATGTTATATGGGGTGAGGAGGGGGGTGATGTTGAAAAGGGGGTAAGACTCGAAGAGGTAGGGGTATTTTGCGAGGGAGAGGGAGTGGAGTGCTTGGAGAGCTTGTTCCTTGAAGTTGCGCGAGACTCTTGGCTTGCGGGCGAGGAGAGCTGCTTCGGAGTCCTTGAGGAGGGAGAAGTGTTTGTTGTGGGCTGCAAGGGTGAGGGGAAGAGATCGAGGGGGATGGGCGTGAGAGTGTTGGTGGAGTTGTGGGCGAGGGACAGAGCATCTGTGGCAGGGGTGCTGGGGGCGGGTGCCGTGGGAGATGGCGAGAATATCCTTCGCCTCGGGAATGTCTGCGCAGTAGCTGGCGATGATGAGGTGGCATTGACGAAGAACGCCGTCTGCGTCGCGGAAGGGGAAACCGGGGAGGGCGGAAGAGAAGAGAGGTTGAAGGAGGGAGGAGATGGTCTGCTGTACGAGTTCCATTTTTGTTTGGCGGGGGATAGAGGAGGAATGAGTGATGATATCTGCATCTGGAGAAGGAGTGATTGGGGTAAAGAAGGTGGGAAGATAGCCGAAGAGTGTGAGATTGTCGGAGATGCATTTGCGGCGAAAGGAGTCGGAGAAGTTGAGAAGGGTGATGTGGAGGGGGTAGGAGGTGATGGAAGAAGATTTGAGAGAGGTAGAGGACTTGTCGGAGTAGATTTGGACGAGGCCGATGAAGGAGTCGATACCGGTGGAGTGAGGGAGATGCCAGACGATGTTATCTTTTGTGGACTGCATGATGGCGGTCTTGAGTGCGGGGACGACTTTTGAGCCGAGGGTGGCTGCCATGGGGTGTGTGAATGCGGGGGAGCCGGAGACGGATGTTTGGGAGATGGGGTGGAAAAATGTGTTCTTGAAGTGTGCGAGGGCGAGCTGTTGTTTGAGGACATGGATTGCGTTTTTCTGGAAGAGGGTTGCGGAGAAGCGTTTGTGGGGATCGAAGATGGTGGAGGGAGCGAAACCAATGGACCTAAACTGCGGCGACAGAAAGATTCACGCTAGTTTTACCTCCATCAAAACTAGAAAAACTGCAGATATGTGCTAGTTTTCCTTCCCATACAAACTAGCACTAATGAACGAATGAAAATATTTTCGGAAATTAACACCTCCAAATTTGGATAAATTCACGGGTTTTTCGGTCATTTCAATTCGTCCTTTTTTGACCACTGAACTAGCATTCCGAGAACACTGACGTGTCCTTCAGTTCTTGTAATCCAGTTACGGCTTGTTTCAACTACAACTGGGTTTCATATTCAGCTTTTTTGGCAATGTAGTTACGACAAAGAGCTGTGCCAAGTAGGTGTGATCCTTTCCTTTTATCTGTAGTCATACACTGTATTGCAAGTGTTGGACAAGGAGGTCTCTTTTTGTAGGACAATGCCCCCAAGGGGGAAAACCTACGAAGACGTCCGGATCTTCCTCTCACGAGGTAACCGGCGCGGTAGAGCCCTCCCAGGGATCGGCACGCAATGCCGGGTGTAAGCCAGAGCCGAACCGTCGCGACGGGCGCAGGGAGGCTGAAAGAAGCCGAGAATATCCGCCGAAGCGGTGCTTGCGTATCCTCTGAGGAGGCAAAACCCACGAGAGTGGCGAGCACGACAGGTGTCAGTGCGAGCCGCAAGAGCGGGAATTGCCCAATGAAGGGGAGGAAAAGGGAAGAAAAATGGGAACGGAGGCAAGAGGGCGAGGTTGACCACGAGTCGCAAGAGGGGACTCGGGAATAGCCGGCACTGCCGGTGTAGCAAACCGTATACACGGGCGGAACCACGAAAGTGGGAATAGATACCCAACGCACGAAGGCTGCTTGAACGTCCAAGGGGGTTGGGAAGCCGTGCACCACGGGAAATCCCTCCGTAAAGAGTTGTATATCCGCGCAGGCGGTTCGACCCAGAGCCAAGATCTGGAAGACCAAGATCACCCTTGTTGGGCAGACTTTACTGGACCGGCGGCCGCGAGGCCGGCGGCCTAAGTACTGTAATCACCGTAGAATAGAATAAATAAAGTCTATCCTAAATAGCTAAATGTCCGTCTAACAAAAGGTGCTAATCTGGCGGCCACGTGTCGCGCGGGCGCTGCGGCCACGTGTATGGCACCCGGTCCCGCCGGTGCATCACCGGCGTTCCGGCCATCGCCGTGAAAACGGATTACTCCTACTCATAACGAGGTTGCACGCCGGGGGCTCCGGAAAAAACTTAAGTCCCCAAAAAACCTCCCTGGAGGACGTTGCTCTTCACTTTTATATAATAACAAGGAGTCATGTAGAACAGCACTGTAAGCATCGCAATAAGGACTGCCTATCCAAGAGCGCACAGCGTTCCAACAAAACTGCATGGCAAGCAGTTTTTGTCATCCAGTTACAGGTTTTTATCGCTCTTGGTTAGGTAGCTCTCCTTGCCATGCTTACAGTGCTGTTCTACATGACTCCACATTGTTCTATAAAAGAGACCTCCTGGTCCAAAACTTGCATTATTGTGTAAGACTACAGTTCAGAGGACAGGAGCACCCCTCTTTTGCACAGCTCATGCATTACAGTGTAAGTATAGAGTGACAGTCCAGAGTCTGGGACGGCGTCAATTCCGAGCTCCCTACCCACCGCCCGCCCGCTGCTTCTTCGTGCGGCTCCCCTTCCCTCCCTCCCCTTCCCCCGCTCCTCCTTCGATTCTCGTCCACTTTGACGGCCTTGCATCCCACCCCCGCCCCCGCTCCCCGCCGTTTACCACGAAACCATGGCAGCGTGCGCTCTCTTTCTCATCTCGGCGGCGTCGTCTCCGCAACAGTCTGCGTCGCCGTCTGCATCACGCGTGTCGCCGTCATCATCGTCGCACACCCTTTGACCCTTCGAATACGGCCCAAATATGGCCAAAAGAAAAACGAAATGTTGGCGTCTATGGCGATATTCTGGGAGAAAATATAACTACTGATAGTGAGCATATATTGTTGAGCTGTAGGATCATATTTCGGGTATATTTCGGTCATACTTTTGACTGTTTCTGAAAAACCAAACTTTCTCATATTTACGAATTATACGTTCTCACAGATTTTCGACGTAGACGCCCACAATTAATTCAAGTTACGGCCATATTTAGAGCATATTCGATGTTCATAAGGACAAGACCTAGACGCTGCTGCCACAGTCACTGTGGTTCGCGCTGTAGAGCAACGCCCAGTTAGGGGATACTTGAAGATGCAACTCATAGAATGAGGATTGAACCCTCCGAGGGTTATGACTATGATCCCCTCTAAGGTGTGCTGAGGTGGCACTGTTTTCCGGTTAGAATTCGCCGATGAAGTGAAGATTCGGATGGCCCATGGTTGGATTGGCCCCGTGATACACGTGGCTTAATTTTGGCTTCGATTTTTCGGATATTTGTAAGAACGTTGGATTTTTGGGCCCTGACAATGGGATCTCCACGTGTATGGCCCTGAGCAGGTGTGCACTACTGTAGAGTTTAGTTAGTGGGCCCTACTTAGGGAGACGAGATCTGACAGTCCGAAGCTCAAAGTAAAAGGAAAACCAAGGTTGGTCTTCGATACCTTTAGAGGTTCTTCGTCGCCATCGTTTCGGCCTTACAACTCGGAACGGGCTCTGGTTAGCAACGCCTGCGTAGGGACACGACTCCACTTGGAGAGTGCCCACGTTTGGGTTCCGTGCAACCACCCCTTTGGGACCGTTCAGACGACCTGCGTGCACGATACCCCGTGGGGGTTCTGCTTACTTGTTGCGTGCTTTTTGTGTTTCCTTTCGAGGACAGGTTTTCGCCCCTGTATTGGGTTTCTTTTGTTGTTTTGCCCCTTTTCTGGTTCTCGGGTCCGGTGCCTGTTAGTGCCCGACCCTCGCCCCGTTTTTCCTCTTCGCCGGATTTTCCCCCATTCTTTGGGATACCCATACCCATTCCCGACCCAACGGTTTCTACCCCTCACCTCCGTCGGTACTGCGAGAATCCCCCGTGAGAGTTACACCCCACACTACGGGTGGAACGGAGGGCTCTGTCTCTGAGTCTGCCTCCCCCAGGGAGCAAGGCTTCGAACACCTTGAGAGCACTTCCCGTCGCCGGGTTTTGCTCCACAAGTAATCTCCCGACTTAGAAACCGTTCTCGGACTTGTGGGTTGGTCATCCACGTGTTGGAATATCTCTTGGAAGAGGAAGCACCGTCGTGAAGATTTGTTGTAGTGGTCCCCTTTGGAAAGGGTGGAATTGGTTTTTATTTTTGTTTTGTGTTACGTCATCCGTTCTCCGGGAATCTCGTGATCGAATTTCATCGTTACCCCGAATCGTCGGTGTCGTGTCTGCAGCATGTCGCCGCCTACCCGTGGTTCCAGGACTGGATCGAACCGTCAAGCGAATTCAGTGCCCCCGGCCCCGCCTAGGTCGAGGAGCTCAATTCCCGAAGATCGGAACGATTCCGGTATCGATCCGGACACTCGGAGAGCACCCTCAGTGGTTTCAGGGCCTCGAGAGGTCGTGGCTGTGGGCCCAGCTCCAGTGGTGGAGACCCCCTCAGCAGCACCCCAAAGTCGGGCCGACCCTGAATTACAGCGCCTGGAGACTCGAATCGATATCGCCAACGCGGCTCACGTCGAGCTCCTTCAGGAGGTTACTACCCTCCGCTGCAAAGTGGAGGACGTTCAGGAGCGGGGAGTCGCCGATGACCTTCGTACCCTGAGGAGGGATGTGAACTCCCTTTTGGAAAGCTTTGGTACCCCTCGAGTCTTTGTCCAGGAGTACCGGAGCCTCGTAGAGGAACACCGCGTGCAAGCGGAACGCTTCCGAGCTCGGCTGGACACCCTCGAGGCCATTATCCGTATGGACGGAGACACAGAAGCCTCGAAGGATAAACCCGACGTTTCGGAAGACGAAGAACACCGCTCCGCTAAACGGGACCGCCGCAAGTCCAAGAAGAGGGTTCACCTCCAAGAGGATTTATCGGATTCCGATCCCAATCGCTCGTCATCGAGTTCGTCCTCCGAATCTTCGGATAGTGAAGATGGACGCCGGTCATCCCAGGCGACTCGGTCGAAGGCTACTTACACCTCTCAAGGGGCAATCCGTACCCGGAAGAAGGGTAGGAAACACCTTGGATTAAAGGAGCTGAAGCCGACGAATCCTCTCTATCGGAAGCTGCTATCGTACCGCTATTACCGGTTGGATAACCCTTCGGGAGATCGAACATCCCGCGGAACGGGTAAGGTCAAGGACTACATCAAAAGGCTGAGCATCACCCTACAGAAGAGGGAGTTCACAGGAACAGACCCAATTCTGGTGCTCGATTTCCTTGCGAGGTTCGTCCACGAGGCTGACATCCTCGGTATGAGTGAAGCGCAAGCGTATCTTGCATTACCCTATTTCTTAAAGGGGATGGCTGAAGACCAGTTCAACTCCGTCCGTGGATCATCCCGAGCCTCGGAAGGGGGAGTCACGTGCTGGCCCGAAGCGGTGCAGTACCTCTTGAGGTCGTACGCTACTGGAAATGCGATTCAGGAAGCAATCCTTGCATTAAGGGATACGCGGCAGAAGCCGATGGAAACCGAAACGGTGTATTCAACTCGCTTGAATAAAGCGTTTCACCGATGCGGGAATGTATTCCCCGCCTACGAGAGATGCTCCATGTTTGTGGATGGTTTGGACCCCTCGATATGGGCATTGGTTGCCCGACATCGGGAAGAGAAGCGCAAGCTGACCTACTTGGAACGGGTTCAGTACGCCCAGGCTGAGGGAGATACTCTCCGTGTCCGGCAGAACCGAAAGAGTCGGCCGACACGTGCACTCCTCGCCGATGGAGGTAACTCGTCTTTGTCACTCGCAGGAGGCCCTGCCCCTGTGGGGGTCAATGATAACATTCACTTCATGGGAAGTAGCCCCGAATCTATGGGTACGTCTGAGTTGCCGTCGACATCCGCTCCGACTACGGATGAAGACCCTGCGCTCTATACCCAAGGACGGAGGGTGCCAGCCGCATCGCTACCTTTTGCGAATACCGCTGCTCGGTTCTCTTGCCCCGGATGGAGGGATACAGCACCACGTCGCGTGGATTCACGTCCACAACCGAACCCGGCAGAGCTGATTTGCTATTTGTGTTACCTCCGTGGTCACAAAGCACCAGACTGCACATTTCCCCTGCGGGAGGGTTCACGAATTATCGCTCAGTACGAGGCTCTGACCCCTGAGGAGAAAGCTCGAGTCCCGAGTAGGTCCTATGAGGAACAAAGGATACTCCGAGCTCACCTTGCTGACAGGGATACAGAACTTGTACCCGCGAACGGGGAACAACCGGTCCCCTTCGAGGCAGCTGCACCGAATTCGGTGGGGTCCGCTTCGAAAAACTAAACTAGGGAGTCTCCCCTGCGGGAGGGTCGTCTTCTAAGCCGGAGTTGAAGACGCCCGAGGCGCTCCAGCTTCGCTTACCAGCTGTGACTATCCTTTCAAGGAGAACGGCTGACACCGACGTTAACTCGGGATACTTTAGTGTCCTCCGTCGCCCGTGGATACGGTCCCGTAATCTCCGTATTCCGGATCGAGTTATGGTAATGGCCAAGCGGAATTATAAAGTATTCGCCGACTTCGGCCTGTCCAACCAGTTCATGGTTCGTCAAATATCTGTCCTGGATACAGGAGCCGCTCCTAACGTAATTCATGTTGAATTGTTACCCCCGCTGCTCCGGGTTCAAGTTCGTACCGGTCCACGTTTGGATATCGCCGATGCGAACAACAACCCGCTACGGACACTGGGTACAATTTCCCTCATGGTGAGGTTAGGCTCCTATCTCGTTCAACTAGAGTTTATTGTATGCAAGTCATTTGCAGCACCAGTCATACTGGGTTGTGACTTTTGCGACCGCTTCGTGGAAGCCATCCGTCCTCGGAATAGAACTGTGGAACTCGAAGACGGGTCTACGATCCCAATCGTTCGTAAACCCTTACAGGGAGCAGCGCGAACACGCGTTCCTCTCCCTGTCGCGCAGGAATCTCTGAAGAAGGACCCAGTGTCTACACGGGTAAGGGTTGCGAAGTCAGTGGCTATCCCGCCAGAAACCCAGGTTTGGGTCACAGTTGTTACCAAGCAAATTGGTGTGCATGTGGTACAACCGAACCCGTCTCTGTATACGCGGCGTCAACTCGCCCTTGCGAATGGGGTTGTCTCCGTGGAACCGGATAAACCTTTCAAGGTTTTGGTAGCCAACTTTGGAAAGACAACGCAGCATTTGGTCAAACACCAGATCCTGGGTTCTGTTCTTCCACACCCGCATACGGTCGTACCTACAAAGATCTCTATCGCAGAGGTCCTTGGTGTGGCGGACCCTAAGGAGGGGGAGGACACTGCCGAAATCGCGGAAGACGGTGAGCATACGACTGCAGCTCCACACGCTGAACACTTTAAACCTCAGGAGGTTACGGCCCCTATCACAGGAGCAAACCAGACGGATCCTGTTCAGGAATTGGAGAAATGGGATCTCAACCATGTACCCGCATCTCATCGGGAGAAGCTGAGGCACATGCTTCGTGGATTTACCCCCATGTGGGATGGTTCCCTTGAAACTATTGGGATTACAGAACACCGCATCGACTTGTTACCGAACACTCGGCCTATTGCCAAACATCCTTACAGGGCTGGACCGAAAGCTCGGGAAGAGGAGAAATCTCAGGTGGAGAAGATGCTTAAAGCGGGCGTAATTGAACCTGCCCAGTCCGCTTGGGCCTCACCCGTGGTGTTAGTTCCGAAACCGGATGGATCGTGGCGTTTCTGCATCGATTACAGACGCCTGAACGAGGTAACCATTAAGGATGTGTACCCGATCCCTCGGATGGACGAATACATCGACTCCCTTGGGAGCGCTACTGTTTTCTCTACCCTCGACGCCAATTCGGGCTACTGGCAAGTCCCTATTAGGGAGGAAGATCGAGACAAAACGGCTTTCGTTTGTCATCAAGGACTTTTCCGAATCCGCAGGATGCCTTTTGGGTTGACAAATGCCCCCGCAACGTTTCAACGGGCGATAGACATTCTGTTGGCTCCCTTCAAGTGGAGGACGTGTCTAGTGTATTTAGACGACATTATTGTCTTCTCCAACAACCTGGATGACCACCTCGAACACGTCAGGGACGTAATGAAGATACTCCGCGACGCGGGAATCACCTTGAAACTCAAGAAGTGCGAGTTTTTCACCGATTTGGTTAAGTATCTGGGTCATATCATCCGTCCCGGACAGCTTTCAATCGATGAAGTACGAGTGAAATCCTTGAAGGAAGCAAAACACCCGAAAACTCAAACGGAGTTGCGATCCTTCTTAGGTCTGTGTAACGTGTATCGCCGATTCGTCCCGAACTTTGCAGATATTGCCACCCCCCTCAACAGGCTCCTGACGAAGAGACAACCAGTTGAACTGGAACCTTTTGGCGACGCGGAAGCGTCTGCCTTCACGGCACTGGTGAATGCCGTAACATCACCGCCCATCTTGGCTCTACCCAATCCTGGGCTCCCTTACGAAGTGGACACCGATGCTAGTGCAAACCAAGTAGGGTGTGCACTGTTCCAATCCTCTGAGGATGGTGAACGTCACCCTATTGGGTACTGGTCACGTTCCCTGAATGTCCATGAAAGGAACTACTCGGTCTCCGAGAAAGAATGTTTAGCCGTTGTGTGGGCCTTAGCTACACTTCGCCCCTACCTGATGGGTACTCGTTTCAAAGTCCATACAGACCACGCATGTTTGCGTTGGCTCCTGGAGATCTCCGAACCCTCGGGCCGCCCTATGCGCTGGCGTCTCCGACTGTCGGAATTCGACTTTGAGATCCTGTACAAGAAAGGGAAGCTGAACACTCAGGCTGATGCACTATCCCGCTTGGGAACCAAAGCAGAAACGGAACCCTACGAGGACGATGACATCCCATGTTTTATGGTATCGGACCTCGAGGGAGGAGCTCAACCGCTGACGAATGATGTTTGTGACGATATACTCGTCAACGAGAGTCTGGATTCGCCGACCGGCTCTTTTATACCTATCTCTCCAGAGGAGATGATACGCGAGCAACAGCTCGACCCATTCTGTACACGGATTCGGGCTCGCCTCAACGGAGGATTTCAATTACCTTTCGAGGACGACGATCGGGGTTACCTAATCAGGACCGTTGGACCTCGCCCGAGGATAGTGGTGCCGCACACCCTACAACAGAGTGTATTACACCTCACTTACTATGTGAAGGTTGGCGTCCACCCCGGGGGAAGAAAACTGTACCTCACGTTGAGAAGGGACTTTTACTGGCCGGCCATGGCATTCGACTGTTACGCCGTCAGACGGGCCTGCGCCAATTGCGCCAACAATGACGTCAAACTTCGGAAGCACTCTAAGAAGTTGACGCTGTTCCCGACACGGGCTCCACTCGAATTCGTGGCCATAGACATCCTAGGGGAGTTTATCAGGACGCCCCGAGGTCATCGGTATCTGCTTGTCATTTCTGACAGATTCTCTAAGCTATCGAGAACTGTGCCGCTGAAGCGGATCACCGCCGCTACCGTCGCGCAAGCGTTCGCGACCCATTGGGTGTTCGTATATGGACCGCCGGTGCAGTTGTTATCCGACAACGGAGGGCAATTCGCATCAAAGTTCTTTCAGGATGTATGTCGAATCCTTGATGTAAGGAATTTATTTGTTACTACGTATCACCCTCAGGGGAATGGCCAGGTGGAGAGGTTTAACCGCACGATACTCAACGATTTGAGATCGTATGTTGCGGATCACCCCAAAAATTGGGACTTGTACACAGACGCTATCACGTAGGCATACAACACCCAGGTACATCGGGTTACATCGTTATCCCCATTCGAACTGGTACTGTCGAGGACACCGCCGCCGGTCGCCATCGAGGCTCAACCGACGCTGTCGACGTACCCGTCACCGGGATTGTACCGAGAAGCCTGGAAGGAGTGGCTTACGAAGATGGTGCCGATAGCCCGGAAAGCAATGAACAAAGCTCAACGCGCCTACAAGAAGGACTTTGACAATCGGGTTCGCAAACCTCTACCTCAGGTGGAGCCCGACAACTCCGTTTTCTTTCGAAAGGAATACTACAATCCTGAAAAGGAACGTAGGCACAAGCTTTCGCCAATTGTGGACGGACCCTATCGCGTGGTTTCTGTAGACCCGGACACGGTGGTATTGAATATCGCTAACCGCCACGAACGGATCTCCAGGGACCGCATCACACGAGCGCCCAACCCAAATGTCGAAGTGGTGTCGGCACCAACGCCCTCCACAGGGGATGATTCAACGGAAGTTAACCCGTCAAGCGGAGATTCGAACACCCGCCCCGTTATACTTCCGCACCCGGAACGTGGTTTAACCGACCTACCGGAAACTTCGGATACTCCCGAACCTGGGCCCGCCCCCTCAAGGGCCCAGTCAACGAACTCTTACAGAGTTACTCCCCCACCGGAGGTAATCAAGCCTCCTGGCTCTCCGCCTAAGGAGGGGGAGGAGGACTTAGTTCCTTCGCAGGACGATGTTTTGGCGTCAGCCAGTCGCCCTAACAGGGAATGTAGTTCTCACAGTGAGACGGCGAGCCCGACCGAGCCGGCGACAGAGAAGTCACAACCCCAGCGTATGGGTAGCGACATCACCGCCGACCCAGCCGAGCACGACGTCAGAAAAGATGACGAAACCCCGCCTAGGGAGAGTCGTGTGGAGAACTCCGCACCCGGAACGCCTACAGAGCCGACGATCACCCACCGCCGCGGACGACACACTGAGGTGTCGCACACTCAAACCCCGCTTTCTCGGGAACGAACTGTGTCAGCGGACCCGCACGGGGAAGATCTCGACGACGAGGTTGACCAAATTTAGCTCTCCGTTATGGAATGGGAATAAAAACTCCTATGGAGACACTGAAACCCTCAGGAATGGGAAAGAAATGAGTGAGACCCGTCGGGGACAGCTCAGGAGAGTGCTAGCGCGTGTCGAAAGCGCCACCTCACATCCGCTTGCGGAGTGGCAACCGGCGCCCGCGCATTTATGTGGCACACGTCGAATGGCACTGAGCCAATCAAAAGGCTCTGACGACCAACCGTCTCGCAAACCGCCTCAGTCGCACGGCGCGTTGCACGAGAGCAACCTTCGTCCCCGTAGCTCGGGTTGACGTTGAAGTCCTACCCCCCCTGAGATTGGAGACGCTACCGCGTCGCGGTTTCTCAACCGTCACGGAATCTAAGGACACTGTTGTTATCGGGAAGATCTTACCTTTAAGAAAAAGCCAAAACTGGGCCGTTTTGACTCCGTAGACGGAAGTTACAACGTAGCCCACAGGCCACTCGGCGCCGTTTGGACGAAGTGCTGAGACCCGCTTGCAACACGGAAAAGAACCCACCGGGGTGTGTCTAGACCCTACGTTGACACCCTCAAGGGAACTAGAGCGTTCCAAGATGGAAGAGAAGCCCGAACAGGGAAAATTGTACCCGCAGGAATTCGTTATCGATCGCATCGTGCGTCATATCTACACCCCCGAGGGAGAAGTCCGCTACCAAGTCCGATGGTACGGATTCTCGCCTAAGGAGGATACAGTGGAACCCATTGAGCACCTTCCGAGGTCTAAGGTTTTATCCTATCACCGACGCGCTCGGGTAACCTTTCCTCCAAGTCTGGATCGTGCCCAAGTCGTGTAAGCCACCACGGGAACTGGTGTGGATGGGATCTCGAAGTGAGGAGGATGTTGGACCTCTGAAGAGGAATTGAGGAGAGTATCCCGAACAACACGTATTGAGAGGGAATGTCTACTGGCCCTCGGCCTAGCGCCGTTAACCGGGGAACACAGCACCGGTTATCGGGACAGTTTATGATGAAAAAGGAAAAGAAGACCCACGAAGTGGAGAAGAAGATTAAGAAGAAGATTGGACCCTAGGAAGGGAAGAAGATGAAGACAAAGATGAAGAAGATCCTAAGAAGGAATGAAGAAGATGAAGTAGAAGTTAAGATCCCAGGAAGCAAGAAGAAAAGAAGTTATGAAAATATCAGAAGTTTACTATTGTCGCCAAGCTATAGACTCTACAATTACCCGAAGGCGGAACTACGGAAAGCCCGAGGAGGGACCCGCCCCACCGTTGGGATTCTGACCCTGATGGTACGCCGAGGCGAAAGCCAACATCTGGCTCACATCCGTCATACCCGGGGGAATCGAAATGCCCCCGTTCACGAGGCCTTGTCGCACACTATCTGCTTGCGGAGTGGCAACTGGCGCCTGCGCAAGGGTGTTCACACCCCATCCGGGGGGAGCAGATGGACCGCCACCGGATGCATTCGCCGCCCCAGCTGAGGTCGTTTCCACTGGTTGGAAGGGTGCAGATGGCTCCACAGGGAGTACTCCACTAGGAGCTGGCATGTCGTTATCCAACGCTGGATCATCCAGGTCTACTGGAGGCTCGTGCTCGTAGTCGTCGGTATAAATGAACCCCGTCGGGTGTCCCACCGGCATCGGTCGAGGCGAGTCCATCAGCGCCCGTGCTTGCGCCGCGCTGATGCAAACCCCTTCGAAGGGATTGTAATATACCCAGTTACCGGAGCCCGGATCGTACCGGCCA
The DNA here is from genome assembly GCA_030374765.1 of Agarophyton chilense. Taxonomy (NCBI): domain Eukaryota; phylum Rhodophyta; class Florideophyceae; order Gracilariales; family Gracilariaceae; genus Agarophyton; species Agarophyton chilense. The sequence goes on from JARGXX010000016.1 coordinate 577,922, forward strand.
GGAGACTTGTCTCGCGCGGATCCTTCCCCTGCGGGCTGATTTTCCACTGGAACTCGATCCCATTGGGTGTTGTCGATCACGTCCAAGATTGGATACAGGTCTTGCACCTTGCTGACCGAACCCAACGCTGGGACAAGGTCGATCTGACGCATGAAGGTCCGTAGCATCGGAGGAATATACCAGACACGGAAATGGTCATGAGCATCCCAGAGGAGGTGCGCCGCTACGCGGGCTGCCCACTCGGCTGCAACGAGGGCCCAGTATCCCGAGTTCGGGTCGTGCATCAAACGAGACCCGATATAGTAGATGCACGGGGGCAGTTCAGCAAAGCACCCTCGGGGGACCTCGACCTTACTCCACCAAGCTGGAAGGGGCACGAATCGCCCAACCTTCGCCGTGTTACGGATACGCTCCAGTTCCACGTGAGGATACGGGACAAGGAACCCGAAACGGGAGCGCGAGCGGCGCTCGAAGCGCACGCGTCGATCGAACCCATACTGGGTAAACTGCCGTTGAAGGTACCTAAATTCAGCCCGAAGAATGGGAGGACTCCATTGGAGCATATCTTCTCGGAGAGGAAAACCCGGTCCGCGGAACTCGGCTCCGGGAAAGGCTGCCAGGTTATCCCCGTAGGAGACCTCACCGTACGTGCGGTAATAGGCGACATCGAACCCGTACTCTGGGGGAACCAGATGGTCAAAGCGTGACCTCTCCAATCGCTGGTAGGCCAGAGCCGCCATCGCTGCGCGCGCCTTGTCCAGGGACTCCCCGCGACCGCGGTATAGATACTGAGGCTCTATGGCTACCCGCGCCCTCCAATCGGGAGAACGTACAACCTCGACAGGTAGGCCACCCGGCAATAAGCCGTCCTCCACGTAGGAGTCGATGAGCTCATCGTCGCGAACCGCTGTCGGATTGAACCACGGAGCGCGGGAATATATCACCGGATCGGTAAGGGGACTCCACCTTCGAAAGGATTCGTTCGAGATCCAACCTCTGGAGTTTGCTACCAAGGGCATCGCATGAGCGGAGTTCCACGCCACTGCGTTAATGGCCAAATCCTCCTGAGGATGTCGGTTGCTCGCCGAGGCGGAAGGTTCGGTACCTGACGGAGCCGCATCCAAACCGGAGAAATATCCACCCTGCTGGGGAGTTTCGTTGTCCGCCGGCGCGGAGGCCAACGGCCCCGAGAGTGGGTTGGTGACGTATGGGTTCATTCCTTTGAGAGGTTTGGTTGAGACTGCTGTTGCGAGAAGTTGCTTATCGCCGAAAGTCGGAGGAGTAGAAGAAAGTTGTACCGATGTGCCGGTTTTGTGGCGATCCCCAGAAGTGGTGAAGGACCCCATTGGGAGACCAGTATATATAGCGACCGGAACGCGAGACACCCGCGGCTCGGAATGTTCTTCCTCGTCTTAAGGAGGGGGAGATGTAGAGCAACGCCCAGTTAGGGGATACTTGAAGATGCAACTCATAGAATGAGGATTGAACCCTCCGAGGGTTATGACTATGATCCCCTCTAAGGTGTGCTGAGGTGGCACTGTTTTCCGGTTAGAATTCGCCGATGAAGTGAAAATTCGGATGGCCCATGGTTGGATTGGCCCCGTGATACACGAGGCTTAATTTTGGCACCGATTTTTCGGATATTTGTTAGAACGTTGGATTTTTGGGCCCTGACAATGGGATCTCCACGTGTATGGCCCTGAGCAGGTGTGCACTACTGTAGAGTTTAGTTAGTGGGCCCTACTTAGGGAGACGAGATCTGACAGTCCGAAGCTCAAAGTAAATGGAAAACCAAGGTTGGTCTTCGATACCTTTTGAGGTTCTTCGTCGCCATCGTTTCGGCCTTACAACCCGGAACGGGCTCTGGTTAGCGACGCCTGCGTAGGGACACGACTCCACTTGGAGAGTGCCCACGTTTGGGTTCCGTGCAACCACCCCCTTGGGACCGTTCAGACGACCTGCGTGCACGATACCCCGTGGGAGTTCTGCTTACTTGTTGCGTGCTTTTTGTGTTTCCTTTCGAGGACAGGTTTTCGCCCCTTTTCTGGTTCTCGGGTCCGGTGCCTGTTAGTGCCCGACCCTCGCCCCGTTTTTCCTCTTCGCCGGATTTTCCCCCATTCCTTGGGATACCCATACCCATTCCCGACCCAACGGTTTCTACCCCTCACCTCCGTCTGTACTACCGGAATCCCCCGTGGGAGTTACACCCCACACTACGGGTGGAACGGAGGGCTCTGTCTCTGAGTCTGCCTCCCCCAGGGAGCAAGGCTTCGAACACCTTGAGAGCACTTCCCGTCGCCGGGTTTTGCTCCACACGCGCCGTCCACGTTCAGGACCCACTACGAGAAGCGGTCGCTCACTTGGGCGCCACTGTACGTGCTGCTACTGCTCACCGTCATGCTGGGCACTTCGCTACGCCACGCGTACGGCCGCAACGCCTACTTCGCCATCTCGCTGCTGCAGTGCGCCTCGGCCGTCGTCGCCCCGATTCTGGCGCCAGCTAGCGCTGATCGCCACCTCCCTTTGTGCTCTCGATTCTGCGACAAAGCTTTTTCGAGGTTTGCTGTGTTCTCGTTCTCCGGCTATTACAGTGCGTTTCAAAAATATATCTCTTGACAAACAATGCGCCAAAAAGGCATTTCATGTACTGTAAAACACATTTCACACCAAATAAAAACTACCAAGTCCGAAACCCTATATCAAAAGTTTATCCTTTATACAATCAGTAGCTCAAGTATGGCCCATGGCATGTCTCCGACACGTTCTGAACAGCTGTAAACCATGAAATTACTACTTCAGGGTATGATTCAAGCAGATATAACCCGAAAATTCAGAGGCCGCCCAAAAACAAACAACAAATGCATCAGAACTTTTACAACCTGCAGAACAAAGCGCTCAACCAGCCGTTTTACGTGACTATCTACAGCCGAAAAACGCAGAATTAAGCGAAAACTGTGCCGTAAAACTTCATCTTACAGGACAATTGTCAAAAATCTGAATTTTCTGCTATCAAGATCTACTATATGGCGTGTAGTTAACTGTCAAATTTGTTCAATTACACAAACATGATAAAAACTTTTATTTTAAAAGATCACCAAAAGAACAACAGTGTTGAATGTTGTGTTATAAAGGCCTACTGGAAAACTGCATCGAAAGATGCTATCTTTTCTGACAAGAACAAGTTTAACCTTGATGATCCGGATTGCTATATATATTACAGGCATGATCTCTAAAAAAAGAGGAAGCAATTTTGGCATGTCATTCAGGGGGAGGGGGGGCATCGGTTATGATTTGGAGTGGAATCTCTACAAAAAGAGAACCTGATATTGCTTTAGTTGAAAATACTACGGGGTCTGAGAAGTATGCTGTCGTTCTAGAAAACTATTTGCTACCATTTGCATACTGTATGTACGGGAAAGAATTTATATTTCAACAGGGTAAGCTCCCGGTGCATAAATCTGATTCTATTAAACGGTGCTTTAATTTAGCTTTGCTGTATCCAAAACGTCAATTTTCGAAAGTTCTGGGCAAGGGATATGATTCTGAAACAGACTTTACTTTTGGACTCGTTAATTTTAATCTCTGTTGAACGCCCGCTCTCTCTTCCACTCGTGCCCTTTCAATGACGTCCTCGTCGTGTGCTTCACATGCACCTTCTCCTCCTTGACCGTGTATTTCAACATAGCCGTCGTCCTGTTGCGACTCGTCACACGCACCACTCAACACCTCTCCCCGAGTACGCGCGAGACTATCTGATGGACCGCCGTGTGAGTCCTTTCGTACGACGACGCCGTCTTCGAAGCCGTGTCAATTCAGCACTTTCCGCTGTACGCCGTGCGCGACAGACGTGCCTTTCTTATAATCGGCTCCGCGTTTTATTCCATATACTTTGTTGTCGCCTTTACATTTTTTTCGCGCTTGATGAACATTGGTTTGCTCCCCTTTTTCCGCCGCCCACCTCGCTATGGTACGTCTTTCTTAGTGCCTGTGCCGCCTCGGCCATTGTCACCGTGCTGCTCGACTTTTGGAGTCTCGCGCTTGGCCCGCTCAACTGTATCACTGCCACAGCGACTCCCACTCACTTCGTTCCTCTTCATCTTGTCTACGGCATTGCACTTGCCTTTGCTCACTTTTTCGCTCGCCCCGACGCCCAATAGTACAGTTTTGCTTTATGCTGCCCGCGCAACACATTGTAAATCGTTTACCGCTCCCGTCATTTTCCTTACCCCGCTCTCAATATGTATCTTATCTACGTTTCATTTCTTCTCTGCATTGCTTTTTGTTGTTGTTTGTGAGTTTCGCCGCACCCACTTCTTCCTAATTCTCACCACCACCACCATGGCGTCACTCTCCGCGCCCCCGCCTTCCGCAACACCCCCGTCCCCGCCCCCAGCCATCCAATATCTCGTGCGGCATCCGCGCCACCACCCGCAAGAAACATCTTTCTGGCCAGAGAGCGTCGTCGTTTGGCGCGCGACCGACCAGTTCGCCGTTCACGATGGCTCTGGCATAGCGCGTGTCGACGTTCTGCATTCCACAAAAAGACCTTGCGTCGCGTGTTGCCGCCTTCGTATCGGGCGACTACGTGCTCGTGATTGTTAGAATTGTCGCCCGTTTCCACGCATTTAGCCTTGGTCTTCAAGATAACACCGTGCCTCTCTCCCATGCCGCCTATGTTGCCGCCGCAGAGAGCGCTTGGTAGCTGGAGATTGTCGACGCTTTCCTCACTGCATTCCGTCGCTGGCCTACGCCCCTCCTTTCTTCCGCTCTACTTCGTGTGCAAAGAAGACACGCATTTTCAGGTGCAGCTTTGTTATCGACAATACCTAGATCGCGTACAACTCCCATAACTACGCTATTTATTAGGACTATGGCATAGGCCCTTTGTGAACGATGAGCTTTTTGAATGCATAGACTATCGCGATTCAATTATTTGCCCTATGCATCCCGCTCGTGCTTCATCACCAAACTTTATAGCACAACTTATAGATTGCTGTGTCCCTCGGCCACACACGAGGCCTTGCCACTTCTACTTTCACGCCCGCTTCCTGACGCCTCCACCACATCAAGCAGCCGCACTTCGGCCTTTTGCGACTCATTGAGGTCTCCCTGCCCCACTCAACGGTACTCCACCTCATTCCTGCGCTTCTCGTGAATTTTCTTTGCCGACTCCTCGGCCTTCTTCGGAGCATCCCGTCGCCTCCTCTCAAACCATTCGAACTCCGCCCTGAGCGCCCCACACTCCATGCATTCCTTCTGCCTCTCCTGCACATTCTTCTCTTTCTCCCGGAGCTTCTGCTCACCCTTCTTCGCTTTTATTTCTGGCGCCACCTCCTCTTTTTTCAACATCAGCATCTGCCGACTGGCCTTGTGCAGCTCTGCCGCGTTCTGACTCGCAATCCTGGCGAGACGCCTGGAAACCACCCCGAGCTCCACAACTGTTTTCGCTTGTTATCGATTGCAGCGCTTTCCTCCACGATTTTGTACGGGCTCAGTGCCTCGGCTGTCCAACATCCACTTCGATTTCAGCCACCATTCTGTAAGCCTCCGTGCTCACCGTCGTGGTCGCGTCGATGAGCGAGTCCACTTCAGTGTACGTGTCCAGGGCCGCCTCCGGCGCCGTGATTGAGTTTTGTTATTACCAGAGAGGCAACGGCGGGATGAAAAAATAGTTATGTGTTCCGAGGCGGCGGAAAGTGGAAGATGAAGAAAACGTTTTTGACCAAATGGATGCTGAAACGGTGACGCTAGTGTTGTTCGTGAATGGGAAACTATAGAGAAACGGGAGGAAACATTCAACTGGCTCGAAGTGCGACTAATAATGTGGCTTCTAGTGTCTATACGACTACTGGCCTCATATGAGGCCAAAATTACAACATCGATAATTTTTGTAAGATTTTCTCAATTTCCTTAAATTTTTGTTCCTAGACGTTTTCAATACTCTTTTCTTCTCTGGCGTCAACCTCAAAGATCACGAACGATCTTCCACAACCTGTAAACAACATCATCTTTACTTCATTCTTTCATAATTTATCAAATATGTCATCAACTATGGATCCCCGTCGTGGAGTGACAAACAGAGTAAACACCCGCGCACGTCTTATCACGTCAAAGAACGACTGTAAACGCTTCTTTAGCACGCAATGACAGGCAAAACTGGTAAGCGGAATTGTTACAAAAGTGGACGTTGTTGTCAATAATAATCGGAGACATACTTTTGTCACTATAAACTTCGAGCTACCTGGTTGCGAGAAAGTATGCACTCTCCAACTTTGCAATGTGAAAGCCGGGGATCATGTCACATTTAAGGAAAGTGCTCAAGAAGCCATCAATTCCAACGTGGAGATAAATGGTGCTGCTGTTACTAATAAAGTTTCGAATAATGAAGAGCAGCATACTCTCACGGATGGCACTCACAGTCACACAATGATTCCGTTGAGCCCTCCTACTGTGACAAACAGTGACACTTAAGACAGCTTTGTGGAAGGTCATTCGACGAAATGAACAACGAAAAATGTACCCTTGACTCTGAATGGTCCAGTGCAAATGCATCAATGGAAAGTCACGGGCCCTGATGGAGATTTTATCTCCGCCATTCATGCATCTTCGGGACTTTTTCCATACGATTTCTTCATGTGGATGTTTCCTGTAGCTCATTTGGAAAAATAGCTCGATCTACCAACTCTCTGCTGGATGGAAAAGGCTTAGACCACACTACAGGAGGTGAATTTTTGAAGTTTTTCGGTTTGATGGTGTTAATGGCACGCTTTGAGTTTTCAAACAGAAGATCACTTTGGTTAAAAGACATGTTTTCTAAATATATTGACTCTTCGCAGCTCGGAAAGATCATGTCACGAAATCAGTTTGAACCTATACGGCAATTTATCGTTTTCAGTGGCTCTGAAAACGATCAAAAATCAGAAGAATGCAGATGGTCATGCGTTTCTGAGTTTATGAAAGCTATAAATGACCATCGGAAAGCGTTCGTAACTCCTACACATACTTTGTGCGTAGACGAAAGTATGTCACGTTGGTATGGACTTGGAAGGAACCGGATTGAAATTGTAGTTTCACACTACACTGCTCTTGATGGGAAACCTCAAAATGGGTGTGAATTAAAAACACTGTGTTGTGGACGAAGTGAAACTATTCTTAAAATATAAATTACTATAGAAGCTACGCAAACAGATGTACAGCCTTTTGAATCGAAACATGCGCATGGAACAGCTGTTTTAATGAGACTTGCAAAAAATTGGTTCGCAACTGATCGAATCGTTTGTGCCGATTCATGTTTTGCATCTGTTGAAACAGCTGAAGAACTTTTAAAAAGAGGAACGCCATTTATTGGGGTTGTAAAAACAGCCACCAGAAGGTTTCCTGTGAAACAACTTGCCGAACTTATGATGACGGCACGAGGCCAGCACGTGTCAATCGTCTCCAAACTGCCTTAATTGGATCGGAAGATGATCTTTGTGCTCTGGGTGGACCGTGAGAGGAGATATTTCATCAGCACTTGTAGCAGTCCCCAACCAGGAACTCCCATTTCTCGTGAAAGATGGAGGACAAATGATGGAATAACAAAGAAATTTCCGCTTTCCATTGCTATTCCAGAGGTTGGCGAAGAGTACTATTCTTGTTGTTCAAGAATTTATAGGAATAATAGGCCACGTCAAGATGATATAAATATGAAAAAGAAGTTTGAAGTGAAAGAATTTGTCTTTTAGAATGAATATTTCTTTGCTGGCAATGTACGTGGTGGATGCTTGGAATCTTTAGAAGGGTGCATACGGAAACACATTGAATCTTACACCCCATAATTTCTATTGTAATCTCGCAGACGGATTAATAGATAACAAATGGGATGCAATTCGAACTATAAACAGAAAATGTAAGGAGGAAGATGAATTAGAAAACCCATATATGGCTGGTACCGGCATTCATTTAATGGAGACCAATCTAGAAAGAAGGAAATTGGATGGTTCTTTGACGTCTCAAACATATCAAGGACGATGCAAAGCCTGCAAAACCACTAACAAATCCAAATTTGTTTGTTCAGAATGCAAAAAGCACAATGATATTGATAATTATATAGGTCATAGTGGAACCGGTCGTGAATGCTCTATAGATCATCTGCGTGACATTCATCAAATTTTAAGCAACATTTAGTCAACAAAATTGATGGTCGTGTGTCAAAAAGCGTTTTTTAAGGCTTTTTAAAAGGTCTTTTTAAAAGAATAAAGCAAAACTACAAATTACCTTAAGCCCCCTACTAATTCAATCCGCGTTATTCAATTTGCTAGATATATTATGGTCTCTGACGAAACAATCCCTTTATCAGATGTCACCTTATTCTGTCTGCTGTCCAAGTGGACGCAAATGCGTTCTTAGACCAAAATAATTTTTAGAATTAGTCGAGCTCCCGTAGAAGCTTTCGAGTTACAATTAACTCAGCGAGGTTTGAACCCCGTGCTTATCAGTCTCCGAGCTATTGTGAAACCACTGAGCTGCTGTTACTGAAGACAACTCTATAAATAATGTACTTAAAAGCAGGAGGAACATGGTTAGAAATTAGGTTTTTACTTAGAAAATAGAATACGCCGCTGCAGTATGGAAGCCAGCGAATTTTATTAATTTTTTTGGAAAATAGAACTGGCCCCATATGAGGCCAAGCTGGCTTCAAGTGAGGCCAATCCGCCGGGCGTGTAGACACTAGGGCGCTTGGAAACGGCATTTCCTAAACTTGTATATATTTTTTATTGCAACTGGTGAGAACTGGCGTGAACTGCAATTCCACTAAAATTTCCGGAGTTTGCGCTTCAACATAGCTATCTAGCACACTAACCTAGCATTTCGAAAACACAGACGTGCAAAACATTTTGGTCTTAAGCTGTTTTGAACCACAATAGAAACCGCAGTCCGAATATTGATTGTTCGTCCGTGAGCCATTTAGGTATTGGTAGCTGCATGTGATTTTCATTCCCTGGTACCTGTTTGGCCATTGGAAATTCACACAGAATACTCTATGTGGCCAGCATATAGTACTTGAAGCTCAGGTCTTTTATGATCTCCCCCTGATTTGGTCAAATGCGATGTGAGAGTGAAAACTCCAACTCGGGGTCAGAGCCTTCCGAATCACTCGAGTCGGGCTGCTTTTATGAGCTCGAAACCGAGTGATCCGAATCAGAAACCCCACGTCTCATGCGGGTAACGTTTCCCCCGATCTGATTTTGGTCTGAGGAACTATTGCGTCCCAGATTGTCGCGCCGCGATTGGAAAACGCGATAGGTAATTTTTGTCTTTCCTAAGGGATTTGTTCTCAGGTCGGTTTTGTCGTTTTGGGCGTCTTTCAGGAGTCCGAGATCTGTATCAGACCTCAAAAAAAATTTGACGGTTGCCAAACCAAAACCGCTGGCTGATTATGCTCTAGTTGCCCGTACCCAGCGGGGATGGGCTCGAAGCAGCGTTGTACTTCATTTTGAACACTGCTTGCAATGATTCCCTCCAAAATTCCGGAATTAGTCAGTTGAGATGCCACGCTTTTAACAAGGAAATACATTTCGTCGCTCATTTCCGTGCTAATCATTGAAGGAATTCGGCGATCCATCCCGCAGCTGACGATTGCCCCCACGAGTGGCATCAGCGCAACAAGCAGCCTATTGGGGAGGACTGCGATGCCCTGGTATCGGAGGGTGTCGATGCTTCCAAAGATTGTTTTAGGGATTTGTTTGGTCTCATCGAGGGCGTCTGTCGCTGGATCCTTAGTACTAGGAGTAGGTGGCGGTCTCATAGAGGCTTTCGGATGCACTGTCTTCAACCGATCTCGAAATTCGATGGGGGTGGACTGCTGGAGTGTGCGCTCTGGGATATCCACGATTTGCAAGATCCGTGCGGGAGTACTACGAGTACTGTGGGCGCGTGAACAGGAAGTTCGTGTCACAAGTGCGGTGGTATAATCTCGAGTGGTTTTGTGGCACTGGGCGTGGTCCTGAAAGTATTTGGAGGGGGTAGTCACTCTGGTAGTTGGGGGGGAGTTTTTGTCTGGCTTGCGGCAGTTAAAATCCCAAAGAGTTTTTCTTCGAAACTACCAGACAGAAAAAACTCGACCACGAAAGGCGTAGGAATTCCCAGGAAAGGTAGTTCTAAGTAGAAAAACTAGTTGAAAAGCACCTGGTCAGTGTACACTCTATGACGCCCAGTAAGGATAGCATACGCACAAAACCAGAGCAGGGACGAAGGAGCAGTCTGAAATTTGAGAAAAAGGCCACAAGCCAGATACAGTGCACTGGTACCAGCGAAAGATGACCCTTTAGGGAAGATACTATAAATTGAAAGTCGATTAAGATTCTAGAGGGTGCTTGAGGTTTACCTTGGCGGAGCTGGCTGGCCGGGAGGTATCTAAGTACGCATCCGGCGGCGACAGCCACGTGTCGAAAAGAACAAACATTCCGCCTCCCACGGGGCCATTGACGGCCTGCGCACGGATGCTGAGTAGGCTTTACACGAGGCCCACCTGCGAGAAGAAGCACCTCAAGCATACTATTCCAGTACTATATCCACTACACATCTCTTACAAAAGGTGCCTCAATTACACTTTAGCCGTTTTTAAATTGGCATTTCTTCTTTGCAGATTAACACTTTATTGCTGGGCAGTTGTTAATTCGCCGGTAAGGGCAAACTTTCAATTATTTGTGTATAACACGTAGAGGCCGGGGTTACACTTGATGTCATCTTCTTGGAAAAGAGCGAGGCGCATTCAGTTGCGCATACTCGCAGAGATGGATGATATCGTCCTTGCTTTGTGCATGTTTCAGAAAAAGCAACAAACAGCCGTGCACACGGAAACGGTCGTTCAAGAAAGCGTCCTTCCCGCGAACGACACGAACGTAACAGAGTACAGCAGTCGCGAAAGGGAAGCGGAAAGTCCAGGAAAAGGCAACTACTTGTGCGGGTCCAAGGCACCTTATGCAGTACTTATACCTCAGGATCTTCTCTACAACATTCGAAATGTAGATTATGATATTATACTGTTTGAAAAAACGATTGATATGCGTGGTGGAGTTTCAAGCACTACATGATATGGTGTCATCTATAATTGCTGGTCCCATAGGTATACGAGGTAAAAACACTTGCTCTGTCCTGCGTGTTTCCTGTAGACGCAAATCGACTAGTGAAAAGATGCTTTTCATGTTCTTAGATCTGCTTGGTGAGAGCAACGAAGGGGGTCTGGGCGTCGAGCATGTTGGACATAAGTACGGATTATCAACGGGGACGATATCAAGCTATTTTCCTCACTTCTTGTACGCTGTTTCTTCCGCACTGGACAGCATCACTCCCCGACTCATTCAAAAGCCGTCAGAGACGGTGCGAGTGGGAATAGAAGGAATGATCCTAGGCTTCCCCAAATGCGTTTTTTCGTGGACGAAAACAAGTGCAAGCGCTGTAGTTCTAAGAGTAAGCGGGAACAAGAAAGAGCGTACGATTGTTACAAAAAACCCCAAGTATGGGCGATTGTGGTGTTTAGTGACCTCTTCGGCCGCTTTATTCGTCTGGAGATATCAAAAAGGCGCCGAGAGCGACCGCAACCTCTATACAAACTTGGAGGTGTATCGAAACGCCTTACGGTTTCTATAAAATGGTCAGGACGGGATGGAAGACATGGGATGTGTGGGAGATAGGGCGCTAGTTGTTCCGTACAAACGCAACGAGACCACAGATTGGATGCATCGAGTTCTGCACAATCGCTACATCCGCAAGCATCGAATGGTGAACAAATGGGGTATTGGGTTTTTGAACAATTGGTACAGGCTGTTCTTAGGAAGATAAAGGTTTCAAAAAGAGCTCTTTACTATTGCCTGAACTACTGCAGCCATGTTATTTAACTGTAAATTCTGCAAACGCGGAAAAACCCTGCAATCAAAGGAATAGTATGCGGCTAAGATTGACGCGCACATGCACATATCAGACTCGGAGTCGGAAAGCGATAAAGAATAAAGATTTATACCTTTACTTCACTATAATGTTCTTGCGCCTCTAACGTCATCCCGAGTAATCGAAGGGTGATGCGGCCGCAGAGCAGGTCCTAGCCACTACGTCGTCGACGGGTGAGTTTGAGCTTTTCTGTGGGGCCGAGGTCGTTACCAAAGCAGGGTCCATCAAAAAAGTTCAGAAAGCGATGGAGGCAAAAGAGTGGCTGGCAGCTGCTGAGAAAGTTTGTGGCTCTTCTCGAGCATATTGGTGAGTATGCCAAACTGATCACTCTGGTCCCTCTATAGGAGAGCACTTGCGTTTGCTGCATTAGAAATTCGAGTTTGAGCTCGTAGAATCTGCAACTGTGAGGCAGACTGAAGTTGGTCGCGCTCGTCTCTCGCATATGCACGCTACCTCTTGCTTCTTTCAAACGACTCCCTTCGCTCGCAATTGCACTTTCAGTTCTTCGTGACTGACTTGTGCAGCTTTAAGAGCGCTTTTAATGCGCTCTCGTTTGAAATAAACGTTTGATTTGAAAATGAATGCCTGTAGTCCAGTACTGCTTGGTGGAAATCTTGCTGCGCGTCGCCATCTTTTCCACGCGCTTTCGCGATTGGCCCCTCAAAGTCGCCGTCCACTTCCCTCATGACGTTCACAACAAACATCTTAGCCAACTTTCTGTTTCTGTTCGCCACATGGCAGACGTTGTCGGGACTGATGCCTTCTACGGAGCCCTTCCTCCAGCTCATTCCGTGATCTTTATGCGCTCCTAGATGATAGAAGAGTCCGTACTGTGACGCATCTTGACATCTTTAGCTACGTAAGCTCATGTGGCATCAAGGTTTTTCATCTTTTGCAGCGGTGTTTCAAGTTCTTTTAGTTGCTAAATGATCCACACCTTCTGCACGTTGTTTACGACAACCAAGTCTGTTTTGGATTTAAGGGGTTGTAAGCAAGCTTACCGGAAGGCGAGTCGGCGCTGGCACCAATGATGTCTACATTTTTCGCTATGGACGGTTCTTAAGCTGTTGTTTCCTGAATCAGTGCGTCAACTATTTTGATGATAGTCCAGCAGATAAGGAACTGCGGGGGCGCGGGATGGAGGGAGGGGAGTGGCGTAGTCGATGGCTGATGATCTGCAGCGGCGTGGTCGTCGCCTGTAATGAAAGGACATATTTAGTGAAGAGTGGCAAGGCTTGCTCTTAGAACCTTGCTTATTTGTAATTTAGGCCAGAAAACAAGAACTATAGGGTTGCTAAATAAAAACGGGACTTTCCGAAAGCGGCCCTTATTCCCGAAAGTTTTCCCTTTTTTAAAAAGGGCTTTTACATTTCACTATTACAGAGTTCTCAAAGGCCAGTGCCCTCTACATCATTGCGTCCAACAAGGTTGGTGATTCCAATTCCTTAGCGTTTCAGTATTCCAGTTCTGCGTTGCCTGCCAATCGATTCAGAAAATCTCGGGTACTTGTAGGCTCAAAACCGATCGTACTCCGATTTATAACTGGTGTCAAGAATAGTCCAAACCACAGATAATATACAACAAGAGAGAAAAGACCACTACTTTACTTTCAGTTTGACCTGAAACTGATTTTATTTTCATACGTCACCTGCTTATTCGAATTCTCTACCATTGTATCTAAACGAGAGACCCAACTCGTTTGCGTGATTAGGAGACTGGACAAGAACAGCGAGTAGATAATAATTCTGGACTCAGTGGAACTGTGGAAAAGAGCGCGAAGAAAAAACACGAGAAACGCGGAAGAGGAAAGGGGAAAGAGGTGCCCGGCCAAGTGTTCTGCGGAAACCGGGAAGCGCAGGCAACACGTGCAAAAACGGCCCCTAGCCAACATTTTGCCGAAAACTTAGCAGCCATTTTTGCTTCTTTTTCAAACCCAACAAAGAAATCTTCATCTTTACTCCCTACGCCGCGGTTTTCCTTAACGTCCGATGTCAAGGCTGCCATACTTGACTCAAGTGCAGCAGAAGATTTTCTGCAAGTCGACTCCCCCTCGCTAGACATCGCGTAAAAAGCAAAACGTAACTTTTTTCCGAGCCGCATCGAATGTCTTTCGTTGCATAATACGGAAGTATTATTTCGCTTTGGGAGACCAAGAATCTGTTAGCCCTAATGTGCGCGGATGTCTTGGAGTGAGAAAGAGAATTAACTGGACGAGACCTAGGAAGGCTCGTTAACGGCGCCTTTTATAGGGGATAAATGTTTCCCAAACAGGATATTGTAGGAGAGTTAAATTATCTACTTACTACTTATCATCTACGTAATATTACCTGTCTATAACTCCACGTTCCAAGTACTAGCATTGCATCAGTGTGATTTACAACAGCGTTTCCTCACTCACGGTCGGATTATTTGATTATCTCTGACGGAATCGCCGGGTTTGTGCGAGAATAATATGATTTCATTATAGCGCAAAAGAACCTCCTTTCGATCTTGCTGCCCTACTATTGCCTTCTTCGTGAATTTAATTTTCTTTTTCACGTTGAGAGCATTCAGAGCTCCTGCGTTCGCTCTATGGCGTCTCATATGTCGACTCATAGATCAGAGTTATTGCCTAATTTTCGTACAGCTAACGTATTCAACGTCTATTCTGGACATTTATCTGCGTTTCTACTGTTCATCACTGATTTGGTACATATATTTAAAGGTTTATGTGGACTTGGAGCCACTGCACTGCTTTCCAGAAGACTGAAATCTCAGTTTGGAGCAGTTTTACATGACATTGTTTTTGTAAAAGCGCAGTATCTTCCAGGCGTCTGTACACTTCAAGGACTTTTCAATGTTTTCCTCTGCATCAATAATCTTCTTTCTGTTCTGTAGGTTAGTGAAAACGCCGATGATGTCACCTTCAATAATTCCAGTTGGCTTTGAGGTCACTATTTTTTTTGTGACAAGCGGAAAAGCGCACGCAATTATTGAAGATTTGTTTCACTTTCGTAATGAAAGATGTCATTGAACCAACTAGAAAACCTGTTGGTTTTAGTACCTTATTTGGCTTCCAAACGGTCTCGTAGAAATTAGTACTTTTTTGCTCCACACCGACAGTAGGGTTTTCAAATGCACGAATCCAAGCACGTGCAAGAGAGCAATCTTCGGCTATGCTGTAGTTGTTTTTTTCAACTCTGAGCCATGTTGAAAGATGGGTGGTAGAGTGAGCTTTGCTTTTAACACTTTGAGCTGTAACAACGCCCATGAACAGTTCTCAGCATGCTCGCTGAGATCAATAGCGAAAGCAGTTTTCGCCAAATCACCAAAGTGCACAAAGGAAAACCTACGAAGGCAGCAGACTCGGAAGCTTCGGTTGTTGCAAAGAGGCGAATGGGTGAGGCATATTGCCCAAATATGCCTCCATATATAGCCTCGTGGCAAAATGATTTGGTGTTTTAATGATTTCATGTTTGCCGAAGGGAGTTGCCAAAACAACACTTTTCTATTTATTTGACCATTTGGCCATTTGATGCCCAGCGATAGAGATACTTTTAACAATATATTCTGGTACCAAATGATTTCATATTCATTCGTTTATTCTTTTGAGCAATTGGAAAATCAGACAGAAAAGCTCTGCGACTTGCTCTCGATTCCAACTTTCGGCTCTAAATTTGTCTCAAATTTGCTTGCTTCTTTCTCTCGATGACATTCACAATGTTTGCACATTTATTTTGTATGATCCGGGTTTTTTCTGTTAATCGATGCAGCACTTTCCCGCGGATAAGGCTGACGTTCATTGAAACTGACAGAAAACTGTGTGTCTTAATTTATAAAAAAAGCAAGGGACGCGAAGATTGCTTATCGCCATAGATGAGAAGCCACTAGATGAAGGCAAGGCCAGTACCGACGGAGGACGCAGTGAAATTGTGTCGAGGATACTTTTTTCTGGTGCCTTCGCGTTATGTAGCACTCAATAAAGTATTCAGTAGTTATTTTCTGTATGGGTTGAGACCTTTCTGTGTACTTCTCTATTATCTTTTCACATATTTTGTGAATCAAAGACAGCGATTCCGTTTGATTAAGTAACTGTTATTCTGTGCGACGAGCATAAAAAAAAAGTCTTCACTCATGTTAATGAAGGTAATTATTTACCCCAAGACACGGGGATTTCGTCTCAAGTTTTCTTTCAGAACTTGCTCTGATTGCTTTATAGGTCCTTTTAGACGAACTCTTGTTTCATTCATCCCCATTCCAAAAGCATATATATATATTTATATCGCAAATGATTCGTACTTCATCAACATTTATAATGGCTCTTTGGTAGAGCTCCAAAGCTTTCAGACCACACTTTACTAGCAACGCTGGAACAGGAAAGGGTTGGATGGTATTGCTCTCTTTCATGGCTTTTTATTGATTGTAATCATTTTACGGAACGAAACCACTTTGTTTCCGCATATATTCAAATTCAAATCCGATTAATTTTTTCCTCTCATTGACTACATGACAGCTCGCTACGCTCGTACTATTACGCTTCGCATTTTTCAACAAACTACTATTGTCAAGGTAAAAAATAATTTTTTGACAACAACATTTCAATTTTTAATACGAAGCTATAGTGTTTTAAACTACCACGCGATGGAATCCGAGCGACTTAACCAAAAAATAACTAATTCCCAGCCAGCTCACCCCTACTCCCCAAAAACCAATCCTAGACCAAAACCCATTAAATTCCTACACCCAAGTCCACTACTACAATCCAAACTATACTTCCTTTTGATACAGGTTCCAAGCTCTAAGTTGATATTCCAGGAGACAGTTTTCTGTTATAATGATTTTTTCAGAAAACTGATTCCGAGTGTCAGAATTCTGCGAGTCGGGTGCAGAATTCTGACGAACTGACTTAAACGAAAAACGATTTTCGGCTTAAGTTTCCACATGATAATCCAAACCCCCAGCCCAATCTGGCGGCGGCACGTTGAAAGATGTGTATGCCCTGGTGTAAACCGCCTCAAATGACTGACGTTGAGCCGGGGATACTTCGTTGAGCGCTTGGTATAATTTGTGTGGTTGAATATATCCCTTAAAATTATTATCGCTTTGCCAACGTCCTCGGCATTTAATATCCTGGTCGGCGAGACGAGCATAAAGCTTATCGGTGGTCGCCCCGTCGTACCTAAACATGTGTGGAATGATCGCGAACGCAATCCCAAGACGTTCGACGGCTCTTCGGAGACCGGCCCGAAACAGGGCTGGCTGATACAGGAAAAGAACTTCTGCTTCTGCCAACCTCCTTCTTCTGACTAATTTTCTTAACAAAACCGCCAAGAAATACGGCCTTATCGAGACAGATTCATTACGACCACGTTTTTCTATCGCAATGTTGAGCATCCCATAGTGCGGCCGCTTTTCGCTTAGCGGCCGCACGGCGACGTCCAATACTTTTAGATGGAATAAATCCCCTAGCCTGAGATACCCATCAAACAACAGCAGCAATCCTACCCCCAGATCCGGATCCCCGTGTTTAAAAAGATCCAATGCCAATCCGTATACAACGATTTCCGGAAACACGCCAAAATGAAGGTTAGAGCGCGACGCTGTCCAGCCCTGTATACTTTGATTTTCCAATACCAATTTCCCGCTGAGTTCGGGGGGGAAAAATTCCAACGCTGATTTTTCCTGAGCTACACCTCCTGCCTTCAATTGTTGATTACCATGAAAAAGATCAATGCAATACCTCGTGAACAATGTATCAACTTTTTCTGCGTTCCTACATCGACGGCGAGCGACTGGTTGCTGCGTGTAGTGCAATGCCCGCGTGCGGGAAAACACCACGAAGACGCTCGGGATCTTCCTCCACGGAGGTAGCTGAGCGGGAAAGAGCCCTCCCAGAGGTGACACGACTTAGCCGGGTTGTAAGGCCGGGGTCACCCGTCGCGACTTGCGCAGGGAGGTGAAGAAGGGCTCCTCTTGTGCGTGTGCCTCGGATTGAGGAAAAGGTCCACACGGTGGCCGTGATCCGACGTGTCGGTACAGCCGCGGATAGCGGGATGCTACCCGTAATCGGGGAACGAGGAAAAGGAAAAAGGGAAAAAGGGAGAAGGAGGGGGACGAGGGGCGATGGCACCGAGTCACGCGAGTGGCTCTGTATGATACGGCACAGCCGGAGACCAACCCTTAACAAGGCGAAACCCAACAACAGTTGGAAAAACACTCCCAGCGATGGGTCTCTTTAGGCGGGCAAGGGGGATGGTCAACCCGAGTGCTACGCGCTACTCCTCGTGAGAGGTGATTAGCCCGCGTAGGCGGTAGAGACCAGAGCCAAACCCAGATCGGCAACCTTGGGGAAGATTGAGATCGGGACCCTTGATGGGGGAGTTTACTGGTGCGGCGGCCACTGCTGTCGCACTAAGTACTGTAGCTCCCCTAGTGTAATAACTAAATAAATAAATAGATAGGGAGTTCCTATCCACACACCTACTGTGGTCATAACTACACCTGCCAACCGTCCCACACGTGTAGACATTCCGGCATTCCGGTGAACGGTCATAGACTGTACTCATATAATGAGCAAGTGCCGGATGTTCCGGAAAAATACAAAGTCCAAGAAAACCCCCTTCAGAGGGCGTGCACTTCACTGCGCCAGCCACTCCACGAAATAACTAAGGTTCTTACGGTATCCTTGCAGTGTTGCCGCTTTTACCCCCCGGTGACCTAGATCAAAAAGCCCGTGACGGTTCATCGTCTGGATTTTCCAGCTAGGGACATAAAAATAATCCATTGTTAGGTCACCAACGTGTACCAACGCGGCAACGCGCCTGCAGATCCGGTTAAAGCTTCGCTTACTGCTGCTTCCCTTTAGCAAAGCTCCAAGAAGCGACTGGTTATCAATAAACATAATTACCCATGTTCGATATTTATTCCGATTTCGAAGAAGCCAACGCAGACCAAGAATGACTGCTTCGCCCTCTAGAATGTGTATCGGGTGTTTTTTCTTCCAACGATGTCGTATCGCAGTTTTCCACTCCTGTTCTTCAATCCATTCAATCCGATCCGATCTTTCGCAAATTTTCAAAGGATCTCGGCACTCGGTATAAACTACTCCTCCACCAATTAAGCTTGCGTCTGTACAAAGGATTGTTGTGTTGAACGGCGTAGAAATATTAATCTGGATCAACGGTGCTAGTTTTAAAATTAATTCTAGCTCCTTCCGGCTAACAACGTTGCCGCCAACATATTCTTCGGTTGAGGACGAAATGGAATATATTCTTTCGAAGACCGAAAAGAGTGGCCTCCTTAAGAGCATAAACCAAGCCCATTTTCCAATTATGCTTTGTACTTCTTGTACCTTCCATATCTTCTTTCTTCAGCATGTTTTCTGTACTTGTTATCAGCGTTCTCATTTTTTCCCGTTTTGGCATCAATACGCCATTTTTCCCGACTTCAATTCCCAAGACTTCTGTACTTCCTCCTTCTGCAGGCCATGATACTTTTGTCGCCTGCGAGGGCAAAGAGCTACGCTCAGACTCCTTTATCTCGGCCCGCAGATTTCTTTCCGACATCTCTTTGCTTGTTCCAAACGAAAAATAATCGTCCACGTAAGCTCCAAATTTATATTCGCCAACGGAAATTGAATCCGCTACCCAGTCGTCCATGGAAAGCTTAGCGCGAGCTAAGATTTCTAGATGGATTTCTTGAGCCACAAAGACGGATTGTGACCACCCCATGGGCATTGAGAGCATGACGAGGAATAATTTTTTCCTTTCGACTTCGATTGGTGGCAAACCAAAATACGTATTCATCCATCCTGGTAATTTCATTCGGTGGTATTGATTGTCCATGTCTGACTTTCCAACATAAAGCGTTCGTCCTTCCGGGATGTGTAATCTCGCCAGATACCCTGGGTTAGGAAGATCGATTTTTGGTGGATCGGTAAACTGAAGGTTAGAGTTCCGAGAGTCGTTTATGAGCCTTTGTTTTCCCTCTTTTTTAGGGACCGCAAAAACACCATTTACAACTTTCGATTTTCTTTCCCTCAGATCTACTAACCCCCCTTCCACCAGTCTTCTAATCAGGGCATTGTAATCTTTCGCCTTCACTCCACAAAACGGCTTCTTAGCTCTTTTCACCTCTTCATCTTCTCGGATAATTTTTCTAGTCATATATAGTAGCTGCATATCCCCTGGTAGTAATGAGATAATATCAGCCGAGGCTGCCAGACCATTTTCTGGCAATGATACTCGGTCCGGATTCAGCCAGACCCATTGGTGTGGGTCAGTGTATTCGAACGTAGAATCAACCTCTCCTACGGACTCCTCCGCAACGAAATAATTTCGGCGGTATGAGTCCTCCCCGATGCCTTGCAAGATATTTCTCGCCAGGCTTTGGACAGCGTTCCTCTCTTGTACCGGTAGAAAGGGGTAGACATGCCCGGCATACAGGCAATTAAGCCCACTTCGAAGTCCCTCAAGTAAACTTTGGATTTTCTTCTTGCGTCTCCACTTTTGTCGATGTCGTGCGCTTGCTTTCTTTGTATCCCCGTCCTGTATTTCAGACGACCCTGACACAGGAAGCACGTCCCGCATGCCCGTCAAATTAAATTTTTTTGTTGTTGTCGTTGTTTTTATATTAATTTTTGTTCCCATCTCCTTGCTTCCGCAAGGCAGACTTATCCTTCTTAAACTCCTTACGAAGTTTTGCCGACTTGTGAAGCCTTCGCTTCATTGACTCGCTTATCAAAACCTCGTGTTCCTCTTCGAGTTCTCTGGCCGCTTCCCAGTTGCCAGTCTTATCAACCATTGTCACTGCAGCCAATCTACAAATTGCCAACTCCACCGCCAACTCATTTTTAGCGCGCATAACGCCCAAAGAGCTGATGAGGCAGTCGATAACCCGAGCTATTGTTGCAGCTTCCCGGCGGTTCCGAATGCCCGTCAAATGACGAGCTTCAACCCACGCAGAGACCGTCGGATAATTCGTCAGGGCTTTACGGAGCATATCTTTCCCTTCAAGACTGTCAACCGAAACATATTGTTCAGGAAACAGTTTGCTAGCGAAAGCAACCCAGAACTTCTTGTTCGCCTTCTGCCGTTTCGAATTCAAAGCCTTCTTAGCAAGGCTCGAAATCCCCTCATCTCCACCGTCGGACTCTGAGCCAGTGTCATTGCCGGAATCGACAACAACTCCTTCCATCGCCTGTCCGATGTCGACAAGAAAATCCTCCCCCTTTGACTTCTTCTTTGAATTTTTCCGCGACTTCTTCAATTCCTTAATGTCTTTAGACATGCGTTTCTGCGCCTTCTCCAACCCCTCCATGAAAGAAAGAATTTTCTGCATTTCACTGAGACGCATAGTAGCCTCTTCCTCAGAGTCAGAATCCGGAGCGGACTCGGACTCGTATTCACTCGAGGATTCACCCTCTTTGCCCCCCGTCACGCGTTTCGAACGCCCTCGAGGTTTTTGATCCAAGACGGTTACAACTCGAGTACTCGCTACTCCCTTAGAAGACCCCGCTTTCGGCTCACTTCCTCCGACACTCAGTGAGTATGTTTTATCTTCAATGCAATGGAACAAGACGTCCGTCTCTCCCTCTTTAGAGATTCCCGGAATCTCATTCCTGATTACACGAAGGAGAGCATTTTTGCTCTGTGACTTTTCTCCAAGGTAAGCTGAAAGCCTGCCCCGAAAAGCTTCTCTTACGACTCCTAAGGCGTCTTCCCCCATGCCCTCGATTTTCTGCCCGAGAGCCCTGCAGTTTTAAATTTTGTTTGTAGCAGGTCCATCACCTCTAAGGACGGTCAACCCATTCCGTCCTCGGGACTACTTTAACCGTTAGTGCAGGCTTGCGCTTTTAGGAGGGCTGCTCCTGGCTGAGCGCGTGACCTAAATAGGTCCAGCCGTCACCCGACCCCCATACAAGTGGAATAAGGTCCGGACCTTGTATCCGCCAGGTCCCAGAGATTCGTGCCTCGACAACACTACGCACAGTTACTACTGGACAGACCTTGGTGCTTTAAACACCCCGCCTTACGTCATTACGCAAGGCGCATGGTACAGAAATTTGAACAATAGATTTTCAGAAAAACTTTCAAAAACCTAAACACCAATATCACAAAAACCGTTAATTCCGATATGCAACTTCAAAAAACTTTAAAGGACTCGATTAAAAAACACGCAGAACCCCCAGCCAGATACGACCTTCACGCAAGCTCCCGGATTGCACTGACGATAAACTTGTGCACGTGGGAAAACCCCCTGATAACTCAATTAAGGAAATACCTTACATAATTCCGTTTCTGGACTCTAACACAAGCAACGCCAGCAAAGCCCGATGGACAACAACCCATACGGGAACTCACTTAAGCTCTGCATTTCGTCGAACCTAGCCTTAGAAAATTAATTTTTACCAGCATACCGCAACGCCCGGTCTCGAATTAACGATAATTTAATTTTCTCAGAAAAATGAAACACGTCTCAAGAATTCCGAAAAAAACACCAACTTGATAGGGATCACTGGCCTACGGAGGCCTGATCACTTCCCAATCCAACAGGGATCCCTCCCTGACTTACTCCGTTAGCCAGCTTACGCTGCCCAGTCGACACCACGAGGAGGTGGAGTAAAGCTTTAGTCGACCAAACGCAGAGGCGTCAATTTTTCGTCAAGTCTCCGGAAATAATAATCCCTACGTAGGATCTAGATTAAAACATTATTGCCCAAATGATTTGCATTTATTGTTCTTTTTAGTCTAAGTTCCTTTCATTCCGATAACACAAAAACTTTTTACGTGATTTCATTTTTAAGACCCGTGTTTGAGATCGACACTTACGTGGATCTCCTTCAAAGAGCTCCTCTCTCACATGAAATTTTATGCTATTTGGACAGCTCACCAATACTTTGCCACATAACATGCAAAAATCCCGCAAAGGGCATACAAGTATTTGAATAATTATTTTCGATTATGTTCGTTATTTTTTATTCAAAGAAGGTTCTAAGTATCACTACGTTATTTTCAACCATCTGATAGAAAATGAGGTACCTAGGGTACCCATTCAACTAGTTGGGAATGGTTTTTGTGGGATACGATGAATATATGATGAAACAAATATCTATATCTATGTGCCTTAGCACAGTCTTGGAAGAGGCCGGCCTGCTTTCTGCCGCGTATGGGATGGCGATGTAAGAGGCAAAGAGCGTTAAACGAATACTTTGAGGAGAATGTTTGTGTCCGATATGGGAAAATAAACTGGTGAGTAGTTTATAATTACTATCTGCAGGCAAGTTCGATAAAAAAAAGAGCAGATAATAACTCTTATGATCTCGTACGCGTGATCAATAACAGCAAATAGCAATAACAAACATGACAACAAAGCCAGACACAAAGAATTGCAAAAGGCAAAAGAAAGATAAAACGATCAAAAAAACATCTTAAACAATAATTGAAATTGAGAAAGCCCTTCGCAGGAACATGACGAGATGGAATAACCTACCAAGAGAGAGACTATGCGGGTTGGCGAGACGTTGCAAAATTCGCTCGCTTTCAGAAAGAACAAAAACAGGCAAATGGAACGATGATCGAGAGATTCTGTGTTCTCCCAGCGTCCGAGCTTTCCTTTTGTACACTATGTAGCCAAGATTTTTCCATTCATGAAAGCGTAGTCTGAGAGCTCGCTTCTGCAGCTCACGCTTCTTCATCGTGTAGAGGTAGTTTGGAAATACTCCAGAAAGATCTTTGGTTACATTTCCGATCCAAAGTCTTATGGACATCGTCAGGAAGTCCTTCCAATTCGACTAAAACTTCCAATCCACTTGGACCATCTCGAATATCACGAAGCGCGTTTGCTTTCTGTAGCTCCATCTCATTTGTGTGTGAGTATTCAATCAAAGCAGGACAGTACCAATCTGGACACATGTACCAACTGTTTTTTCTGGTTTAAGAGATCCTCTACTTCCAAAACTAAATCTGACTTGGTAGAAAAAACGCGACGCGGACATTTCCCGATAAGCCTTAACTTATGAGTACATCTTGCAATGGATTCTCGAACCAAACCGAAAACTCCACCGTTTATCTCACTGCGACGAACACTTGTCCAGTTGTTTTGACGTCCAATACGTTTTGCTCCGATCTTTTTCACCGTTAATTGAACAGTCTTATGAGTATCATGTAGTGAATGGTTCTACCGATCTGATCGATCCCCAGTTTTACTGTTTGTAGTTTAGGCTGCCCTCTATAGGCAGCCAAACTATCCTCCAGCTTCAAATCACTGATCACAGGCTATTCAAAAGTTGTATGTAGTTCCTATGGTTTTGGATACAAACTTTGTGCCACTATTTCGATACAGTTCCTACAAGCTGTAGCCGTTCTTTTCCGATTGTATCGATCAATTCTCCAACACTTCCTGCGAGACTTGGTTCTGGTTTGTTTGTGATCTTTGAATGTGGTAGATTTCGGCGTTGGGGAGGTTAAATACTTACACTTTTCATTTGTCGTTCTTGTTCTTTAATAGAATGCAGTGTGTGTCCGTCCACACCCATATCTGTTTGACGGCGAACTAAAGTGTCGAAGGCTTTTTGTGAGGCGCACCTCAATTGTATGAATGTTTTCTTTTTTATGCGTCAAAATCTAAAACCTGCAAAAGCAAGGTACATCCTCATGATACCGATCAGTAATGCACGTCGCGTGCCCACTAGGATATGCATCGCAGTACAACGTGCAAATGAGGGTCGAACGTATCGCTCAGCTTCAAAAGGTTACAGAAATGGTGCCGAATTGATGGCCAATTCAAAGGTGTTCTCATCCGAACGTATTTTAATTCTTGAGTGCGGACGTCGTCCAGAACAAGACCTGCTCGAAAGAGGATGGTTTCACTGTCCGCTACTGTACTAGTTGAGCTCGGTTGTTGATTGTGCGGATAGCACAGCACAAACTCAAACTCTCGACGCAGCGCAAAGTGTGCTGTCCATTGTCTGCAGAAATAAACATGGGGCAGCTGAAAGGCTGCTAGTCTGAAACTGCATCGATATGGAAATGCAAAGGAATGCGGATGGTGCTATGCTTCGTACCTCGCGGTTGGGTGATGAGAGCACGACTCTTGAAAGCGCACATGAGAGGTGTGCACCAATGAGGTGTAAAATGCGTCGAGCCATATGTACAGTAAAAGGTTGCTGGAATACGCTTGAATACACAATGGCGGAAGTGCGTACACGCAGAGTGACGTGGTTGCGCGCTGTCAACGGTAACGGCAACTGAATGGGGTAGCAATCCTAGCCGTTGTGTGACATGTGGATCAAGTCAACACCAAATACGCGCCGTAAATAGTTGCAGCTCTGAGAAATTGGTTGGGCGATGCAACTGCACATGCAATTGAAGCCGCAATCTACAAGATTCTCAAGATTCTCAAGATTCGGTGAATCCCGGATCACGTCACGTCGACAAGCACCTCGAGACACCGCCCGCTGTCCCCACAGGTGAGCTTTTTGCCAACTCTCCTGCCATTGCGCGCTCTCTTGGTTTTCGTCAGCACACTCACCTTCTTCCGACCATGCAGCGCTCAGCATGTAACGAATGTGCGAAGGGTGCATACACTTAATCGCCCCTTTGCATCATCACCACTTTCGATCACTGAACATAACCGCTCCGTCTTTACCACAAGTATCACAAAAAGACTACCTATCTCCTCTACAGAATCACCTATTAAGAATACCTGCAGTCACGAGCCCACACCCTCCCGTACGCCCCATCGTTCGCACCATATTTCCCTTCAATATATCCCTTCCGTTACGTCCGTTCATTCTTGGCCATAGCCAATCCATCCATGGTTCTCAAGAGTATCGTATACATCGACTCAACCTCAGTCACAAGCATGCGCCTCCATATTCGAATCTTGTTGTCCTAGTCCCGCCACTTGTGCTCGCTGCCCTTTCTTATATTCAGTATAATTCTACCCACCTCTTCTGATGACTTTATTCATAGAGACCTTGTCACGCGGCCACCGCAGCCTATCGCGTGTTCTTTTAATTGTTCCTCCTCTCCATGTGCCTTATTGGCTCTATTTCAGGCTCACGGCCTGACTCCCAGATATCGAGAGCCGCATTCTGGCTGTTATCCGGCGTCACATGCGGTCACTCCAATGCCACTTAGTCTCGATCTTGCTGTTTGCACACCTCATTATCACTCACATACACCACAACCCACAAGATTCGATTATTCTCTGCCACTCCTTGTAAGACCAAACCACTCTTCGCATCCCCTTTCCAACACCTTTTCCCAAACGCACAAGCTCTCGTAGCTGCCGGTTTCATAACATGAAGTTCGAGGCCTTGCTTCTCGCTTCCGTTGCTCTCTGTGCATCTGTGTACGCTCTCCAGAATCCGGAGCGTCATTTTGGCTGCCCGCCAGGCAAGAACGCTTGTATCTATCCTATTGATGAAGCCAATTTGCAATGCGAAACATTCTTTGACTTCCAGATCGCTCTTCACATCCCCACTAATGCCACCATTAACAAGAACTTCCGCCACACTATGGACATCAAATTAGGTCTCCCGTCTGGTGATGTCCTCACCCCAGAATCTCTCTTCGGTAAAGAGCCTAAACTCAGGAAATGGGCCCTTAAAATCTTTAAGGATCAAGCTGATGAGAACCCTCAAGGCTTTGATTCATACGCCGTTATGTACCGCAATGTCATGATCCACAAGAAGTATGGAAAAGGTCCTGTCAAGGTCACTGTCTCTGCCCGCGGTGTAACCACCGAGGTCACCTATATTGTACGCGAGCCCTCCAAGAGACGCGCAAAGAACGTCGTTCTCTTCGTCGGTGACGGTATGGTCCTCCCAATGATGGCCGCCGCACGTCTCGTCTCCCGTGGTATGGTCCACGGCAAGTACAAGGACCTTCTGAACATGGAGAAAATGCCATATTTCGGTCTTCAGA
Organism: Agarophyton chilense; assembly: GCA_030374765.1. Lineage (NCBI taxonomy): Eukaryota > Rhodophyta > Florideophyceae > Gracilariales > Gracilariaceae > Agarophyton > Agarophyton chilense. The sequence continues at coordinate 604,759 of JARGXX010000016.1, forward strand.
ACCCCTCCGGCGTTGATTCCATCATCACCGATTCCGCCAACTCAGCTACCTCCATGAACACCGGGCAAAAATCTTCAGTGAACGCCCTCGGGGTATACGCCGACTCTGGTGATGATGACTTCGCCCACCCGAAGCAAGAGACTATCGCTGAGCATATCAAGCGTAAGTTCGGTATGTCTGTTGGTGTTGTCACCACTGCTGAGATTCAGGACGCCACCCCAGCCGCCGTCTGGGCTCATGTTCGTCGCCGCACTGAAAAGGCCGCTATCATTGCCCAGGCTATCAATGGCTGCAAGGACTGCGTGTTGCCGGTTCAGCCAGATGTCATCATGGGAGGAGGTGGCAGGTACTTCAAGCCTGATCGCTCCGTCGATGGCTCTGACATGTACATGAACTATTCTGCCAAGGGTTACACCGTGACTCACACCCGTGCTGAGATGTTGGCAGCCGCTGAAGATGAGAGCACTGAGAAGCTTCTCACTGTATCTCACAACGGAAACATGGACGTGTGGCTTGACAGGAATGTGTACACTGACAACATGGACGATGCTGACAACTCGCCTACGGTTGATGGTCCAGCTCCTGTTGACCAGCCCAACCTGGACGAGATGGTTATGTCCGCCATCAAGGTCCTTTCCAAGAACGAGAACGGGTTCTACCTCATGGTGGAGGCTGCCTCTATCGACAAATCTGCTCATTCCCTTGATGTTCCTCGCACACTTTCTGATTTGATTGAGCTGGATAACACCGTTGGCCAGGTTAAGGCGTGGGCCAAGGACCATGGCGATGATACGCTCATCATTGCCACTGCCGATCATGGTCATGGTTTCGATGTGTTTGGTACGGTCGATACCAAGATCTGGGACGATGCTGTAGCTGCAAGCGAGGACAGTCCGGTATCCGATGTTTCCAACTACTGCGGTGCTGTTGTGGACAACAATGGCACCGTTTTCAATGCGTCTGTCGAGGAGACTACTGGTATGACTATTCGTGAGGCAAACCGAGCTCGGCGTGCCGCCATTGGTACCTACTCCGACGCCGGCTACCCTGACTATGTGGACAGTGACGGCGATGGGTTCCCGGATACATGGGACGTGCGTACTACACTTGCCGCTGGAATGAACAATTTCCCCGACCACACTGAGGATTACAAGGTCTCTACCTCTATCAGGACGCCGGCCTTTCGAACCGGTCTTGGTTATTTCAACAATCCGGAAGATGATCCGAACGGTATTTTCCTTTCCGGTAACATCGGTCCGGACGGCTCCACTGGTGTGCATACCATGCAAGATGTTGGTATCTTCGGATACGGTCCAGGCGCTGAGAAGATTGGTGGCATCATAGACAACACCGAAGTGTTCCACATCATAGCATCAGCTCTTGGTTTCGGTACCGACGGTGAGATGGACACGGATGAGCATTTGTACAGCGACGTTATTAAGTGTAGGCATGATGATGAGATGTGCCATTGCGGTGAGGTGGCAGCAGGCTACGCCTGCGCTTGCAACCGAAATGGACCGATTGCATTCGTTTTGCCGACCACCAAGGTTTGCTACTTCAAGGATGGAAGTTTGATGCCGATGTAAAGCATGTGGAACGGATTGTGATAATTGAAAGAGAGAAAGATGCCGCTGAAGAATGGTAAATTGTTTCGTAGTCTTATTCGTTTGTGTTTTCTTTCTTAACATTGTCCATTTAGCTCAATGGTAATTTCTTTGTCCGAGCTGCGTCCGCTATAAAAGCTATCTTTTCTTTTAAGTAATGAAGCAAGTTTGCAATTCTGCCACCACCGCCTTGATGCGAGAGAAAAGTTTTTGAATCCGAATGTCTCAGCTCATTCGTAGTTCTTTGTGCAATGCGCCGCCCTTCCATGGAGCAACGCGCGTTCGACGCAGTGGATGATTTGCTTTTTCCATGCACTATCTATACAGCGGATTGGCTTTACTTTTCACTAAACGGTCGATGACGGAACAAGCACAGGATGCAGTTTTCACCACCGTTTTCTTTTTGTACAGATGGCCAGGTATCCGTTGCTGCGGCTATCTGTAATTTTTCTGATCTCAACGACGATAGATGAGAGGCCTCGAAGCCAGATTTTTGCCTGAACGAGTTTTCGCGCCTGGCCGTGTAACTGCTAGACAACGAGGGATGTCGGTATGCTTTACTAAAGGCATCTGGGTAGAGCTCAGTCCGGCTGAAGTGGAAACAAGCTTTGCTCGTCAGAATTTTTGGAGAGCTGTTGAAATCCGATTCAATGATGAGCACGTGTACTCACGCGAATGCTTCAGAGGACATTTGATTGAAATTGCCTCTAACCAGAGAGCGTTGTTTCACAGAAGCTCTTCATTTCTAACGAAACTGGTCTACCACGTTCAAAAGAGTTTTAAAAAGGTAAGGGAAAAGTGGGAAGAGTCGGGATAATGTGATTCGAAAAGAATCAATCAGTTCTTTCAAATGACTGCTGCTAGAGATCAGAAAATGGATTCAAAGCGATTTCTAGGTTTTTTAATATATGCAAAATAGGTACACCACAAGAGGATTCGGACCTCCTGTGGGCCGCTTCGAAGTGAATCGGAGCTGTAGAGGATAGACGTGTAGAAGGAGTGGTTATAGTCGATAAATAATAATATAATTGTACTTGTCTGCGTCGAAAAAAGGATAGTTCCGGACGCAAGAGTGACGATGAGAAAAGAATTTCTCACAGATGATGGATAAAATCCAGGCAGGTTATGGAGGAATCGCTGGAGATCCAGAAGTCCCAGTATAGTACAAGCGCAGAGAAAACCAATCGCATCACGGACCGGGCAGAGGAGAAAGCACAGGTGTTTAGACATCGTCATGCCCAGCGCGCATCCATGTGAGAAGGCACTAAAGTTTGTTGACGAGATATAGAAGTTCGGGTTTGTTCTTCTCGGACGTAACAAAAAGCGTTTCAAGACATATTACGACAGGTTTATCGACGGTGACAGGGTATCTAGAATTATGGAACGGAAGGGGGATGATTAACTATTTTTGCTGTTTCTTTTTTCCTGTGGTAGATATAGGACTTAGCTTAACGTACATATCTTGATCACGGTGACGTATTTTGATACGTCACTGGGTGGTCGAGGGAAATATCACACAGCTTTGGGGCATATGTAAATTGATTTGTAGACAAAACTTTGCGCACCTCACTATTTTTCCTTTTGAAATGCACTTCATGGTCGCCTGGCTGAGCCTACGTGAGCATAACTACAATTTTTCTTATTGCATACAACGTGCTACAAGAAGAGAAAATGTAGTCATGATCAAAGTGAGGTGGTGTTTGGGAACCGAGGCAACGCTGAGCGTATTTCTAGTTCCGATTACAGAGAACAGGGTAGTTATCGCGAGAATTGTAGAAGCCTGCAGATTGCCATACTCGAAGTTTAGCATTGAAGCAACAGATATCATTCTCCGGCGTAGCCCCTTGCTCTTGATTACCTCGGCAAGTTTTTCATGTTTAGTTGATAACGGAGAATGCATCGCAGTCCGATAGCATCAAATATGCCGTCTCCACAAGTTTGATGACCAGCGTTCTACCAAGCTCAAACTCCTTGATTTGTTTTGCCTACTTCCTCCATTGAGATACACTTTAACTCCTGGTCCTTATGATCAATGGAGAAGTTGTTAAGGTTTATACACGGCAAAACGATATCCGAACTGATTGCCACTGAGGTCTCCAGCTTGCTTAGAATTGTCAAACGCGTAAACAGTATTGCGAATGCCTGTTATACATGCTTTCGGAGAGGAGAGAGGTAGGCGTGGAAGGATCTTCCCGAAAATGCTTTACCCGAGATTGAGGAATCGGTAATATTAAGCTTTCAGTACATAAATATGTCTCATTCCCCTCAATCTAAAACTGGCTCTGACGCTTATCACTAGGGACCCTTAAATTGAAGATACCCGTGACGCAGTTTCATATTTATACATAATCTCTTGGGAAATGTACCCAATCTAAGTCGTCCGCAATTAACTAATTTTGCAAGTTGTGGGCTTATGACACAGTGGTTGAACGTGCAGAATAGTCACCAGGAAGGAAAAAATATAGTGCCAACTCACTCATAATGTCAAGTATGGCCTGAAGATCAACGCTCGTCATGCTAACTTGATTTATGTTTCCTGCGTAATATGTCGATTATGTGTAGTCTTCGAATGTGAAGAGAAGCCAGGCAGGAAGAGGAAGGCAACCGATAATGTAAAAAACATCACCTCGTTTGTCACCTCCAACTACACATCACATGTAGAAGGTCAGAATTCAAGGAAGTGGAACGAGTGCCAGGACTTAAAGACCGACAAGGAGGGGAGGGTCTTCTTTGAAGATGTAGGTGGGCCTTTTTGGATCATGGGGACCTCTCACTTCGAGGTTGACAAAACCATTCGATTCCTCAAAAACGCACGAATTGTCGATGTCGTCATTGTATATCTTCTCTTGCATCCCGATGATGTCCAAGCCGTCATGCGCGGACGAGCTCTCTCTTTGTTCGAGCGACCTGAATCTGCTGGAGAACGATGCTCTGGAGACTTTTTCGTTGACGGTATATTGGATCGCGACGAGTTTTTCGGGGAGATAAAGACTTCCAGGCGCTGTAACATTCTTGTCATGTTTGCCGTCTGTGAAGCGACGTTTGGCATGGCCGCTGGTCTTATGAATTGCACTCGTGAAGAGTCTGGCATTGCCATGTATGGCGGCTGTAGTGAGGTTTTTGCTTCCAACTATACCCGCGTCGTGTGTGAGGCAAGTCTGCAGATCGTTTCTGAATGATTGAGTAATACCTGGGCCTTCTCAATAGCTCTTGATGGGTCCACGCATCAGAGCATTTCTTATCTCGACTTCTGTGTTAGTTTCCAAATGAATTCCGTTCTACAATACATCCATTTGATGACATTTTCGCTTTTCGGGCGTCATACTGGTGAGGCGATATTCGGTACTCTTTCCAAGTTTGTAGAAGCCGCCGTTGCATGCTGGAAAACCTGCACTATCGCTGGGGCTACCAGCAGAGATGAGAATATGACCGGAAGGAAAAGCATCCTTACTTCGCGCCTCCAGCAAGTCTGTGAACCAGGATTGATTCTAATATGGTGTGGGCTGCCCCAGCTTGATCTTGTGATGCAAGACGGGTACTTGTCTGCACTCAACGAAGATTTCTATTCTACTTTGAATGGCCTGATCGGAAATCTCGGCCAATAGCAGAGTTTTGTCAGCGATATGAGGACAACATGTCCCAAGGTCACTAACACTCGATGTGTAACAAAGTTTATTCTCTGAGGGTCGATGCCGAAATTATCTTTTGCGAACCAAGGTGAGTGACCAATTTAAAGGTGTCCCGTCAGTCTCCTCATAGCTTACGACTAGAATTAGAATTAAACTATCGGGCCCTGCCCACACTGTACGTTCTTCAATTCGCGGGAGTTGTGAATCGAACCGAACTGTTCGAATGCGTCCCAGCAACAAAGACTCTTTCTCGTAGATTGAATGCAATTTCGGACGTCCTGTCCTACCTAAAAAGACCTATAAACCATAACTCTTCGATTCAACACAGAATCAAAGATTCTGAGTGTTGAAAATTTGCACTTGAGTGCTCCGTGTTAAATCGTATTGGTTACGAAACGTGAGACCAATCACCCTTCTTCAGTATTGTTGCAGTACTGCCTCCTCCTGCTCTGTTTACGTCCACGTCAACTTTGTGAAGATGGTCAAGGAGTCCGTCTTCCACGATATACTTGTGAAAAGCGTCCGTCAGTGTTCTGTTTTCATCTATAAAGTCTCTCGAAGGCTGCCATTCAGGCTCCTTGTTTAATGCGCCGTTCAAAAGAGTCAAAAACTGATAACCACGACCTCGCTTTCGGTGCTTTAAAATCTTATGCACAGTATACAATAGCTGTCCAGTCCCACTCTCTGGGATGGGCTCGGGTCGTGGTGTTTCAGGAAACGCAATGTTTGCAGGCTGGTGCTTAAACGGTGTGTTATGTGAAACATGCAGAACAGGATGAATCTTGATATTGTTAAGTAGGTCGAACCGAACAGCATTCTTTCCAATCAGCTTAATCACCTTGAAAGGACCAAACGAGGAGCACTTAGCTTATTGGACTGTTGGCTCTTGGCAACAGTATCACGAAAAAGAGATCGGTTAATCCAGACCTTTTCACCAATCTCGTAACAAGAGGGCTGACATTTCTGTGCGAAGTATGCTGCCTGTCGCGCTTTAGCAATGGTATGAGCGTAACGTGTATTCTCTACTCCAGACTGAAAGCGGTTGTTAAAGTCACTCAAGGATTCAATAAAGGAATCTGTTTGGCCTTAGAGATTTTGTGTTGATTTGGGGTTCCACCCCAGATCAACTTCGAAAGGTGACGCTCCCAAATCTTGCGAAACAGCTGAATTGTGCGCAAATTCAGATGTTGGTAGAAGTATGTCTCAATCATCTTGTGCAAGAGAACAATAGCAGCGCAAATAGTTTTCCACCATTCTGTTCATAATTTCGGAGGTTCTATCTGTGCGAGGGTGGCTGTTGGTGCTCATATGCGAAAAAACCCAACACAACGACATGACAGGAGTCCAAAATATTGGAGTATACTTCGGATCTCTGGCACTCACGAGGTAATCTGGAAGCTAGTGTAGTTTGAAAACGTTAGAGAAAAACGCATCAGCAGTCTCGACAGTAGTGTCTGTTTCTCTGCCTGCTATGAAATGCACCGTTCTAGAAAGAAGGTCCACACAGTTCGTAATGGCGTAGTGACCTTTCTGCTTCTTGGGTAAGGAAACCGAAGTAAGTACCAAGAGAACCCACCGTCGTCATGAAACATGAAGCGGGGTTTGGTCAATGAACTTCTTCTTTCCGTAATCCTTCTGCTGCTGGGAAGTACGGCATCCTTCACTGTATCGTCGAATGATTCGGGTCTTATTCTTCCAATGAAATGAGTTCAAGCGAGAGAGCGTCTTTTCAAAACCAAAATGTCCAGCTGTCTTCATGTCATGCGCCATGAATAGTATATCTCGCACTTTCTTACGGGGAACGCAAATCTTGTTGCCGTTGTACAGTTTTCCATTCTCGACGCGAAATAGATTTTGCATCAACTGTATTCTATTTCTTGAAACAGGTTCGTTCAGCCAAACCTTCGTGAAGGATCTCCAGATTGAGACAAAAAACTGATTCTCCTCTTAGTGATCTTCACAGTCCAGATGAAGGACAGGCGAAGAGAGCTGGGAATTGTTGATATCTAGGACAGTGTCGCTCATCACTTGTGGAGCCTCGAGAGAACGTCCTCCATATTGTTCAATCTTGTAGACCCATGTCTTTATGATAATGAAGTCTCGAAATCCATCTAATGAGTCTGACTTGTTCGGCTTGAGATGGATCGACCCAACGCCTCCCGCCGCGGCCATTTTGCAACAAATGAACAAAAACAACGTTTGCGGGTTGAAAACCCGCGATTTTGTAACGTAATTACTTGCGTGTCATCGTACTGGTCTAAACAGGTGGTAGCATGGTAGAGCGGGTCCTAAGGTTCGAATCCTTAACGGCGGCACTCCCAGAGTACTTGGTGCAATGGGCTGGCGTTTACTGCGTAGTCGTACAGGTCGGAGATACGGAAACGATAACTTGAAGACCAATTGGTGGAGCTAATGTACCAAAGGGGGTAATTTAGTATCCTAACGGTGCCTACCTTAGTCTAAGGGAGAAGCGTCACTCGAGCCAAATAACTAACAATGGCGAGGCGCTGAAATCTCCCTGGTACTGTAATGCTTATCGTTTACACTATTTAAAATAAAATAATTTTTTAAATGAGCCCAGCCGAGGTCGACCAGTCCACGTGGCGTCTGTAAGATACATCAGGCCCCAGCGGCTTACAAGGCTCAACCGTTATTGTTGCTCCTTCATATATCTCCCTGCTTAGGATTCAACCGTCACGACGAAGTCGAAATGGCCTCATGATTGACCCAGGGGACGCGAGCACTTCTTTGCTCCTAGTACCGTTGGGCGCGACGGGACGTCGCGTCTTCATCGCTTGCAGGGATGGGAGGAAGCATGAGCTGACCATTGGCGCCGGAGTGGCAATTATTTTGCCTAATGACTGAAACTACAGCGCGCCGTGAGGGCTGTCCATAGGTGCATCGCCGGCGTATTCCTCGCGTCGCGTTGCCGAGATGGTTCATTGGCTTCTTCTCCCCTGACGGACATTGGGGCCTTCCTTAGTCTCCGTTCTTCTTTTGGCGACCCTCCGCGCTTCGTCCACCGTGGTTCACGCCTGTCAGTCCACTTGGGTCAGTTCCGTCGTCTCGCCTTCCCATCATGGAACTTTTCCATTGGTCGCGCGCGATGCCGAACTCGCCTTGTTAGCCCGTCGGATACGCTATTCTCCATCCGGACTATGTCGCTTCCGTCGGCTTTCCTATCCATTTCCCGGCGGACCAGCCTGTGCACAGCGACACCATGGCTTCGAAAAACCAAGCGGGGAGCTCCTCGTGATACCAAGTGGCTTACGAACGCCCCGGCGACGGCTATGACCATACCATCGGACGGAATCCGCGGGCAGTGCGTCATGCCATTCTGCCGTCCTCAGTGCAAGAATAACAGCGGTTCTGTCGTATGTATCTCGACGCCCGAAGGTTTGCCAAGATACCCGACTTCCGGAGGGGCAGCAAGAACGCGCGCAGCGTCTCGTGGTATAACCGATGGTTGCAATATCCTGTGGATCCGCGTTCGGCGACGAGCTGTCACACCCTCATCCATGCGGAAATGCCGTGCGTCCGCTGCGAGGAGGAAGCCGAATACCAGTTCAGGGTGAACAAACGCCTTTCAGACCTATACAAAGACTTCGTCTCGCCTCATGGGCGATTTTCTCCGGCGGGTCACAACCTCTTGGCGCGTATGTGCTTCCGTCCGCCCTATGACCGCCTGTTTTGGATGTCCAATAGGGTCTATTGGAACGGGATGCGAGAGCCTGATGGTCGTTAACGTCAATCCCTGGAGTTATTCTTCTGCTGGCACCAGGTGGAGTTTCATGAAATGAGCGCCGATACCTGTCCTCCGTTATACATCTCGTTTTCCGGTGCGGATGAGAACTAATAGGCCATGTACTGGCGTGTCTCGCCGCTTCTTTTGGTCCCCACGCTGTCTGTGGTGGCTTATCCTTCGTCCCAACTCATGGGTGACGACAATGACAGAAGTTCTTCGTTGTCCTGGAAGGTACTCTTCGTTGAGTTTGGCGTGATGTCCCTTATGGCCTTTCTGGATAACGCGAAACACGGCTTCCGTGGTAGTGTTCGTTCGAGGGATTGGAGGGTATGGCATGAAGAGAACTTACCCGGTCTTCGAGGTCGTTTACTTCCACTTCCGGACATGATGATCCAATTCTAAAGGAACCTGGGCATCCAGAATATCGTTCGTGGGATCCAGTTCGACGTCGAAGAGGCTGAGGCCCTTTTGGATCATGTCCTACAGGTCGAGTGGGGCAAGACTCCCGGGTTCCTTTGGTAAGGCCACGATACCGACTCGTTCACCCCGATTCCGCTACATCCGCAAGGCCGGGACGACGCTCGTGCCTATCGTGCCAAGCCTTTGAGGAATCAACCATCGGATATTCCGAAACGTCGCCTGATGTGGAAGCCCCGCCGTTGGTTCCAGCTGGTATGTCCGATGGAGATTCCTTCGAGAAAGATCCCTTCGTCCTGCCCGTAGAGGGCGTCAATCCTCCGGTCGAGTCCGCTGTTGTGTTGCCGACCGCTTCCCCTCCTCCAGCTTCTTCGGGCACTTCTCCTCAGGATGAACTCTCATATGAGCCGCTTGTCGCCCAAGTTGACATCTCTCCTAGCGAGGTTACTGTCGAGGCCGAAAGTCCTGCAGGTGATGCGCTGGCTCAAATGTCCACTGGGGGCGTCCACATCGCTCCTCCTGCTCCGTTGCCACACTTTCCGGCTGCGGTCACGGGTGATGCTTCGGATCTCCGTCATCTCTGTCGTACCGTTGGTATTACGGCATTGATGGACATTGCCACAGTTCTGAGAGAAGCTTGCTCCTGGGCTCGTCGCTCGGCGCGCTACGCCGCGGTTGTCCAACAGGCTTAGAATCTGAAGACCGCTATGGTCAATATCCTGCAGCAGAATGCCCAAGTGATATCCCAAAGGGTTACTGCCCACTTGGATGCCCGGTATGGTCTAAATTTGAGCGACCGGGAGGCTTCCGATGGTGACAATAGCTCCTCACGTGAATCTCCGCCAAACAAGCGTGCTCGACTCGCCGGGACCGGTCCTAGTGGTACAGTAGGCTCTTCGGGGGACCCTAGTCTCGGTTCGCTCCAACGGATTCCACTAAGAAGGACAGAGGTACTTCTGTAGCGCCCCTATGAGTCTTGTTGGTGTTCGGAGCGCTTTCTCGAACATTATGGTCATGGGGAGGGCTGTTTGGCCTCTGTTAGTCAAATAAAATAATTCTTGTGATTTCACAAGGTTGCTTCTGTATCTCAAACTTGAATGCCCCGGGACGTCGTTTAACATTGAGAGTGTCTCAAGTCTTTCTCAGGTGTCTCCTAAGGAGTGACTTTGTTCCCTGATGCGGGTGCTACGACGAACGGTCGTGCTCCGGCGAACCGTCGTGTCGGGAGGCGTTTCGAGAGGCGTTTTGGCATTATTCGGGCCAATGGTTACCCCCTCCTAAAACCTGCGCTGCGTGCTGCCGATTTAGCGCCAATAGCGGGCGATAAAACCAGCCGGAATGGTTTGAGGCTCTTGCCAAGTGTCTTTCTCAGGTGTGTAGCCGAACCACTGGACGCGATAGCTCATGGTTCCATCTTATCCCCGACTGGCGGAGATGATGCGTTCAATCACGTATTCGGGTTGGTGTTCATTCTCCGGAAGGAGAGTGTGATCCAGAAGGGCGAATCCATCGGAGTCGGTTGGAAAAGATGGATCATCTTCATTGCCATCGACCATCGGGTCCATGTGGCTAGTAAGGTCCGCGGGAACTGCCTTAGGGGGTTTCGGGACTTGAGCCTTGACCTGAGATCGTGGTGATTTCGTTGGACCAGGGGGCTGGGACTTTGGTGATTCGGGAGAGCTGGGGGCTCGTGTCACCTGATCAATAGATACGTCGTTCTGTGAGCCGTCAATTAGTAACGTAATGGTATGTTGATTGGCCTTAATGAATTTGTATGGTCTCGTAGAGCGGGGTAAGAGCTTCCGCGTAGTGTCCTCGAGTTCACCACTGTCCTTCGATGGCCGGTCTAGGTAAACCAATTCTCCTTTCCCAAAGGTAGCTGTGTTCCAGACGGCCTTGTCGAAATTGACCTTGTAACGCCGTTGGGCTTTGGCCAGTACAGCTCTAGCCGATTGGAAAATGCGGTCGATGCGTCGGAGCGAGTAGCGCTTCGCCAGGGTTGGATTTATTTCTTCGGTTATTTTCTAGCGTCTAATAGACTCCTGAAGGTCAACAGCTATCGGCGGCGGCGATCTCGTTAGAGTTAAATCCAAAGGTGTTCTCCCTGTGGAAACGGGCACCTGCGTGTTGCAAGCATAAACCAGTGGCTCAATGTAGTCGTCACTGTCCAATTGGTGCTCCAATACGTATTGTGGAAATCGCTCCAGAAGGGTGCGGTTGGAGCGTTCGGCCTGGCCATTGGTTTGCGGGTGGTACGCTGTGGTGGTCACATGTTTGATACCTAAGGTAGTACAAACGTGTGACAAGGATTTGGATACAAACTGGCTGCCGTTATCCGTAAGGAGGTAGAGTGGCATGCCAGATGGATATACTCAGTGGGACAGGACGGTTTTGGCGACATTCGTGGCTGCTACCTTCCCTAGTGGTAGGGCTCGGGTAAGTTTGGTAAACCTATCTGTTATAACCAAAACAAACTGTTTCCTATCGGAAGACTTAGGCAAATGCCCAAATATATCCGTTACAACAAATTCCATCGGACCTGCGGCGGGGAAGAGCTTCAATTTGGCCTGATGGTTGGCGCAAAACCCTGGGATTTATGCGCACGATGTACAGTTCCGTGCGGTTTGCCATAGTTCATGCGCCATTAGTGGCCAGTACAAAAACTTTCTCAGGGTCTGGTACATTCGTCGGCCTCCAGGGTCACCAGCCAAGCGAAGGAAATGGGCGAGGTATATGAATCGCGCCATTAGTGAACTTGGTATCACCCGTTGGAGTGCGCCATCCAACGGTGAGCGGCGACACAGTCGTCCAAGTAGGTCATAGTCGAATAGGCATCCAGGGCTTCCTACCAATTGGGCTGTTTCCTTGCATTACTCGTCTTCGATCTGCGCCTGTAGGAGTTCCTCAATTGTTATAGAGAGGAGGTCTTTTGCCTCCGGGGCTATCGTGTTAACTTGAGGTGGTGTCGAATTGAGTGGTACTGTCTCCCAGTCCAATACGTATACTTCGTTCTCCTTTACCTCAAAATCATCCACATTAACCTTTCCCATAAGGTTATCCGTTTCCTTATAACCCTGAGGTCCATTATCTGTAAAGGAAGTATTAATGAGTTCAGCCAATGGCGTGTAATCAATTCCGTCGGTAATGATTCGAGAGAGGGCATATGCTCCCTGGTGCTTGATGCATGGCCTATGGGTTATCTCGTAATCGTATTCTGACAGCCTGAGGCGCCACCGAGAGAGGCAACGTGATGCATCGGTCATATTGAGTAACCAGCGGAGTGAATCGTGTTCAGTCCTAATCGTAAACTTAGTTCCCTAGAGGTACGGGCGGAGTGTGAATATGGACCACACGAATGCCAGACATTCCTTGTGGGATGTATTGTAGTTTCGCTACGCGCTGGTGAGCGTTCTGCGCCGGTATCCAATAGGTTGATAGTCCTTCGGTGACTCCTGTTCCTGTAGCAGTGCCCATCCCACTTGGACATCAGAGGCGTCTGTATCCAGGACAAAAGGCCTATTGGCTTTTGGTAAAGCCAGTATAGGTGGGTTCAGCAATTTGTCCTTCACGGTCTGAAATTCTTCGTACCGGTCGTCCGTAAGGGCTTCGAACTCCGAAGGTGTTCCCTTCTTCAGCATCGCGTTGAGAGGGGCCGAGATCTTGGCAAACCCTTGGACGAACCGTCGGTAAACGTTGCACAAGCCCACAAAGGATCGTAGTTGCGTTTGGGTCCTAGGAGGCTTAGCCTGGCGAATTGCATTCGTTGTCCGTGTGGCCACCTCTAGCTTTCCTGGGAGGACGAAGTGACCGAGATAGTCCACTGAGACCTGGAAGAAAGCGCATTTGCGGAGTTTTAGAGTTACCCCAGCGTCCTGTAGAAATGTTAGCACCTTCTTCACGTGGCGAAAGTGTTCCTTTACGGTCCGTCAGAAGATAATAATGTCAACCAAATAGACCAGGACGAACTTCCATTTGCCTCTGGACAGTATAATGTCCATTACCCGTTGGAACGTGGCTAATGCATTCTTCAAACCAAAAGGCACGCGAGTAAATCTGAACAGACCTTCATGGGTGGTGAAGGTTGTCAGTGCTCTCGGGTCTTCGGCCAAAGGGATTTGCCAATATCCCGAGTTAGCGTCCAGTGTGGTAAACACGACAGCTTCGCCTAAGGAATCCAGACAGTCGTCCATGCGGGGTATCGGGTATGGGTCCCCCTTGGTTACTGCGTTCAGCTTCCTGTAGTCGACACAGAACCTGACGGAGCCATCTTTCTTCGCCACAAGGACAAGGGTACTTGCCCATTCGGATTGGTTTGGAGGCGCCGGCTCTATGACTTGAGCTTTGCGCATCTTTTCCATCTGGTCGGCGACAACTTCGCCACCTTAAAGGCCGGTACGGTATGGGTGCTGGAACTGTGGTTTAGCATCATTCTGAAGATCAATGCGGTGTGTAGTGGCTCTGATTGTGCCCAATCTACCTGACCAAATGGACTGGTATTCACCGAGGAGATCAAGTACCTGGGGCCTATAGGATTCGAATTCTTCGCCGGTGGCGACAGTCCCCTCCCAACAGTCGGCGTCCTCGTCGGGAGTTGGCGTAGCAAGATTATCCATTTGGGCCTCCATAATGGCCACGGGGGCGGGTATAGTGATGCCAATCACTGTATCTTTAGGTAACCGCACGTGTTTATCTCGGAAGATGCTGATTGTGAGCAAGAAAGATCGGTTGGGGTGGATGTCCATTACTCCATTGGCCATCAAGGTAAGGTGCTTCAAAACCGTTTTCGGGTGGTTCTGAATCGTTACGAGACGTGAGGACTGGGAATGGACCGATACAGCGATTTGGGTCATCGGGGCTATCGTTATGGACTTTGACAGGGGAACCTTATTGGACTTTGTGTTTTTGGAGACAACCGCTCGTTTGCAGTTAGCTTCTGGCCTTGGGGTTGAACCAGTTATGGAGATGGACGGTGCGCGGGGAAACGCGACTTTCCTAAGGCCTGGATAAATGGCCTTAATGTATCGGTCGATAAAGGAGGTCCCTAGGATTGACTAAGCGCCTAAGTGAGGACATACAAGGAACCACGTGCGGAATTTGAATTTTCCTTCCCGGAGGTAAAGTGGTACTATCCCTTTAATGTCCTTTGGTCTACGAGACGCATCGGTAGTCCTTGGGGTATTCCTTGCCTGAACAAAATCTTTCCAACCCAGTGGAAGCAGCTTAGGATGGACCAAGTTGGGACCAGCGCCTGTGTCCAATACAACTGTGGTCACTCGAGAGTTGTTGGAAAGAAGTCCTACGGTTACTCGAGCTTTATAGTTCTCTTTTCTGAGGACACAGACGGGGTCGTTACTGTGTTCCAATTGGGGTTCATCCTGAGTGGTATATTGTGGGTGGTTTGTATTCGGATGTGAAGAGCCCTTTGGCTCATGACCGTCCAACTGGTTGAGGCAGGGGGTTAAAGAGGGAGGATTTGCCTCGAGTCGTCTCTCTAGGAGTTTTTCGATGGGGTTTCCGTTTCTTCCTGAGTATAGGGATCTTCCACGGGGTCGTCCGTAGAATCTAAAATGGCGTGGACCTGAGGAACTTTGATCTGAGTGTCCGGAGGCGTGGCATAGCGTGAGATTCCAGGGGTCTCCGTGGTTCGTTGCTGTGCCCTGGTATACATTCCTTCGGATCTCCGCACCCGGTAATTCTCTTCCCTTAGGACTAGGAGGGTTTTACTTGCGTCCTCAGGCGGATACCTCGTACAGTCACAAGGTTGGGTCACTGACAGGCAGAGGAAGCAGTCCCTTTGGGAGCGAACAAAAACGTCCTTGCAGGGTGGAAAGGGAGAATACTTAGATGTGGGTGGTCCATTGGTCACTGTAGTTCCCTGGGAGGTGTATGATGGGGGACCGGACGGAGGAACACTAAAATTGACCGCGAGGACATCCTCCGAATCGGCGTAATGGAGTGAAGCATCCATGTCCGACTCCGTGGAGCTAACCAAATGGGATTGGTTGGGTTTACGCAATGGTGATGCGTGTCCTCTGGTTATATCAGCGTTGCTCCTGGAGGTCCTGTAGGTTTTGCCATAACCCTCAGCGTAGGTAAAGAGCCTTTGGAAGGAGTATTGCGGGTTTTCCGTGTGGTAATTGCGCACATGTGTCAGAATGGCAGGGAGCAATCCTCTGATGAAGTGACGTTAAAGCCGTCCTTCGGAGAACAAGTTTCATCATCGGTAAGCCCACTTCCATAGGTCGTCTGCTAAAGCCGATTCGGTCATGTTGGAGCTCTGCCTAAAAAATATTACGTCCTGATGAGCATTCATTCTAACGTCATCCGTGGCGTATGTTTCCAAGAGGTAATGAACAACCTGAGGGTATGACCTGAGAAGCTCACGGTCTTGATCATCCACCAGGTCAGTTGTACCAGATAACTTCGAAACCACTCGGTCACGCGCCTCTCCTGTAAGGAAGAATTGGAAAAGGTATAGAGCGGCGCCTTTGTGGACACCGTTCTGATCGCAGGCCGTACGGAACAAACTGAGAAACCTAAGCACAGTAATGGGACCGGAACCCGAGAACTTGTCCGTAGTGGTTAGTTGAATCCGTTTGGCCCATTTGGCGACTCTGCGAGCCACCGAACCAGAATATTTCGGGGACCTGTCAGCCAGCCGGTAATTCCGGTAGTCTAGAACCTTAAGGAAAAGTTCGTTTGTGGTTGTCGGTGGTCTGAGGCCTCTAATGGCAGGCTCATCCATTTCCGAGTCGGTAGTTTCGGTTGAGGCCGATTCGGAATCACTCGTGTCCGAATGCTCTCTATTCTTGCTTCTTCTGTTCTTCTTTCCCTTACGGTTGCTTCTTTTCTTCTTTCTAGCGGAGTGGGGACCTAAAGGATCGATCTCTCTATCAGATCCGATGGCGCTGTGAGGTTGCTGTACCTCGTATAATCCGTCGGGTGGGCCAAGCGGTCTCCCTTCTAGACGCGGAGCTTCTCTTCTGCTCCTCGCTTGTCCCTCCTTTGGATTCTCCTGATGGGCAACCTGTCTCTCATCTAGACGCGGAGCTTCTCTCCTGCTCTTAGATTGTCCCACCATGGGGTTTTTCTGATGTTATTCCCGGCCAGGGGCGGATAATTTCGCCGCTCCTTAGGGTTCAGTAGGGGGTTTCCATATGGAGACCGGATGCTTAATTTGTTTTGGGGTGGTCTTAGGGATCAAATTGCCTGCCTGGCAGTTGACGGCTCCTTGAACGCCCTGTAGGGGTGAGTCTATGAATAAGACAGGCTCCAATATCTTAAGGACGATTCGCGCGATCAGAAAATCCGTATGGTCAGCGATCTCCGTAGCGAGTCGCACGTCCATAATGGAATCCACGTGGGTTGAGCAGAGCTCACGGAGGCGGGGCCAGAGAAGATCGCCAGGACCCGCGGGCAGGTTTTCTCGAATTCCTTCGGTCTGGAGGGTTTCTCCATGAGGTGTCCCTGGCCTAGAGTTGGCCCTGGTGAGGCATTCTCGTAAACGCGCTGCCACTGTGGGTTCTCGGCGAATCCTTTCAGGGTTATCCAGTGGGGTCAGCACTTCTTGCGGCTGGCTCCTTGTGCTCTTGCAATCCCTAGTGGTATCAACCTGAGGGTCAGGCGACATCGCCGGCGTTGTAGTCGCACTTCGTCCTGCCGTAGGAGTCCTATGGTCGGGTCGGTTGGGTGTTTTTCCTGCATCCATAATGGCCGTTGGTTCTGTACTTTTGGTCAGTTGGGCAATTAAACCAAAGGTTAGAATCCGGATAATTCCTCGTTCCAATGGTCCGTTTAATTATTCCAAAGGTTTCTAGGTCGAGAGACCAAAATGAAACGCAATGACGGGTTGAGTCACCGTACGGGTCTCGACAGGTGATAGCGTAGTAGAGCGGGTCCAAAGGTTCGAATCCTTGACGGCTGCACATCCAGAGTACTTGGTGCAATTGTCTGGCGTTTACTGCGTAGTTCTACAGGTTGGAGCTACGGAAACGATGGCTTGAAGACGAAAGGGTTGGACTAATATACCAAAAGGCTTTATTTAGTATCCTAACGGTGCCTCCCGTACTCTAAGGGAGAAGCGTCACTCGAGCCAAGTAAATAGTACTGGTGAGGCGCTGGGATCTCCCTGGCACTGTAGTGTTAATCTATTACACTAATTAAATTAAAATAATAATCTACATGACTCCAACTGAGGTCGACCCGCACACATGTCACCTGCAAGATCCTTCAGAGCCCGGCGACTTACCGGGCTCAACCGTTGTAGTCGCTCCTTCACAAATCTCCGAGTGAGTCCATGCTCTCATCTATTCGCGGAAGTGCGTATGTATCCCGTATGGTAACAGAGTTAAAGCGATGGTAATCTACACAAAAGCGTAGACTGCCGTCTTTCTCCTGCGCGAACACAACCAAGCTTGCCCACTTTGCCGACGACAGTTCTTTGATGCCCGACTTGAGTTGCTTTTCCATTTTGGTTCGTTCTTTCTCGCGGCGCAAGTGCCTCGCACGGTAGGGCATCTTGTATATGCTTAGGGCCTCGTCGAGTTCGATGCTATGTTTAGCTGCCGCCACTCGACCTAGGTGCCAAGTCTACATGTCCTGAACGGTCTGAGCGGCTGTATGACCATTTCCCGGTCTGTTTTATAACCCGAAGGTACTTGGACTTTAGAGATCCAGTCTTTTGCTCTGGTCTCGTCTACGTTGGGTTGCTTAATAGCATTATCCTCCGAATCGGAATCCGGGGGATTGGTACCCCCCTCCTTAGCTTCGGCGAACTGCGACCCCAACCGTTCAGGTGCAATGAGCGCGATCGGAGAAGGAAGTGCTAAACAGATAATGGTGCGCTTGTGAAGGTGAACCGGTCGGTCAGAGAAATTAGCAACCTGAACGTAAAAGGATATATCCGTTCTGAGTTCCATGACGTCGTTAGCAATGAGCGCGAGCTCTTTTCTACCCGTACGTTGATGGAGCAGGGTGAAGGAAAGGCCAGAGATCTTTATGGCGACCATAACGCGGACTTCCGACATCGGTGGAATTACAGTCTGGCGAGAGACTCGCAACTTGGTCGAGGGAGTCTTCCGAGCGGTATCAGGTTGTGTTGTACGTTGATTGAACAGTGCAGATGAACCGTAATTGAAATCCAGAAGGGCATTTGGTCGGGAGTGACGCAAGACGACGGTAGGTTTCTGGGGGAGGATTCTCAACACGTATCGTTTTACGAAGGAAGTGCCTACGATGCAGCTGG
This sequence comes from Agarophyton chilense, assembly GCA_030374765.1. Taxonomy (NCBI): domain Eukaryota; phylum Rhodophyta; class Florideophyceae; order Gracilariales; family Gracilariaceae; genus Agarophyton; species Agarophyton chilense. The sequence continues at coordinate 623,398 of JARGXX010000016.1, forward strand.
CGCCGGGATTGGTGGTTATCAGAAACGGTACTTGAGCACCGAGATCACCGACTCGTAATAACAACGGTTGAATGTCAATAATATCCATATGGTTCGACGAAGCGTCTGTGATGCTAGGAACCGAACGGGGAATTAGCTTAGACTTCCATCGTGGTGGGGGATGCCGTTCGTGGATGAGATTCGGTCCCGTTCCGGTGTCGAGTACCCCATTGAGAGGGCACATGACAGTAGAAACGCAAACCAACGGAAAGGCGAACTTTGTAGTTCCCGCTCTTTAAGAGTACGATCGAATCATCTGAATGGTATTCGTCTACCGTATAAACCGGTGTCTGCTCATTCGAGTCGGATTTCAAACCTTGGCCGTCCGGTTGTGTGAGGCGCTCTGTTCCCGAAGTGCAGTGTGCCTCTACGAGCCTCTCTGTTCGTTTTCCGAATCCGGTTGGTGTTCGTCAGAAAAAAATATAGGGGGAGTGCCTCGTGCTCCACCGTTTGAGTTCGTAATTGCCCTGTGGCCTGTATTTTCCCGAACGCGTTTCGACGTAATGCCGTTCGGAACAGGGGCCCGAGAAAGTTAGTAACCCTAGTCGCGACGCCGCATTTAGCTATCCCCGCGAATGGCTAACCAAGCCGAAAGGATTCCATGAGTCAGCATCTGACAGTGATTCGGTTCCCGTGAAAGGCAAATCTGACACGGTCTGTCCAGCGATTGTTCAGCGTTCCGCACGGGTTGTGATGTCTGTGCGGGGGGCACAAGCGGGTTCGTAGGGATAGAAATAGTACGGCGAGATGCCGTAGACGCTGTAGGCGTCGTCGGGATAAACGGGAACGAACCGCCTTTGGAAAAGGCGAGCAAGTGCTCGTCGTTATCCAAATCGGTGTTGTCCGTGTCGGAAGGACTTTCCACACTCAGGACTGATCTTTGGGTGGAGCGCCGAGCGGTTACATCGGTTGCGTCGACCAGAACGAATTGTAGCCTTGACGCACGGTGGGTATCACAGCACGACTCTGCGTACCGCACAAGCGCGTCGTAACCGAAAGCGGGATGCGTCGTGAGGTGATTACGCACCCAAGACTGTATGGCAGGGAGAATCACTTCGACAAAGATGGACTTTAAAAGCCGAACGGAAAAGGCATTGCCTTACTGGAGTGTCTTTTTGACAGTTTCTGGACATATTCGGTTTCGGACATACCCAACGACTGCCGGTATAGGATGAATTCGGCGTACGCATCGGCAATGATCTCGTCCGTCGCGTACGTAGACAACAAAAACTTCACTACTTCCAAATAGGTGTTGAGGGACTTGCGGCGCTGTAAGTCTACAGAACTGGACACCTCCAGGATCCGGGATTGAACGAGCACGTTCCGCGGACCGGTAAGAAGAAATTGGATGTACCAAAGCGCTGCCGCTTAGGTAAGACCGTTTGAGTTGCATACGGTCGTAAATCGCTGAAGGATATTCAGAACCGATATCAGATCTGAGTCAGAGAATGAATGTCCCTTCATCTGGAATTTCAACCTCTTCTGGTAGCGTGGGATCTTCCGAGCCTCGCAGGATTAGTATGTATCCGAACGGCTAAACAGACGGTACTTACTTTGGTCCGCCACATTTGCGAACAACTCGGTCAAGGGCTTCATGCGCGTAAGCCCAGGCCTATCCGAGCAGGAACGATACCAATCGAATTTTCCAAGTGGGAGGCTCCGGGAATCGGCGGCACTGACGACCTTGAAATCTGCGTCTGAAGACAGCGTCTGGCCGGAGTCCGAGTCGGAGTCGGAAAAATTGTGCCTCTTGCGGCTTCTGCGGTATTTCCGTGCACGGTTTTTGCGATCCGAATCGTAAGGCTTGCTCGACTTGCCGCAGCGGCCGTGGTGATTCCTCTCATCTTCAGAGAAACTGTCAGACTCTCCGTTCGGATCTCCCTGGGGTGGGGCTAGCGGAAGGTACACGGCCTGACGGACCATCTGCGGGTCCCTAGTATCCAATCGGTCCGTACCGGCGCGTTTGGGTGTCATATCCGTTCGGCTTGAAACAAATTTGGAAAGGGGTGGCTACTCGATGGTAGCCAGAAGGGCAGCCACGGGGCTACTCTGAGCATCCCATTCGGTAACCTCGAGCTGGTATTCGGAGAGAAACTCCTGAACCACTGGTCAGATGAGCGGTTGGAGATCCTTCCGTAAAAGTCCAGGAATCCGTTCGTTTAGGTACCCTTCAACTGCCATGGGTACGCCGATACGAATTTCCGTGCAGAGGTGCGCGGGCACATAGAGCTTGAACTCCTCCCAGAGCGCGTGGGCGGACTAGGTCCCGAACGGTATTTGCTGCATAAGCGGCTCGTTCACAGGGGAACGATCTGCAGCGCTCGAGGCGGACGTCAAATTCTTTCCGGATGTTGGAGCTGGGATGCGAGAAGAATCTGCACGGACTAGATCCTCGAGGTTCTCGAGCGGACGGGTGCGGGCTTGGGCGGAGCTTCGAAAGCTCCTGTTGCCGTGCGAAGGGGACTCAGAAACACCGTGCGGGGGAGCCGAAGCGGACGGGGCGAAGTCCTTGTCAGTCATAATCATACGGTTGTACGCGAGACGGTGCAGTTGCGAATACCCCATCGATTGTGAGTCTCGAGTTGAATTTGTGACTCCTTCCAAGTCGATCGGGTGCAAATCCCAGTTATAAGTCGGGCGTCTAATGCGAGATCGTTTCTAAAGGCAGGATTTTTTCGAGCGGTTGAGCGTCGTGTGAGAGTGTACCATGCGTAAAAACGGAAACACTGTTGAGCTGTAGGTAGAATGGGCTGTCGCTGCCACGAGGAGAAGGATAATGCCCTTCAAGGGTGTTTCTTCCCAGGACTTAGAGATTTCGCTCGTTTGAGGACTAGCTTGGTCTATGACAAGCTATACCGCTATTGCGTGCCGACGGCCGGTTAGGACCGGAAGTGCACAGTGGTGGGACACGTGGACTGCACGGATGCCGACGCTCGAGTGCGAGGCGTGCCACACGTGGCCCGGATTCTACCTAATGGTTAGTATTCTTTAGTATTTTTTAGTATTTATTTAGCTACGCTATCGCTATTTAGTGTCTATTTTTCGGGCGCACGCCCACTGTCAGGGGCCGCGCGCCACACTACTTAGGAGGTTCAGCACTGCTCCCCAGTAAACACCCTCTTGGGAGAGTCCAAGGAGGGAGTCTTGGCTCTGAACTTTTCGCCTTCGGCGCGTCTTCACCGCATACTGCGTGAGCGCCGTTGCACGTTAGTTCATCCACCCCTCTGTCGACTAGAGTGCTACCACCACCGTGGGTTCATATTTAATCGCCAAAACTTGTCGTAGTCTCGCCCCTGTATAAGGTTTCGCTCCCATTTTCCTCTTGTTCTCCTTTTTGGCTCTCGTGAGTGGCCGTCTCACTCACTGCGCTTGTCCTCCTCATACGAGTGTTTCCTCGCTCCTTTTCCGACAATCGCCGTGATACCGCTCCGCCTAGGATTGGTCACACCCTGGACTGTGCCGTGCTCACCTAAACACTCTAGGTATATCCCGCCGGATTGGTCTCGGTCTTACACCCGACTCAGTCGTGCCTTTACAGAGTGGCTCTGTTTCTGTGCTCCGCTGGGAGGCGTCTTCTCCGCCTGAAGCGTTTCTCTCAAGAGAGGAAGATCCCGGACATCTTCGTGGTGTCTCCGCTCCAAGCGTTGTCCTACAAACTGGTCTCCCGACTTAGAAGTTTGAATCGGGCACACTCAGTCACGATTAATCGGAAAGAGGACTCACAAATTGAGGTTGATCTCAGTTGCCCTCTTTGAGGAAGTTTCTTGGCCGCACTAGCCGATCGGGATTGGGTACTCACGTGTAACTGATTCTGATCTCATGTCTTCCAAAGACCGTCCGAGGACGCGGAGTCAAACCGGTGCACCGGAACCAGCGCAACCATCCCGTATTTCGGTCCGTTCACGGTCTCATACCGGTGGATCGACTGGCGTGCCAGGTGGAGGGATCTCGAGACCTCCTGTCTCTGATTCGACACCCCCAGCAAGTGGAGCAGGACCGGCGTCTGCCGCCGCCCAGATGCTCTCCCCTGCTAGGGACGTCACCCTTCATCCCAGCTTTGCAGCTGTGGAAGAGCAACCCCGCTCTATGCGGGAAGCTCAAGTCATCCTTGCAGAGGAGTTCGATTCCCTTCGCAAGAAGGTAAATGACACTGCTACGCAGGATTTTTCTGAGGATCTCCGTGTCCTTCGTGCTGATGTGAACTCGATTTTAGAGTCCCTTGGTGGACCCTCGGCCTTTATCAATGACGTTGCGGACAAGTTTTCACGCGTCCGAAGCCGTCTCGAGACGTTGGAACAAACCCTAATGTCGGGGAATGATCTGGCCCAGCCGGTTCCAGTATCCCACAAGGGAAGAAAGGAAGAGAACCGCCAGGCTCGAAAGAAGCGAAGGAACACGGATCCCGAACCGTCAGACTCCTCATTCTCAGAGTCCGACTCTTCCGATTAATCGGAGGAAGTAGCTCGCCGTGAGCGCTCTTCACGCTCTAAGCGGTCAACAGCAACCCATGGTGTGATCTGCGCCCGCATGAAGGGAAGGAAGCACACCGGTTTGAAGGAGCTGAAACCGACCAATTCGCTCTTTAAGAAGCTCTTATCATACCGGTACTACCGTTTGAAGAACTCTTCTTTGGATCGTACACCCCGTGGTACGGGAAGAGTGGAGGACTGCATTAAGCGAATGCAGCTCTCACTTCGCAACCAGGTGTTTACTGGAGAAGACCCAATATTGGTGTTGGATTTCTTGGCACGCTTTGTCGCGGAAGCTGACATCCTTGGAATGAACGAGGGACAGGCCTACATTGCCTTACCGTACTTCTTACATGGGCTTGCAGAAGACCAGTATCACTCTGTCAGAGGTTCATCGCGCGCCTCTGAAGGAGGGGTCACATGCTGGCCTGAAGCACTTCAGTACCTCCTGAGGTCGTATGCTACTAACTCCGCCATTCAGCAGGCTATACGCGCCCTGCCGGACACTCGCCAACAGCCAGGCGAGTCGGAAACCGATTATTCGTCGCGCCTTAACAAGGCCTTCCACCTCTGTGGCAATGTTTACCCCGCTGAAGAGCGTTGTACCATGTTTCTCGATGGTTTGGACCCGGCGATGCAGACTCTTGTTGCTCGACGTCTAGAAGATAGACCTAAAGCCACGTATTTGGAACTAGTACAGTTCGCTCGTGCAGAAGGTGAAGCCCTCCGCGCACGCACTCCTGGCTCCAGGGTTAAGTCCGCAAAAGTGTTGATGTTACAACCGGGTACCCCGTCAGCTTTGATGATCGACGAAAAGGCCTCTCGAAGGGATTATGATAACGTGCAGCTAGCCCATAGCGACGTTCATTCCATCCCGACAACGGAGTTACCCTCAACCTTGGACGAGTCACAATACGTGATTGAGGATGACATGCTACTCTATGCGGATAATGGTCGTGTTCGTGCGCCACGCGTCCCACACGAGAGTGGCAATATCCGCTTTTCGCGTCCTGGTTAGAGAGATACCCGCCCCGCAGTGAAGTTCGCCGAGTCTCGCCACCCAAAACCGGCTTCTGCGCCCTCAGAGTCGAGGTCGACGGCGCCCGAGGCGTCCAAGCCTCATTCCCCGGTCAAAACCCTTAAAGGAAAGAGGCCGTCAATGACGTGAACTCGGAACACTTTAGTGTTGTGCGTCGTCCGTGGAAACGTGTTTCCCATAAACGGTTCCCGGATAGAGTTCTGGGGATGGCCAAGAGAAACTACGAGGTCTATGCTGACGTTGGCCTTTTACCCCAGTTTATGGTGCGACACCTTACCGTCTTAGACACCGGTGCCGGTCCGAACTTTGTCGTGGAGGAAGTGTTACCGCCTGCTTTGCAGTCTAGGATCCGCCGCGACCACGTCCCGGAGGTCGCTGACGCGAACAACAAACCGTTGGATACGGTAGGGTTCATAGAACTGGTAGTCCGCGTTGGCGCTCGCGTGGTGAAACTCGACTTCGTCGTATGTCTGAATTTAGCCGCCCCGGTCATCTTCGGTTGCGACTTTTGCGACCGCTTCGTCGAAGCGATCATCCCCCGCCAACGGTGTGTCGAGATGGAGGATGGATCGTCCACTCCGATCGTTCGTCGTCCGCTTAGGCGTGCCACGAAGAAGCATGTCCCGCTACCGGCAGCACAGGAACCTGGACCGGATAACCGTGAATCTAATAAGCTCCGCGTCGCAGCGTCGTTGTGCGTCCCGCCTGAGTCCCAAACGATGGTGAAAGTAACCCCTCGTCAACATGGACTCCGGGTCTTCCAACCATTGTCGTCACTGTATGAAAGGCACAGCCTCGCAATTGCGAATTTAATCGTCCATGTGGAGCCAAGCCAACCGTTTCACGTGCTGATCGCCAATCTAGGGACAGCACCCCAGTATCTGGTGAAGAACCAAGTGATAGGGTCCGTCATGCCGCACCCCATCGCTATGGTGCCGACAAAGCTGACCGCAGCTGACGTTCTCGGACTCGTTCACTCTAAGGAGGGGGAAAGTCCGGAACCCGTTTCATCGCCGGAACCCATTTCATCGCCGGTACCCGCGGCTCAACCTGTAACATCAGGGACGCATCCCGTTTCGACGAGTGGTGACCGCCCCGATCCAGTCCAAGAACTCGAGGACCTGGATCTCAGCCACGTCCCGGAGTCATTCCGCCATCGATTGCGAGAAATTTTAAGCTTCACCACTATGTGGGACGGCTTCCTTGGTGAGATTGCCACTACGGAACACCAGATTGATTTGCTACCGGACACCCGACCCATCTCTCAGCACCCATACCGTGCCGGACCCGCCACACGCGCGGAGGAAAAGGTACAAGTGGATAAAACGCTTCGAGCAGGAGTCATTGAACCGGCTCAGTCGCCATGGGCTTCTCCAGTAGTACTGGCTCCAAGGCAGTATGGTTCCTGGAGGTTTTGCGTCGACTACCATCGGTTGAATGCCGTCACCGTCAAGGACGTGTATCCAATCCCAAGAATGGACGAGTACATTGACTCGCTAGGCACCGCCACCGTCTTTACAACCCTGGACGCCAATTGAGGATACTGGCAAGTTCCGGTAAGGAAGCAAGACCAGGATAAATCCGCTTTCGCGTTTCACTCCGGTCTCTACCGTTTCAAACGAATTCCTTTTGGTCTTACCAACGCCTCCACTACTTTCCAGCGAGCCATCAACATCCTATTGGCCCGCATCAAATGGCGTAGCTGCCTGGTCTACCTGGATGACATAATCGTCTTCTCAAATAATCTGGACAAACATCTCACTCATGTGAGGGATATCATGACCACGCTTCGAGATGCGGGTGTCACTCTTAAGTTGAAGAAATGTGACTTCTTCACGGATACCGTGAAGTGTCTCGGCCATGTTTTCCGTCCAGGACGTGTTACAATCGAGGAGACTCGTGTTAAGTCAGTCAAAGAGGCTAAAGAACCGCCGACGCAAACCGAGCTTCGTTCCTTTCTGGGACTCGCAAACGTCTACCAACGATTCATCCCGCACTCTGTGGACATGGCTTCACCGTTAAACGAGCTTTTGCGGAAAGGCCAACCATCAAAACTGGACCCCTTAACCCCGTTCAAACGGAATCTTTCAACTCTCTCAAGGATTCTGTCGTCTCCGCCCCGATCCTCTCGTTTCCCAAGCCTGGAAGGCCCGTCACGGTAGATACGGACGCCAGCGACTACCAAGTAGGTTGTGCACTGTTTAAAACTGCACCCAATGGGGAAAGACGTCCCTTAGGGTACTGGTCCCGATCGCTAAACGTCCACGAGAAGAATTTCTCCGTCTCGGAGAAGGAATGCCTTGCAGTAGTGTGGGCATTACAAACGTTGCGCCCCTATCTCATGGGTAATCATTTTACCGTTTTCACGGACCACGCATCACTTCGATGGCTACTCTCCATCTCGGAGCCTTCAGGCCGCTTGATGCGTTGGCGTCTCCGTCTAGCGGAATTTGACTTTGACGTGCAGTACCGAAAAGGATCGAGCAACACCCAAGCCGATGCTCTCTTCTGCCTGGTCACTACTGGCGAAGCACTACCCGTCAAAGACGATGAAATACGCTGCTTTGCAGTGAATGGCAACGACGCTACCATCGAGGAAGAGCAACGAGACAAGGACTCTTCAGATTCCGGTTCCGAATTGGACGAATTTCTTCTCTCGGAAGATTCCGAGAAACCCTTACCAGGGAACTTCGTGCCTATTACTCCAGAGGAGATGATACGGAAGCAATTCGCTGACCCGTTCTGCGCGAAGGTCCGCGCTCAACTCAATGGAGGAGGTACTCTCCCCTTTCAGGTGAATGACGCCGGATACCTTGTACGGACCGTCGGATCGCACCCACAAATCGTGGTACCACATAACCTCCAGTCGACAGTACTGCGGATGTGGCACTACTCCAAACGGAGTGGCCACGTCGGGGGACGAAAACTTTACCTCACCCCACGCCGTAACTTCTACTGGCCTGCCATGGCAGTGGACTGCTACGCAACGGTGCGGTTTTGTACCGATTGCGCTCGGAACCGTGTCAAACTCCGCCGTCATGCGACGAAGTTGAAGCTGTTTCCAGCTCGCGCTCCATTGGAGTTTGTGGCCATCGATATACTCGGTCCCTTCCTTACCACTAAGCGGAATTACAAGTTCTTACTCGTAATTACGGATCGCTTCTCCAAGCTGGTCCAGACCGTACCGTTAGGGAAGATCTCCGCTATGAGCGTGGCTCAAGCCTTCGTCCTACAATGGGTCTTCGTCTGCGGCCCACCCGTCAACCTCCTCTCCGATAACGGGAGACAGTTCGCCTCTCGTTTTTTCGAGGATGTGTGTCACATCTCGGACACTAAGAACCTGTTCACGACCACTTACCACCCCCAAACTAATGGGCAGGCCGAACGGTTCAACTGGACATTACTTGCGAAACTCCGTTCATACGTTGCAGACCACCCCAAAGATTGGGACTTGTTCACTGATGCGCTCACCTTTGCGTACAATACGCAGTTGCACAGGACAACTGGATTAACGCCCTTGGAGTTGGTACTGTCCCGTACCCCACCGCCCGTGGCGCTTGAACCACAGCCCACGCTGGATACCTTTCCGTCACCGACTGCTTACCGCGAAGCGTTGAAAACTTGGCTCACGAAGCTCGCCCCCGCCGCACGGCGTTCAATGGGCCGAGCCCAGGCCGCTTACAAGCGTGACTTTGATACAAAAGCTCCTCGCTCGCCGCCACGTCTCGCCCACGACGGTTATGTATTCATCCGCAAGGAGTATTGGAACCCAGAGAAGGAGAAACGCCACAAGCTGTCACCTGTTGCCAACGGCCCTTTTCGGTTTATATCGGTGGCTCCCGACACTGTCGTTGTTGACCTCGCTGGTAATTACGAACGCATCTCCCGCGACCGCGTGGTATCGGCTCCTCCGCCGTTAACATCCCAACCTAGTGGTGTGACCTCTCCCGTTGAAACGGATTCATCGACCCCCTTACCCCAGGTCCACCCGCGTCCCTACGCGTTACCAAACCCATCTCGGGGTTTGTCTGACCTTCCGCTACCCGCGGCTCCCAACCCGAAAGGAATCGTGTCGCGCATTCGTCGCTCCTCTCCAGTCCACCCGACGGACACCAACTCCGGTGCATCGTCTAAGGAGGGGGAGGCGCCCGACAGCCGTCGTAATCCGCTCGATACCGTCGCTGGAAACGCCGCACCGTCGCGTGTCATTCTTCGCCCATCAGGGGTGCCTGATACCGACGTCCTGTACGACTCGACACAGCCGCTATCCAAGCCTCAGAACGCAGCTGCGGATAACTCCACCAACACTCGCCGAGGTGTCACTACACGTGCAACACCGAATGCAAATGCGCTCGACGCACCGCAGCCTGATAGAGTACGAGTGGACGACGCACCGCCAAGTACCCCGCACAGGGAGGCGGATACATCCACGGCGCCGACGCCGGACAGCCAGCCTTTGGAACCCTCACGTGACTACACGGAACCTCGCCGTGGGACAGAGAGGTGCGACAATGCGCCACCGCCCCAGCGAATCTCACCGCCGAAGCGAGCTTCACCAAGCCGACTAACGAAACGACCACCCGGGTTACCCGCCGGTGTGGGCCCTCCAACCGGAGTGGGAAACGACGAAGCAAACCAGGCACTTGGGGAAGATGAACCGCCGAAGTCGGGTAGACATTCCACTCAGCCGAGGACTGCCTTGAGCGCTACACGGTCCGAACAGAGCGAAGCCGCCCAACGCGTGATCACTTTGGTACCCCCGGGCTCAGGACGGGTACCACCCGGAAATAGCGACACCGTCATACGGGATGGCCGGGAAGTGTACCGACAAGAGTTCGTGGTCGGGCGCATTTTGGAGCACTCCTACCACCCAAAGGGCTATATCCAATACTTGGTCCGTTGGTACGGGTATGGCCCCGAATGGGATTCAGACGAACCGATAGAGCACCTACCCCGGTAGAAGGTGGTACAGTATCATCGTCGTACTGTCACGGCTTTGCCGGCTACCATAGACCGAGCCCAAGTGGGATAAGAAGACACCCGATGGGGATAAAGGAACAGAAGATCTGAATAAGGACCCTTGGAAGAAGGAGAAGATGCACAGAAGACCTGGAGAAGGACACTCAGAAGAAGTGGAAGAGAAGAAAGAAAACGAATACGTCATAGACGGAAGCAGTTTACTATTTTCGAAGTTGCTGCACACACTACCGCACAGCGGGATATACTAACCAAGATCAAAAGGGATTAGTTGGAAGAACCCGGATTGCCGTGCGCGCCAACCGAATCGCTTGCAGAGTTACTCCCGCCGGTCAGGCGTGCCACGAGGGCGTCTCTCATCGTACCGATGTCGCCGCTCGCCACTTGCGCGTTCAGTCCGACACCCCGAAGGAACTGGGAGATCACGGCCGCCTCTGGGCGTATCGGAACCTCGATAACTTCCGGTTCGTCCGGCAACGCCGCCGCCACTGGATCGACCACTGAACCTGCCTGAGTCGCTCCCTGCGCCGGCTGCGCCATAGTATTGGCACCATCGGGGTCTCCCACGTCTTCCATGACCTCGTCGCCACGGTATTCGCCCTCCTCCTCCGGGAGATCATCACCGCCATAGGCGTAGTAGAAGTCATCCGAGTTGACAAACCCCACGGGGTGCCTGTATGGTATGCCTCGCGGAGCCATCCGGAGGGCCGACGCCTCCGCCTCGGAGATCTCTTGCTGCTCCCATGGGTTAAAGAAGATGAAATCTCCCGCCAACGACGTGCGACGCCCCGGAGACCGATCAGCCCCACTGGCTTCTTGACCACGGCCGCTCTGCCGGACAGACACGACAGCCCAGTCAACACGCCCAATGATGTCGATGAGCTCCTGAGCTTCATCAGCGTTATTGACACCTCCAAGAGGGAGTTTAAAATCCAACTGCCGGATGTAACCACGCAAACGCGGAGGAAGATACCACAGTCGATACTGGTCGTAGGCTTCCCACAAGATGTACGCCGCAGCGCGGACTGCCCATTCGGTTAGGACCACGGACCATAAGCCGGAGTTCGGATCCTCGATGAGGTACGAGCCCAGATAGGAGACGACTGGAGGCAACTCCACGTAACATCCCCGGCACTCCTCGACGGAGGACCACCACCCAGGCAAGGGAACGTATCGCCCGAACTGATAGAAGGGACTAATCCGGGTTATATCCGTGTTATGATAAGGGACAAAGAACCCAAAGAGAGATCTGCCCCGACGCTCCTCGCGGATGAAGTTCTGTAACCACCGGCATCGGGACTCACGACGAAGGTGACGGAACTCGGCACGAATGATCGGACGGACCCAGCAGATCGCTTCTTGACGCGCTTGCGGTTGACCGCGCCATGCTTAAGATTCCAACGCCGCAAGGCGGTCACAATAGCCGATCTCACCCTGCGTCCGGTACATCCGTAGGTCGAAGCCGACTTTGTCGGGGATGGGGTATTGAATGTTCGCCCGGTTGATCCGTGAGTAGTCGATGCGGACGAATATACTCCCACGGGGAATTCCGGCAGTACCGACGGAGGTGAGGGGTAGAAACCGTTGGATCGGGAATGGGTATGGGTATCCCAAAGAATGGGGAAAATCCGGCGAAGAGGAAAAACGGGGCGAGGGTCGGGCACTAACAGGCACCGGACCCGAGAACCAGAAAAGGGGCGACACAACAAAAGAAACCCAATACAGGGGCGAAAACCTGTCCTCGAAAGGAAACACAAAAAGCACGCAACAAGTAAGCAGAACCCCCACGGGGTATCGTGCACGCAGGTTGTCTGAGCGGTCCCAAGGGGGTGGTTGCACGGAACCCAAACGTGGGCACTCTCCAAGTGGAGTCATGTCCCTACGCAGGCGTTGCTAACCAGAGCCCGTTCCGGGTTGTAAGGCCGAAACGATGGCGACGAAGAACCTCTAAAGGTATCGAAGACCAACCTTGGTTCCCATTTACTCTGAGCTTCAGACTGTCAGATCTCGTCTCCCTAAGTAGGGCCCACTAACTAAACTCTACAGTAGTGCACACCTGCTCAGGGCCATACACGTAGAGATCCCATTGTCAGGGCCCAGGAATTCAACGTTCTAACAAATATCCGAAAAATCGGTGCCAAATTAAGCCACGTGTATCACGGGGCCAATCCAACCATGGGCCATCCGAATTTCCACTTCATCGGCGAATTCTAACCAGAAAACAGTGCCACCTCAGCACACCTTAGAGGGGATCATAATCATAACCCTCGGAGGGTTCAATCCTCATTCTATGAGTTGCATCTTCAAGTATCCCCTGACTGGGCGTTGCTCTACAAACTGGAATGTTACCAGCTTTTGCGAGAGCACTGTTTGAGTGGGTAACCGCACAGTTTTCGGCTTGCAGAGGTACCAATGCACCAATGATTGATGAAGCTTGAATTCTCCTAATGCTTTCAATGAATGAACATCTTCCAGAAAAAAATATCATTTGAAAGTTTATTATTGGTTGGATTCAAAATTTTAAAGCCAATACATTTCTTAGATGTCTGGAAACTCATGGAAAAATCGCGGAAATAAATAAAGAAGCTATAACAAGAGAACTGACTAACTTACGTAACCTAGTTGATTCTTAATGACCTGAAGATCGGTTAAATGCAGATGAGTTCGGTTTATTGTACCTAATGGCGTCCAATCAAGCAATAGCTCTATCTCGACTACCTGGTAGGAAAAAAGACAAAACGAGAGTAATTTACCTGGCTTGCTGTAATTCTGATGATTCCAAGCGTCTATCACTCCTAAATTTGACAAAGAAAAGAAACCGCGGTGCTTTGTGACCAAAATAGGAGACTAAAATGGTTTTTAATTCTTTAACAACAGTAAGGCTTGGATGGATACATCAAGATTTAGCCACTGGCCGAGGGCGTATTCGGGCTACATTTGAAGAAGTTCCGGAGAGCGGACAGCGATTTTACTGATAGACAAATCTAGTTGGCATGTTAGCGTACAGAGCTTATAATCGTACCATAACCTTCTTGTTCACTTCTTACTCCCGAATACAACATCCGAGTGAAAAATGTTAGATGCCAGTATCACTGCAAGTCTAGAAAAGAGATATAAAAGTTTTCAATACCAAAAGAACATGACAAAAATGAACATTGACTTACCAACCCCCTAGTGTGTAGATCAGTTGACGACAATAAAAATCGTAGAATCTCTTTAGAGCAAAATTTTTAATAAGGCCATTTGCAATTGTTGGTGTCAAGCCAAGATAATTTGAGGTGTCAAGAATAAAAAGCGTGTGTCGTATGAAAAACAGAATATTGCGAAAGAGCTTTTAAAAATTATCAATCATCTCGACACATCTTCTAAAACTAGAAAGACTACTGTAGATTCATTACTAAATGTTATGGAAGAAAAAAATGTGGTAGCGGTTCCAAGTTTTGAAGAAATAGCGTTGGCTGATTAAAAGACAAATAAAAGCGATTATGAAGACGAATATGTTCACGATTCTCTTGAATCTCTTTCCTTGCAGAACAAAATGGATGAATTGACATTTGCTAAGATTATAATCGAACGCAATAGGCCCGAAAATCAGGAAATTATACGCTCAATGCAAATGTCAAACTAAGTTCTGAAATACAAAAAAGTTCTATTCTATTCACTGATGTAGACTGACATCTTTATTTTCTAGCAAATAAACTTTTATAAAGGATTGGGAGACGTTTTTTAGATAGATATTGCTGATTAAGTTGACTCTTAAGCAAAGGCCGTCGACAACAGTGAAACTGTTCTTGTTCTTGAGCGAAATCGATATTTACAACTACCCTTAATACTTGTGAATGGTAACGCTAACAATCGTAGGCTCATGGCATTGAATGTTTGGAGTCATGGGAGCTTATAATCGCTTTGGTTGTGCTTGAGATCAATGAGTCAGTGTCTCATTGCCGCTGTCATTGGCGTTTATGTTTGCCTTCAGCTTTGGCGCTGACACTTTTTGCCCTCGGCGTTTTTATTCGCTATATTCTTAACGCCTTACAAGAATATGTATTCGTGTAACGCACGGCATCCTTCTATTAAGGTTTGACTGTAGTGCAATTTTTGCTTCTTTGCATTGCACTTAGCGGACGGCAGCAAATGCAACTACGAAGGTACGTTTTGACCTTTAATACAATTTCTTTTAAATTCTACGCTATCAGATTGGGTTGCGTCCGATCACTTCACAAGCCTGAACTTGTAGTTGGTTGCTTCAGAAACGCTGCAATGCCCTGAAGGTACCTCTTTCAATGCAAAGCATACAATGAATTATCCAATTCAGGTTACAGGGATTATATATTGTCGAAGAAGGTCCCATTTTCCAAAATAACTCTTGCGCCCGCACTATGAGAGGTCAAACAGAGTCTATGGGTTCTAGTATCGTTTTCACGATTACATCAGGATTGCGACTTTTACACCGGAGGAGTCATTCCATGTCGAGCTTTAAACCTCTTGAAACAAGAAGACCCAGGATTCAAAAAAACCCGACGATATGGAAATGTGCACGAATTCGTTTGGGAAATACTGTTGTTCCTATTGTGACAGCTTTAGGTTCGAATGGTTAGTATCGTTTATGACGATTTGGTGAGCGGTGTCTGTTGCTCACCGGAGGTACTCCTTCGTCATTGCTCGAGTTGCGGTGATTAGAGGACATGTAGTAGCCAAGGAAGGGAAGCCAATAGCTTCTGAATTCTCGTTCAGTTCCAGACAAGTTATCTGAATAGTTTGCAGATGAACTAGAACTCTCAGAGGCAGCTTGGTTTGTCTCATTCTCACTCTCACTACCACCATCTGAATTCTGGCTGTTGGATGAAGAGTACTCTGAAGAATGAACTGATGGAGCATTGCTGTGGTCATAAGACGAAGACGAAGATACATTGTCAACTCGACGCCTATCTCTTCGCCCTTCCCATGAATCAGAGGTTCCGTCCGACTCTGAGCTCGTGTTCGGTTTCTGCTTCCACCATCCCCATGGCCGGAGAGTCGTCGACGCTCTGGACGGCTTACCTACGTTTTCCTTGCGTCGATTATTGGTTTGATTAGATATTTGCGGATTGCTTTCATCACTGCATTGAGTTGTTGAACTCTGATTAGTGTCACTGGAAATAGTACTCTCACTTTCATCAGTTTCGGTACTTAAACATGCAACTGTCGTCATTTCGCGGCGATGTGGCGCCCTGTGACGCCTTGCCTCTATTCTTGATAGAATAGTTTCATCATTCGTCTGTCGTAGTTTGGTGTCCAGAACGTTTGGAGCCAATTCCTGTGATGTTCGCTTGATCCACCGATCACCGAACCATGCAGGAAGCCAAATGGAACGTGAAGCATTTTCATTCATAAGTTCAGGCACAGTTTCCGCTTCCGTTTTCGAATTATGGATAGCCTCAAGGACTGGGGTTTCATGATCGCTTTGACTATCACTCCCAGAACAGCTTGTCTCGCTTTCTTCTTCACTTTCCTCATTATCACTGTATCCCTCTTCAGTTGAATCCTCTGAACTTTGAATGTCTGAACTTTCATTCTCACTGGAGTGGTTTGAACTATCAGTATCTTGGTAATCTGACCCATCTTCAGGTAACGACGAATCGTCTTCTTCATTCAGCGTACCCTCGTCATCATCATCACCCAAATATTCTTCATCACTGCCCTCCGAGTCGGCATCTGAGCTCAGATGTTCGGTAGTTACTAAACCTAACCAGGAAATCCGACTCCTCGTATCGTTTGAAAGGTGAGTCTGGGTTTCAGACAGGGAAATATGCGGTGATCCAGTTCTAGATATACCCTCTTTCATCACGTCTTCGACCACAGACTCGCAACTGTTTTCCACATCATCCTGTCCTTCCTCTTGTCGTTGGGTCTCACAACGATGGGGGTGTGTTTCTTTCCGATTACCAAAACCGCGTGGCTTGTCAGAATTCAGTTCTCCTCCACCGGCTGGTGTACTTGACGCTGAAACAAATCCATCGCCTTCAATACCGTTTGCATCTGTGGATGTGACTTCGGATTCTTCTAAAGTGCTCTCGTGGATTGCTTGCGCTTCCTGATGATCCGGCTGATCAATTTCTGACTTTTTGCTCAACTCCGGCGGCACCGCAGTCTCTCGACGCTCAGGACTTCTGTCCGGTAAGTTGTGATCAAGTGACTCGATGTTATTTCCCTTTCGATATCTTTGCAACACCACTTGGAGGACGGCGACTATTATCTCTGCCGCAGCACATGCGTGTCGGGAAGCACTGTTGATGGGGTATTTGGCTCTCGGTTCAACTGAAACGAATGGAGCGTTGAACGTAGCATCGTCATAGTGAATGTAGAAAGAGAAAGGTAAATCAACAATGGTCTGATCCAACGAGTTCTTCGTCCCAGACACACCCCGCAAAAATTTGTTAAATGGGTTTGAAATTCTCTGTCGCCCAATATTCTTGGATGAGATAGCTTTTGAGGCATCACGGATGTCGGATGAGCAGCTTTCGAGCAACTGTTGGAGTGAAGGACTGTTCATCACAAGTGTGACAAACGAGTCGCTTAGTTCGGAAACCAACATCTTCGTTAAAGTAGTCACAATATGCCGTCCAGAAGAGGAATTAATCCACGTGTCTTGCCATTCATAAGGAACAACTCGAAACCCGGCATACCAATGCAAGACATCTTCTGTTACTTCGCTATCTTCCAGAGGTTCAATGTCCGAACATAGCGAAACTCTCTCCATAAAAACCAAAGCACCGGTGCGACAAAAATGGTAAAACTCAGCTTTTTGTCGTAGAGCAAAACTAAACCTCCTAATCTGATCATCGTTCGGCACCCAGAATGTTCCAGCGTTTAGCAAGCGCAGCGGAGAAAACTGCAAAACACTGGTGTTCTCCACAACGACCAGAAATACTTGAACTTCTTTTGCTTCATTGGAAGCAAATTCGTACAAGCTTCTGTTTATGGCTGATAAGATTTCCGCTTCTTCAATCTTCGAAAAACCTCGCTCACTTGTTGAAAGTTGGTATGAGAAGCGTACGACGCATCCCACTCCTTCATAGGACGTAGTCAGACTGCGCAAGTTGCGCATTTGGTAAATCAGGGCTTCTGCTCTATGAGTTACCTCATCAACTTTCTCTCTAATTCTCGGCACGCCGATTTGAGAGATTACCGTCCACAATTTAGTGACACAGGCAACTGCGTTTTCTTGCCTCTGATCTTCGCGATGTATCTTGGTTGTAATTGTTGTGACCTGTGGAACACGTACATAAGCGCTGTTACGAAATGGCGAGGAGGGAGGCTGGGAGTGAATACTGATGAAAGCGCAGTCATCGAACCCAAACCAAGACCCTGGATTCGTGAGCAGAATGTCGGCATTCTGCAGACACTCGTTCGGATCTGATGGTCGAGCGGCCTGGGCAAGAAATGCAAGTCCTGGTCCGTCGACACAAAGGTTGATGTCGTTCGCGTCGCATAAATGGCGAATAGAAGACAAGTTTGCAGTTATAACTGAATCATGTGAGGCGTAAAATACGATAAGAATCGGCGCGGATACCCAATGATGGTCGGAGCCTTCTAGCACAGCTTCCAACGAGTCCTTCATACTGGCAGCAGAATCCCCAACGACAGTGAGCACTTCGGCCTCCCCAGTGACGGCTTCTCTCCACGACTCGAGAAAGAGAACATGGTCGCCTGTGTTCCTTTGCTTTGGCATTCCACATGGTTCTTGTGCCGAATGAAGGCCTGCCTTCTCTGTTGCGAGAATAATAATGGGGTAGCGGTAGCTTTCCTCAGGTTTGAAACGAAACTTTTGAATGTATGCTGCAATAGCCTCTTGTGCAATGGCCTTTCTAGCATTTTGCGAATCCGCCCAAACCAAAATGTCAGATACATCTACGAACACGGAGAGAAGGAAAAACATGGAATTGTCAGAACATAGCACACAATAAGACTGGGTATGGGCGTTTCTGGGATACGTATAGACTTACAACTTCTCATATCTTTGTCTTCACATCTTTCATCTTTCAAAAGGTCGTAAACAGCCCTGGAAAGGGAGCCCCTCAAGTCAAGCAAATAACGTTGTCTAGCCCTCGGGGAGAGACCGCTTCTCGTCTGAGAAGTAACAGCCTCAGCGCGAGAAATTTCTGCCTCGAGCGCCTTCCACTCGAGCCGTTTGGCAGCACCGTCCTTCAAATGCATGCCCAAAGAAAACGCTGGTTGCTGCGTTTCCGATGGCGGTCTGACAACCGCTGCCTCAAGAAACGAGCGCAAGTGATTTACGATAGGCTCGCCCTGCTTCGGTGGATGCGGTGCGGAGGAAAAGCGACGACCCGGAGCGCCACGGATGCTTGCGTAGCAGGTGCTAGTTTTGGCGGTTTGCGCGGACACGGCCGGTTCGGAGGGGAGAAAGGGAGTCGACGGCAATATTGCCGGTGCGGCCATGTCGATGGCACGGAGGCCAAAACGCGGCATGTGAACGCAGCTCGCTCAGACGGAAGGTCGTGTAAATGGTTTTGGCGGGGTGAGAGCAGATGATAAGAAGAATGCAATATTGTACTCGAAAGAGTTTGAAGAAACAAAGTGAGTTGCATTCAACAAATGTGCGCCATGTGTGAAGTGCGCGAGAGTGAAGGGGGGAAAAATTCGAAGGCGGGCAGCGACGGAAAAGTGTGTCAGCATCGGAAAGGCGCGAGTTGACTCAAAATTAGGTGGGGATGTAACGCAAACGACGTGGTGAATGAGATGAAGCACGGTGCTTCGAGGCACCGTGGCGATAAACGGGGGCGGTGTGGCTTGGCCGGTGGTTATGGTGAATACACGAAAAAAAAAACTGTTACAGAAGGTGGCTATTCGTACATGACGTGCACGAGTTTGTATCGAAGACCGGGAAAGGCATGAGTAAGCTGAAGTATGTAGCGGCGGGGAAAGCGGTTGTTAGAAACCTGCAGCGTGAAGTCATCAGAGCGAAGCACGAGGTCGAGCAGCTCCGAAGGCAAAAAGGTGAGTAGGCAGCTATTGAGAACGAGAGTGTTTAGGCGGGGCATGTCAGTTATTTGGACAGGGAGGGTTTGAATAGGATTGTGTTCTAGGGTGAGATTCTTCAAGGACGGTAGGCGGAATATGACAGGGGGAATGGAGCGAAAATGGTTGTGCGAAAGATCTAACAGTACAAGATTGGAACAGGCGGAAATGCAGTCGGGCAGCAGCTGCAGGTGGTTATGATCGAGATGCAGCACGCGCAAATCCGCCAGCTCGGCAATGGCAGACGGGAGGCGGCGGAATGAAGAGTTGCCCAACACGAGACGCCTAAGGAAGCAGAACTGCGTCGGCAAACAGGCTCGTCTCGCGCGTTGGGTGCGAAACGGGGGCACGTTTCTGACATCTACGGGAGACACGACCCAGGCGCGCCACAGGTCGCGGAGCGACGCTATGCGTTTTTGAAGGCAATGCGGCGCGTCGGCCGGGAAGACGAGCTGCAGGCGGTGCAGCAGAGTTGACAGCGGGATGCGGCTGAGGATGAGCAGCTTGACGTCGGAGGGGAGGCCATGCCACTCGAAGCGGTGGGGCGAGGAAGGCGGCGGGGGGGATGGCGGGGGGAGGGAAGGTGGTGGTGTGGAGGGGGGCAGCAGCGGCGGGGGGAGCATCGCGGCGAGACGCGCCGCGCGGGGATGCAAGTGGCGAATAAGGTGGGCGTGAGGAGGGGGAAGGAGAGAGAGAATGAAGGGGAGGGAGGGGGTGGTGAAGGTGGGACGAGGGTAGGGAGTAAGGGGAAAGGTGGTGGGTGTGGGAGGTGAGGATGAAGTTGGAGAGGTGCACGCAAGCAGGCGTCGGCGCTGCGCACCGCGCAGCACAGCACAACCGGAAGCACTTTGGTGTGCGTCGCCTTGTTGCGCTTCGCCGCGCCTGCTTTCGCTTCGTTGCTGCACGTGCAAAGCGGCGTTACGGCGCACGGCGCACACGCGGCGCGATAGCGCAGCTCAGCGCAGCGCACACGCTGCCACTACACGCGCTGGATTTTATTGTACAGAGTAGCTGCCACTGCCGTCACAGCCACGCACGCCACACGCACTGAGGTGCAAGCTTTCCAGCAAGCTTAAAAAAACCCTTTCGCTGCCGAAGCGTCATCTGCCCATCCCGCCACTCCGCCACCCCGCTACTACCCCGCGTCCAATGCGCGCTCCTTGTTGCCGTCGCGCGCTGTTGCACGTTCCCGCCCGTTGGTCACCGTCTGTCGAAATGGCGCAGTGCTCACACGTGCGCATCGCGCGCGTCATCGATGCGCTGGCCCACTGCATCCTGCTCAGCCCTTCTTCCACTGCCCCCGACAGCTAGGCAACTCGCAAGCTAACCTCCGCCGCGTCACCGTCGCCCATAAGGCGCAGTCCGCACCTCCCCAACCGTTTCCGCCGCGTCCCACCCACCCACCTCACCATCCCCGCTTCACCCCTATCACACACCCCACCCCCGCCAATCAAACCATGTCTGCCTCCTGTCCGAATCTGCTCCACCTTCCGCTCGACGTCCGCCGTCTCATCCTGCATCGCCTCCCCCTCCCAGACGCGCTCAATTTCTGCGCCGCGCTTCCCGACCCCGACCACTCGCAGCTGGTTCGCCAACGTGTCGCCCGTCTGCGTCCGTTGCGCGATGCTTGGGTACGCTCAGCCCCCGGCGCGCGTCTGTTCCGCGATGAACCGCATCTTCGAACGCGCAACCAGCGCGCAGCGCTCTCGCCCGCGCTCTTTGCCCGTCTCAACGTGCTTCGATGCAGCTCTCCGCTCAGCGACATCAGCGCTGTTTCTGAGCTGCGCGATATGCAACTGCTCGACCTGTCGCACTGTCGCCTCCGCCACATCCCCTCTGCCATCCGCCACTGTACCCAACTGCGCTTCCTCAACCTGTCTCACAACAGCCTCAAGGCCTTCCCAATCTCAGTGCTGCTGCTTCCAAAGCTCGAGACGCTGCTATTGCACTTTAATAACATCCCGGAACTGCCGTCTGATTGGGGCAATGTACCATATTTACATCGATTGGGCTTGCATGGATGTGGCGTGCAGGGGCCGCTACCCGACCAGCTGTGCCGCATGTTGGGGACCTACACTGAACACAGAGCATCGCGCTCGGCCAACCTACGTGGTCACGGTTTGGATGACACCTGCATCCTCGCCTTGTTCAGAAGATTTCCCAACCTTTCCAGCTCGCTCATAGTGTAACACCATAGTAAACTAACCGCACCCAACTCCCCACACAACAAACACTACAACCACTTTGACTTACACGCTCGCACAGCTCACCATCGTCTTCTACACTCTCAATTCTCTCATCAATTCCGAGCAAGTAACAAAGTAAGCAATCAAGTCCCCATCGATTCGTTGCACGTCCAGCTGGTATCCTGAGGACGACTTGAACAATTGCAGACACAATCTCACAGGCCGTTCTTGCCCGCCGTTGTCCACCAGCACTCGTATTTGAAAACTTTGTCTCGGAGGTGTCTTCCATCGCCATTGCAAAGCGTGAAGCGCCCGATATATTTCCATCATCGCATCTGCAGGTAGCCGTTGCGCGCATCGAATCCCCACATCCCATTCGCGTTCCCCAAATCCTGGACCACCATGGAGCGAACCATTCGGTGTAGTCATGGGCGGGGTTTGCAAAACCATACCATTCGATGCACTCGTTGTCATATCCGCACTTCCCTGTGTATCAGTTATCATAGGACTGTCGGGCACTGAAGGAACTCCATTCATTAATACATGTTGAACATGCTCACTAAACCCACTGAACGAGGCACGGTCTATGGGTTCCGTGTCCGCATTACCAATCGCAGCTGTAGGGTCTAGAGATGTATCCAGATTCTGCTGCGCATCTTTAATCAAATGATACGCAACAGTGTAATGGTTCCGACGCCCCTTCTTCAACGCTTTGATAACCTTTTCGCGAGGGTGTTGGGTCTTTCGCAAAGCTTCTTGCAGTATTTCTTCATCGATATGGTTCAGATGAGCACCCATTCGAGACGGAACTGCCAGGTAGCGTGGAAGATCTTGCAAGAACCAAGGGTGTTTGCGAATCTCATCCATATTGATGCGCTTTAGCGGATCGGTAACGAGCATTTTGGAAATGAGGTCCTTGCTGAGATCTGATAAATAGCTTGGCAATATATATAGACCGCCTTTGATTTTGCGAAACAAATACGGAATGCTTTCATCGTCAAAAGGAAGCGTGCCGCAGAGCAGCGCGTACACAATGACGCCGCAGCTCCAAATGTCCACCTCCGGGCCTGCATACAACTTTCCAGAGATGACCTCTGGTGCGGCGTAATTGGGGCTTCCACAACTTGTCTTGAGGAACCATCCGTCTCTCATGCAGTTACTAAGTCCAAAATCGGCTATCTTCACGTTTGAGAACTCGTCAAGTAAAAGGTTTTCCGGTTTGAGATCGCGGTGCGCAACCATGTGCGTATGGCAGTATTCGACGCCCGAGATGATTTGTTGAAAAAAACGGCGCGCTTCTGGTTCAGATAGCCTTCCGCGCTCGACGATGTAATCAAAGAGCTCACCGCCCGAGGAGTACTCTGTAACCACATACACGTCAGTGGACGTTTCGATAACTTCGTATAGTCGTATGATGTGAGGATGCATGCATAGTTTAAGGATCTTTATCTCACGCTTAAGCTTCTCCTCCATGCCCTGATCACGGATTTTGTGGCGGTTGAGAATTTTGACGGCGACTTTCTTGCCGGTGGGCTCATGTTCTGCGATTTTGACGCGACTAAAACTGCCAACGCCAAGCGTCTTGCCAAGCTTGTAGTTTCCGATACGCACCTGCGCCATGTCGAAGCGCACGCCGACCAGTAGCGGGCCAAGGCGGCGCGTAGCGATCACGCGGGCATAAGCGGCTTAGAGCGCTTTGCGGGGCAAGAAGGCGAGAGCGCGACTCGCCGACGCACGAGAGGTGGGGAAGGGAAGGGGGAAAGAAGGGGGAAAGAAGGGGAAAGGGGGAAGGAAGGGAGAGACGTGGAGAAACGGCGGCGAGGGGGGTGATGGTAGTGGTGGTGGAGGTGCAGGTAGTAGGGGCGAGGGAGAGCGAAAGACGTGGGGATGGGAGGATGGGAGGATGGGAGGGTGGGTGCGGGGGAACGTAATAACAGATGTGATGTAGAGGCCAAGCAAAGGTGGAGCTGGAGCTGGGGGCGTGTGAGAGAGCAGCGTGGTGTTGGAAAAGCATGAATGCGCTGCGCTGCGCTGTGCTGTGCTGTGAGGTGAATGCGCGTGTGGACAGCCTGTCGGTGTGGCTCCGAGCTCATTGGCTGTGCCCGTACATGGAATGGGATGCTTGCATGCGGCGTTTTTTCGAAATTTGTTTGAGCGCCGCCGTTGCTCGTGCACCGCTAGTGCATCGTCATGTCGTCGTTTCCGGCATGCACCCATTAGGTCGCGCTTCATCTGTCCTTGAGTCGGACGCACGATGCTCAGGGGTGTGTCTCGACTTGGTTTGTTGTCATATCGAGTCGTACCCTAAGCTTATGCATTTCCCTCCCCTGTCGCGGTCACTTTCACGGCGTACAGGACTGCTTCGCATGAGTTCCTTCAGCTGGGACTTATTGCGTTGCGCAACGTTGCGCAACGTCAAGCGGGTGTGATTGCCAAGCTTAGGCACGCCTATTTGATGCTCACGTACGTTGGAAGTGGCACGCTCTTAGAGCGTCGCCGCGATTGGGGGAGAGGTGTTTTGAGAAAAAAGCGTTCCATTCCTACACAGTGCACACACCATTATGTAGAACGCAAGGCATTAGTCTTTTTACATCAGATTTCGAGGATACGTCGACAAAAACTCATCTTTTTCGTTCTTACAAGATTTACACAACAGAAATAGAAACAAGTCTTCACTAACGTCGTTCCCGAGGACAACTATCGCGGGTGTAGAACTGCATCGACGCATCAACAACCACTTGCTTCTGCTTGTCTCGCGACGACAAGGACAGACATCCACACTCGTGATCTAGCAGCCTTTACTTCAATAATCCAGTTGCCCAACAAAGCTGCGAAGTGCTACTGCATTTCTTCACTTCTTCCAAAAAGAGCGCCCCGCTCTCGGCAAGGTTTGAATAATGGTCGCACATTTCCAGCACAGCCAAACAAGTCCTTCAATTCTTGGTGGTAAAAAACCACCATTTGTTTGTTTCCAGAATCGCGTGCGCAGCAGCTTAGGTTATGCTACAAGACATGCACCACCGACAAAACCAGCAGCTTAGTTTCCGAAACCGTAGAGAGTGCGACCCTGTCGCTTGAGAGCATACACCACATCCATGGAGACAACGGTCTTGCGGCGGGCATGCTCGGTGTAGGTGACGGCATCGCGGATGACGCTTTCGAGGAACACCTTGAGGACGTTGCGAGTTTCTTCGTATATGAGACCAGAGATACGCTTCACACCACCTCGGCGAGCCAGACGACGAATGGCGGGCTTGGTGATACCCTGGATGTTATCGCGAAGAACCTTGCGATGACGCTTTGCGCCGCCCTTTCCAAGTCCCTTACCGCCTTTTCCGCGACCAGCCATGATGAGATACGAGTGAAAAGTATTGAAAACTGAAGAGAAGTGTGATTTGAGAGGCGAGAGTTGCTGTTGTTGTGAAAGAGGAAAACTGCTGAGGGAACGGCGCACCGCGGCTTAAGTACAGCGCAGAAGCCTCTCGAGTTGGTGTATGAATTGGTCTTTCCTACTGCACTGCTCAGGTGATGTGGGTGCCATCAACTACCCTTCTCAAAGCGCGCGCTTTTTGCTGTTTCGCTTTTTTGCATACAAGCAACTGCCGCAAAGGCCAGCGATTGGTTAATTAGTCGGCCGCTGCCTTCGATCGTGCGCTTTGATTGGTCCTTTTGTGGACGCACGGGATCGCCGTTTTTTTGGCCCTGATGCAAGGTCAACTTGTACTTTTTCAGCGTATTACGAGAGCGCGCCATTTTTTGAATTTCCAAGTGCTGTTGGGAACACGGTGCTTTTCTACTTCTTGCGATTTCATTGGCTGATTGGAGCTACCCATCGGCTTTTTCTGCGCTCTGAGTGGTAACGTTTTGGTGCGTTGGGTATCACCGTCTGTGTGCCCATGTAGATCCCAATGCTATCATGATGCGTACCAGGACACTCTAAAGATGGTACACCAGGGCAAGTGATGTCATCATCGCAGCCCAGTGCCCGAGTGGTACTTAACTGCCACCACTCCGGAAGGAATTCCATCCGTTTTCGTCTACCATCGCAAACATCCCACCTACCACTGCCTTTCATCGCAGCAATTCTTTCAGCTCTCCAACGTTCTTCCCAACCGCTCACACACCGCAATGGCTCGTACCAAACAGACAGCTCGCAAGTCCACCGGAGGAAAGGCTCCTCGCAAGCAGCTTGCCACCAAAGCAGCGCGCAAGTCCGCCCCCGCCACAGGTGGAGTCAAGAAGCCGCATCGTTTCAGGCCTGGTACCGTCGCCCTTCGTGAAATCCGAAAGTTCCAAAAGTCTACCGAGCTACTCATTCGCAAGCTACCCTTCCAGCGTTTGGTTCGTGAAATTGCCCAAGACTACAAATCCGACCTCCGTTTCCAGAGCTCCGCTGTTCTTGCCCTCCAGGAAGCCTCTGAAGCATATCTTGTTGGACTTTTTGAAGATACCAACCTTTGCGCCATCCATGCTAAGCGTGTGACTATCATGCCTAAGGATGTTCAATTGGCCCGACGCATCCGAGGTGAACGTGCCTAAGGTGTAACATGGCTTTTAAAGCTCAACAAGTCTCAAGTTCAAACCAAAAGGTGTATCTTTACACCTAGTTTTGAGGTAACTTGTCAGTTGGTCTTTATGTCTTCCAGTCCATCGTACTCTTCCGACCCTGGTTTGGCCTCATGCCACTTGGGAACTCATTTTGAAAATGTATGCGTATATAGTCGTAGATACGCGCTGCAAAACAGAGTGTTTCTCATTGGTTCATATGTACAGATAGAGCGCTGTGAGTTACACCATGAACGTTCCTGGGTGGGACACTGGTAATATCATCTCTCATGGTGTTAATGTAGCGTCAGTAACATTCTACGATATGTCCATCCTGGTTCCGTCGCCAGTAATTGCAACTCATGTTATTCTGGCCTTCTTTTGTAAAGGTTGTTCGGTGTGCTCTCGTAGAAGAGCAACCTCTTCCGGTATGCGTACCGACACGCACACTTGTCGCTTTTTTGGCGCAACATCGCGAACGTCCCTTACATGTAGACTCTCATCTGGGAGAATCCGCATTGCGTCCTCCATATTACCACACAAAGCCGCTCTCGTTCTTTCACGCGCACTTTGCATGTCTTCCACACCTCTAACGAAACAATAGCAGTGCACAACGGGCATTGGGGGTGTACCGCAGCTCCAATCATTGTATAAGCCCCGAAACACGTCAAGAAATTCAGGCGCACCGGCAGGAAAATTCATAATCACTGTGGTGATCGGAATAAGCTCTTTTTTCACTAGCCTTGTGATAAATGTTCTTGCACACGAACAATACGTCTTTATAGATTCCTCTCCCAACTTGTTCAATTCAATGTTACTCCTCAGATACTGCACAGATGCTGGATTAAGGTCGTTCGCGTATACCATTTTGCATTGCTTTTGTTTAGCAGCTGGTATTGTAAATGGCCCGATGCCACAAAACGCATCGGCGAGGATATCGTCTGCATTTAAACTGCTAATGATCTTTCTGTGCTCCGTTTCAAGTCTGGAGTTCCAATACACCTTTGAAAAGTCCATTCTGAACATGCAACCGTTCTCTTTGACAGAAGTGATCAAATTGTTCTCGCCAGCAAGAATCTCCATCGCAAACGTCCGATAGGGACCACCAGTGCTCTCAAGCTTATTCACGATTGTTTTCACTCTTGGTCCAAGTTTGTCGAGCATGACTTCGCCGATAATCTGTTTAAACGGCAGTTGATCTTCACGTAAATTCAGATGAGCTATGTGCCCGATGGATTCGAATGAACTTGGTATGGTGACGTCTTCGGGAATCAACTCCTTCAAAACGGCCTCAGTGGACCAATGTGAATAGTCTATCTGAACTTCCCTGGAAAGTATATCATGGGACTTAATTTGCTTGAGGAAGGATTGTACAGGAGCCGGGATCGACGAATGGATTTGATAATCGCGCATATTCCTGGCAATATCATCCGTTGAAGCACCAACAAACGATGTCTCTATGTTTCCTCTCGGAGAATATATGCGATTTGTACGGGGATGTTCCGCAAGATATTTGAGCAGCAAAAGCATGATAGGTACAACGTGTTTTTGCTGTTCATCCGGTGAGGGTTTTACGACCGACGACACGCGATGAATTGAAAGAGCATGCTCCTTCATTGCTTTTCTTGTTCCATGGCAGAGCTTTGCTGGTACTCGAAGGGCGTATAGTTTGTAATGCCCAGAAAAAGAAGCTTTGTCGAGGGAGATTTTAGCCAATTTTGACTGACGCCCAGACGCGGGCATCTGGGCAGAGAATGGATTTGTCCCTGGAAAAATAAGCCGGAAGAAAGTTTTCGCGAAAGCGAATGCCATGGACTAAGAGAAAAAGATACCTTATGGTCTTTATCGATGATCCGCTTCTCTCATTCCCCACCCAAGTGATGGTTCGAAACACTCCCCCAAAAATAGCAGGCTACCACCGCGGGTACCATAGAGATGGAGGATAGATACGGATACTGTAAGATCTGAATTCTAAGATCAGTCTCGTGTACACGTACAGTACATGTATAACTGGGAAAGCCTACATGAACACCAGTATGTTGACTGCCGTAAGTGGCGTCATAGAGGTTGCAAACGCTCACCCATAAATGATGTCAGCAGACATGGTCGTTGTGCTGAGATATCGAATTAGCGAGCATCCCTTCTATGATAGAGAAATAACCAACCATAAGTGCGAAAGTCGTGAGTATTCATTACGCCTTACATCCAGGCATCCCATTTCTCTTGCTCCAGTTTTGCGCCACAACCCTGAAACTGCACGTATCGGTGCACGTAGCACTTTCACTTCTGCTCAGTGTAAGACTGCAATCTGACTAACAACGGCTCAACAAAACAGCTTTCGTTTCGTCGAGTGAGTCTTACTTCCAACGGCGCCTTTGCGCCACCATTTCAACAAATCATCTGGACCTGCTGGACCTTGTGCGTGATCTTGGAGCCGATAGAATCTACATCATAACTTGCGACCAAAAGACGGCATCGCCTCCCATGACAAGTGGGCGTATCAGGTTATGATGAAGAACAAAGATGAAAGTTTGTTTTCTTCCCGGTTTGGCGTGTTCGGAACTGCTGAGAGCTTTTTGCAGAAGCATTTCTTCCTCATCTCAGCTATCCTAATCCTCACCAACTTTCTCGGATGTATTATGATCATCGAAAAGGTCCCTTATACAGAAATTGACTGGAAGGCGTACATGGAGGAAGTGGCAGGAGTCGTCGAGCATGGAGAGTTCGACTACAAGCAATTGCGAGGTGGTACGGGGCCGCTTGTCTACCCGGCAGGTTTCGTATACATCTACTCTGTCTTGTACTACGCTACAGGCCATGGAAACAGCATTCGGTTCGCGCAGTACATCTTCGCAGTTTTCCATTCCTTGACTCTTGCAATTGTCCTCGCGATCTACTATAAGTGTCACGCGGATGTCCATGACAGAGATTTTTATCGATATCCATTGTATATTGTTGGATTCCTGTTCTTATCAAGGAGGATATTGTCGCTGTTTGTCCTTCGACTGTTTAATGACTGTGTTCAAACATTGCTCATATACATCTCCGTTCTGCTGTTTATTCACAATCAATGGAGTCTCGGCTGCTTATTGTATAGTTTATCCGTGTCTGTTAAGATGAATGCTTTGCTGTATGCTCCAGGTCTAGCAGTCCTACTCTGTCAAGCTCGCGGTTTCGGTGGTTTCTTGCGTCAAGTTATTGGAATCTGTTTTGTTCTTCAGGTATCCCTTGGACTCCCATTCTTGCTCTACGCACCCGTCAGTTATATCTCTCGTGCTTTTGAGCTGACTAGGGAGTTTCTGTACGAATGGAGCGTCAACGGTGCCTTCTTGTCCGAGCACTCTTTTCTTGACAAGAAGCTCGCCGTGTCTTTGCTCGGTATGCATATCTGTTTTCTACTTCTTTTCGCTCACTATCGTTGGACTTCTGGCTTGGATGGAGGTCTAATTGGTTTAGCACTCCCGCACTCCGTGGGAATTAGAAACATTTTTCGTCACATGTTCAAAGAGGAGCGTCGAAAACTTCGCTCAACGCACATCGCGACGGTTCTATTCGCTTCGAATTTTATCGGTATTGTGTTCGCGCGAACATTGCACTACCAGTTCTATACCTGGTATGCGCATACAATCCCTTTCCTAATTTGGGGTGGACCGTATCCTTTCTTTTTGAAGATTATGATCATTGCAACCATTGAGATCGTCTATAACATTTTCCCTCCTTCGTCGGTTCCAGCCGTTGCTCTCAACCTCTGCCACATCGCGACGCTCTTGTCCATGTGGATGGAGCCGAAGGCGAATTGGGTTTCGATTTTTGAAAAGCCGAGTGATGGCAAGGTTGAGTGAGCAGTGATAAGGGTTTAATATGTCTCGCGGACCGCTTTAAGCAGCACCAACTTTACTGCATTGGGCGAGGCACCTCGCTTATACGGCGAGATGTGCCGGGCAAACTAAGGGTCTCTGACGTTCTGTCATTCAGAGCCCGCCAAACCGTTTCCAGCATGCTGATTGAACATAGACAACCTCACGACCCAACGTGCCAAGTTGCGGGCTGATCAATTGAAGAGCTCGATTTGCTTTTGATTCAAAGTGACGTTTGTTTCGGGCGCTGGAAAGACTAGGTGTTCCAACAATAAGGGCCCTCAACTAGTCCTCAAAATCATTCAATATCAGGAGAAAAAGAACAAGGTGTATCCATCTCAATTTCTGCGTTTCGTTGGTTGCGTACCATATCAATGGTTAGGCAGTGACCTCGACAATCTCATATATTGGTGTTCTTGGATCTTGGATCTTGATTTGACAACTCCTCGTCATGACAACTGAACCCAGAGTTCATTTTGGCGCTTTGGTGAGAAAACACCAGGGCGATTTTCAACAAGAATTCTGTAATCGGTTTCTGAAGCAGCATCAAAAGAGCCTGAAGCCTGAACTGCGCGAAGCAAGAGCTTATGCTGTTTATGTATGGCAGCATCAGTTACTGCTCCTTTAAATCTCTTCACGGCAAATCGTGATGAGATTTTCGGTTTCAGCTCAACGTCTGTGGGAAGCTCAAGTGGGTCAAAGAATGATAATCGTACGGCCTTTTTCAGTTTGTCAATTGCTACAGGGCATGTTCCCGGCCTTTGACGCCACACACAAACAAAGCATGAGTATTTGGTGAAAGGAAATATTGGAAACAAGTTCATTGCAAAGTATTCCAAAGCTGAAGCGGTCCGTGGCTTAGATCCGCCTCCGCTATAGATATCCCGGACTTCAAATTCAGACAATCTGGCGCTTACTGAAAAGGTTGGTGCTGGGTCTTCCCAAGGATCGCTGGTGTATAATTCTTCTTCAGAATCGGGCTTTGAATCTGGGATGTGGACTTCGTTTCTTCTGAAAAAAAAAAGCTCCTTGCCACCCTTTTCAAACACGCGAAGTTGGTATTTGTTTCCTTCATATCCTAGTCTTTTTAACGCTGACGGGACGTTTATGTTTCCTGTTGCGATTCCTGAGAAGGACCTGTGCAACTTACTTTCCTTTGAACCTGAAGGCTTTTGCCTTTCTTCAAATGATATGCTGATGTCTTGATTGTTAGTATGATTTATAACGAATGCTCCGCATTGTGAGGCCAACTGTCGTTCATATACGTTTAGGAACCAACTATATCCCCCGAAAAGCGGTACTGGCCAAAGATTTACACAGCAAGTTCCGGTCTTGCCCGCAGTGGGAACCAAACCCACGTCTGGTAGCTCAGCAGAAGCTCGAATTCTCAACCAAGGCAGGTTTCTTTCACATTTTTGAGGACCGGAAACCGACCTAGTCGAAATGAGGTGGCTTTGGCAAAAGGCGTAGGTTCCCTTCATCACCAAATTCTTCCTCGCGTTCGCCAAAGCGCAATCTAAAGAGTGATATTATACGCGTGGTTTAAGGAACAGAGAGACACTAACATCACCAAGCTAAGAGGTACGCGAGTCGGGCCTTGGGTATTTCTCCCAGTTACTCGGGTCGTTATGCTGAGTTTTTGGTCACTCCGCACCACGCGATCATCGCATGGCACATCGAGCTCGAATTTGCATTGCGAAAATCACAAGATCTGTGTGAGCACGCTGTTGCCATCAGAATTCCCCAAGTTATACCCTTCGTATTTGTACCCTTCGTAATCTCGATCCTGGACAAATATGAAGCAAACAATACGAACGGGCGTCTCTCGAAGGCAGAGAAGTGTCTTCTTGATGCGTTCCAAAAATCTTAGCAATCCCAGACGAGTACATTGCCGTAGGATCTCGACCGTATGCGGTGGTCTGAGAGTGGCATGAATCTCAAATGGTAACACCTTGAACTGCTTCCCGCGTTAGTAGTCAATGGCTAGTCGAGATATCACATCAAATTTTTAGTGAGGGAAGCAGGCTATTCCGAATAAGGAATTTGTTTGGACCATACCCGACTTCGAATGTCAACGATCAACTTGCACTTGATGGCTCATGAAAATCTTTCAGCTTCTCACGTTCCCAACATCTGGAAAACCCCCGAATATATCGACTCGAAAAATATCAAGTCGAATGATGAACAGTTCAGTGGTGAAAAGTGAATCATTACACGTCCCACAAAACGCCGAAGTACAACGAAAGGGCACATACTTTACAGGACCCCAAGTACGCGGTTTGGAATGCTAGGCAAAAAGACACAGAAGCGTATGATACTAGTCTCTTGGCCCTAAAACTGAAAAAGAGCGGCTAGCTCGTAGAGTCGCTTTGGGTCGGTGCCGCTGCGTCTGATGACGAATGCTGGGTGTAAAACAAGAGATATGCCGTTCGACGTGACCTTGCTGAGGTGAAAAGGCTCTCTTGGAGGTCTCTCTGGGATACAACTGAGACGACGGAGTCATCAAGCATATACCACTCTGCCTTGTCGTCTCGGTATATGTACGAGTAATAATGACCCGAAGAAGCGCCATTTCCTTCGTGTACGATTACGGCGCTTAGACGATACTGGGTGTCTCGCTGTTCGCAATCGTCTGTGCACCACTCGGACAAGCGCATGTTGAAGGGACAAGGCATTGCGACGGCAACCTTTGCGCCGGAGCTCGTGTAGGGAGAGTCGAATGCAAAGAGCTTAAGGTGAACGGTCAACACTGTTGGTAGGGTCACCACGCGCCACCATCTTTGAGCTTCTGTGTAGGTGTTGCAAATATCGCAACTATACTTGTTGACACCCACGAGCTTCTCCTTGGCGCCCGTCCTGGACCAAGCCCAGTTCAAATTGCGTCCAGCCTCCACTGGTAGAGATACATCCAAAAATTGTTCGGCGCGGTTTGACATGGTTTCGCAAAAGTCACAACGCGTGGCGGTGACTGCTTGGCCCTCGAATAGGTCCGGCACGAGCGTGGGGCGGAATCGCTTGCGCGGACGAGTGGTCTCCGCGGGCGAAGAGGATTCGAAAGGTTGCGAGGGTTCTGCGACGCGTCTTCTCTTCGCCAGTCGCGGGGAGGACTCGGTGCCTTTGACGGTGATAGGAGCGGCGACCGAATTACTTGGCACGTCCGGGTTTTCGGGTTTGGAGGCTTCGCCGCCTCGTATGCGACCGAGCGGTTGGGCGGAGGTGGGCGGGCGTTGGGTAGGCGGGGAGTGGGGCGCTTCTGGTGAGTGAAGGTCGACGGCGGTTGGGTGGAGTTTGAGAGCGGTGTCGACCTTATCGAGCAGGAATCGAAGGAACTCGTGCGCATCCTGCTGGCCGACGGCCTCGAAGTCGCATCGCTCATCGCGCAAGAGAGAGATGAAGTTGGAAGGCGAGACGTAGTCGACGTTTTCGCGCAGATCGTCGAGCGGATCGGTGTCGAGGGTGTCGCACTCGTCGTCGTCGGCGGTGGGGAGGACGGTGTTTCTGGAGGATTGGCGCTGAAGTAGCTGGGTGCGGTCAAGGGTGCGAAAGAGCAGCTGTAAGGCGCTGACAAGCTCGGAGGCAAAGTCGGGGGCAGGAGGGCACTGCCAGCGGGCGAGCGAGTGGCGAAAGAGCGGCTGGTTGTAGAGAACCTGCAGCACTGAGTTGACGTAGCAGGTATTGCCGAGGTTGAGGAGGCCGGGGGGGTGCGGAAGAGGGGGCGGAGTGGGGGGGGGAGTGGGCGAGGAAGAAGACGGAGTGCAGTCAGGCATCGCGGGATGCGAACGTGGTGTGGAGAGAGGAGGGAGGTAGGGGTGTGGGGAGTTGAATGCGTGGTGGTGGTGGTGGCTCGCGAGTGGGATGGGGGGCGTGGGGTGGGAGAGGGGGGGGAGTGAGGAAGGGGAGAAGTGTCGGTTTGGCGGGAGCGCGGCCTGTACTATGTGGATAGTGCGTATAGGTAAGCGCGTAGCGAGCATTCGGCTGCGGCTGCATTGCGCACTTTGGCGCGGCTTGGTGCGACGAGCGCGCCATAGAACGCGCCGCGCATGCGACTGATGAGTGTGCGGCGCGGTCCACGTGTACGTGGTGGCGACACGTGCGTGTTGTCGAGTGTCGTGCCGCGAAGGCTCGACAGCCCATTGCGCAATTGCGTCCGTTGCATCTTCGTACGGCAGGCTTTTTTGAACCATACACCACGAGCAGCTCGACTCGCGTTTGGGGGGGGGGCGCGACGCAAGAGAAAAAGCTGTTTATGATGGTGAATGTGTTGTCGTCGCAGTCGTGCGCTCACTTCTAACCAAGCGTGGTCTTCTTCGCACTCGTCGCACTCGTCGCGCTCATGGCCTCTGCCAGGCGCTCCTGTGACTCTAGTACCAGGTCTGCTCCCTTTTCCGCTATCATCATTGTGGGAGCTCCCGACTGCCCGCCCGGCAGATTGGGCATCACAGATGCGTCAATCACCCTCAGTCCCGCCACCCCTTTGACCCTCAGCTCCGCGTCCACCGCGCAGTCATCCCCACTTCCCATGCGACACGTTCCAACCATGGCGTTCGCCGTGTGGCAAGTGTCCAACACGTACTTCTCCAGATCCGCCTTGCACACCACGTCTCCGCCGGGGTAAAGCTCACGCCCACGGTACGGTTTAAACTGCTCTTGCATTGCGATCTTTCGACACAGCTGCAGTCCGTGTACCAGCGTTTCAAGATCCTGCCCGTCCGACATCCAGTTGCCGTGGATCTTCACACTGTCCCTCACGTCCGTCGACCGCAATGTCACCCATCCCCTCGACTTTGGCCGCGCCGCCACGCTCTGCAGCGTGAACCCGGCCGGTCGATTTGATTGGTTTCTCAAGTAAGACCCCGCCGTCGAAAAGTCAGCCAGAGAATGATACGGGTCAGGCTCTGAAACAAATGGGATGAACCGCAGCTGCAGATCACACGCATCCAACCTTTGGTTGGTTTTCACAAACCCGCCGGCCTCGCACATTGGAGTTGTCAACGGTCCCTTTCCCCGGAAGATGTAGTTTAGAATCGTGCCCACTTGTTTCCCGGTTCTTTCTGTGTAGTACAGCGAACTCTTTCGCTTATCGCTCTGCGGGAAGTGGCTTTCGTAGCTCAGCATCACTGCAGCATGATCCTGTAGATTCTGTCCCACGGCTGGCACGTCCGAGACAACAGGTATTCCCATCTCCCTCAGATGCTCTCCAGGCCCAACTCCGCTCAACATCAGTAGCTGCGGACTGGCATACACACCCGCCGAAAGCACAACTTCCTTCTCAGCCCTCACAGCAATGCGCTTTCCATCTCCATCAATCAGGGTGACGCCCACAGCACGAGGTTGATTGTTTACCTGCTCAAATACAATTCGCTCCACAAGCACGCCGGTCTTCACACTAAGATTTCGTCTAGATCTTATGTTGTTCACGTAGGCAGTCGCTGGTGATTCGCGGTTCCCATCCCTTTGTGTAACTTGAAACAACCCCACGCCATCTTGCGTTCGGTTCCAATCGTTGAAATCGTCATTCGGTGGCAGTCCACTTGTCTTGGCCGCTTCAACAAATGCAGAAGACATAGGATTCACGCGCGCCAGATCGCTCACGGCCAAGGGGCCCTGTGTGCTATGAGCTTCGGATGATGCCTTATCCTTCGCGAGTTGATTCTCGGAGCGCTTGAAGTATGATAGCACGTCCGGCGCACGCCATCCCTCTGGCCATGATTGATAGTCCGCAGCGTTGCCACGATGATACAGCATAACCGAGATGGCATGAGAACCACCCATGACTTTACCGCGGGGAAAGTACAATCGGCGACCGTTAAGGTGTGGTTCCGGCTCCGTCACGAAAGCCCAATCATGCCGGGAGCCTAGAAGATAAGGGAATCCAAGGGGAATTCTAAGGTAGAAATCATCATCTGGGGGGCCTGCTTCCAAAAGCAGAACGCGGTTGGCACTGTTCGATGATAGACGATTCGCAAGCACGCAACCGGCTGCACCCCCGCCAATAATCACGTAATCATAAGTCTGGCTGGACGGTAAGCTTGCAGTGCGAGGTAACGCATCGGAGAGAGTGTCTGCGGGGGCGGCACTGACGACAGGAAGGCGAAGAGGGGGAAGGGCACGTGCAGGACGGACACAAGGGCTGATACAAGGTGTGAATGAGGAAGTCTGCTGCTGGTGAAAGACAGGAGAAGCGGGAACAAACGAGGACGTGAATTTCTTTCGAGAAGCCATTCTGAGATGAGCGGGGGATGGAGAAGGATGTTCCGGCGGAAGCGCGGCATGCGCACAAAAGAACGCGGCACGCTTGACACCAATGCGCTTCGTATCGAGAACGGGCGAGATCACAATTGGCAAATGGGTGGCAACGCCGGGTGGATGCTGAGGGTTTTCCAGCGCTTTGATTGGTTGATGTTTGCCACGTGGCGCATGTGGAGAGGAGTAAATACGCCTCTCCCTAAACTCGATCAAGAGTATTGGCGTTCCTTGTCTCGCCGAAGGAGTTGGGAAGGCCATCGATTCTCCTCTGGGTGCGTATTTGCTGAATACTATCAGCAGGAGGGGCACCGAAGCGCTTGAAGATAACGCTGACAAACGCATCCAGCGCTGAGATGGACCAGGTCTCCACGTGAGATTGAACGAGACCGTCGTCATCGAACGAATACACAGTGCAACCCGTGTAGGGTTTTATCATGGGTTTCCACGGAAGGTTCAATGCGCCTTGTATTCTCCATTCGGCCTTGATACTTTTATCATTTTCAACTTGAATGTGAATGAGATCTACTCTTGAAAGATGTCGGCAAAACAAACCGGCTGTGGCCGACGTGTATTTCTTCAAACCTCGCACGGGAACATCAGGATCCGGTCCATCAAACAAACAGTCATCGCGATAAACTTGCGAACTCAAACGACCAGTAATATAGTACTGTCTCTTTTCAAAATCCTGGCGGATTATGTGCAGGCGATGTTGCAGGGAAAGATTGGGGGTCTTTTTGAGCGAGGGGGTTTTGTTGAGTAGCGAGTCGGGAAGGATGGATTTGTGACGAGTGAGCAACGCCCAGACGAGCACTTCACGCACGGCGTCGAGGGAGTCGGAAAATCTGCGGCGCCAAAAGGGGCATTTTACGGAGTTTGTGCGTTCCGTGAGGGCATCGAGCCGGGATAGAAGTGTGGTGGGTGTTGGCAATTGTCTGCTGCAGGTGAAGCGTGGCGCGTGCGGACGGACAAGTGCATTGGCTGCGAACAACGGCTTGAAGATGAACGCGGCGGCGTACATGAGTTATGAAGGGATGTTAACGGAAGGGAAGCGATGTGCGTCGGAGGAGGGCTGCGTCGAGTAGGACGCAATCTGATCTACTACAACGCAGAGTCCCGATGGGCAAGGCGAAGCCGCAGTGGGAGCGCAACGAGAGTGCAACGAGAGTGCAAATATCTGGCGGCGCTTAACATAAAACGTGGCCACACACGATGGATGCGTAGTAACACTAAGTAATTAGTCTTCGTGGGCAATTGCAAAAGTGAACGTCGACGCCACAAATGCAGGCTTGATTGAAGCTCGGGGAGGGCGTCGATGTTGGCTCTGTTCTCTCGTGTGGTCGCGCCATCATTAGGTAAGTCAATCTTCATGCTCTACTGAGGAAAGAAGTGCAGGCACTGTTTGCTGTGGCACAAGTACTCCTTGTGGCGGTTATCAACTGCGCAAACCACCCTGACCAAGCTATTCAAAGTGCTCCTTGAATGTTCCGGCTGCCGTACTACCCGATTGCGCAGCAGATATTGGCAAGTTGCGCCTCGGCGGCGACGGCGCCATGACGAACAACGTGCTGCACCATGTGTCCAACACGGCGCGCGACGCGGAGAGCGCCTGGACCGCCGCGTCGTCCGCCGGCGCAAGCGCCCTCCACTCCGCGTTCTCCGCGTTGCAGACGCTCATAGCGCAAGCGATGCCCAGCGCACCTCCAGCTGCGCCCAATCGACTTCTCTCCGCACAGCACGCCTTCGAGGCCGATCTACAGCAATTGAAAACTACCCTGCGTCGCCTCACCTCCATCGTCAACGGTCTCAAGCGCTGGCAAGACGAGCTTCGCACCACCGAATCGTACCCCGCGTTGCGTCGCGCCTTTGATGACCTTTTGTTGCGCTTCGAGCTTGACTTGCATTCGAAGCGGGATGTGCTTCACTCCGTCGTGCACCCCGACGTGGTTTGCCTTTCCGTGGCCGATTGGACTCGCTGTATTGCGTTGTGGAGTGAACAACCGCATCGACTGGGCTCTTGCGGACACGATGTGGCGGCCATTGCGATAGCCGAACAAGTTATGCAATCCTCAAACTCCATGCCCGATGCACAGCTTCGCCGCACACATGATTCGCCTGCCGCCTCAACGTCACTGTCGCCGGCAATGCTCGCTTTGAAGCAGCGTTTAACAAAAACAAGCCCCAAATCGTGATGTGCTCGGCTCCACCCAGACAGGCTACGTTTCGCACAATGTCATGTGTTTTACTGCGCTCTCTGCGTTACTGTGGCGCTTGGCCCTGTTGTAATTGTTGCATTACTTCACCAACCTTGTTCGTTGCCTGATCCCAGTTTTTTTTTTTTTTCACACAGCTTTACTCGTTAGTATTGCAATACCATTAACAACTTCGGTACCATCCATCATTCACTTACCTCCACATACTTTCCAACGCAACGATCGGCACAAACCTGTATGTTATCGTATAAGTGAACAAAATCAGTCATCCTGCTTACTTTTGCTTTGCGTTTGTCCTCAAAGTCTCAAAAGTATCACGTACAACTATTGAAAGCGCAAAACGTTTGTTAGTTGTTTCACGCCAGAATGAAATAAGCGCGTTGCTTTTGTGTTGTTGAGCGCCACTTACGTTCGCCAGTGTTCAAATCGCCGTCGTGAAACCTCGGAACGCACTTCTTGAAGCACGTCTCGCTCATCCTACCAGTTGTAAAAAACAAAAGTTAGCGCTCTCGAAGCACGAAACCGATTTGCACAATACCCTTCCGAATATGACTTCCATACCGGTTGAAAAGGTCGGCGACGAAGATCATCTCCGTCTTCATCGCATCTAAGTTTCCTTGCTGCTGAGGTGCGTTCATTTTGAATCTTCGACAGAGATCCCGCGGAGAGTACCGTGGCAAAGGCGATCACCGGGGGATAGCGCTGCGGAAGCCCGGCGGGGGTGCACACTTCAACTCGCGACGGAGCCTGCGGTTTTATGGCGCCGCGCAGCAGCCTTAATGTTTGTGATACTTGGATCGTTTTCATTGGCCCTTTCAGGCCGTTCTACGCTTTCGTTGGCCAGAAAGCGATACACATTTTCTTTTTGAGTTCATTTGCGGCAGCGTTGTTGCTGTGGAGGCTTCCCGACGGGGGCTTGGGATGTCACTCTTGCAACACACTTTGCAACACACTGCGGCATGCCTTTGCTACAGTTGAGTCCAACCTCACCAACACAGAGAAGAACAAGTCAGTACACGGAAAACGCCATATCGAGCATCTCGGCTCCCAAACATGGCTGAAGTGCCGCGTGAAGCAGTGGAGTTTGCGAGAAGGCTTGTTCGAGCCTTCTACTCGGATGAGTTTGTCGTACTACTCGACGCAGTGCTGCGACAAAACAACTTTGTCTCACACAGAGATTTGGCCTATCGACTTCGCATGCAGCCCAAGGAAATGCGCCAGATCCTCGTGCGAATGGAGCATGCACGATTGATGCGACGCGACAAGCGCGAGCAAAAGCGCATCACTGTGCGCGACGGTAAAAAGCAGACGCGCGTCATTCAAACAGACTACTGGTACGTCCCTCTATCAGAAATGATTGACGCCTTTATGTACAGGGTGTGGCGAATCACCAAAGAGCTCGATGAAAAGCGTAATCTTGTTGCTGAGGGGCAAAAATACATCTGCACGCGCTGTGGCAGAAAGTTTAGGCTACTAGACATTCTGGCTGGTGAACGCCCGGATGGGCAGTTTGAATGCACTGGTATGAACGCCCTTGCACTGCCATGCAAAGGCCTTATACGGGAGCAAGACAACAGCGCAGAAGTACGCGAAATGGAGAGACTCCGAAGTATGATCGATGAAGAGCTGCGTACTCTTCGCGAGCGCGCCGATCATTGCTCACGGCTGGAGATTCCGCTTCATCCTCTCGAGGGCGCCGATGAGCAAACATGGGGTGAGCGAGTACCGGAGACAGTTGGAGCTCGGGGTGAGAGAGTGGATGAAGATGGGATTGACATGGCGCTCAAGGCAGAAGAGGAGGAGAGAAAGAAGAATTCTGGGGAAATTGTTCTTGAGCCAAAGCAAAGAGAACGTAAGGATGGCACTTTCATTCCTGAAAAACCGAGCTGGTTCAAGGAAGGGGGTGGCGAAGAAGAGGAAGAGTGGGATGACACTGAGCAGCACGTGCTCGATAACAAATCTGGAACCGCTGCCAGTTTTGCTCGCGAAGAGGACGAAAAAGCATACTACGACATGTACGTCAAACAGATCTATGGCGTGAGCGCCGCGGCCCAGCACGTGGAAGGCAGAACAGAACCCGTCACTGATGCAGTGATTGAATTGGATGCCAATAAAGACGTGGTGACAGTGGAGTCTAACGAAGAGGAGGCAAATGTGGACGGCGAGGCTGAAGCCGACACGCGACAGAAAGAAGACGTTATGGTTTCTGTAGCGGGCAAAATGAGAAAACTATCTGAGGTGACTAACGAAATGGCTGAGCAAATGACGCCGGAAGAATACAAAGCGTACTTCGTTTTGGCGCAGCCAAAGAGCACGATGGACGATGACGATGATTTTGACGAGTTTGAATAAAAACCCTTGCCGCAACAAGATGGACCCCACAAATTCAGCTGTTTGTCTTCGTCTCTTGTGATGAACAATCCGTGGCACGCAACAGGAGATACAGCGCAGTGAAAGAATGGCCTAGAAAACGAATCGATGCATCGGGCCATTTGCAACGCAATCCCTAATCAGTGCATGAAGACAGTCCGGGAAATTTTTGTACCGTTTCTAAACGTATATATGACCGGTTTCGCCGGCCCAAGCACAATGACGCACAAGAGTCACGAAGTTGTAGCCGACGCCTCTGCATGGCCTGACAACGCCAAAAATTTCCGGTAGTGACTGAGGAGCAGCTGCTCATTGCCCCTGTGGAGGGAGGAACAAACTGAGAAGAGATTCGACACGGTGACCTTGAAAAGATGCAAACATGGAGCAATGGGGTGGGGTTCAGTGCTGCACCAGTGGGGGAGCGCTTACAGACTTGTGTGTGAAGTAGGTACAGTGGACCCCGCACGTTGCGGTGCAGTAGAGATCACGTAGTGTTGTCCCGCGATGGACTCTTGTTCTGGATGCGAGGTGCACCCACGTAAAGTTTAGCTGGGATCACGGCCCGTCACGACTGGCAGACGCGACTAGCCGGCGAGAAAGGGAGAAAGGGAGAAAGGCTAAAGATTGTGTGTCAGTCAGCGTGACAAATGATGGTCATAAAGAATATGGTGAACGTGCACGTCGCATTTGGATGCAAAGCTGTTAACCGTTTACCCTGGGTTTTGTCGATTGGATGACTTGTTTGAGTGCAAATGAAGTGAACGGATTTTCTTGGCAGGCAGGTCACACGAACCTCCACACGACGGCGAGAGGACGGGATAGATTTAAGGTATGCAAGTTGGATGTGTCCTTTGCAAGGGGCAGCGGAATGAGTGGCTTTGTGCGGGGGGCAGGCGCATTTGCGTTCAAGTCGCGTGTGGTATGCCTTGCTCCGATCCAGCAGATCGGAACGTGAAACGACATGAATTAGTTGTGACGTAGGTTAACCTACTCTTTGTCGACGTAGACGCGATTGTTTGTGAAAGACAATTACAACCGTTTTATTGATTATTTGTTTTGTGTTTGTACCTCTGGGGCGCAAGTTGACTGTGAAACATTGAGCTTGTTGTCGTTGTTGTTGTTGTTGTTGTTGTTGTTGTTGTTGTTGGTGTCAGTTGTTGCAGTTTTGGTTGTTGCAGTCGTGGTTGTTGTAGTTGCTGTTGCTGTTATTGTTTTTGTCTGGTGTGTGTC
Source organism: Agarophyton chilense (assembly GCA_030374765.1). Classification (NCBI taxonomy): domain Eukaryota; phylum Rhodophyta; class Florideophyceae; order Gracilariales; family Gracilariaceae; genus Agarophyton; species Agarophyton chilense. Next base: position 665,584 of record JARGXX010000016.1, read on the forward strand.
TAGTTGTTGAAGCGAATGGTTTTTTTGTTGTCGAAAAGTTGCACAGAAAGGCCCCCTTTGACACGGCTCTAGAACGGTGTAGGGTTTCTGAGAACTTTTAGGCTCGAAATGGGCGGCAGTACGAATGCGGCCGTTGGGGGGCCGGCGGAGATGACAGGCGGTAGGGCGGGATTGGCGGCGTGAAGCGACGGCAGTTGTGAGTAAGACACGAGGGCAGTCGTATCGGTGGCGGGAGCATTGGAATACAGGGAAGAACGCGAGGGCAGCACGAGTTTCGGGATACGAGGAGGCTCCATAGACGGCGACAACAAGGACGCTATGGAGTGGGCATCAGGCTTGTCGGCGGTGGGAGTAGCGAACGGAGCACGGGCTGCAAGCGGTGTGGCGGTTATGGGCGCATTGAGAATACTGACCGGGGTGTGGTGGTGGGTGTGGGTGTGCTGGAAGGAAGCAGCGTGCGCACAGGGCGACGACAGGTGCAGCGGATGGAACAGGGGCTTTTGGATGAGGGGCGATTGCGGGGGCTTGTGACGCTTTGCAGACGGCTGCTGTGGGGTGGCACATTGCGATGGCGGCAGCGAGAGTTGCGGCAATTGCGGCAGGGCCCTCTTGCACGAAACGGGCGGTTCGGAAGCAGCTGTGGCGGCAGCGGCAGCGGCGGCGGCGCGGGCGCGGGCGGCGCGGCGACGACGGTCGGCCAAAAAGTGCTGCGGGTTCCAAATGAAGGCGGCGTCGTTGAGCAGACGCTCGCGGTGGGCGGAGAGCTTGCCCTTGCGCTTGCTCTGGCGCTGGGTGTTGACCCACCAGCCGAGGTCTCCCTCGTTGAACGGGACGCAAGAGTGACCGTGCAGGGCACGAAAGCGCAAGAGCTTGTTAAATTTGTCCATCCAATCGGCCTCGGCGGTGTTCCAGATGAAGCCAATAGTGTCGAGCTTGCGCACGCGATGCAGCGGGAGCTTGTTTTTGCGACGATTGGCGCGCATCTTGGCGACCCACATGCCGAGGTGCGGGTCGGAGATGGGGACGCAGCAGTGGCCGTGGCGGTGGTAGTAGCGCAGCAGCAGGGCGAAGCGGGTGTGCCAGGCGGCCTCGTTGGTGTTCCACACAAAGGCGAGGCGGTCGAGACGGGCCTTGCGCTGCGGCTCGAGCGTGCCCTTCTTGTGGAGCTCGCGCTGGCGCACGACCCAGCGCCCCAGCTTTCCCTGTGCCTTGGGCACGTTGCAGTTGCCGTGGACGGCGCGCCACTGGGCGAGCTCCTCGCATCGTCGGTTCCACAGCTCGCAGCCGTCGGAAACGGCGGCGGGGGGTGCGGCGGCGACGGGGGGTGCGGCGGCGACGGGGGGTGCGACGGCGGAGGCGGGGTTGGAGGCGTTGAAAAGTTGCATGCTGCGAGGAGCAGCGGCACAGGGCGCGGGCGGGGAGACTCTGGTTGGTTGCGGGCGCGGGTGGCAGCGAAAAGGTGAGGCGGGCGGCGGCTTAAGAGCGAGCGAAGAAGGAAAGAGAGAAAGAGAGAAAGAGAGAAAGAGAGAAAGAGAGAGCGGCTCGGGTAGCTCGGTACGGCACGTGAGGTGAGCGACGCGCGTGGCTGACACGACCGCAGCAAACGCTGACGTTGCACGGTGACAGGTGTGACGGGTGTGACAGAACAAATGGCGCAATGCGCCGCGCGTGTGGCGCGATTGGGCGACGCGCACGTGAGCGCGCTCGCTGAGTGAAGCGCTTTTGCGCTGGCGGCTCATTGGCTGTTCCAAAGTGAGCGGCTGTGGACGCGGTGGAACACGTGGTCACGTGTGATGGATGTAATCGTGGCATAGTGAGACACGTGGAAGGAGTGGTGGCGTGAGTGTGTGAGTGCAGGGAGCGCGCGGGCGGACGGCAAGCGTGTGGGGGGGAGGGGGGGGGCGGCAGTGCGGACGCGGACGCGGCGGGGGCCACAACGCGCGCGGCATCGCACGATGGTGTGAGAGCGAGAGCGAAGAAGAAGAAGAAGAAGAAGAAGAAGAAGAAGAAGATGATGATGATGAAGTTGGCGAGGCGGAGGAGGGCTGTGGCGAAGGGGGTGGGGTGCGCAGTGGTGGCGGCGACGGCGGCGGCGCTGGGCGTGGAGCGTACGCCGGGCGCAGCCGACAGCGAATGGGGCGCGGTGGCGACGGTGGCGGCGGGCGCCATAGCGACGGTGCGCTTTGTGCGGTCGGCGGGTGTGGCGGCGTTCGTGATGGGCGACTACGCTACGCTGTTTGCGCAGCACGACGGGCGCTACCACAGCGCCGAGTACCGCGACGCGCGCGCGCGCGTTGACGCGCGCTGCGCCGACCGCGTGGCGCGTTTGTGTCGCACACAGGGCGCCGTGTACGTGAAGGTGGCGCAACATGTAGCCAATCTGCGGCACGGCGGCGTACCACACGAGTTCCGCGTGGCGCTACGCGCGCTGGAGGATCGCGCCGCGCCGCGCCCCGAGTGGCAGATGCGACGCGCGTTGGCGCGCGAGCTGCTGCCGCACGGCGGCGTGGCGGCTGTGTTCAGTCGCTTCGACGCAGCGCCCGTGGCGGCCGCGTCGCTGGCGCAGGTGCATCGCGCTACGCTGCGCGCCGACGGGGCGCACGTGGCCGTCAAGGTGCAGTTTCCCGGGTTAGAGCCGCTCATTCGCAGCGACTTGCTGACCATCGACGTGCTGGCGCGCGTGGCCTCCGCGCTGTTTCCCTTGTTCGACATGCGCTGGGCCGTGCGTCAGTTCGATGCCAATCTGCGTCGCGAACTGGACTATTCGGTGGAGGCGGCGTGTGCAGCGCGCACGGCGGCTCTGTTTGGTGAGCACGAGCGCGTGCGCGTGCCGCGGGTGTACGCGCAGCTCAGCACGGCGCGACTGCTGGTGATGCAGTGGGTGGATGGGTTTCGCGCCGACGATGTAGCGCGACTGCGCGACGCGCACATCGATGCGGCACTGGTGGCGCACACGGCCGTGGACGCGTTTGCGCAGATGACGTTTGTACACGGCTTCGTGCACTGCGACCCGCATGCGGGCAATCTCATGGTGTTGCCGAACGCCACGCGCCGCGGCGCCTTCGAGCTGTATCTGCTGGACCACGGGCTGTACCGCGAACTGCCGGACGCGTTCCGTCACTCGTACTGCCGACTGTGGCGCGCGCTGGTGCTTGGCGACGCGCGCGGCGTGGAGCGCGCGTGCGTGCAACTGCGCGCCCCGCAGCTGCCGCCCGACGTGCTGTCCATTGCGCTGCTCAACCGTGCGTGGACGCGCGAGCACGGTGGTGAACAAGACGGCCATCTACGCGGCGAGCGACTGGAGGCGGCGCGCCGCCACGCCACCGCCGTGGCTCTGCGTCACTCGCGCGCGCTGCGTCATGTGCCCGACGAACTGTTGCTGCTGCTCAAGACGGACGCGCTGCTACGGTCGGTTGCGGCCGCGCTTCACGTGCGCGTCAATCGTCTCAAGCTATACGCGCGCTACGCCGTCCGCGGGCTGCGCGTGCGACACCACCACCGCCATCAACAACAACAGCATCAACAACAACAAGGCGCGGACGTGGTGGCCTGCGCCGCCTTGGAGCGCGGCGCGCGCGCTCTGTGGCGCGTGGTGGCGACGCTGGCGCGCGCCGCTGCGCTGGCCGCCGACGTGGCCGCCATCGACCTTCGCCTGCTGCTGCTGGACGCCGTGTCGGCTGCGTGCCGCGTGTGGCGCGCCGCCGTCGCGCGTCTCGCACAAAAGACACCCCGCCGCGCCGCCGCGCTGTAATGCGTATAAAAAGGCACACCACCGCCGTCACTCCTCCCCCCCCCCCCCCCCCCGTCTCCGTCCCCCCGACCCCCCGTCCCTCCCCCTCCCCCTCCCCCCTCGCTCTCCCCGCCTTATCGCGTCGTCCGCATCTCGTGCGCCTCGCTTCTTCCCCCCCCCGCTTGCTTGCCCGCCCCCGACGCGGTCCACCGCGCCGCGTTGCGCCCGGCGCGTGCTTCGCGCGCGCCCCGCGCGCGCGCCATGCGTGCGTGGGCCGCGTCAACTTCTCTTCCCCCCCCCGTTTGCCCTGCGCCCTGCCTTGTCCTTTGCTCACCCGCGCACACCCCGTCATCATAAAGTAACCCCCCTCCCCCCATCCCGCACCACATCTCCACCCATGTCCCGCGCCGCGCCACCGTTCCCCCACCCCCTCCCCCCCTCCCCGCCATGGCCCATCGCCGCCGCTCCGTCCCCGCCCCGCCTCCGGCCCCGTCGCACGCCGCCGTCACCGCTGCTGCAGCAGCTGCTGCTGCTGCCGCTGCTGCTGCTGCTGCTGCTGCTGCCGCCGCTGCCGCCGCCCCCCCCCCGCCGCCGCCGCCGCCGCCGCCGACCACCACGACGCATCACCCTGTTGCCCAGCCGGTTCAACTGGAGCACCAGCTGCCCGTCGCCGTCGTCGCCGCCGTCGCCGCGCGTCCCGTCGACGTGCTCAGCGTCGACTGGTTCGGCCGTACCATGGACGCCATCATCAGAGGATCTCACCCGTCAAAGCCCCGTGCTCCGCGTGTGAGAACAAATCGACCCTCCGTGTTTTGTGAAATGTGCGGCTCTACATTCGTCAGCAAGGGCAATCTTAATCGCCATCGCCGCGTCTCCCACCAGGGCAAGCGCGTGTACTGTCAATACCCCAACTGTACTGAGGTTCGTTCATTCACTTTCTCCATCTGTGTGTGTTTTTGTCGCGCTCTTTTCTCACATGTATCTCCCCCGTTTGTTTGCTACAGAGTTTCAGCCAGCGAACGGATATGTCTCGTCACTATCGACGCATTCATCTCAACGTGCGTTACAACACACGCACCGCCGCTGTCCCGCCCCGCCCTTCTCGTCATCCTCATACCTCTATCAAGTAAAACCCAACAGCCGCCGAGTACATACACACAAAAGTGCCATTCGTGACGCCCCGAATCCAATCTCCCCTCGCTCCCCCCTCAATGCCCCGCCCAAGTCTCGCTTTCTGTCATGCACCTTCTCCGCCCGGCCCCAGTATAATCCTATAATTGCACATGTGCCGCCCCGCCTCCCGCCCCCATTGGCCGTTTTTCGCGCCGCGCTGCAAGCTCCGTTCCTGTATCCGTAGCCGCCCGCATATGCGCCCGTTACTGTGTCTGCCATAACCCCGTCACGCTTGTCACCTGTCACACCCGCCACGCTGTCCTTGTTTTGATCCTTTTCATCTTCAGTGCCTCTCGTATCCGCGAGTGCACAATATCTACACACACACATTCTTCAAACTTCAAACCTTGCAACTCCCAAGTCCGTCCTTTTTCCACTTTCCGATGGCTCGTCGCATCGAAGCTGCTTCTTTTCCACTCGTCCGCGTTTCCAAACTCGCACAGGCGTGCGTCCTCATTCCTGAAACCAAACCGTCAACATTTCCGAGCAACTACCACGCGTGTACCTCCCCACTTTTCAACGATTCAAAATTCAATCACTCATCCGAACTTTTCCACACCAAAACAATTTGTTTCTTTTTGTGCACAACGACTAGTGTAAAAATATATAGAAAGTGCTCGTACTCCCGTGCAAATGAACAGCTACTCGTAATCAAAAAACCTTATCCCTCGAATCGTTCGACTCGGATGCCATGTTTGTTTGCGGCCGAATTCCAATACATACTGTATTTACATGCAATACGCGCGATTTGAATTTATTCTTTCGACCCTTCCCCACCCCCATGTGATACACCTCAAACTTTGGCGCTTGGCCCTGTACACTCCTCCAACAACTTCTGACTCTGCTTTCCTCGCCATCATGGGATAAACGTATTCTCGCCTGCAATATTCGAGGATGTTTCGACGTCCTCACGATTTTTGTTTCCCCTCGCGTTCCTTCCCCTCCGACAAAACAAAAAAAAAAACGTATCCCTCGTGCTCAAAAATTCTCATGCAGCCAGGCGACAAACCACACAACGTATCCAGAACGCTTCTGTATCGTTTTCTGTGCATGTTATCCTTTACCCTTCGTACATATAAACCACAATTTTTCGCCTTTTGAATCAGTTGCATGCAGCCACCGGTCCTCGTCATGATCCAGTCAACAAAAACTCATGAGCTCCCATACACGTAGATTAGAGCAAAAATATCATACCAACAGCGCGCATACAGTGTTTGTACGGTGGAGAATCCTCAAAGAGCCTTCCACTTCATCCGAGCCACGTGACGATTAGAGGCATTGATAGACAAATGTCACGGGCCCGCTGAGTGCGCGTCAATGCCTGGGAGAGAGACCGACAAGCACTCATTGATTGCGAGCCATTCCTGTGCAGGAAAGGCCTTTTTTCGCGGTCAGGCCGAAAGCCGAATGGCGCAGCGCCGGAACGCGCCCCTTTCCGGTGTCGCTCTGTCGCCCCTGCGTCGGACGAGAACAACGCCAGATTTAGGAACAATCTGGGGCAAAGGCCTTGGGAGAGTGACAAAAAAAAAGAAAACAAGCAACGAAAGCAACGATATGAGCACGAAAACGAGCGCGACCTTGATTAGTAACAGAATTCGATGAACTGCGGCCGGTAAAATAGGACGCTCGTAGACGACACTCATGAAACATAATCGCTGCGCCAGGATCGGAGTGGCAGTGTCCGTACCTACACGTACCAGTAGATACGGAGGGTATTGCATCATTTCGTACAAAACTTGTTTGTTCTTTTCTTGCAACTTTTGGAAGCTTTCTTCGCAATTAGTAACCTACTTGCTGTATTCGGTCAAAATGAAGGCCCCTTCTCGATAAATAAAATTGAGGAATCGTCATTCCGCTTCACGCGTTTGGCTGCCGTGTAGGGATTTTCTCTTCTAGACTGACGAATCCGTGTCAAACGGTCATTCGTTGTAACGACAAACGTTTACGACGCAATGATGAGTTTTTGGGACTTTTGGCCCTCCAAATGCTATGGGTAGAAGGCTACTGCGGGGATACGAGGATACCCAGTTTTGCCAGGTGATGGCGGAACAACGCCTACTGGCCTATGTAGCACGAGTACGGCGCTGGAAAGCAACAGATGCTGTACTTACCTGTGGCTTTGCACGTGTTCTGGCCAGAAGAGGTGGTTTAATTCGACTAAAATGTTTTGATTGACAGCCGATTGGCGGAGGAGAATTCCTCCGAGAAAAGATCACTAATTCGTTGCTAACTTTTGATCTGGGTGCTACTACAGTCGATGTTCTCACCTTCTGCATGTTGGTCCTTTCGGCCAAGCAATGCTGGCACCTACAGACCGTTCCTTGACAAGAGGAAAGTGAGACGGAGAGAGAAGGGCGGGGTGGGAGGGGACGTGGGAGAAGAGAGAAGAAGGCTCGCTGTTTGTACTTTAGGCTTCATAAATTCACATTATTTCTCAGAAGAGCCTATCACCGCTTCAAACTTCTTTTTGTGTGATAGAATGCTTCCAAATGGTGGAACGCAGCAATCTAGTCCAAACGTTTAGGCTGGCCCAGCTTATCATAGACGAGCCTGTATTGGGCACCACCACTCCTCTTGAAAACCTCGTGGGTTGTGAAAACGCTTCGGGCTCCATACGGTCGAAACAATGCAGTTCAACAACGTGGCTCTTTGTAATTACTGAGTCGGATCCGTCCTGGAAGTATCTTTCCAACCACAATGGGCTTCGCTTTTTTCCGCATCTGCATCCGTGTTCGTGCGAGTAGAGCGCTTTTGTTTGTGTGATGCTCATTGTGCCTCAAGTTGAGACCTATCAGTCGTTGGAACTGACAAGATTATCAAAGTCACAGCGTGGCTTTCTTCCTGTTCCATTCTTCTGCCATCCTACCTTCTCTGCACCTTCTTCTGCACCCTTCTCTCAGATTATGGATCGCATCATCAACGACCTCTCGAGCAGTCTTAGTGCTTTTAAACGCTTGGGCATGAGTTTTGGAAGCAGTTTGCAATTTTTTGCACTCTCAGCCCTGGCACTTGCCCCTCACGTTCCCTGCTGATGATTCATATGATCACAACTCTCAGTTACTGATCCTACAATGAGTCCTGCAAAAAGCCAAAAACTACACCAAGCAATTGCGTGTTTTTGTCGAACTCTTTCAATTGGCCATAAATGTATGCAGAAAGTCTCGATTCCAGATGCTGGATGATTCCACGCGTCTTCCATTCACAACATTAAACTTTGCATAGCCGAACAAAGGGATCTCCGGCGAGCGTTTTGATTCTTCTCACGAGATGCTATTTCAACCATACTGAGGTTCAGATGTTTGTGTTGTATTTTTTTGAAGAGCGGAGGGACTCGCCCTTCATGACTTGCGTGTCTCATTGTCCGTGGGCCCCCATTTCACTACATGTATCCTCTCAGAAATGAAAATCTTTCTGTGAAGCAGAATGGATTAAAGAGTATGCTGCAATGCCCTGGATATTGCCTTCTGCGTGGTCCCCTTCAAGCCATCCCAGACAAGTCACGGCGTCTTAAATTTTGAGGTGGAGATTTGCCAGCAACTCTCCCAGAACACCTAGACAAGTGTGTTTGCTCTCCGGGGCAGCTTTTCCGTGAGTTGTTCGGCTTCTCGAGACAAGGCTCAAGATTCCACATTCATAGGCGTGTATTAACCAAATAACTCAATGAAGCCACTTGGTTGAAGTTTTGAGGCTCTTCAGCCCCTCAGTCTTTCGAAGCGTTATTATTTCGCTGCGATATCCGTGGAGAGACCAACAAATGCGAAAACTCGTGCCTCTCCACTGAGAGCATTATTTTACAGGTTTTGTGGAAACATACTCTATCCACCCTTTTTTGGGTGCATGGGGCAGAAGACTCATTTTTTTACGACTCGTACGCCTTTTGGAATCCGAAAGGCACGTATCTGTCTGAAAAAAGAGTGGTTTTGAATAACCAGGAGAGACTCGTCAGAAAGACAAGTGTTCCAGGCCAAAATGTTGTATCATGACACATCAAGGGTGGCCACTTGCACAGATTTTTCGTCGGTGTCTTTTCAGAAGATGAAATGCGGATGAGCTTGGCTGTGAAAATGACAAATTCTCATGGATTTTGATACCCAGACAGCACCACATCTCTACGGAATCCTCAAACTGAAGAGTTACTCTTGACCACAGTTTCACCAAAGAAGCACAGATACTTTTCAAAGAGTGTTGTTTGTTAGGTGAGCTGGAACTGGAACGAAACTGAAGACATTTTCCGTGCACGATTTTTCTTTCTCGGGACAAATACGTCTCGGGACACTTGAGGGCGTCGAAGAAATATTCATCAAATCTTTTAAATGATGTTTTGCGTGTTGCTCTCTCGTGCAAGCATATGTGGGGCAGGTCTCTCAGCAAACAGGGATCAGTTGTTTGCGATAGCTGTTGCTTCTGTTTATCTTTCTCCCGAAGCTGTGAAAATATTATTCGTATCTGTATGATAGAGAAGACAAAAAGAACATACCGAAGAGATGAGAGGGGAAAATAGCCGTTGCATGCTTCACTGGTCACAGGAAGAGGGCATTTGTTTTCTAACGGACATCTGCCTCGGCAATTCTTTTAATTATGAGCCCATAGGCAACTGGCTCATCCGTATCAGCCTAGAAACGTGAACATAAAGCTAGTGCAAAACGAATCGTATGTGTCAAGTGGACTCTATGCGTTGAGTAAGGAGCTGAGGGGAAGGTGAATGCTTGGGACAGAGAGCGACTGGTACTCTGCACATTGCAAGTGTGATTTGGAAAGGGAACGAATGGCTCATATGAGATTGACACGGGTGGACATATAATGGAGGTAGTTGGAATAGAGACTCGTTCGTAAAACGTCTGCCAAAGTGAAATAATTTGTTAAGAATTGGTGGTTCCACGTAGGGCACCGAGTCTTACCTCCTCGCTACTGGGACAGAGCAGGCTCCGGCAGTTTAGAGGGCATCCTGAGGTTGAACACTCCTTGAGCGGAGAAAGCGCAGCGGGTGTGTGGCAGTTTGCTGATGTGACGGGAGGTAAAGGCTCGAGATGGGGGCCTTTGTGAGGAGCAATTTTTGGAGGGCAACATGGCCACTTGGATATGAAGCAAGGCGATAAATACGTTGCGTTTATGTTGTTCTTTTAGTACCGTGCGCTGTTACAAATGGTACGGTACATGAAGTGTGTCCGTTTGCTGGCAAAGAACGTTTTTTGGATCTCTAGAAGTTTACAGCGTTGCGTGGGTGTTGGTCGGCCTAAAATTGATGTGGATGATTTTGATAGAGCAAGCGGCGAATGGTTGCTTGTAGCAGTTTTGATTGCATCAAATTTGCTTGCGGCTTTCGTGTTGGCACGCGCAGTGGCGGAAAAGAGAGAACGGGGTCATGAGCCGATTGGAAGAGCAGTTTGAGTGTGCGATGCGCACAGCAAAATCAAATGTGCGACAGTTGCCCCGTAAAGCGGCGATGACACGCGGCGGACAGGATAAGAGGGGTATATTCAGTGGTAACTAAAACTTGGTGAAGGAGAATTCAGGGCAAAGCGGTGCGGTAGCGAAGGCGGTGTCGCTGACCAGAGCGCCAGCGCGGGCGAGCGTGACATGTTCCGTTGCTTGATTCAGCGCGAGACGCTCATAGAAACGGCGCTAAAAAAAAGGTGTAAATTGTGGCTGAGCCGCCAAACAGCGCATATGCATCGTTGGCAGCGTGACCGCAATTGGAATCTCCCCTGCGGAATTTCTCAGAGAGCGCGCTCGCGACCGACCGCCTTTATACAACAGCTCAAAGCGGGCGTGTGCGCGCGCTTTGAGCGGCGCGGGCGATGTTGATGTGGTTGCTAATTGCAATATACAAAATGAACACTCTATCAGAATGTAGCTTTCAAGTTTTGCAGTGGTTTACACAGGGGCATCCGGCTTTGTGCGCGGCGGTGCGTGGCACCGGGCACGCGCACACTGAAGTGGGGGGGAAGGGTTGCGCACATGGCTTGAACATGCGAGTTGTGTTTGTGGTATCAAGAATTCCGATGGTTGGCGGGCGGGAGGGGCAGCGAGGAGGGGTTTCAAACATGTTGTAATTCCGAACGCGGACAATGCGGCAAAACGTGCGAGTGCTTTTAAGTTGTCGTGCAAGTTCTTGCGCGCACGACAGCTTTTCTAACCGAGACACCCCGCGCGTCCCTTCGTCGCCGCCTTGAGACGTTCTCAGACATGCGCCGGCGGCTCTGTGCACGACACATCTATCTCCTTGCGCTGCGCTGCGCTGCCCCCGTTGCACACGCGCGCCACGACACACACGTGCAACACGACACACACGAGCGCCACGACACACACGAGCGCCACGAGCGCCACGCGCGCCACGCGCGCCACACGGCGCACACGCAACGCGGGCGCACGACGACGACGACGACGACGACGACGCGTGGCGCGTGCGATCTCGCGGCGCAGCTCGCGCGCGCTTTGCGATGGCTCGCGGCGCGCGGCGCGCGCGCAGCCACACTCCACACGCCACACGCGCGCGCGCCCGCTCCGCACCGTTCGCAATGATTTCTTCTATCGCTGCCGCCGCTACCGTCTCTACGCGCTCCGTCTTCTCCCACGGCGCCGCCTCCGCCCTCCGTCGTCTGTCCGATCCTCGTGTCGCGTGTCGCTTCGCTGCCGTCGTGCCCGCCCGATCCGCTATGAATTTCTCGCTGCCGCCGCTGGCCTACGCTTATGACGCGCTTGAGCCTTATGTCGATGCCACTACCATGAGCATTCATCATACCAAGCATCATCAGACCTATGTCAGTAACCTCAACAAGGTGCTTGATGGTCCCAACGGCGATGCGCTAAAGGGGCTGTCCTTGGCCGCCATTCAGTCGAACATCCCCTCGCTGCCTGATGCAATCCGCACCCCCGTCATCAACTCGGGCGGCGGCCATTACAACCACGCCATGTTCTGGACCACCATGGCCAAGCCCGGCTCCTGCAACGTCACCCCCGTTGGCTCCCTCAAGACGAAGATCGACCAATCCTTTGGCAGTTTCGACGACATGAAGTCCAAGTTCAACGCTGCCGCCGCCGCACGCTTCGGATCGGGATGGGCCTGGCTCAGCCTCGCCCCCGACGGTAAGCTCTTCATCTCCTCCACCGCAAACCAGGAAAACCCCCTCATGAAGGGCGTTGTTGCCGAGCCCGGCACCCCCATCCTGGGCCTGGACGTGTGGGAGCACGCCTACTACCTCAAGTACCAAAACCGCCGCCCCGAGTACATTGCCGCCTTTTGGAATGTCGTAAACTGGGATCAGGTTGCCGTCAACTACGACAGTGCCTGTGCCGGCAACACCGCCGTCTTTGACACCCCTGTCGCCTAAGCACCCTCACTTTTCTCTCTTTTTGTCCTTGTTGTGCCAACCAATCTACCAGTAAATTACTTTCAACACCTCACGTTCCCCCTCTCACTCCCCTACCCTCCTCCGATCATCCCATCTCATTGCCTGCCCTCCGATCACCCGCTTCCATTTCCTGCCCCCCGATCCCCCGATCCCATTACCTACCCTCCGATCGTCCGATCCCACTGCGCCTCCCCAGATCTTCGCGCCCCAACTCCGTGTCATCGCCACCTTGCATCATCCCCCGTCTGCCGATCGTCCACGTGCCCATCCATTGCCTTCATCCGTTCCATCTGCTTCTCAATCACTCTCACCTTCTCGCGCGAACCATCGCAAAAAATCCACTGTTCCGCGTCGCCAAACTCCCACGCCCACTCTGCCAATCGTCGTCATTCCCCTTCCCGAGCGCGATGCAGCCACCGTACGATCCATAATGTCCAATCTGCTGCGTCATCAAGTTTTATGCCGTCTACACGGTAGGCACGCCCATGTTGACCCAGCTTGTGTTATGTGCAATCAGTGCCATTTCACCTTGTTTCACCACACACAAAACCGTCTATCTTTTTCCACACGTCCTCCGTTGGTCGATCCATCTTGTGTGGTCCTCAGAACCGTTCTCTACACTCACGTTTCGATACTGTTACGAGGACCGAGCCACGTCCGTGCAACTGCAGCGTACAGTTTCGTTTCTTGCTCGCCCTTGTTCTTCAAGCCATGCTCCTGGCATCCTTACATGGTCGTTGCGATGTGATTGGCGAGTGTGGCTCTGCGTACACTGTTTGTACCGCTGTTTGTTTTACTACTTGCTTACCGCTCTGTGGACTATCGCTCCCAAATCAGGTGCTTCTGTAGCTTGTCAACTTCAACATTCAAAGTTACAGCGAGAAAGGATTGCGCCACGATGCCGGAGCTGATGGTGGAAAGCTTGTCAACGCCAAAACCAGTCTTGGCTTCGTTTTTATACCTTTTATCGTTCCAAACGTTTTCCTCTCTCTGAATGTTCTATTTTCTGAGGATTTCATATCTTTGAGCCATGCAAAGGTTATAGTTCAAAACTGCATTGAGGAATGGCAGAAATGCAATTTGACAGCTGATGGATTGGGGTTTCCACCTCCAAGCCGGTCTCCGCTTCGTTTTGGCGTCTTTTATCGTCCGCAACGATTTCTCTTTCTCCACCTCACCATTCGATGTTTGTTTTCCTTTTCTATGATCCCGACTTGAAACATGCGCCGCAAATTTTCACTATTTGTCTCCAAATTGTTCTGGTGTCCGCCGGGATACATTGGGCGTGGTGTCTTTACAGAAAACAAATGCAAAGCATGTATTTACTGGCTGCATTGAACGCAGACCGACAAACTCTGTTTTCAAGCGCCGTATGTTTTTTTAAGAAGCACAACTCGAGAAGAAGCTTCCCATGGAAGAACTGAAGAGTCTGACTCTCGAAACATACCGAAACGTTACGCGGCATGTATCGCACAATGCAATGCTTCAGCGTTTCGAAGCTGTACTTTGATTTATCTGTGTTTGAAGGGAAACAGAAACGTATTTATACCTGCGACGTTGATGTCATTTTAGGGGTTTGGTAGAAATATACATATATTTCTCTGCCACAATGTAAATTCGCAGGCTGTTCCTGCTTTGTTTCTTATTCAGCTCAGGAAACGCGTCCTGTAGAGTCACAACCACCGTGCTGGTCTTGTTAATAATAGGAAAGAAATGCTGACCTCTAATGATGCCGAGCGATAACCCGTGTAAAATATTCCTGCGCTTGCCCTAGTCACCGTGTCCCTGTGACACTTACCTCCTTCGTTCAAAAAAACATGGGGCCTTCTTTCACCTGCTTCAATAAGGGTTCGTGTTGGACACCTCTGCCGAAAAAGGCAGCTTCAAAGAGATTAGATATCGAGAGATCCAAAAGCCCAGACTTGCTTCTCACCCTACACACTTGCGAAACGGATCGTGGATATTGCCGGACAAATGCGAAAGCATAAAAGTGTACACAACGCAATTTCATACACCCCAAGATCCATGAGTATGTTCGGATGGTGTGCGTTTTACTCTTTCGCCTCAAACCAGAGTGCATTTCATCTCGTCTGCCATCTCGTCTGCCATCTCGTCTGCCAACGTTTAGACATGCATTTTTCCCTGCACGGGAACCCTGCGTCAGATAGGCATCCGGTTATTAAAGGGGAGAGGACCAAAAGCAATGTTGTTTCTGCCGTTCCTATTGGAGGTGTCTGTGAGGCGTCTATCGCACTGTCCAAACCATGTCATGGGGCTGATGCGTGCGTTACCGTACTTTTGAGGTATTGCTCATTTTCTCATTATCGGAGTCGCTAACCTGTCTTTCAGTCTTGTGATGCGTCTCGGTCAGATCGTTTTAAGTTCAAAACTGTCGATACCTTGTTTACTTTTGATATCAAATTGTATGGGACTTGTGACGTGTAATTTGAACAATTCCAATTTGTCACTTTACCATCAAGGATAGCCTAATGTGGAGAGGCAGAGGTACAGAACATGTCAACCACAGATTATATTATGACAGGAGAACAGTAAATAGGTGGTCATGGTGCATATGTGCCCAAGTCGAAGTTGGACAAGTGTATCCCTGTCAGATCAGCTGAAAGGTGAAAGTTGCAGACTCATCATACATCTTGGCGGTTGATCAGATAAGAAAATACACGCCCATTCACGTTTGCAATGCATTACAGATACTTCTTTTTCGCACCAGCCTTTTTTACTTTCGGCCTGTTCGTAGTCTTGTTTCATGAAAACTCAAATTAGAGAACCAAGATCTTATGATGATCCTGTTCCATCTAACCGATTCGAATGTGGCATATTTGTTCAATCTGAGGCTGAAAAGAACACAGCCACGGCTCCAAGTTCCAAACACCAAAAGCCATGCTTCAGATACCTTCAGAGCCAATGGCACTGAGCAGACATGTTCTCAAAATGTAAAGACGATTACGTCTTGTCCAAAGAGATGAGTTGTCTCTAGTTATTGAATTTCCAAGGCGATTGGAATATATAAAGATTGACTTGAAAATTGTAGTTTCTTTCTTGACCGGGTGGGGTATTTGTTGTTTATTTGTTTAATCTCCTTCGTCAGGACAAGTACCTCAATTCTTTCAACGAAGACTGTAAACTACATTCTTCACTATAACAAAGGATTGAGACTACCCACAGAAGCAAAAAGTTATGACCCATAAATGTGAGATACATGACGAAATTCAAAACGAAATCAGCTCTGAGTTTCTATATTTCTAGCTGTACAGGTCGTCAGGTTGCGGCCCATGTAGCCTCTCGACGTTGGCTGTGGAACAAAAACTACTAATGTACATTTGCAGGCTCCAAATAGAATCACTTCCGTACATGACCACGATTTCCACCACTTTCTCAATCTTGTTCGGAGCTACCCTTTCGTATCTAGGGCATTCATCGACATGAAACCACCAGGTTCAATAAATCATGTAAGCTCCTCATCAAATCAAAGAAACCGTTTTTGCGTTTAGAATTCGTCTTTCATTTGAACGAGACAATCGCTGGTTTGGGCGAGTTCCAGAATGTTTTTCTGAAAGCAACGCTACTACAAGACATCGTTGTTTTCAGCTGTGCATTCTTCGTCGCGACTCAGTGTGATTCATGGATTACTTCACAAAACTGCTTGCCACGGAGAAAAGTTTATAATACTGGAAGGCAGACTCACAAGATTCCAAAAGCCTTCGTCAACTCAACAGGTTCAGATCACGTAAAATCGAAGAACGAGATACATGCTGACACCTGCTGATTGTTATGCCAATTTAGTGCAACACGCACTCGAATTTCATCACTGTCGCATCTGGGAGAGAGTGGTGGTTGGTGTCTTGCTCCGCTTCAGTGTGTGTGTGTGGGTGTGGGTTTCGTATAAAATCCCCTCTGTTCTCTGTGTCAACCTCAGGGCGTCCTTTCTCGCATCGGCACAGGTTGCAAAATCGAAGGTCTTGGGTGGTCTTCCCCATGGGCTCTTCTGGGGTCCTTGGGTTGTAAAACATCCCTGTCGTCCCCCTGCAACCTGCAACTGTGAGAACAATGATGGATTTCTGACTGCGGTCTTGTGTTTTCTTGTGCATCTTCCGACAGGTTTCATACATTCCGAGGAGCACTGAGGTACGGATATTCATTCCTTTTATTACTGATCGCGCTTTTCTATGTTTCTGTCTCTGTCTACAGGTATTCGTGCTCCGGGTAAGTCCAAGAAGAACTCGAACAGTTACCATTGAAGAGCGTATTCCAAATTATGTACTGACCGACCGCCTGATTCTGCTGAAATATTCATTCATCCGCATTTTGGACTTCACCGACGGTTGATACATCCAATCAAATGTTCACGAGCTGGTCTCGTACCGAGATACATAAGATTGGTTAGCTTAAAATTGCTTGGGTAAGACCATAATAAACAACAAGATGATTTATTCACAACTTCGATCGGTGTCGTCATGTTTCATTGAATTGCGAAATTCTGCTTGTCTTCCACGGCCCACTGCGATATGTGAAAGTTGGGCCCACAGGGCTTCCCTCGTGGCTTTCCAAGCGGCAAGCCACGCAGAAGAAGTGCGTGTCGCCATGTTGTGAGCTTTACTCTCGAATACGGGTTGTTTCATTTGTTTCTCTCACTGTTGATGCCGGCGTGAATGGAGAAAATGAGGCGCGGGGGAAGGAAAACGTGATCCAACCCCCCCCCCCCCCCCCTCCCCCCTCTGCAGAGAGTCGGGGCGAAAGAACTTATAATTCGTGGAACACAGGAGTCACATGCGACTATTTTCCGAAGGATGCTGTTTGCTGGAGAACCCCCCCTCCTGTACTTACGAAGGGAACGTTCATACGACTTTTGCCACGTACTTTTTATATCTCGAGCTGGTGCCGTCCATTGGTGTTCGGGGTTTCACCAAACATGAGTTGAGAGCCAGGGTGTAGCGAAATGGTTTACGATTAGGTCGATGACGCTTTTCTTCTCAGGCCGCAACTACCTACTCGCTGTATTTACCCTGGTTTACCATCACTTTCACGCAGACCTACTGCAGCAAGTGTGTCAATCATGCCGAGCAGAAATCTCTATATCCCCCCGTTCCAACAGCGTTCTCTTCCCATGAATCGCCTCTGTTCTGCATCGATCCCTGCAACACGCATTAAAACCCCAGCTCATCTTTCTTCATCAATATCCACATTTCCTCATTCAAAACACAGTTATTGCTAGAACTGTTGCCAGGGCCTGCTAAGAAACGCAGATGTGGCTACTGTCATCATGCTTGACGAACGGTTTACGAAGTGAACTGCTGGCAGAAATCTCAATAGAAACCAATACAGCCATGGAAGATAGAATTCGAGATGAAGTAAACGAGATGTTGGTCTTTTTCTCAGTAGAGAAGCGCTTCCCTTTCTTTTTTGCTTACGAATACTCTAACCATATAGAATGCAAAGCAATGAATGGAGCTAGCTGATGACATGGAAAATTTGAAGAGTTTTAACGAGAAAACAGTGTTGTTGCCAGCACGATAGCCTAAAAACTCAAGTCGCACACAGAAAGCCGCTGGTAAGTTTCGCCGGAGACAGGGACAGGAACAACGTAATCTCCGCAAATTCGCGAAGACAAGGGCGCCCGAATAACGCTGTGCACACGACCAGAATTGCAGGAGACAAGCGTTGTTCAAGGAAGAAAACTTGTCAGAAAGCGGAGCACACAAACGCGCAAAATGCTCGCATGGTGCGCACACACAGCAGCCAATCAGGAAAAAGCAACCGTTGCGGCGTTATCTGCCGCATGAGGGAGGAGACACGGAGGGTAAGTTGCTCGTGATCTACGAAGGTAGCTAGTCAGGCTTTTGAAATGCAGACGACATAATTGGCGACTATTTGGCGACCTCGCAGCGTTTGAAGGGTACGAGCGGTGTGTGACACATTTGCCTCACGCAAGAAAAGAGCGCTCTTCAAAAGCTGACGACATTTTGCATTTACCGTTGTTTTGCAGAGCGATAAACATTGATCCCTCTAACGACCTTTCCCAGCGCTCCAGATTTGCCCTTTGCACACAGGAAGCATGGCAACAAATCACGATGCGGCGAAATGTAGCTTGTAGCATCATCTTGTTCCTTTGAAAATTTGAAAGGGCGAAGGGCATCCCTTCACCCACGGGGTAGCATTGCTACCAGACGCCAGCGCAGCGCCTCCGCGCCTTGCTGTGCACAAACAGAAAAGAAGCGCGAACCACGTTGGACGTTTCTGACGCGAGTCCGTTACGAGCTAAATGGGAGCGCATCTACTTTGTACACATGATCACGCTTGACAACCGGCACACACACACTGCTCGACAACGAAACAAGTAAAATAAAATATACAAAGAGAAACAAGCAACTTTCAGAGCCAAGAGTTGCACAGCTATGTATGCTTTGAAAACAGTTTGAGCCAGACAGAGGGGGCAGCGGCATGGCGCGAGGCAGAAGGTGGGACCTGCTGGTTGCGAGGCGAGGGAGAGGACGCGGCGCTGCCGTTGCGTTGCAAAGCGTTGATTTGTTCCAAGATGGTGATAGCGTCCCTGACATGGGGCGCAATCGCGGGCTGCATATTCCATTTGCGGTGCAGTGCGGACAACATGGCGGAGACCTCTTCGAGGTTTGCGGCGTACGAACTATTTCTGAGCTCGTGCACAATGCTTTTGAGGAAGAGGACGGCCTTCAAGGCGACGGTTGCGTCGGAGTGGGCAAAGCTGAGCAAGTGATCGGTGAAGGAGAAGACGCGCGACATTTGCAGAGAGCCGCAAACATCGGTTCCCAGCGTGCTCATGTTGCGCAGACAGGCGAAGACGGAGTGAATCAAAGAGAGATTGGCATCGTTACTGTGTTGGATGATGGTTTGCTCGCTGTCCATGAGCGAGGACACAATGCTGGTGGACATGAAGACGGTGGCGGCGTCATCACGATTGTGACTGCGGGCCATTTCAGAGACGATATGGAAGGCAAAGTTAAGGGTGGTAGCACTGGCCGTTTTCTGCTGCACACAGCGGTCGATGAGATTGGACATGGAATGCAAACAGTTTGTGGTAGCGACGGCAATGTTCTTGGCACGCGGCGAAGCCAGCAAGGCGTACAGCAAGCGCACGGCGTGTGCATCCAGATGCGGGCTGTGAAAGCGGTCACAGCAGTCGGCGACGGCATGAATGACACCGGCGTCAAGCAAAGCAGGGGTGTGGTTTGGGACGAGGGCTTGCAATGCATCGAAAGCAGCTGTAGCCACGGGCAAATCGTTGTGAAAGGAGGTGGAGCTCCTAGCGAGAGCCCTCAAGGCGAGAGGGACGCCTCCCACCTCGACAACGATACAAGCGTGTTGCGGCGACAGCACAGCCAGCTTTGCCAGTGCGAACACGGCGTTAAGCACGACGGGGAGCGACGACGGGTGCCACCTAGCGCAGTGCAAGACCATGTCACAAGCGCCAGCGGAGCGCAGATGCTTCTCGACGTGGGGGTCGGCCACATGCGCCAGACGCAGCACCAAGACGCAGGCGGCCTTGCACAGACGCTTTTGGGCCGGGCCGAAGCGTGCAAGCACGTTGGCGACGGGGACGAGCACGGAGCGGGCGGCGACGACGCGACAGTTGGGCAGGTTTGCGTCGTCCAGCAGCACGGCCAGCGCCTCCATGGCGGCGGCGGCCAGGGCGGGTTGACGTTCGTGCACGACGATGGCGTCGCAGAGGGCGCGCGGGTTGTCGGCGAGCACGTGCTCGCGAAAGGCGTAGCGGGCGGCGGTTGCGGGTGGGGCGGGGGCAGCGGCGGGGGCAGCGGCGGAAGCGGGGGCGTGGGCTGGGGGCAGAGACGGGGAGGCCATCTTGGGAGGGGCGGGGGTGGGGGAGGCGGGGAGAGGGCGAAGCACGCTGGTGGGTGATGGGGAGGCGGCGGCGACGGTGGGGGGGGGAGGAGAGCAAGGCGTGAGTGAAGGCAGCAGCGGGGCAGATTGAGACTGTGCGGCGCAGTGGCGCAAGGCGGCGAGACGCGCCGCCAGCGCAGCAGCAGTGGGGCGGCGCTCTGCACACTGCTGCCACGCAGTGTGCACAACATCTCGCAGCAGTGGCACGCGCGACGGCGCGTCGGGCCACTGCGGGCGCTGCTCGCGCACGCAAACGGCAGCAAACACGCCCCACGCGTGAAGCGCGTGCCACGGCCGATGGCCGCACTCCAGCTCGAACAGCACCATTGCCAGCGCGTACACGTCTGCGCGCTGTGCCCCCTTCACGTCTGCGCTGCGCGATCGACCGTTCCACGCCTCCGGGGCGAGGTACGCCGGAGTGCCGCGCGGCTGCGCTCCCACCGTAGCTGCTGGGCTGGTTGACGGCGGCGCCGACTTTGTGCTGCGCACTTGACGTTGCTCTTCCTCTTCTTCTTCTTCTTGTTGCTCGTCAGCGTCGGCGTCGTCCGCGGCGCAGCTGGATAGCGCCAGATCCACGAGCTTGACGCGCGCGTGCAGCGGCACGCGGCCGTCGCTCGCGGGCGCTTGCGTCAGCAGTAGATTGGACGGCTTGATGTCGCCGTGCGCCGCGCCGGCCGCGTGCAGCTCGGCCAGCGCCGCCGCGGCCGACGCCGCCACGCGGAGCACGTCAAGCGCACAAAGTGCGCGCGGTGCCGCCAGCACGTCGGCCACCGAGCACGCCAGTCGCTCCACCACCAGCACGGGCGCGTCGCGCGCTCGCACCACACCGTAGAAGCTGGCCACGCTGCGCACGCGTCGCAGCCGACCGTACTGCTTGCTTTCGCGTTGCAGCTGTTCTCGTGCCGTCTGTCGCTGCCGCGCCTTGCGCGACAGTAGCGGTAGCGCCGCCGCCGCGTACTCACCGTCTCCGTCTCCGTCGTCTCCGTCGTCTCCGTCTCCGTCTCCGTCTCCGCGGCCGTGGCCGTGGCCGTGGCCGACGCCGCCGCCGCCATACGACGCCGTGCGCGCGCCTAGAGCGCGCACGAGCTTGAGAGCGACGGGGTACACACCGTCCAGCACGCCGGCATACACGACGCCGAACGCGCCGCGCCCCAGCACCACCGCCCCCCCACCATCGTCCGTGCAGATCGCTACGCGCGTTGCGTCAAGCTCCATTATCACCACGCGCGTCGCCGCGAAGCAGCAGCGTGTCGAGCTGAGGACGCACGGCTAAGCCGCCGCGCGCCAAGCCGCCGCCTTAACTAGGTCGGCTGTCGCGAGAGAGCGACGCAGCGCCACAACAACGAAGCCAGCGCCAGCGAGAGTCGGCGCCAGCGAGAGCCAGCGCGCTGAGCGTCGGCGGCAGCGCCCCGGCAGCCCACAGCCAGCGAGGCGCGCACGCGCGCATTGTTGTACATAGCAAATCGAGCTTTCGAACGAATCGTTGGTTGTTAGCTGCGCCACGCGCTCACGACACCCGGTAAGCGCTGTCGACGCGCACCACGCGCGTGGCGCTGCCCACACCCCCCAACGCCCGTGTCCCACGCCGCACTGCAGCTAGCTCATCATCGGCCACCACGGCCACGCGTCTGCACGCGCCGCCACCGCGCCCGACACGTCTCCCCACCCACCGCGCAACGGACAGCGCGCTCCCCCCGCGTCACCTCGTCCCTTCACATTGATGTGGAAGTCAAACTTGATGCAGTTCACGTCGCGATCGCACGCTCACGCGCGTTGAACCCCACCCCAACAATCCACCCCAACAATGGATGAGTCTGTGACCTGACTGACCTTAAGCCCCAGCAAGACGCGCGTCTACTTGCAGCTGCGCATTCACGCTCAGCACGGGCGCTTTGCCGTTCATGCTGCCCGCGTAGTAGCGCCCGTCTGGCCCGAGCGCGAGCTTGGCGATGACGTGCAGCCGTACAGGCGTGCCGTTCGGCCATAACAACTCCGCCTTCGTCGAATGCGACGGCGCTCTGCGTGTCTTCGTCGCTGCCCTCATCAGCGGCCAACGTGCGGTTGCGACGCGCTTCATCAAGCCGTTTTCGACTGGCGCGCTCGAAACGCAACCCAATAGCGTAGCTGACGCCGTTGCACTGCGCGTGAATGCGCAACCGCTTTCAAACGGCAGAAGCGTCAAGTGAATCACGTTGGACGCCGCATGCGCTCGCAGTGTGTGAGTTGGATGTGAAGCTCACACTGTGAGCTGCACGATGAAGGACACGTCACCAATGGCCGTCAGAGGCGTGCGAGGCGATGGGCGGAATGTAGTGTATCTCGGAAAAGTACGAAACCATTGCGGTTGGATGCGAGTGCGCTGCGTGCGACGACATGGCAAGCGTAGATGGGGTCAAGGTGCGATGCATCCGATGCATTCGAGTATGCATTCGAGTATGCATCCGAATATGCATTCGCACCAAAACGGCCTTGTTGCAAGTGGCGCTTGAAGGAAACCACAACAACGCTCTTGCGCTACGCGGTGAGATGGTGCCGTGGCGTCGACAACAAGCGCGCTGCAAACCAGCCGATTTGAAAGGTGTGCATAACTGTATGTATGCGGCGCTTTGTTAGGCCGAGAAGAAAGCGACGACATAGACGGAGGCCAACGGCGGAGTGCGAATCTTGACTGCGAGAGAGGAAGAGGGGGGGGGGGGTTAGCTCTTTTACTGAAAACAAATCACGAAAACCGGAAAAACAAACCAACAAAAAAGTGTGTTTCACCCACAAGTGGCGCGCGCAAACACGGAAACATACTCAAACTACAAGCGTACTGTTACTCGCGCGTCAGGAGATGTCGTCTACAACCCGAAAGAGTAGATCATTGCTACCTTCCTAGACGTCAGCCTAGTGTCAGTCAGTACGCGCCGCCGCCGCGCTGCATGGGGTCGCGCTCCAAGTTGGGCATGTCGCCGCTCTCCTCGGCAATGCTGCCCGGCCCGGACGCCTGCGGCGCGTCCGAAACCGCGCCCGACCCGTCGCCGCCCGCCATCAATCGCTCCTGCGAGTCAAACGTCATAGCCACGGTATCGCCCTCGCGATCACCCATCTCGTCGCCGTCCGTCGTTCCACGCGGCGCCGTCGCGTCCTCCCTGACCGCCGTGTCACCCACATCGCGCGCAGGCACACCGCCCTCAGCCGTTTCTCCCGCAATGTCTGCCGCAGCATCCGCGCGCTGCTCCACAAGGCTGGGCGCGCTGCGGTCCACGCCAAGCACGGCCGAGTTGTCTCCGATCTCGTCGCGCTCAAATCTGGTGCGAAGGTCGATAAAGTCCGTGCGCGTAGCGGCGGGACCAGCGCCCAGTACGTAGTCATGCGGCGGTGGCGTGGGACCGCGTTGCAGCGCAGCGCCGCTGCCATTGCCGTCGTCCGACGAGGAGGCCGTGGCTGCCACGGGCGGCAGCACGGTAAGCGGCTCGCCGCCGTCGGCAGGCGGCACGGGTGGTCCCAAGTCGCGCGCTTCGTCCTTGCGGAACGTGGCGGCGTCCACCACCACCTCAGTGCCGCTGGCGTCCACGCCGGCCTGCGCGGCGCTGTACTCGCCGGTGGCCTGTTGCGGCTCCCTTCTGCGAAGCGCCAGCAGTAGCACCAAAATGATGAGCGCTATCAAGGCGAAAAGGCCCGCTATCAAGCCTCCGACCAGTCCCGCGCGCCAGCGTTGCGAGCGACCGTCAAGATCTCCGCCGGCGAGTGCACCGGCCACTGGGGTGGGCGCTGCGTCCTCGTCGTCGTCATCACCGTCGCCGCCTGCGCCGGGCGACGTGGGCGACGTGGGCAAGGACGGTGTGGAGGGCGGCGATTGTGGCGGCGCTGAGGTTGGTGGCGTTGGGGCGGACGTGGTCGATGGCGCTATTGTGGTTGGCGCGACGATTACTGTAGTAACAGGTGGTAAGGTGACGGGAGGTGGAGGAGGTGGCGGAAGAGGCAAGGGGCTTTCGCCGGCTGGCACCAACACTTGATCCGGCTGCGTGTCCGGAACGGGCACATCTTGCTGGCGCGGAAGCGGGACACATGAGCACAGCAACAGCACACATGAGGCGGATACAAGTAGAAGGGGCCGCATGGTGGGGCGGCGAAAGGGGCGGGAAAAGGGCTAGGAAGCGAAGAAGAATGCGGGGAGTGACGACGGGTAGGGGGAGGGGAAGCGAAAGGAACGTCAAGCACAATAAACAATCGGTGATTGAAGCCGGATTGAAAAGGAAGTTTTGTTTGCGTTCACCGCGTTCGCGACGCTGCCCACGAGTTAGATACGCGGCCGGGTCGGTTGCCTGATGGGGGAGGGGGGGGGGGGTATGGCGATGGCGGCGCATGGTGGCGCAGCGCTGTGTAATGGCGGAGCGCATTTACAGAGGGCTGTAGCCGTTTGTAGTGCACGTTTTTGTGACGGTTTTGACGCGCGCTGACGGCGCGCATTCCCGGATGTGAGCGCGCTTGGCCACTTGGCGGCGCGTGGCGCGCGCGCGCGAGGCACCCACCACCGCACTGCTCCTCCGCTACGCTGCTACCCGTTGTGGCGCCCGTCCGCTGCGTCTACCTTGCCTTGTCCGTCACCTACTTGGTCTGCCGACTTGTTGCTGCGTCTGCTACTCCGCTACTCGGTCCGCCGCCGCACTTGGTTTGTCGCCCACATAATGCGTGGCCACGTGGTTCCGTGGCCGGCTCTGTCTACAGCCTCAGATGGGCCCAGCTGCCGCCGCGCCACGCAGCGCGCTCAGAGCGCTTGCAACACGGGTATGCCCAACAACAAGCTTTGTTGATGCGTTTGGTCGTGCGAAAGCCACAAATATAGTTAGACTGCTCGCACGGTTTTATCACATCGGTTTTGTTCTGGCGATGAAGCGAAGCCGCATTCTGTCATGGTACTGTGGCAGATGCGATTAATTTTTGTGTCGGTTAAAAGTTCATCGCCGATTCACCCTTCACGCTTGTTTCTCCGCGCTACACTTGGGCGTTGCGGTGCCTTGTGGATCGCGCTTTATCGCGCGCTTTGTCGCGCGCGTCTGCTTTCATTGCGCGCTTTGCCACTTCGGTTCGATACGTGCGTGGCTGAGAGAGGCCATCGCGTTGTGGTGAACGGGCGCCTCGCTCGCGAACGATCGCAACCAAGCTGCGTATGCGTCAGTACGACGCTGCTGCAGCCGCCGCCGCTGCCATTGCCGCCGTCGAGCTCTCTTTTTATGCTGAAGGTGCCACCACGCCAGCTGTCCACGGGTACAGCGCGTGTAAACTTCACTTCCACACGTTGTACACGTCTCGAAAGCAGCTCAGAGCTTCCCCTGCCTGCTGTCCCACGGCCCTCCTCTCGTGTTCGTACACCGTAAATTACCAAGTGTACATACAAAAGCCGCTCTACTCAAAAATGCGCCACTGCACACCCCACTCTCGCCCCGAACTGCTGTACCTTCTTCGGTGCCACTCACACAGCGCTGTAAGGTTCAAGGCTGTAGCTAGCTCTAGAGTGTCACGCCGATATCGCATATACTTCTGGCTAGCTGTAGATATCATACAATGTTAGAAAACTCAGAAACTCCTTTCTCGCAAAGAGCTTTCTGCTGCACGAGCGCTCACCCTCCCAAATGTCCCAAATCCTTTTAAACCAACACCTGTGTTCACGTACTTTGCGACCCGCAAAATTCGCACCACCGCCAGCTGAGATATCTTCCCAAATCTCACTGTTCATATCCCAAGTGACCTTCATACCTTTCCAGTCCTCCATGTCCTCCATATACATGCACACACATCCTGTCTTGTCTTTGCTGGCACCCCCCGCCCCCCACTTCACGTCAAAAAACATCACTCCAGTCCTGTCGCATATCGTTATCGGGCCCACTGGCTGAACATACCCCCGCACAGCCAGCTGAGACAATACTTCCCTCTCGAACCGCCAACCAACAAGTGGCCTGTCTCCTCCGTCCACGGCAATCGACGCGTGTTTCTCGCAATTCTCTCGCACACACACCATTCGTCAGCCAGTGCTTCTCAAAAAGCTGTCTCATCGACACACCTTCCTTCCTCACCACGCATGTTGCTCGTGACCCATGCGTGTATCAAATCTACTGCGCTCCTGTGCAAACACCTGGCTGTTTCTTAACGCTCTTCGTGCTCCGTTTCTTGTCGTGTTGTCTGCTGAACATGTCCTGCATGTTCCCCTGCACCGCCCTTTCATGTCATTTACTTCACTCAGCTTCCATGTATTTAGTTCTCTCTTTCTGCGGTAAACAATTCCATTCAACACTGGCTGCAACTTTCGCGCTCCATCATGTTGTTTTCTTTTTTAGCCTTCTTCATGTTCCCATTATCTCACCCGTTACACCACCATATGCGACCGTGGCGGTTCAGCATGAGTCTTCCTTCCATCAGCCTCTTTACTACACACGTCTCCCACCGAATCATTGACAATCATACCCATTTGACACTCGTACTTTCGCACCCTATTCTAAAGAACCATTCTAATCTTCAGATCAAGGTTCTTTCACAACCACCGCTGCTCCATCTCTACTTCTCAGAATACTGCCACAAATGCAAACCATTACGTCTCTCGCACTCAATCTATCTATCTGAACAACTGGCTCAAGCTACCTTACGGGTTCGTCAATCGAATTCTGAAAGCGTCACGCTCACTCTGGAGAAGCTTTCAACCCGCATTCAAAAGCGAGTTACAGCTTGTGTCAAATCCAAGCAAAGTGAACGCTGTCTAAAGAATGTGGCACGTTCAACCTGCTCATCACGAAAGGTCAAATCTGTACTCAAGCACTTGCCATGTGGATACTCCTGTGCCGTCCACCTGCTTACCAGATGCACCGCTTCTCATGGAATCTTCTCGTGGTGTATTAGGTTGATTTCTACCATTGCCTATGCCATAATAACCGTGATCATTATGATTTCATTTTTATGGGGCTTCTCCTTCGCCATTTGTGCTCTGACTGTTCAACTCATTTCTCTCCTGGACACAATAAGACCGTATCTTACTTGGTTCACAAAGTGGACAAAAAGGGAATCTAGAATACTGTCACCATGTTGAACGATTGAACGAAGTTTATATGAAGCACTTAAGCATATTAAGACTGCGAAGGTGCAATTCTTGTTTGCCTTACAGCAAGAGCATTACGAACATACAGAGAAGCTCTTGGACACTGGGCACAAGCGTTATTTCTGTACCTGCACTGGTTCTGCTGTCATTACTTAGATCCGCACGGAAAAGACGGGTGGCACCAAGTCGTGGTCTTTCTCACAATCCAGGGTACTGTCCGTGTGATGATGATCGAGCTTGCTGGGGTCCCTACGTGGCTTTCCGGAATCTGCGCCTCCTGAATGGTCCACCACTGAACGAGAAAATCGTACCGGCTACTAGCCTCTAGTGCCGTAGTAGAAGGCAACAGTGTTCCTACACCCAAACGGCAAGCTATAGAAGCGTGGGTAGTGAGCCAACAGAAATGGTCCACTACCTTACGGTGACTTCACCATAAAGATATCAGTATCGAAAACGATAGGTTGAGTTTTTGTTCTGCCATAGAAACAGCGTTCCTAAGAATCAGTACAAATAGTCTACTTCATTGTACATGTTCGATATCATGATCAATCCGTCCATCCAATGATCGGCAAGCCATCAATTTCATTTACACCTTCGTCCAGCAAGTCCCACTCCTTTTCCAATGGAGATGCATTCTCAGCATCCGTGGCTCTTAGCACTCGAATCTCGGTATCCTCCGTCGCAGGGTAGATAATTTTGTATTTTCCTTCCCCAACATAACTCAACACGTAGGCTTCATAAGGAACCTTGGTATCACGACCAAATTCTAGGTACGCCAGCTCTTGGCTGTCTTTGTCATCATACTCACCAGGCCAAAACACGTAAAGTCTCTTTCCAACCAAGCCATTGTCCATCCACGGTTCTTTTTCGCGAGGCAAGAGCGTCCATTCCCTGTATTTTAAGTTGAGAGTTTCTATACAGTGGTCTACCATGTAAACAATTTGGTGTTGCAAGGAAAACGAGCTGTAGCCAAGCACCAGCGCAACATAAACGAGGTTCTCTCCAGGCCATACAATTGATATGCACCTTCCACAAATATCCTGATTTGCTGTTTGTCCCTTGACTTCTGGAGACCCTACTCTTCGACTGCCCCGCTTCTTCGGTTTGGCTGGAGGCTTCGCTTTGCGCTTCTGAACACGTCTGGGCTTTGGCTCAGGCGGCTCATCGGAGAGCATTGCAACCTCGTCGTCTTCAAAAGTATCTTGTTTCGCCTTTGCTAGTTGCTTTCCTTCGGCTTCATTCAACACTTTGTGATTGTCTGGAGTAAGCTTTATCTGTAGATTACCTCCCTTTTTATCACAGAAAGCCACAAAATGGGTATCTGTGTCCGGTAGATGAGCTTCAACGTACGCCTTCCTTGGAGCGCCACCGATACCAGTATCTAGGACAATAAAGTCACCAACCTGGCAATGGATAATCCTGCTTTTCGACTTGAGACCGTCATCTTCATTATCAGAGGCAGTATCTTGACCATCCTCGTTGTCATCCATTTCCGGAAAAGGGGACGGCTTCGGGGGTGCCCTTCGTTTCGTCTTAGCTCCAGAACGTCCTATGGGCTCGTCGCGTGTTTCTCGGGAGCCCTCAAGGGCGGCGGCACCCTTGAGTGCAGATGCGATGATGTCACCATGATCAATATCGACATCAACGCCATGTTTTGAAGGGTACGTGACCTCGGTCTCTACAATTCGATCTGCAGAGACAACTTTGGCAACTTTAAAAATGTCAATGTCCATATCTTCGTCTATAGGGT
This sequence comes from Agarophyton chilense, assembly GCA_030374765.1. NCBI lineage: Eukaryota > Rhodophyta > Florideophyceae > Gracilariales > Gracilariaceae > Agarophyton > Agarophyton chilense. The sequence continues at coordinate 694,548 of JARGXX010000016.1, forward strand.
CCGGATCCGGATCAACATGAATATCCCTCCGGGGCAGAACAGGTTGAGGGTCTTCTGGTAGCTGGCGACGACGACGATTAGAAGTGGACATGGGTTCAACATCACTATTGTCTTCCTGATCCAAGTCCTTATCGGGGTCGTATTCCTCTTCGTTTTTTTCATCCCCTTCTCGCCCGTCATCGTCATCACCGGGGTCCGGTGCCGGAGACAGGAGTGAAACGACAGGTTCCGTCCCGGGTTCGGTCCCAGGTTCGGCCTCAGCCTCGGCCTCAGCCTCGGGTTCGAATTCTGTGGGTGGCACCAGTTCATAATCAGTTGCGGCAAGGTCGATTAGGGCAAGATAGTCATTTTTGGTGTTTAGGACACGATAAAATGCATGCTTGCCAACAGCCATGGGGCCAACGACATCATCCTTGATGACATTGGTGAGTCTTTGCAAAACGACGACTTGGAACTTTTCGGTGATATTCTGGGAGCTTTCGCGCATGAAGTCGAACCATTCGTCACCAGGCGCCTCGCCATGATCATAGAGAATAATTTGCTTTCCGACTAAAGCGTGGCTTTCGAGGCCTCGCGCGTGGGACCAACGGCGTTGGTTTGATCCGTTTCCGAGTTCCAAGACCTCGATGGATTCATCGGCGGTGTACAAGACTTTGTGTTGATTTGTGTCGGGGTAAAAGTCGACGACAAGCGCGATGTAAACGGTGTTGTCGGAAGGCCAGGTGATTTGAACATGATGGCCGACCAACGCGCGCCCTTCGTGCTGATTCCATACGGTTCGCTTACTCCTGTCGCGGCGCGACGACTTACGCGCAGTGCCCATGAGCCAAGCGATGAAAGCAGAAAGTGGAAGGCGCAGGGCCGAAAACGGCAAGCAATGGGCGCTCAAGAGAAGCACGAAACGCGCAAAATCTTCACAAAAAGGCGCTTCGTTGTGTGTACTCAAAGCAAGCGCGGAAGAAGCGAGGAGAAAAGACAGCCTCTTAAGTCACGGGGCGCACAATGAGAGGTGTTTGGTCGAAGAAGAATGGGGGAAAGACAAAGTACGCTTTGACGGAGATTTGGGCGCGCTTCGGATCAAGAGGTCCGAGCCAAACGAGTTCAAATTTTGGTTGGGGCTGCTGCTTTCGCGCCAATTGTGCACGTCGCTGTGGAATTTGCACCGCGACCACGTGCGGGTTGCCACGTGCGCCGCGTGGCGCGCCATGTCGGTGGCTGACAGCGCGCTGTGTTGTGCTGTGTGCAGTTGACGGTGCTGTAGGTTACCTACCGTTTATGCTCGCTATAGAAGTTCCTGCGCATTGCTATGAGCCGCATGCCCCCGTGCATCAGCATGACTCGCCGCCGTGGAGCATCCTCGCTTTGTTTCGAATTGAATTGCTTCCTTCTTCTTCTCTAAGCGCCACCGCTGGCCGGTTTCCTGCTAAAAGCTGTCGCGCCCCCGCCTGACTCTATCCTCGACGTCGGTCGCCTTCGTACCAGACACACAAAATGACCGTGCAAACTCGCGAAGATGATCCCAAGTCGCACCGAGTTCGTCTTCTTCCCGAAAAGGAGGATAAGCTCGATGATGCTCCCTCCGAGGAACAGGTGCGTCGCACCGTCGTTGTATCTCTCTCCGCCTGTCTGTTCTACATCTTGGTATCTTCAGCGATGGTTTTCACAAACAAGGCCTTGAGTTACACCTACGGCTTTCGTACTACCAACGTCTTGCTCTTCTTCCAAATGATTTTCACCGTCGTCCTTCTTCGTTTCTTGCGATCAGCAAAGTTCATCGATTTCACCGATTTCGAAATGTCGCGTGCGAAACAAGTGGCACCTGTTTCCATTTTCTACTCACTCAATGCTGCAGTAGCACTAGTCGCCCTTCGTGAACTGTCAGTTCCGAGCTATACACTCATCAAACGTCTTTCGCCTCTTTTTACCATCACCTTGGAAGCAATGTTGCTCAACAAGTATGCCACGCGGGGTATTATTCTATCGCTTCTTGTCATGGCTTCGGGAACAGTTTTGGCCGCTAACGCCGACACTTCCAGCTCTTCATCTGCGTGGTTCTTGGGCTTTGCTTCATGTGCGTTCCAAGCCTTATACCTCACATTTGTCAAACGATCGGGTTTGGATACGGGAATGAATTCTTTCGGTATTCTGTACTATCATAGCATCTTATCAATTCCTTGTATCACTGCAATTGCCATTGGAGTTGGAGAAATTGGTCCCGCATTGGTTTACGACAAATGGACTTCTCCTTCTTTCCTCATTGTTTTCATTGCCTCGCTTTTGATGGGACTCCTTCTCAATTATGCCCTATTTTTGTGCACTGAGCTTACTTCCCCTACAAGCACGGTTGTTTCTGGACAGGTGAAAGCTATGGGTCAAACGGTAATCGGTGTTTTCACGTTTGGCGGAGTGGACATGAATACGCGGTATACGTGCGGTACTTTGCTCAATATTTCCGGTGGGTTCATGTATGCGTATGCAAAGCTCAAACTTCTGCGTGAGCGTGGTTGATTTGATACGGTGATTGTTGTATACCGCATACGTTTCTCGACTGTCTTGTGCTTATTTTGTTTTTTTCGTAGGGCGCGTTTACTACTCGCAGTCTCCGCTTGGACCAACCAAAAAGCGGATACAGTATATATCATGTTGGATTCGAGCGTAGCCACGAGTCTCGAAGCAAGTTAAAAGTTCATCATTCCATCGAAAGTCCGTATATTAGGCCTCACAAGGGATGTGGTTGATCGTCGAGCAAGAAAGATAGACTATGTCGTCTATGACTTCAGTTCTCGATGCACATTTCAAGTTTTGCGCGTTTAGCATAGAAATCTCCGATAAAATATCTTCAAAAGCCACAGCCCGTGAAGGCTGTCGACACACAAGGGCAGCGTTTTGTTTTTTGTTCTTATAGAACTGAGTGAATTTCTGAAGTGCGGCCGAAAAGAAAGATGGAGTAATGGAATGAAAACTACCGTTTAGAATGTTCATCTTTTCGACCAGGAATGGGTGGTCTAGCCTTGCTAGGGCTGCCAACATGGAAGTAGAGGGAGATCTTTGTCATCATTTATATTCATACAAATAGATATCCATGTTCTGCGTTTAATCCCCTTAAACAAACCCTTAGGATCATAAGTTGAATGTACTGGAGGCCGTAGCTGGCGCAAGCTACATAGTACAACTTATATGTTTGCCGCATAGAAATATGAAATATCACCATAGCCGTCTCGTCACCCACCTCGTAAGTAACAGTTGCGTCTAAATGATGATGGTGATATATGTATATCGACGTTCTTCAAGACCTGTTTCTCGAAGTTAATTGAAGAAGTTCTGGTGAATGAAACGCCCAACCCGTGTGATAGAGCCAATCTGGTGAAATGCTTCGTTAGACAGTTGGTTGTAGCCATCTACGGCTTCACCCATACCAACAGCGTCAACTGCACTGTCCATTGCTGCATCAGTCAAGGGATCCTTCACGAAATTATCAAATACATCACCCATGACTGTGATGAGAAAGAAATAGAACTCAAATAGTTAGTATAAATCTTCATCAAAATGATTTCCGATCACTTGAAAGCGAAACTTACAATGAGCTCCAACTTGCCCCATTCCGAAAACAATCGCTAGGATAACACTGCAATCGACGCCAGGGGCGATATCAATTGTACTTTCAGAACCACTTCCAAGGGCGACCGTCTGTAGCAAAGCTTTTTTTGTCTTCGCCATCTGCGCAACGAGCTCTTCATCGGCATTAAAGATTTGAATCGAGCGACCCATGAGATCGGCTACGCACTTATACACTAAGTCAGAGCCATCTTTGTCTGCCACCATGAAGTGGTCCCTGACGGACATAGTCTTGAGTTTTCCCATCTTTCCGACGTTGAACAAGGTTTCGTTGCCTTGCTTAATGTACTGGCGTCCATGGCGGGAAAGGGACTTTGGTCTGATTTTAAAGGTTCGGAAAAGTCCCCGCCCAGAAACATCGCAAACTGAGTCCCATTCACCGCCAGCCACACTGTACCTCATATCTTGGTTTGTAGTGCCAAGGGGGTCGAACATTCCATACGGATTCTTTCCAGGATGATGACTCACATATACCAGTTGACCTGAGTCTGCGTCAAAGATGCGGTTGTCATCACGTGACATATGAGCCTTCTTCAGGATGTAACGCTTTGGGGAGTCGAAGTAGATTCCGCAGAACCTCAGGCCGGAATCACGAGGTTGAGGCTTTAGCACGGGAGCGGGGTCGCCAAGAGCAATTTGGATGACAAAGTTCGGGTCATTGGCCAGCTTGTTAAGTTCAGCGGTCATATTGCCGTACGATAAGATAAGGCTCTTTGAGACAGAGAATGAATTCTTGGTGAGCCGCAGCGCGTGTGGTGAAACTAGGTCAGAGCCTGTCAACTGCCTATCCGAATTCAGACGGAGACAGACAGGGGATAAGTCAATCGATATCCTCGAAATATCCAAGCTTCAAAGAAACCACCGAGGGACCCCTTCCACCCAGTCAGAAAATTTAGAAAAGTGATTGCATGGAAACCAAAGCTTCACGAAGACAAGGCTAATCTAATGCCTCATCGGTCAGGGCCAACCTCTCCGTGATACGTCATCCTCATCGGCCTCATAGGGACGATTGCGAACTGCATCAAACGTTCAGAATTCGGTGTTGAAGGCACCGCACCGATTCAACCGAAAGACGCTTGTGCTGACCAGAAAACAGTTATCAACGATCACAATCCAAAAAAAAGGCCACGTCAGTACGATGTGATTGCTCCGCGCGAGTGGGGAAGACAGACTTCCAAGCCCTTGCTATCGTCCATTCAAGGCTTTGGGCAAACCACTTGGATCGTTCAAATCTTTGATGGAAAATACCATGGGGTCGTGTTCCCCTAATTCCTCGAAGTAGTATCGAAGGCTTTACGTTTATCCCTCGTGAGAAGTGGATGAAAACATCAATGTTTTCAAAGCTATTGGTAACAGTCCGCTAGGTTAGAGTGTTTCCTATGCAGTTTTTTTTTGTTCTTGGATACACCAAGCTGTTGTTATAGAGAAATGGACATGTGAAACGGCGCCAGTCGGCGGGCTTTGTGCAGGAAAAAACGGACATGGGGAGGGTGTAGAGAGCTTGAACGCGTTGAGCTGTGTCCTTGTATCCGCGAGATCGCTGTTGCGCGACAGACAGTCTCTGAGACAAACCCCAGAAAGGTTTCAGAGAAAGCAACGCCCTCGCGTGTGTGTTATCGATAAGCTCGGCTCAGCTCGAAGGACGAGTCAGTTCGCTATCTCTAGCTAGCTAACTGTAGTCCTTTCATCCTATTACACTTTGAGACATGAACATAATACAGCGTTATCTTGTCATGAGCGTGCGTTTGGGACAAAGACTTTCTTTGCATCCGTAAACGGTATGTGCGTATGCTTTTCGAGTATGAAAAGAGAGCTTTTTTCTTCAGAAGAGAAGAAAGAGCTTGCCATGCTTCGGCAAGCTGCCCCAATTACTAACAAAGTTACGTAGTGGGTGGGAAGAAGGGATAAAAAACAAAGACACGAACTGAGTTTGTAATGAAGGATGGGAATCATTATCGGGCATAGAGTGGTAACGATCATCCATTGCGGCGACGACGAGTTCGCAACAACTCACACATTCTCTAAACCAAAAAAATCCTTTGCTGTATGCTCTGAAATGCCTTTTTCACGAACCTCTTTAAATTATGACAACTTCTCGTCCAGAGTATCCACCACCTGCAACACCACCAAGAAAGAATGGTAAGGGTAAGGGTTACCCCAATCGACTTCGATCGCAGAATTATACGCCAGTTCCAAATTGACCCGTCGTCGTCGAGTTCGCCTCTCATTCGATCCCAAGAGAAAGCTGGCTTACGTCCGTAAGAAGCCCAGGGCCTCTAGGTCTGCCTCGCTCGTCGCCTGGGAAGCCACGGCCAACCCCTGTGGGCCCAACTTTCACACATCCCAGTATGCCCACGAAGACAAGCAGAATTTCGCAATTCAATGAAACATGACGACACCGATCGAAGTTGTGAATAAATCATCTTGTTGTTTATTATGGTCTTACCAAAGCAATTTCAAGCTAACCAATCTTATGTATCTCGGTACGAGACCAGCTCGTGAACATTTGATTGGATGTATCAACCGTCGGTGAAGTCCAAAATGCGGATGAATGAATATTTCAGCAGAATCAGGCGGTCGGTCAGTACATAATTTGGAATACGCTCTTCAATGGTAACTGTTCGAGTTCTTCTTGGACTTACCCGGAGCACGAATACCTGTAGACAGAGACAGAAACATAGAAAAGCGCGATCAGTAATAAAAGGAATGAATATCCGTACCTCAGTGCTCCTCGGAATGTATGAAACCTGTCGGAAGATGCACAAGAAAACACAAGACCGCAGTCAGAAATCCATCATTGTTCTCACAGTTGCAGGTTGCAGGGGGACGACAGGGAAGTTTTACAACCCAAGGACCCCAGAAGAGCCCATGGGGAAGACCACCCAAGACCTTCGATTTTGCAACCTGTGCCGATGCGAGAAAGGACGCCCTGAGGTTGACACAGAGAACAGAGGGGATTTTATACGAAACCCACACCCACACACACACACTGAAGCGGAGCAAGACACCAACCACCACTCTCTCCCAGATGCGACAGTGATGAAATTCGAGTGCGTGTTGCACTAAATTGGCATAACAATCAGCAGGTGTCAGCATGTATCTCGTTCTTCGATTTTACGTGATCTGAACCTGTTGAGTTGACGAAGGCTTTTGGAATCTTGTGAGTCTGCCTTCCAGTATTATAAACTTTTCTCCGTGGCAAGCAGTTTTGTGAAGTAATCCATGAATCACACTGAGTCGCGACGAAGAATGCACAGCTGAAAACAACGATGTCTTGTAGTAGCGTTGCTTTCAGAAAAACATTCTGGAACTCGCCCAAACCAGCGATTGTCTCGTTCAAATGAAAGACGAATTCTAAACGCAAAAACGGTTTCTTTGATTTGATGAGGAGCTTACATGATTTATTGAACCTGGTGGTTTCATGTCGATGAATGCCCTCGATACGAAAGGGTAGCTCCGAACAAGATTGAGAAAGTGATGGAAAGCGTAGTCAAGCACGAAACTAACTCCGTTTGGAGCTTGCAATCGCATATGTAGTCGTATTTGTCTCGCCGCCAACTTCGAGACGTGCAATGCTGCTCCCTGTGGATTATTTCTACGACCCTCAAATGGTAGAAGATTATATCTCTCGAGCGAATGGTTTACTCTAGTTTTGGATGCAGCCCTGTGTCGCTGATCGAAAAGTAGCAGCGCAGCGCAACCGCCTTTCGGCTATTGCCGAGAACTGCTTTATACTTGAATCATTCCTGCGGTATTCAAACTCAGCGCTACCGCTCAAGTGACTATCAATGAAGTCCATTAGTCTACTGTCCGGGTCTCGAAACTTTCTTGCGAACAAAGCACCACTAGTCGCAAGCTCTTCTCTGATCTCATTGTCAAGTTCATCGAGAAACCCCGGACGAGACCATTTAGTTCCATGAAGGCCCCACTTTATAAATCGAAGCGAATCCCACGTCATGGTTGGCCGGAATTCCTCCGATTTTGAGAGCAATGTTCCGAAGAAGAGCTCATCCGGTGCTCGAGCAGTCGCGTATGAAAGTAGTAGACGGCGACCAGAAGCAGAAAAAACTGCGTGTACACAAAATGACCTATGGAGAATGACCCACGCTTCGGATTTCACGAATGGGACATTTGTGATATCAACAGGGTTAGTAGTATTCAAATTAACAAGAGTACCTTTTTGTTTTGTTGATGGTGAGTGCAGGGTTGTGTCGAGGTACAAATTACCCAGCCTCTTGTTTATAAACCATTTGCGATCTTTATCGGCTTCTTGTGATTGCAAAAAGTTGAGCCTTTCTTTGAGAACAACCGGACTTCCGAGCAATCTTCTGATGATCTCCGGGCGCAGAAGAGGATAGTCGGCACCAGACAAGTTAATGAAATAGTCCCACTTGTGCTCTAGCGCTGTTGAGATGGCATTGAGGGTGTTCAATAGCATTGAAACTCCAGCATAGGTGACTGGGTCCGAAGGCAGAAGGAAAACATTTTTGAAGTTATTGTTATAAAAAAAAGGCCGAACTTCTGACATCCGTGAGGCAGGTATCTTGCTGTCGAAGTGAACAAAATACAAGTTTGCGGGGTGATGTAGGGCTCTTAGGAGGCGTGGAAAGATTAATATGCTTTCTGAGGATACTTGAATGAAGAAGGCAATTTTTGCCGATTGTAGGATTCTCGAACCATGCCGCCGTCGCAAAGCCCAGCGAAATGATGTGATTGCAAAAACTATGACCAGTATGCCGACGAATGCTGTTTTCATATTGGAATAGGACCTGCTGCGTCTCCTGTGGTGATGGCGATGGTCCATTTCATGAGGTTAATCGTAGTTGTTCTTTGTGGATGAGGGATACCATGCAGCAGCAATGCTGAAAGTCTAGCTAGGTGCGCTTTATTGCATTTGGTCACTGAACGAATGGCGTCTTAGGATACCGGTTCGCACCAAATTTAGTCTTGAGGTGTGAGAGCGAAGAGGTGCAAGGCTATAAAAGGGGACAGAAGTCGTCGACAACGGGCCCATTCATATATAGTTTGCTACCGTTGGCTAGCATGCATCTCGTTTGAATGCGGGCTACATGTTGATATGTGATTTCTTCTTCTTTCTTTGTTGTGGTACTGCCCCTTATCCAGTCTTCTGGAGATCTATCTACAGACAATGCTTTCTTCATTATAGATAGACAAAAAACGATGAGGGCATTGCTCAATCTGTTCTACCAGGGTCTTGTCTTCGCCCTTCCGTGGGTTTGGAGACCCTGGTGCATGCTTTCATGATTCTCATCGGCCATCCGAACAAAATGGAGAGGTGTTCTTTTGACGCCAAATCACATCCAGAACAGGCTATTTTCTCACTCGAGATATGATTAAGACTGGGGGCATCTCATAGATATATTTCTTTAGAACTAACGATTGTGCTGGCAGTGCTTCGTCATATCTAAATGCTGTTTGAGTACATAGGTCTGAGTCGTGCTCCATTTTTGCTTTTTGTCTTTATGTCAATGCAGATCTGCACCAATCGATAATTTGCAGACATGCAGTTTCTATCTCATGGCCTCATCTCTAAAAGGTAAACTGCTCTGTAATTATCCGTGTCGGTGAGGCGCCAAGATCTAATAGGGTGGCTCTTAACTTATCCATGAAGCCGATGGGACCGCACATAAAAACGGTGCGGTCAGCAAGATCTAAAACTTGCTCTCGCAGTAGAGCTGCTCCGATTCTTCCAGACACAAGGGTTGCGTCCTCAGGCTCGCCAGCCAAACTAATTTGGTTTTCGCCAGAAATCACAAAGAATAGTCTTGTACGGCCTTTAGACAACCGGGCTCGCCTCAACAGTTCGCTTTGGAATGGTATCTCGGAGTATTCTCTCTCTTGGTGAAGGAAAACAATGTCGGGTTGCGAGCCGACATTCCCTTTCGATCTAGCCCCAATACCGCGTAAGATAGCCATGTTAGGTGTCATTCCGATTCCACCGCTGATGAACAACAACTTCTTCGGCAAGTTATTGTCGAGAAATGGGGTCATTTCACCTCCAATGCCCAGCAGCTTGGCGCGCATGCCCAACTTGGCGTTGTCATGCAGCCAATTTGACATTAACCCACCCGGTTTGCGTTTTACGCTTACCTCAAGAGTCAAGTCACCTTTCGTGGAGTTTGCAGCTTCAGATAAAGTCCATGTTCGGACGACAGGTAACAGCTTCTCATCGATACCAGGGAGTTGGTCAAATTCAAAAGTGCAGTACTGTCCAGGCAGAAACGGGATGTACTTCGGAGCAAGGAATCGGAAAGTCTTTACGCTAGGTGCTTCTGAAACAATCTTGACAAGAGAGACATGTATGGAGTTGTCGTCTGCCAACTCTGTCGATGCGTCTTGCTTTGGAATAATAGGGTTGTACGGAGAATAGTCCGACAAATTCCAGCGGAAGTTGGTGACTGGACCAATGCTACGACGAACATGATCGACTTTAAAGGTAACAATTCTTTCAGCTGCAGCTTCAACATCTGGGTAAGCGCTCTTTTCCCACTGCACCCGAGCAGAACCAGACAATTGTAATAAATGCCCTGTTTCAAAATCGAAGATGGTGACGCCAGCCTTATCATTCTGCTGCAAATTACCAAATGATTGGAACATGCCGTTTCCGCGATAATCTGGCCAGTACAAACTATCGTCCGAAGTAACGCGGATAAACCCAGGTCTCCCACCGCGGTGATTTGCATCTAATCCAGTTGACGGATTGTACGTTCCGAAGAACAAGGTATCGGCAGCCGTAATTAAGCTCGTATCTGCAGGCGAGAGTTTGGTGTCGGACTCATATTGTATAGCATGTGGCACTGGAGGCATTTCGGATGTTGAAGGATCAAGAAGGCGACGCTGAATGTACTTGGGACAGTTCGGAAATGCCTCCTCTACGCTCATATCGAGTGTGAGCGAATGAGGCGCAGCTTCTGTTGACTCAGCGGGACAGCTCGAAAGCGACAGAAGCCCGTTGGTGCGATAGCGACGTCTCGCGTCCAGATCGATGATTAAAACGCCAGCCGGTAAAGCGGTATTTTTGGTGAGCAATGGGGAGAGATTTCGTCGAAGAACATCGGTATCAGACAAAGGTTGAAGATGAAATTGCAATAAGCGCGTGGAAGAAGCATGAGCGAGATCGGGAGCATGGCCAAATACGGGAGAGACCCAAAGTGACGCATCAAGCGGGTTCGAGCATGGGGTGACGGTGGAAAGCCAGATGATGTTGAGATTCTGCAACATATAATTGAAGACAGCTGTGGGAGGCAATGAACGCGACATGCCATGTCCGAGTTCAGCGGCTACGCCCTGAGTGCCTGCCAATTGCTGCGCAAGCAGCTCGCCTTGATGAAACGGCTGTTGAAGGAAATGAGTCATGATAGGGGCGAACAATAAAGGTTGACAAAGGAGTTAGCGGCTGTGGGGGGGGGGGGGGGGGGGGGGGGTTGGGAACACCCGAGCGGATGGAGTAATGGCGAGAGGGGGGGATGACGATTTTATAGAGCATTTCAGGGTATAGCTTGTGTGAGTGTTGTGCACGTGAAGAATGGATAGGGGCAACAACTGCTCAAGCGGACGAAGGCTTGTAGCGTAGAAACGCAAGAGCAGCGCCCGCTCGAAAATATTCTACCTTCGCGCCGTGATGTGCTCACAACGCAGTGCGTGTCAAAAACAAGTTGTTTTGATTCGAGATGACACGCGTACATATATCCTTCATAGTATATCGAGGAAGAGTTAAAGGGATACATACTATCGTTCACGTTGATGCTTTCACGAAGGCGGCTGGTGCGGTAAATATGTACCAGACGGAACACTGGGCGCATGAATTCCGCATGCCGCTTCGATTCGTGCCGGGAAACCTCGCAATCAGCGGCGTTGCGATGGTGCAACTCCTTGCTTTATTGCACCCTTCGTATTCTCAGGTTCCAGGTGCATTCATGAAAGGGAGAATACCATGAAAGGGTGAATACCATGAAAGGGTGAATACCATGAAAGGGTGAATATCAGTTTATTGGAGAGTGTTGGTAGGTCTGACATACTTGCAGTGAAAAGGCAGCAGTCGCAAAGTGAGCGTACTCCGTAGATAGGCTCCCTGTGGATTTGCAATTATGCAGTGAACGCAGGATTCTTTAATTTTTTGAAACAATTTGTCGAGGGTGCACTGTACCGCCTACGGCAGTGTCTACCACGGCACAGCCGCAGTATCAACCGACGAACCAAGCTACAGTAGTGGCACTGTTCACGTTTTTTACTTGAAAAAGAGCACATCAAAAAGGCGCCCTTCGACGCGCCTCATTCTTCTTCCGCTCTCTCTCGACCTCTCTAGTCTACCTAGCACGTCAACTTCCCTCACAGCTTAGGCGCACCCCACCGTATCATCACGTACCCCAGGCTATACAGCGCTCTGACTGTTTCGAACCATGGTGGAGGTCAACTGCCATGATTTATCTTCTGTCGAGAGCCTCATATCGTCCCTTCAGACCAAACTGCGACAGGCGCACAATAAGAACAACAGGAATGAGGCTCAAATCCTGTCCTACCAACGCCGACTCTTCAAACTACTTCGCAAACAAAAGCAAACCCAAACCCAAATCTCGTCGTCTCCATCGAAGCGGGGCGATCCGAATGTACAACACACCCCTTCTAAACAAGCCCCGCTTCAATCACCGCCCTCCGTAGACAAATTCGCCCGGCTCGCCGCCGATTTGGATGTATCGCGCTCAAAAGTCAGGCAGCTCACCGAACAAAACCTTATTCTTTCCAAGCAGCTCAAAGACCGCGACGAAACTATCGCTTCTGATGCCACCGAAATGGCCAAACTACGTCAACAAGACCTGCAGCTACGCGACGTGCAAATGCAACTCAAGCTCGTTCAATCGGAGAAGGAGGCGTTAGAAATTCAAACCTCGTCCTTGAGCAGTGAAAGCAATCTACGTATGACAATAGGAGAACAGAACGTTCGATTCTTGCAGAAAGAGGTCAAGCGATTGAACGAGGAGCTGGCCACCACTCGTTGTGAGGCCGATGCAGCGGCTGCATCATCATCATCGGCGTTGAGGACTGCTAATGAACTGCAAAACAATTTGAGTCAGCAAGTGCTTCAAGTCAGATCAACAAATGCGCGTATGGAACAATACATTGCCGATCTTGAGAAGCAATTAAGCTCTGTTCGCACCGCGGCGGAGCAACAGAGGAGTACAAGCGAGCAAGAGATAGCTCGTCTTGGAGAAATTGCGGATATTCAAAAGCAAATGACCTCCCAAGCAGAACAAAGGGTCAAAGACTACGAAGCAATTATAGAAACTCTGCAACAAGAATTGCAACAAAATGAACAACCGACCACAATCAGATCGGTTCAATCCCACACAGAGGTGTTGCTCAAAAGCATGGAACAGACTTTGGACGCCAAACAAGCTGAGTTACGCCAAATGCATCTCGAGCAACAAAAGCTCAAGGCTGCCCATGGCTCTATGGTGCAGAATGAACAGCATCTCAAGCGCACAGCCGAAGAAGCGCGCGAAGAAGCTAAACAGGCGCAGAGGGAAATCCTCCGTCTGAAGGCCATCATGAAGGAGGACTCAGTACGAAGGGGACGTAGCGAACCAAAAGGAAGTGCTCTGAGAGGGTCACACGAAACTCGTCGTCTGAGCTTTGGAACAACAAGTGGTGCAGGTAGGGAATCGGGTTCGGGACGATTCTCTGGGTTTGGGCGTAGTTCGGCGTTTGGACAGGATCCTGCATTTGGCAGGGAATCAGGCATGGGAAGGCATTCTGATTTCGATGACCCAGAGATTGGTCCTCGCTCGACCATCCCACTCCACCCTCCTCATCAGAATGCGAATCTCGCAGATGTTGATGCTCATCTGCAAGAGTTGTTTAACATCCGCATGCGTCATCAGAAGATTTTGGCCGCGTTGCAGGATAGGAGAAATGCGAGAATGTCAACGGAGTGAGGCGATCTACTTAGGGATCCTGCACCAGTATGTTGGGATGTGTGCCTTTCTTTTTCAAAACAGCCGCTTCAAAATCGAAACAAATACCACAAAGCGATCAAGTTTTAGTAAGCCCTTGCAAAAATGGCCATGTGTGTTGCCTGCTCTCCAGAGTAGATGCATTTCTTTCCCTCGAGATCATCCTGGCCGTCTATCGGATAACATCTTAAGGTAGCTTTCGTCTCTTCTTTGACCTTCCTTTCATTTGAGGCATCGCATTTCCAGGGAACTGACAAGAACCCATGTGCATCACCTCGTTCCAGAGACTGCTTAAACTCTTCATACGTGGCGGGAGCGCTTGTCCTGTCTGAAAGCCGTCGTCGTGCACTTTCAAACATCTCTAGTTGAATGTCCTTTAGAACTGCGAGCGTCGCGTTTTCAAAGTTGTCATCAATCGGGGTTGACCATTTCTTACCACCGGTTCGTTTTGCTGAAAACACAGCCTCCTTTTTGGCATCTTTGGGACCGATTTCCATTCTAAGCGGCACTCCTTTTCTCTCCCATTCATAGTACTTTGCACCTGGCCTCATGTTTGGACGATCGTCCACTTCATATCTTATTCCGGCTCGTTTTAGGCGCTCCGCAACTAATTCTGCAAATGAACCAACGACTTGCTGGTCATTATTATTCTTAAAAATAAGAACAAGAACAACTTGAACAGGCGCAATGGTAGGTGGTAGCACAAGTCCAACGTCGTCAGAATGTGTCATGATGAGCGCACCGATCATACGGGTCGTCATTCCCCAACTGGTTGCCCAAACATATTGTTCAGAACCCTCTGGCGCCTTGTATTGTACATCAAACGCCTTCGCAAAGTTCTGCCCTAGGAAATGTGAAGTACCCGCTTGCAAAGCCCATCCATTTTGCATCATGGATTCAATCGTGTACGTTTCCTCTGCACCAGCAAAACGTTCAGATGGAGACTTTCTCCCCACGATGACGGGCAAAGCTAACCAATTTTCTGCGATATCTCGATAAACTCGAATCATTTCAAGCGCTTTGGCATGAGCCTCGCCTTCATCTGCATGGGCGGTGTGGCCCTCTTGCCAGAGGAACTCTGTCGTTCGCAAGAATGGTCTGGTTCGCATCTCCCACCGCACAACATTCGCCCACTGGTTTATCATAAGTGGTAGGTCTCGGTAGCTTTGTATCCAACGACCGAACATGTACCAGATGATTGTTTCTGATGTTGGCCTTACTACAAGTTTATCCTCCAGTTCAGCCTCTGGGTCTGGTTCCAATGTTCCGGGAGGCGCATCAGGGTTGGCGCGTAGTCGATGATGAGTGACCACAGCACACTCTTTCGCAAAACCGTCAACGTGTTCTGCCTCTTTTGAAAGAAAAGACTGTGGTATTAGAAGTGGGAAGTATGCGTTCTTTGCTCCAGATTTTTTGATTGCGGTGTCCAACTTATCGCGAAGCAATTCCCAAATAGCGTATCCATGTGGTTTAATCACTAGGCAGCCCTTTACCGGGGAGGATTCGGCAAGATCGGCTGCCGAAATGACATCAAGATACCATTGAGAATAGTCTTCATCACGAGGGGTAATAGTCGTGGTGCGGGTGGTCGCGTCTTTCTGGTTGGCACCACTATCGGCCTTCGCTGCATTTTGCACGACGTTTCGTATGGGGGCACGGTAACGCATACAAACATTGCGGTTCAATGCTTGGGTGCGAGAAATCGGAATGTGAATCTGAAATGCCATCATAGTACGTGCTAGCAGATGTCTTGCTGGTAGCTGTTGTGGGAGGACTGCGGACGGTCGTAGCTTACCCAAGACAGCGACCATCCTCTATCGATTAAAGGAATCCAATATATATTCTCTACACCGATATTGATGGCAATGTTTATGCGAGCTCAAGTCTTCATGGAACAAAACAGTGGCCGGTAATTACGCTAACAAGAAAATTTTCCTGTTTCTAAATTATCAATTTCCTCTGCTATTGATGAGAGGCTGAATTCAGAATATATTTGGTAAAACGGTTCTTGGTTTTTTTTGTTCCTTAAAATGCAAAAGAGCAATACTGAACCTATACGAAAAAACAATAATCTGAAGCATTCACGCAGAGTTCAGGGTGAAACAAAAGTTTTCCAAAACAGCCCAAGTTTTTCTTCAGTGTAATTCGTTTACCGTTAATATAAACATTTAACCAAACTGGTGTTTTTGTTCCCTAAAATTACAATTTTATTAACTTACAATGTACTCTCATGTTTCAATTGCAATTTTGAGCTCGATTGTCCGAGGTCCAAGATAAGTTGCACCCCTCGACGCCCTTCGCTGAGCATTTAAATACCTACTAGCCAGGCGTTACATAGTCATCAGGGCCCTTTCGCACGTATGGACACCATGTGGATAGCCTTTTGGTCTTAATCACGGCTTTTCAAACTACATTAGAGGACGAAGACGATCGGATATCTGGATTCTCGGAAAGCCTTTGAATTCGAGTTTGTCCTCCGCCAGAGCACATATAACGTTACAAATGTTCGCTTTTGTCGGTTTCTGTCCTTCTCCGTTTCGTGCATCGGCTTTCACAGGAGCCCAATGCAAGGGTTTCCGAAGATTGAATAGAACTTATCCTCGACGATCCACGTCCGCAGTGGTTGTGGCTGTCACGCAACCTATTACTTCTACAGCGCTCTTGCTGACGGAAAACATTACTCGCAGGATCTTTCTCGGCGGAATAAGTATTGTGGTGTCGGGTATTTTGGGCGTGGTTTTTGTCGCATACTTTGTTGCGAGAAATTATGACGAAGTACGTTGATTAAAAAAGCGTTCTCGACCTACTTGAAGAACTCACTAACAGTTTCCTCTTATCATGTGTGTCTGTATCACTGTTTTTGCTGTAATGGACATAGATGGAAGCAGAATTTCAGAACCGTGACGGAGCTGTGGAACGATTAAAAGCTCTAGAGGAGCTTAAAGCTGCGAGGAAACGCGAGAAACAGTCATGAATACATTGTTTAGTGGCAAGCTTTTCTTGACAGTTAGACGGTCGTTGCTTGCTGTGGGCAAAGTGAAACAGTCCAAAGAAGAATGAGTACGGGGCAGGTTTCTCTGTTGCGATGCCAAGCGGATTTCTTATCGAGCTAGTTGCCAACGTGACATTACATCTCGCGCGGTATCCTCCTCCAGAAGGCCGTTCCGCAGGCACCAGTTTTCGGCCACATAACAGTGCTTGCCCTTCGATAGCTTCTCCTTGTACATGCTTTGATAAAACAATCGTAAAGGGTCATTGTCGGACGGTGTTTCTCGCCTTTGTCCAATCTTTTCAAACTTGCGAACAGGGATTTCTTTCTCTTTCTTTGGTTGCTTCGACCTACTCCTTGGTTTTGAATTTCTCTTGTTCACACTGCGAGGCTTACTCACAATCTTTGCCTTGGACGCTCTCCCTCCGCGTGCCCCTGTAGCCCTGACTTTGGTACGCGTACTTCGCTTAGGCTTGTGGCGTTGGTAGAGCGTAGCAAGTGGCACATCGTCGTCGGCAGCTTCCTTAAAGAATTGCAGGTTCTGTATCTTCAGTGGAGGTTGTGTGACAGCGTTCATGCGTGTTGCGAGTGGGACGTCGTCTTCGTCGTCTTCGTCGTTGTCGTCGTCGTCGTCGTTGTCGTCGTTGTCGTCGTCGTCGTCGTCGTCGTCGTCGTCGTCGTCGTCGTCGTCGTCGTCGTCGTCGAACTCGTCCGTTTGCTTTTTACCGTCCTGTAATCGATTTCTGCCTTCCAATCCAACCTTTTTATCAAAGCCTATTTCATCCTTATCCAAGACGCCGTCATCATCTTCGGCGTCGATGACGTCTTCGTCCACTTCTTCCAACTCCTCTTCTTCTTCCTCGTCTTCCTCTTCGTCCTCTTCGTCTTCTTCTTCCAGTTCTTCTTCTTCTATTTCCTCGTCCTCCGCGCCCTCATCACCCCCTACTGGTCGTTCGTCCTCATCTGAATCTTCATCATTGTCCTCGTCCAAAACATTGTCATGGCCCTGACTATAACTATCCTCTTCCCTTGCTTGCGAATCATCGTCTTCAAATACCTCCGAATCATTGGATGCTACTCGTACATCATCATGAGCCGTATTTTCGGAGTCGTAACCGGACCCAGCTCCTTGGAATAATTGATGCTGCACTTCTTTAAGCGGAATTTCTTCACCATCGGAGTCTTCCATTTCAATGATGTCTACCTTCGGCGCTCAGGAGTCAAACTCTCAAGAGAAATCGAGAACTTGATGCGTTTGAAATTGGCGGTCAATTGTTGCTCCACCAAACGTATTTTTCCTAGGAGCAGCAATACGCGGTAGGTGGAGGAGCTATATGAGGCCAGAATTACAACATGGATAATTTTTGTAAACTTTGTCAATTTCCTTAAAGTTTTTTCCTAAACGTTGTCAACACTTTTCTTCTCTGGCGTCAACCTCAAAGATCACGGTAAAAGGCCAAAATACACGACGTCTGGTATGTATGAAATAGACTAGATTTAGACCAATTAAAATTCTGGCCGCATTTCAGATACCGTACAATGCACCGTGGCCCCCAACTCGGAGTGCGCTCTCTGAGCTCGCATGGCGCTCTTTGCGCATATGCGTATCAGGCCAATCACACATCGTCCACATCGTCCCACATCGTCCTCGCTCTCTCCTCGTCCAATGCGCAAGCCGACCGCAACTCGAACTCCTTCTCCCCAAATCACTTCGCGCCAAGTCCTCGCCATGTAGATGACGTCCACTTTCCAGCCATATTTCAAAACTTTTGGCGCAATTTTGGCGCTCAATAAACTGAGCTCACTGTGCCGCTCAATATTGTATTCCCCACCACCCCAATCCGTATCGTATCGAAAAAACTGAATCCTTTTATTCCTTGTTACCCGTTTCATATCGATTCTACACTACAAAAACTCTTTCATTTCCTAAACAAATGCATAAAAAAAAAAAAGATATAGAAAACAGGCTGTTTCTGAACCTTTTATTCTAACCATTCTAACATTTTTTTTTCTGTGAAATAGAAGATGTTCTTGAACTGTTTTGTAGAAGTCATGGAAAAGAAGGTGTTTCCAAAATATGTGTTGAGTTGTACAAGAACCCGTAAAAGTATGGTAAACTCCAGTTAACATCTTCCAAGCTGCGGTTTTTAGTTGTCCACTGACACGTCTAAGACATTGTCGAAGCAGAGGAACGTGAAGCAAGTCCTGTGTCCTTTGTTCACAGTTCGAACAAGACCGCCTACCTGTGCAGTGATCTTATCACTTCTGCTCTGATGAACATGGAGCCCAAACCAGGAGTTTTTATCTGTCCCTGTGACACAGGCACATCTCTAACAAGCTACGCAAACAGGATGGAGACAGGACGGATGACTTCCAAAGAAATTGTAGAACTGATACTGAGTCCGCTATCTAAATCGCTCTCAAGGATTACTACGGGCACAAAATGCGCCATTCAAACTGTAGTGGTCCCTTTGAACCTCTCAAATCAGCATTAGGGGGTTCTCGTTGGACAGAAGTCGCCTGGAAGTAGGTCGAAGAAAAGGAAAAAGCCTACAGTTTTCTTCGGAGACAGTTTACGCTGGAAATGCCCGGAGCAAGTTCTACTTCTATTCAAGCGAGCGTTTGAATGTACTATTTTGAATGGAGAGGTTTCTGCAGTTTTGTCGAAGAAGAAATTTATGCTTGACATAAAACAGTACCCTCTGAAGAAAGATCGACATAGCTGTGGGTGTTATGTGATATCCGCAACGGCTGAATTCGCTGCGGATCGAGGGTTTGCGCCAGGTCGAAGTTTTTCGCACGGCTTCAGCCCTGCTTTATCCGAGCGTTATAGGTGGATGGCCATCAGGAGTCGTATAGTTCACATTCTTATGGCCTACGAGTTCTACGAAGGAAAAGAAGTTTCCGAGACTATGCTGCAGGACTACCGCTTAAATCACCGTCGTCATATCTATCAAACTCGAGAGCAGGGAAAGTCCCGCTTGAAGAAGATCCGCAGCCCGGGTAGGGAACGAGGTGATATGATTCTGACGAAGAGAAAGGCGACTGAATTTCCCTCACAAGCTGTATCAGCGATATATTCAGACAGCGCCGCAGCTACTCTCCGGGGACGCGATCATCATGAAGATGTAGACAACGTAGCGAAGAGGGAGCGGATGAAAAAACCGTCCGACATCGATATTGTGTTGCGCATGCAAGACGATGAGCAACTCAAGGACTTGATTGTGCGGATGATTGAGGGAAATGAGAAGGAGCGGTCGTCGCAATGTCATCGAGACATTAAGGAACATGTTCGGAGCAAGAATGACCTCTTCAATACATGCTTGTCTCCCCTCCTGCGAAGGAGGTCTACTCGAACAGTGAAGTTTCTGGATAGTTCTGACGTTGTTCATTCAATTATGGATCAAGTCCTTGATGAAGTTGTAGTATTTTACTATGTCGGGGAATCCGATAGGATGATTTTTCGCGAAGTCGCGGTTGGAACTCATAAGTGAGTGATGTCATCAAACTTGTGATATGAAACGGCACACCGCGTAGAATGCCAGGAGGCAGGGTACATTAGTGGAACACGTGGTATCACGAGTGGACTGGCTTGCAACGGCGCATGTAGTGGCGATCCACGTGGCAGGTTTTACTACCCTTTGTAGCTAGACGTCCATTAGGGACCATACCCATACTGTGGTTTGGCTAAGTGGCTGACCACGGGGTATTATTTATATATTTATTTGGGCACTCACCCTGGCACACAGTATATAGTGCACCAGAGGTGAGCGCCGACTCCAAGTAAAGGAGACAACAGGGGCATCATGACTATTCTGTTCCTCGCTTAGGACTCCTTAACCGGAGATCCGGACGAGCTATAATAGATAGTCAGCCCCCAACCACTTCTCGAGCCGTCTCGTACCTACGTTCCCTCAACGTTTTACAGTTGCACTGTTCACCCTCGCTGGCGAGTAGTGGCCTTACACCCCACTTCCAGCTCGCTGGTGTTGTAGCTCTACCACCCCTTTTACTTCTCCGCAAGCGACCCATCGGCAGTCCGAACGCTGTCGCAGGTGTCTGCTCTCTCCGTTAGAGCGGATACGACAAGTGGTCTCCCGACTTAGAACCACTGTGGTCAGCTGCACTGAACAATTCGTTCCTGGAACGTGGAATCGATATCGATACTTGGAAGAAGTGGAATCACTACAGTTATTGATTATCAAACCACCTCCGGCAATTGCGGAATTCATCGTGGTTGAACACGTGGTTTAACACGTGGTCGAAAAGTCGAAGACACCATTTGGTTCGCACCTGGACTTAGGTTTGGTCTAGGATGCCGAAGAACCGAAGCCAGTCGAGTACTGGTCGCCCCGGTCTTGCGGGACCACCCCCGAAACCGAGGCTCTCCTCATCTGTTGAAGCCGGAGAGCGGCTGTATCGTCAAGCGATGTCGCGCTCACGCTCGGTGAATGATGAACGAGATCTCTCGGATGTACCGGCCCCTGCGGCAGCGGCAGTCACGCCCACCACAGAAGCCGTAGTTGACCCTGAGGTCGTCGGACCTCAAGAAGAGGATGACTTGGGCAGGGAAGTGCGTCGTCTCAAGTCTGAGTGAAGCGCTTCGCGTGTGCGCATGGTTGCGTTGGAATCGCAGATCTCTGCTCTTATCGCTGATGTCGAACAGTTACGCAGTGCGCATCAAGCACTCGTTCGTCAAGACGATGGGAGGCAGGTCTCTGCATCAGTGAAAACAATACGTGAGGATTTGAACCATCTACTGGAGAGGTACGGGAATACGCCCGATGCGCTACCTGGCTTAACCGTGGATGTAGAGGAAGTCCTCACTCGAGTTTACCCTCGTTTAGAACGCCTGGAGGCGGCAGTTCATGCGCAGACTGCTGCTAAACCAGTCGTGCTGAGAAGCGGAAGTCCGCACGTGATTCGAGTGATGAATCGTCAAGTACGGAGGGTTTCAGTTCCAGTACTGATGATTCTGATGATTCAGATACTTCAGATGACGACGACAGTGATGATGGTAATCGAAGGTCCCGATCTCGGAAGAAGAACACGTCTTCGTGATTAATGAGAAAAAAAGGCTCACCTTACAGAGGATTGAAGGTGCTCCCGTGCACGAATCCGCTTTATCGGAAGGTTCTGAATTACAGGTACTACCGTCTGAAGGTGAAGAGCAAGAAGCGCTCAGGACGCGAAACCGCGAAGGTGAAGGATCACATCAAACGATTGAAGATCGGCCTTAATGATTTAACATTTGATGGGAAAACCCCCATTCTCGTTATCGAGTTTCTCACTCGATTCGTTGCCGAAGCAGACACTGTAGAGATGAGTGAACCACAGGCATTTGTGCCTTTATCACACTTCCTGAAGGGTTTTGCTTTAGAGCAGTATCGTTCCGTATGCGTATCATTTACAGCCGATGAAGGCGGCGTTACCTCATGGCCAGAGGCGGTGCAGTATTTGCTGCGCAGTTACGCGACTTCAAACGCGATACGTCAGGCGATCCTGGACCTAAGGGATGCGACCCAAAAGCCTGAGGAGGTCGAAGCTGAGTACAGCTCAAGGCTTAACAAAGCTTCAGTCCGCTGTGGAAACGTCCACTCGACGGAGGACAAGATTAACTTGTACATCGACGGGCTGGACCCGAGCATCAAGTCGTTGGTATCTCGATATCGATAGAAGCATGGAAGAGTCTCCTTTTTGGAGTTAGTTCAGTTTGCAAAAGCTGAAGGAGATGCGGCCAGAGCGCGTGGTAGCCCCCGTCGTTCCGTGGCTTTTGGAACCTCAATGGGTAAGGAGAAGATCTCCGCCAGAGTTAATCAGCGCAGCAAACTGCTACATCTGGAATCTCCAGTTGACTCACGAGATTCGTCGTTGGCACCCAAAGGGAGTGACTCGCATGAGGAGGCGGTCCATTTAATGGAATATACGGACTCTTCTGTACCTACAGTGGATCTCCCACACTCGGAGTCTCAGGACGAGGAAGCCCTAATGGCTATGGAGGGCCGTCGCCCTATGTACCGTCCCTACACGGTGCCACCACAAGGAGGTTTTAAGAACGGGACACCCGGATGGGTGGATACTCGCACGGCATACCGTTCACAACCTATGTTGACCAACCGTCGTGACGGTTTAATTTGTTATTCATGTTATGGAAAACACCATTTGAGTGCAGAATGCACGCTTCCTGCAAAGGATCTGAATCGTATCATGACGAATTATGAAGCACTCTCAGAAGAGGAAAGGAGCCGCGTACCGGCGGGCATGTATTGGAAAGCCAAAATTTGGTTTTCTCAGACACCAATGCGCCGGACGGACAAGCCAGTTGCTCAGAATGCTGAAGTGTTACAACCCGGAACCCCGGTAGGAAGAGGCGCCTTTGAGGCGAACAAGCCGGTGCAACCGGAAAACTAAGTGAGGGAGCCCCTAGGGGGTCGGCACTAGTCGATCCCGTAGTGCTGACCAGGGAGAGCTCGCCTCCCTGCTCCCGCGCTTGGAAGCCCAAGATTCTCTTGAGGCCTCAGAAATTTCCGCCGTACGCAATCAATCCGCCGGACGGAAAGCGAGTACAGTTTGACTGTGAGTTACATCGTCCTTGGAGACGTTATACTTGCCCGTCAAAACGGGAAAGTTACCTCATGGTAGTGTCTAAAAGAAGCTATAAGGTCTATGCCGACATCGGCTCTGACAGGAATCTGTTATCTCGTCGATTGGCTATCCTGGACACAGTTGCTGGTCCGAACTTTATACGGGAATCAGAGCTCGCTCCTGCTGAATTAGAACGTATTCGATACGGTCCTTTACCGGACATCCGGGATGCCAACAAAAATGCTGTGAAGACACTGGGAACAGTTCGACTCGTGGTGCGTTTGGGACGCTTTGTAGTCCTAGTCGTCTTCATCGTCTGTACGACGTTAGCTGCACCAGTGGTACTGGGATTTGATCATTGCGACAAGTTTGTCGAAGCCATTCGCCCGCGAAGAAAACTAGTGGAACTAGATGATGGATCAATGGTACCAATTGTTCGCAAGCCAATGCGTCGTTGCCCCGAAGCACCTCCACTTCCACCATCTATGGAATACGGTAAATCCCGAGGACTTGTCTCGCCGAGGATTCGAGTAGCGAAGAGTGCCATGCTGAAGGCGCAAACCCAAACTTGGGTTCAAGTAAGAACAGAACGACACGGACTCGTGGTAATTCAACCGAATACTCGGATGTACGAATCCCGTGGATTGCTAGTCGATAACGGCATTGTTCAGGTTGATCCTGGTAGCCCCTTTTGGATACTAGTGAGTAACTTCGCCGATAACGATTATCATATACCGAAGAATCAGGTCGTTGCAACAGCTTTGCCTCATCCCACAGTGGTGGTCCCTACTCATATTTGTATTGCAGAAGTATTGGGATTAACCCATGTCGGTGACACAGACGAAGAACTGCAAACTCCGTCTGGAGATCAATTGCAAACGGCAAAGGATCCAGAGAGCCTGGTCGATGAGCTAGACTTAGCACATGTGTCGGAACACTACAGAGCGAAGATCAGGTCTATGCTGAAGAAGTATACATCCATGTAGAGTGGAAAACTAGGAGACATCTCCGCTACGGAACACCACATTGATTTGGTCCCAGGGTCACGACCCATCTCCCAACCACCCTACAGAGCGGGACCGCGAACTCGCCAAGTCGAGGAGGAGAATGTCAGCAAAATGCTGGAAGAAGGAGTAATCGAAGCAGCTCAATCTGCTTGGGCCTCACCAGTGGTGCTGGTTCCAAAACCTGATGGTTCTTTACGATTCTGCATCGATTATCGAAAACTGAACGCAGTTACAGTTCGGGATACATACCCGTTTCCTCGAATGGACGAGTATATTGACAGCTTAGGAGAAGCGAACGTGTTCACCACGTTGGACGCCAACTCTGGCTATTGGCAGGTGCCTGTAGCGGAAGAAGACCAAGACAAGACCCCATTTGCATGTAACGCCGGTCTCTACCGTTTCAAAAGGATGCCCTTTGGCTTAACGAATGCATCGGCTACTTTCCAGCGTACTCTGGACATCTTGCTCTCAAGATACAAGTGGAAGACTTGTTAAGTCTATTTGGACGATGTGATGATCTTTTCCCAGGATGTGGAAAGCCATTTAAGGCATGTCGAGGAGATCCTCCAAGCAGTACAGAGCGCAGGTATCACCTTGAAGTTCAAGAAATGCGAATGGTTCGCTGGCACCGTCCGGTACTTAGGACACGTGATCAAACCGGGACAGCTTGCCATTCAAGAGGCACAAACAGTGGCTCTCCGCGAAGTACAACCTCCGTCGACGCAGAAGCAATTGCGTTCTTTCCTCGGCTTGTGCAACGTCTACCGACGATTCGTGCCGCGATACTCGCATATAGCGGCACCGCTCAACGCAAAGCTGCGTAAAGGAAAACCAGTACAGCTGGAACAATTCAGACAAGCTGAAGTGGAAGCGTTCGACACGCTGAAGACAAAGATTATTACAGCCCCAGTCTTGGCGCTGCCCATCCCCAACCTGCCATACTCAGTGGATACCGACTCTAGCGAGTACCAAGTAGGGTGTGCCCTTTTTCAAACACACCCTGATGGTGAACGCAAACCCAGCTGAGAAGAAGTATTCAGTTTCAGAAAAGGAATGCCTTGCAATCGTTTGGGCTCTAACCACATTGCGACCGTATCTCCAAGGAGAACGTTTTACCGTCAACACGGATCATTCGTCTCTACGATGGTGACTGTCTATTACAGACCCGTCTGGTCGTCTCACACCATGGCGCTTACGCCTTTCTGAATTCGATTTCGAAGTGAAGTATAAGAAGGGATTGGCCAATGTCCAAGCTGACGCGCTATCGCGACTCAAAACACTGGGCGAAACCCAAGGCGAAATCGATGAAGAGATACCTTTCTTCTACATGGAGACCCATTCACCATCTTTTGAAGAAGAGGAACAAGAGACCCTTGATGATTATTCGGATGCAGACCCGTTCCTTGCATTAGCAGACACTGACCCTTCAGTTCAACTCGAGCGAATCTCGTGCACTGAGCTCCTCAATGAGCAAGAAGCCCATACGTTTTGTGCGTCGATACGCTCTCGTCTTAACGGGGGGGAGGAGCTCCCCTTTTCACTCGATTCACGAAGAATACTGTTAAGACATGTCGAACAGCATGATCAAATCGTGATTCTACACGTCTTGAAGAGTCGAGTACTCCATCTGGTACACTACAGCAGGCTGTCTGGTCAACCAGGAGGAACGAAGTCGTTCATGACTCTAAGAAGAGATTTTTACTGGCCTACTTGGGCAATGGACTGCCAAGCTACAGTGAGGTTGTGTACAACATGTGCGAAGAATCGCGTGAAGCTTTACAGGAAGCGGAAACCGATGAAGTTATTCCAGGCATAAGCGCCTTTACAATACGTCAGTATCGACATCCTAGGGGAATTGATTCGCTCAAGGCGAGGTTATCGCTACCTATTGGTAATCACCGACCGCTTCTCGACGCTAGTGCGGACTGTGCCGCTGAAGTGGATAACCGCAATCGTAATCGGACAGGCGTTTATCAAACACTGGGTATTTATATACGGACCACCAGAAGCTCTGCTATCGGTAATGAGAAGCAATTCGTTGCGAAGTTCTTTCAGAATGTTTGCCGCATTATGGGCATTCGAAATGTGTTTACCACGACCTATCATCCGCAATACAACGGTCAGGTGGAGCGTTTCAGCCGCACGCTGATAGCAGCACTACGACACTACATCGCGGACCACCCGAAAGAATGGGACATGTTTACTGATACTCTGGGCTACGCGTACAATACGCAAGTGCATACCTCTACGAAGACGGCACCGTTCGACCTCGTGCTCTGACGTAACCCTCCGGCTTTACCGGTTGCGCTCGACGACGAGACAGAATTGGACGCGCCCACCCCGGCTAAGTACCATCTGAAATGGAGGAATGACCTGAAGGTCAGAGCAGAAGAAGCCGCTAAAGAGTTATCAAAGACGCAAGCTCGCTATAAGCGAAACTATGACGCCAGAAGGCGAAGAGGAAATCCGGAAATCCGAGTAGGAAGTCACGTCTTCGTGCGAGTTTAAAGACCGGACAAACAGGAAGAATCTCGTCATAAGTTGTTGCCGATAGCGGCTGGACCCTTCAAAGTGGTGGACCTTGATGAAGACACAGTGGTCATCAAGACAGGTGAAGACGTTGAACGTGTAACGCGCGATCTCATTGAAGTCGCGCCTGACCCGCAAGTGGAAGTACATGTATCTGGTAGAGCAAAGGAGGCAAGTGCGACGGAACGTCAAGGCAAAAGCCCAAGTGACTCTGGAGAGAGTGAACCGCCACTACTGGCTCGAGCGGAGGAGAAAGCTCCTGATCTCCCACCGCCGGCGGTTTTGTACGCCAATCACGGACAGGTTCCGAAGTATCGGGATATGCCCCGTGGCCCGCCCACACCCGTAAGTACAGAAATGGAACCTGAAAGCAGGAAAGATGTTTTGGAATTAGGCCCCAAGGACTTGGAAACGAGTGCACGCTAACACGCGCCGTTGCCGCTTCAGGCTGAACCGTCAGGTGAAGCACCACTCGCTGTTCCGCCGATATCGGCTCCCATCCTTCGTGGGCAGGAAGAAAAAGAGGTATCGCCTCCTGTTGTGGTGCAAGCACCATCATCCACCCAACAGCGGTCAGAATCGGATAAACCGAAGGAAGTTCATCCACGAATGGAATTGAGAAGTAGCAAGAAGTACGCTTCTATGAAACCTGGAAAACAGGATAGCTCTTTATCTGAGAAAGGTTCTCAAGGAATGACTACACTGCCCCTGCGGGCAGAACGACAGTTAGTCGACGAGCGAACGCTTAGCGACGCGGAGACTCCTAACACAGAGACGCTTGGGTCAGCCCTAATGCATTTCAAACCTGTTAACAGTAGTCTCGCGCCAACAGCAAAAGCATTGGGAAACGCCCAGGAATATGATATGGATCGAATATGTGAACATGGCGAGCATGAAGATACCAGAGAATTACTGTATCGAGTCCGTTGGTACAGTTTTCCTCCGGAAGCGGATACGTGGGAACCTATAGCTCATATCCCCCGTTCGCAGCTCGTGCGATATCATCGACGCATGCGATTACCACTCCCCAGGGAGATTGACTCCTCGATAGTCGGGCTCATGGGCACATCCCATTTCTAAGTATGGGCTACCAAGGTAGTAAAAACTCGAAAGGCGAGAAGAATACAAGAATTCATGTGGAAGAAAAGTGAAAACAGGCAAGCACAGGACATTTAGTGATTATCACCTAGGAAGAACTCGAGAAGCAAGAAGAGATGATTGAAGAACTCGAGAAGCGAGAAGGGAAGTATGAAACTCGAGAAGCGAGAAGAAGAAGTTAAGAACTCGAGAAGCGAGAAAAGATGAAGACTAGAAGATAAGAAGGGAACGTGAAGACACGAATTCACCGGAGTTTATTGGTATCAAGATATCACCGCAAGGGTGTTGACTAGGAGTCTTTTCTAGGATTATCGAAGAGGCGTGCGAGCACGCAGGTTCGCAAGAAGCTGTGCGCGATCACCCTCAACTTGGTCCACGGGAAAGCCTGCTTCTTAGAGGAACTGTCTCAGCGGATCCAAGCCTGGATCTTCGACTGGCACTGCACTCGGTTGTTGGGTAAACCCATGAGAGTACTCTTGAGCAGCTCCCGCCGCTGCAGATTGATCGACGGAAGTCGCTACGCCTGCCAGCTCTGGCTCGTCCTCGTAACCGAGTTCAGCCTCAGCTCCCGGCGCTTCCTCATACGGTTCCTCTCCGTTCTCGGATGGAGTAGCATCGTACACGTATCCAGTAAGCTGGTTCGGTGGCATGTCACGCGGGTTCTCCCGAAGAAAGCGAGCCTGCTCAGAGGTGATCAACTGGCGCGTCCAGGGGTCGTACCAAACGAAATCTCCAGCACTTGCTGTTCGTCCAGGAGAAAGGTCGTAGTGTCTTTCACGGGTTCCGGGAGCGGATTGATCAGCTGGCACTCCAGACCAGTCGAAACTGTCGATTACATCCAAAAGATGGAGGAAGTCGGCATCGTTCGCGCTGGATCCCAGAACAGGGAATGATCGAGTTCTCTCGCATACTTTCGCGCTGTGGGCGACATGTACCAAACTCTATAGGTATCATAAGGATCCCACAGGAGGAAGACGGCCATCTTGGCGATAAACTCGGTATAAACCACCGTCCAATATCCCGAGAACGGGTCGTTAACCAACGCGGACCCAATGTAGGAGATCGCCGGTGGGAGCTCCACAAGGCAACCACGAAGACTCTCGATCGCCGCCCAATGCTCCGGAATACCGATGTAGCGCCCGAAGCGCGCGTTCCGCCGGATGCGGTCAATCTCGATCATTTGATACGGCACCAAATAGCCCAAACGTGATCGAGTACGACGTTCCCAACGGGGATAATCCCAATAGGGAATGTCACGCTTTCGAAGGAAGCGGAACTCCGCACGGAGAAGAGGTTGCTTAAAGCAGGGAGCTGCATCACGCACACCGCGCACAGCGCGCCAACCGCTAACATCGACTTCAACGAGTGTCTCGATATACGAGTAACCTTCAGCGTCGGTACGGGCTTTCCAGGTATCTAGTTCCCAGTCCTGCGGGAGGAGAACCGTACTGATGAATTGGTGAAGACGCTGGTAAATCTGCTTGGTGAGCCGCGTACGGGCTTCGGACAAGGCTTCCGTTGAATATCGCGCAATCGCGTTGTCTGGCAAAGCAATATGGCTCGCCCAGTCGTCGCTATAAATCGCGTGTTCCAGAATACCGTCAGGGAAGTACCCACCGTGCACATACTGTTGTATCAACGCGTCATCGCGGATAGCAACTGGATCAAACCAGGGCGCTTGCGCGAAAAGTTCAACGTTGTCGAGAGGATCTCGTCCATAGAAATCCGCAGGGTGCGGGTAGCTCCGCTGAGCACGACGAGAAGGAGCTCGAATCAGACCAGCAGAGGTGACGTAAGCCGCGTTCGGCATCGGAGCCACGGTTGGCTGAGGTAAAGGTACCAACCGGAATCCGGTGTACGGGGTGGGGAACGAATGGTATGGACCGAGTTGAGCAGTGGGCTGCGACGCAGAACCAGCAGTGTTTGACGGAGCCCCGGAAGGCACATTGTAGAGAAACGCCCAGTTAGGGGATACTTGAAGATGCAACTCATAGAATGAGGGTTGAACCCTCCGAGGGTTATGACTATGATCCCCTCTAAGGTGTGCTGAGGTGGCCCAGTTTTCTGGTTAGAGTTCGTCTATGAAGAGAAGATTCGGATGGCCCATGGTTGGATTGGCCCCGTGATACACGTGGCTTAATTTCGGCACTGATTTTCGGATATTTATTAGAACGTTGGACTTTTGGGCCCTGACAGTGGGATCTCCACGTGTATGGCCCTGAGCAGGTGTGCACTACTGTAATTAGTAGAGTTTAGTTAGCGGGCCCTACTTAGGGAGACGAGATCTCACCGTCCGAAGCTCAGAGTAAATGGGAACCAAGGTTGGTCTTCGATACCTTCAGAGGTTCTTCGTCGCCATCGTTTCGGCCTTACAACCCGGAACGGGCTCTGGTTAGCAACGCCTGCGTAGGGACACGACTCCACTTGGAGAGTGCCCACGTTTGGATTCCGTGCAACCACCCCCTTGGGACCGCTCAGACGACCTGCGTGCACGATACCCCGTGGGGGTTCTGCTTACTTGTTGCGTGTTTTTTGTGTTTCCTTTCGAGAACAGGTTTTCGCCCCTGTATTGCGTTTCTTTTGTTGTTTCGCCCCTTTTCTGGTTCTCGGGTCCGGTGCCTGTTAGTGCCCGACCCTCGCCCCGTTTTTCCTCTTCGCCGGATTTTCCCCCATTCTTTGGGATACCCATACCCATTCCCGACCCAACGGTTTCTACCCCTCACCTCCGTCGGTACAGCCGGAATCCCCCGTGGGAGTTACACCCCACACTACGGTTGGAACGGAGGGCTCTGTCTCCGAGTCTGCCTCCCCCAGGGAGCAAGGCTTCGAACACCTTGAGAGCACTTCCCGTCGCCGGGTTTTGCTGCACAAGTGGTCTCCCGACTTAGAATCCGTTCTCGGACTTTTGGGTTGGTCATCCACGTGTTGGAATATCTCTTGGAAGAGGAGGCACCGTCGTGAAGATTTGTTGTAGTGGTCCCCTTTGGAAAGGGTGGAATTGGTTTTTATTTTTGTTTTGTGTTACGTCATCCGTTCTCCGGGAATCTCGTGATCGAATTTCATCGTTACCCAAAATCGTCGGTGTCATGTCTGCAGCATGTCGCTGACTACCCGTGGTTCCAGGACTGGATCGAACCGTCAAGCGGATTCAGTGCCCCCGGCCCCGCCTAGGTCGAGGAGCTCAATTCCCGAAGTCCGGAACGATTCCGGTATCGATCCGGACACTCGGAGAGCACCCTCATTGGTTTCAGGTCCTCGAGAGGTCGTAGCTGTGGGCCCAGCTCCAGTGGTGGAGACCCCCTCAGCAGCACCCCGAAGTCGGGCCGACCCTGAATTACAGCGCCTGGAGACTCGAATCGATATCGCCAACGCGGCTCACTTCGAGCTCCTTCAGGAGGTTACTACCCTCCGCCGCAGGGTGGAGGACGCCCAGGTGCGGGGAGTCGCCGATGATCTTCGTACCCTGAGGAGGGATGTGAAATCCCTTTTGGAAAGCTTTGGTACCCCTGGGGTCTTTATCCAAGAGTACCAGAGCCTCGTGGAGGAACACCGCGTGCAAGCGGAACGCTTCCGAGCTCGGCTGGACACCCTCGAGGCCATTATCCGTATGGACGGAGACACAGAAGCCTCGAAGGATAAACCCGACGTTTCGGAAGACGAAGAACACCGCTCCGCTAAACGGGACCGCCGCAAGTCCAAGAAGAGGGTTCACCTCCAAGAGGATTTATCGGATTCTGATCCCAATCGCTCTTCATCGAGTTCGTCCTCCGAATCTTCGGATAGTGAAGATGGACGCCGGTCATCCCGGGCGACTCGGTCGAAGGCTACTTACACCTCTCAAGGGGCAATCCGTACCCGGAAGAAGGGTAGGAAACACCTTGGATTAAGGGAGCTGAAGCCGACGAATCCTCTCTATCGGAAGCTGCTATCGTACCGCTATTACCGGTTGGATAACCCTTCGGGAGATCGAACACCCCGCGGAACGGGTAAGGTCAAGGACTACATCAAAAGGCTGAGCATCACCCTACAGAAGAGGGAGTTCACAGGAACAGACCCAATTCTGGTGCTCGATTTCCTTGCGATGTTCGTCCAGGAGGCTGACATCCTCGGTATGAGTGAAGCGCAAGCGTATCTTGCATTGCCCTATTTCTTGAAGGGGATGGCTGAAGACCAGTTCAGCTCCGTCCGTGGATCATCCCGAGCCTCGGAAGTGGGAGTCACGTGCTGGCCCAAAGCGGTGCAGTACCTCTTGAGGTCATACGCTACTGGAAATGAGACTCAGGAAGCAATCCTTGCATTAAGGGATACGCGGCAGAAGCCGATAGAAACCGAAACGGTGTATTCAACTCGCTTGAATAAAGCGTTTCACCGATGCGGGAAGGTATTCCCCGCCTACGAGAGATGCACCATGTTTGTGGATGGTTTGGACCCCTCGATAAGGGCATTGGTTGCCCGACATCGGGAAGAGAAGCGCAAGCTGACCTACTTGGGACTGGTTCAGTACGCCCAGGCTGAGAGGGATACTCTCCGTGCCCGGCAGAACCGAAAGAGTCGGCCGACACGTGCACTCCTCGCCGATGGAGGTAACTCGTCTTTGTCACTCGCAGGAGGCCCTGCCCCTGTGAGGGTCAATGATAACATTCACTTCATGGGAAGTAACCCCGAATCTATGGGTACGTCTGAGTTGCCGTCGACATCCGCTCCGACTACGGATGAAGACCCTGCGCTCTATACCCAAGGACGGAGGGTGCCAGCCGCATCGCTGCCTTTTGCGAATACCGCTGCTCGGTTCTCTCGCTCCGGATGGAGGGATACAGCACCACGTCGCGTGGATTCACGTCCACAACCGAACCCGGCAGAGCTGATTTGCTATTTGTGTTACCTCCGTGGTCACAAAGCACCAGACTGCACATTTCCCCTGCGGGAGGGTTCACGAATTATCGCTCAATACGAGGCTCTGACCCCTGAGGAGAAAGCTCGAGTCCCGAGTAGGTCCTATGAGAAACAAAGGATACTCCGAGCTCACCTTGCTGACAGGGATACAGAACTTGTACCCGCGAACGGGGAACAACCGGTCCCCTTCGAGGCAGCTGCACCGAATTCAGTGGGGTCCGCTTCGAAAAACTAAACTTAGAAGTCTCCCCTGCGGGAGGGGCGTCTTCTAAGCCGGAGTTGAAGACGCCCGAGGCGCTCCAGCTTCGCTCCCCAGCTGTGACTATCCTTTCAAGGAGAACGGCTGACATTGACGTTAACTCGGGATACTTTAGTGTCCTCCATCGCCCGTGGATACGGTCCCGTAATCTCCGTATTCCAGATCGAGTTATGGTAATGGCCAAGCGGAATTATAAAGTATTCGCCGACTTCGGCCTGTCCAACCAGTTTATGGTTCGTCAAATATCTGTCCTGAATACAGGAGCCGCTCCTAACTTAATTCATGTTGAATTGTTACCCCCGCTGCTCCGGGTTCAAGTTCGTACCGGTCCACGTTTGGATATCGCCCATGCGAACAACAACCCGCTACGGACACTGGGTACAATTTCCCTCATGGTGACGTTAGGCTCCTATCTCGTTTAGCTAGAGTTTATTGTATGCAAGTCACTTGCAGCACCAGTCATACTGGGTTGTGACTTTTGCGACCGCTTCGTGGAAACCATCCGTTCTCGGAGTGGAACTGTGGAACTCGAAGAAGGGTCTACGATCCCAATCGTTCGTAAACCTTTACAGGAAGCAGCGCGAACACGTGTTCCTCTCCCTGTCGCGCAGGAATCTGTGACGAAGGACCCGGTGTCTACACGGGTAAAGGTTGCAAAGTCAGTGGCTATCCCGCCAGAAACCCAGGTTTGGGTCACAGTTGTTACCAAGCAAATTGGTGTGCATGTGGTACAACCGAACCCGTCTCTGTATACGCGGCGTCAACTCGCCCTTGCGAATGGGGTTGTCTCCGTAGAACCGGATAAACCTTTCAAGGTTTTGGGAGCCAACTTTGGAAAGACAACGCAGCATTTGGTCAAACACCAGATCCTGGGTTCTGTTCTTCCACACCCGCATGCGGTCGTACCTACAAAGATCTCTATCGCAGAGGTCCTTGGTGTGGCGGACCCTAAGGAGGGGGAGGACACTGCCGAAATCGCGGAAGACGGTGAACATACGATTGCAGCTCCACACGCTGAACACTTTAAACCTTAGGAGGTTACGGCCCCTATCACAGGAGCAGACCAGACGGATCTTGTTCAGGAATCGGAGAAATGGGATCCCAACCATGTACCCGCATCTCATCGGGAGAAGCTGAGGCACATGCTTCGTGAATTTACCCCCATGTGGGATGGTTCCCTTGGAACTATTGGGATTACAGAACACCGCATCGACTTGTTACCGAACACTAGGCCTATTGCCCAACACCCTTACAGGGCTGGACCGAAAGCTCGGGAAGAGGAGAAATCTCAGGTGGAGAAGATGCTTAAAGCGGGAGTAATTGAACCTGCCCAGTCCGCTTGGGCCTCACCAGTGGTGTTAGTTCCGAAACCGGATGGATCGTGGCGTTTTTGCATCGATTACAGACGCCTGAACGAGGTAACCATTAAGGATGTGTACCCGATCCCTCGGATGGACGAATACATCGACTCCCTTGGGAGCGCTACTGTTTTCTCTACCCTCGACGCCAATTCGGGCTACTGGCAAGTCCCTATTAGGGAGGAAGATCGAGACAAAAGGGCTTTCGTGTGTCATCAAAGACTTTTCCGATTCCGGAGGATGCCTCTTGGGTTGACAAATGCCCCCGCAACGTTTCAACGGGCGACAGACATTCTGTTGGCTCCCTTCAAGTGGAGGACGTGTCTAGTGTATTAAGACGACATTATCGTCTTCTCCAACAACCTGGATGACCACCTCAAACACGTCAGGGACGTAATGAAGATACTCCGCGACGCGGGAATCACCTTCAAACTCAAGAAGTGCGAGTTTTTCACCGATTCGGTTAAGTATCTGGGTCATATTATCCGTCCCGGACAGCTTTCAATCGATGAAGTACGAGTGAAATCCTTGAAGGAAGCAAAACACCCGAAAACTCAAACGGAGTTGCGATCCTTCTTAGGTCTGTGTAACGTGTATCGCCGATTCGTCCCGAACTTTGCGGATATTGCCACCCCCCTCAACAGGCTCCTGACGAAGGGAAAACCAGTTGAACTGGAACCTTTTGGCGACGCGGAAGCGTCTGCCTTCACGGCACTGGTGAATGCCGTAACATCACCGCCAATCTTGGCTCTACCCAATCCTGGGCTCCCTTACGAAGTGGACACCGATGCTAGTGCAAACCAAGTAGGGTGTGCACTGTTCCAATCCTCTGAGGATGGTGAACGTCACCCTATTGGGTACTGGTCACGTTCCCCGAATGTACATGAAAGGAACTACTCCGTCTCCGAGAAAGAATGTTTAGCCGTTGTGTGGGCCTTAGCTACACTTCGCCCCTATCTGATGGGTACTCGTTTCAAAGTCCATACGGACCACGCATGATTGCGTTGGCTCCTAGAGATCTCCGAACCCTCGGGCCGCCTTATGCGCTGGCGTCTCCGACTGTCGGAATTCGACTTTGAGATCCTGTACAAGAAAGGGAAGCTGAACACTCAGGCTGATGCACTATCCCGCTTGGGAACCACAGCGGAAACGGAACCCTACGAGGACGATGACATCCCATGTTTTATGGTATCGGACCTCGAGGGAGGAGCTCAACCGCTGACGGATGATGTTTGTGACGATATACTCGTCAACGAGAGTCTGGATCCGCTGACCGGCTCTTTTATACCTATCTCTCCAGAGGAGATGATACGCGAGCAACAGCTCGACCCATTCTGTACACGGATTCGGGCTCGCCTCAACGGAGGATTTCAGTTACCTTTCGAAGACGACGATCAGGGTTACCTAATCAGGACAGTTGGACCTCGCCCGAGGATAGTGGTGCCGCACACTCTACAACAGAGGGTATTACACCTCACTCACTATGTGAAGGTTGGCGCCCACCCCGGGGGAAGAAAACTCTACCTCACGTTGAGAAGGGACTTTTACTGGCCGGCAATGGCATTCGATTGTTACGCCGTCAGACGGGTCTGCGCCAATTGCGCCAAGAATGACGTCAAACTTCGGAAGCACTCCAAGAAGTTGACGCTGTTCCCGGCACGGGCTCCACTCGAATTCGTGGCCATAGACATCCTAGGGGAGTTTATCAGGACGCCCCGAGGTCATCGGTATCTGCTTGTCATTTCTGACAGATTCTCTAAGCTAACGAGAACTGTGCCGCTGAGGCGGATCACCGCCGCTACCGTCGCCCAAGCGTTCGTGACCCATTGGGTGTTCGTAAATGGACCGCCGGTGCCGTTGTTATCCGACAACGGAGGGCAATTCGTATCAAAGTTCTTTCAGGATGTATGTCGAATCCTTGATGTAAGGAATTTTTTTGTTACTACGTATCACCCTCAGGGGAATGGCCAGGTGGAAAGGTTTAACCGCACGATACTCAACGCTTTGAGATCGGATGTTGCGGATCACCCCAAAAACTGGGACTTGTACACAGACGCTATCACGTATGCATACAACACCCAGGTACATCTGGTTACATCTTTATCCCCATTCGAACTGGTACTGCCGAGGACACCGCCGCCGGTCGCAATCGAGGCTCCACCGACGCTGTCGACGTACCCGTCACCGGGATTGTACCGAGAAGCCTGGAAGGAGTGGCTTACGAAGATGGTGCCGATAGCCCGGAAAGCAATGGACAAAGCTCAACGCGCCTACAAGAAGGACTTTGACAATCGGGTTCGCAAACCTCTACCTGAGGTGGAGCCCGACGACTTCGTCTTCCTTCGAAAGGAATACTACAATCCTGAAAAGGAACGTAGGCACAAGCTTTCGCCAATTGCGGACGGACCCTATCGTGTGGTTTCTGTAGACCCGGACACGGTGGTATTGGATATCGCTAACCGCCACGAACGGATCTCCAGGGACCGCATCACACGAGCGCCCAACCCAAATGTGGAAGTGGTGTCGGCACCAACGCCCTCCACAGGGGATGATTCAACGGAAGTTAACCCGTCAGGCGGAGATTCGAACACCCGCTTCGTTATACTTCCGCACCCGGAACGTGGTTTAACCGACTTACCGGAAACTTCGGATACTCCCGAACCTGGGCCCGCTCCCTCAAGGGCCCAGTCAACGAACTCTTACAGAGTTACTCCCCCACCGGAGGTGATTAAGCCTCATGGCTCTCCGCCTAAGGAGGGGGAGGAGGACTTAGTTCCTTCGCAGCCCGATTTTTCGGCGTCAGCCAGTGGCCCTAACAGGGAATCTATTTCTCTTAGTGAGACGGCGAGCTCGACCGAGCCGGCAACAGAGATGTCACAACCCCAGCGTATGGGTAGCGACATCACCGCCGACCCAGCCGAGCACGACGTCAGAAAAGATGACGAAACCCCACCTAGGGAGAGTCGTGTGGAGAACTCCGCACCCGGAACGCCTACAGAGCCGACGATCACCCGCCGCCGCGGACGAGACACTGAGGTGTTGCACACTCAAACCCCGCTTTCTCGAGAACGAGCTGTGTCAGCGGACCCGCACGGGGAAGATCTCGACGACGATGTTGACCAAATTTGGCTCTCCGTTATGGAATGGGAATAGGAACTCCTATGGAGACACTGGAACCCTCAGGAATGGGAAAGAAATGAGTGAGACCCGTCGGGGACAGCTCAGGAGAGTGCTAGCGCGTGTCGAAAGCGCCAGCTCACATCCGCATATGCAGATTTTCTCGCACAAGGAACGGTCACCCCACACGGGGCGCCCGCG
Organism: Agarophyton chilense; assembly: GCA_030374765.1. Classification (NCBI taxonomy): domain Eukaryota; phylum Rhodophyta; class Florideophyceae; order Gracilariales; family Gracilariaceae; genus Agarophyton; species Agarophyton chilense. The sequence goes on from JARGXX010000016.1 coordinate 732,170, forward strand.
CATTTGTGTGGCACACGTCGAGTGGCACCGAGCCAATCAAAAGGCTCTGACGACCAACCGTCGCGAAAACCGCCTCTGTCACACGGCGCGTTGCACTGGAGCAACCTTCGCCCCCGTAGCTCGGGTTGACGTTGAAGTCTTACCCCCCTGAGATTGGAGACGCTACCGCGTCGCAGTTTCTCAACCGTCACGGAATCGAAGAACACCGTTGTTATCGGGAAGATTTCAGCTTTAAGAAGAATTCAAAACTGGGCCGTTTTGACTCCGTAGACGGAAGTTACAACGTAGCCCACAGGCCACTCGGCGCCGTTTGGACGAAGTGCTGAGACCCGCTCGCAACACGGAAAAGAACCCACCAGGGTGTGTCTAGACCCTACGTTGACACCCTAAAGGGAACTAGAGCGTTCCAAGATGGAAGAGAAGCCCGAACAGGGAAAAGTGTACCCGCAGGAATTCGTTATCGATCGCCTCGTGCGTCACATCTACACCCCCGAGGGAGAAGTTCGCTACCAATTCCGATGGTACGGATTCTCGCCTGATGAGGATACAGTGGAACCCATTGAGCACCTTCCGAGGTCTAAGGTTTTATCCTATCACCGACGCGCTCAGGTAACCTTGCCTCCAAATCTGGATCGTGCCCAAGTCGGGTAAGCCACCACGGGAACTGGTGTGGATGGGACCTCGAAGTGAGGAAGATGTTGGACCTCTGAAGAGGAATTGAGGAGAGTATCCCGAAGAACACGTATTGAGAGGGAAGGTCTACTGGCCCTCGGCCTAGCGCCGTTAACCGGGGAAGACAGCACCGGTTATCGGGACAGTTTATGATAAAAAAAGGAAAAGAAGACCCACGAAGTGGAGAAGAAGATTAAGAAGAAGATTGGACCCTAGGAAGGGAAGAAGATGAAGACGAAGATGAAGAAGATCCTAAGAAGGAATGAAGAAGATGAAGTAGAAGTTAAGATCCTAGGAAGGAAGAAGAAAAGAAGTTATGCAAATATCAGAAGTTTACTATTGTCGCCAAGCTATGGACTCTACAATTGCCCGAAGGCGGAACTACGGAAAGCCCGAGGAGGGACCCGCCCCACCGTTGGGATTCTGACCCTGATGGTACGCCGAGGCGAAAGCCAACATCTGGCTCACATCCGTCATACCCGGGGGAATCGGAATGCCCGCGTTCACGAGGCCTTGTCGCACACTATCCGCTTGCGGAGTGGCAACCGGCGCCTGCGCAAGGGTGTTCACACCCCACCCGGGGGGAGCAGATGAACCGCCACCGGATGCATTCGCCGCCGCAGCTGAGGTCGTTCCCACTGGTTGGAAGGGTGCAGATGGCTCCACAGGGAGTACTCCACTAGGAGCTGGCGTGTCGTTATCCAACGCTGGATCGTCCAGGTCTACTGGAGGCTCGTACTTGTAGTCGTCGGTATAAATGAGCCCCGTCGGGTGTCCCACCGGCATCGGTCGAGGCGAGTCCATCAGCGCCCGTGCTTGCGCCGCGCTGATGTGAACCCCTTCGAAGGGATTTTAATAGACCCAGTTACCGGAGCCCGGATCGTAACGGCCAGGAGACTTGTCTCGCGCGGATCCTTCCCATGCGGGCTGATTTTCCACTGGAACTCGATCCCATTGGGTGTTGTCGATCACTTCCAAGATTGGATACAGGTCCTGCACGTTGCTGACCGAACCCAACGTTGGGACAAGGTCGATCTGACGCATGATGGTCCGTAGTATCGGAGGAATATACCAGATACGGAAATGGTCATGAGCATCCCAGAGGAGGTGCGCCGCTACGCAGGCTGCCCACTCGGCTGCAACGAGGGCCCAGTATCCCGAGTTCGGGTCGTGCGTCAAACGAGACCCGATATAGTAGATGCACGGGGGCAGTTCAGCAAAGCACCCTCGGGGGACCTCGACCTTACTCCACCAAGCTGAAAGGGGCACGAATCGCCCAACCTTCGCCGTGTTACGGATACGCTCCAGTTCTACGTGAGGATACGGGACAAGGAACCCGAAACGGGAGCGCGAGCGGCGCTCGAAGCGCACGCGTCGATCGAACCCATACTGGGTAAACTGCCGTTGAAGGTACCTGAATTCAGCCCGAAGGATGGGACGTCTCCATTGGAGCATATCTTCTCGGAGAGGAAATCACGGTCCGCGGAACTCGGCTTCGGGAAAGGCTGCCAGGTTATCCCCGTAGGAGACCTCACCGTACGTGCGGTAATAGGCGACATCGAACCCGTACACCGGGGGAACCAGATGGTCAAAGCGTGACCTCTCCAATCGCTGGTAGGCCAGATCCGCCATCGCTGCGTGCGCCTTGTCCAGGGACTCCCCGCGCCCGCGGTATAGATACTGAGGCTCAATGGCTACCCGCGCCCTCCAATCGGGAGAACGTACAACCTCGACAGGTAGGCCACCCGGCAATAAGCCGTCCTCCACGTAGGAGTCGATGAGCTCATCGTCGCGAACCGCTGTCGGATGGAACCACGGAGCGCGGGAATATATCACCGGATCGGTAAGGGGACTCCACCTTCGAAAGGATTCGTATGAGATCCAACCTCTGGAGTTTGCCACCAAGGGCATCGCATGAGCGGAGTTCCACGCCACCGCGTTAACGTCCAAATCTTCCTGAGGATGTCGGTTGCTCGCCGAGGCGGAAGGTTCGGTACCTGACGGAGCCGCATCAAAACCGGAGAATTATCCACCCTGCTGGGGAGCTTCGTTGTCCGCCGGCGCGGAGGCCGATGGCCCCGAGAGTGGGTTGATGACGTATGGGTTCATTACCTTGAGAGGGCTGGTTGAGACCGCTGTTGCGGGAAGTTGCTTATCGCCGAAAGTCGGAGGAGTAGAAGAAAGTTGTACCGATGTGCCGGTTTTGTGGCGATCCTCAGAGGTGGTGAAGGACCCCATTGGGAAAGAAGTATGTATAGTGATCGGAAAGCTAGACACCCGCGGCTCGGAATGTTCTTCCTCGTCTTAAGGAGGGGGAGATGTAGAGCAACGCCCAGTTAGGGGATACTTGAAGATGCAACTCATAGAATGAGGGTTGAACCCTCCGAGGGTTATGACTATGATCCCCTCTAAGGTGTGCTGAGGTGGCCCAGTTTTCTGGTTAGAGTTCGTCTATGAAGAGAAGATTCGGATGGCCCATGGTTGGATTGGCCCCGTGATACACGTGGCTTAATTTCGGCACTGATTTTCGGATATTTATTAGAACGTTGGACTTTTGGGCCCTGACAGTGGGATCTCCACGTGTATGGCCCTGAGCAGGTGTGCACTACTGTAATTAGTAGAGTTTAGTTAGCGGGCCCTACTTAGGGAGACGAGATCTCACCGTCCGAAGCTCAGAGTAAATGGGAACCAAGGTTGGTCTTCGATACCTTTAGAGGTTCTTCGTCGCCATCGTTTCGGCCTTACAACCCGGAACGGGCTCTGGTTAGCAACGCCTGCGTAGGGACACGACTCCACTTGGAGAGTGCCCACGTTTGGGTTCCGTGCAACCACCCCGTTGGCACCGCTCAGACGACCTGCGTGCACGATACCCCGTGGGGGTTCTGCTTACTTGTTGCGTGCTTTTTGTGTTTCCTTTCGAGGACAGGTTTTCGCCCCTGTATTGGGTTTCTTTTGTTGTTTCGCCCCTTTTCTGGTTCTCGGGTCCGGTGCCTGTTAGTGCCCGACCCTCGCCCCGTTTTTCCTCTTTGTCGGATCTTCCCCCATTCTTTGGGATACCCATGCCCATTCCCAATCCAACGGTTTCTACCCCTCACCTCCGTTGGTACTGCCGGAATCCCCCGTGGGAGTTACACCCCACACTACGGGTGGAACGGAGGGCTCTGTCTCTGAGTCTGCCTCCCCCAGGGAGCAAGGCTTCGAACACCTTGAGAGCACTTCCTGTCGCCGGGTTTTGCTCCACACAAATCCTCAGAAAAGGGCTGAAACGGGTTGGACCCGGCGTTCGGATCCATCGCGAGAGATCGAGCTGAAGAGCGGTGAGGAACAGAATGCTGTTGAGAACTGTTAGAGTTGGTCGTGCGGCGAGGAATTCGTGATGACGATGAGTACCCGGAACACCGGTCCGACTGCGTATAAACGCTTCTTGCGTCCCCCATGGTTCGCGCTTAACGAGGGGGGTATGTGGTATTCTACTATGTCAGGGAATCCGATAGGATGATTTTTCGCGAAGTCGCGGTTGGAACTCATAAGTGAGTGATGTCATCAAACTTGTGATATGAAACGGCACACCGCGTAGAATGCCAGGAGGCAGGGTACATTAGTGGAACACGTGGTATCACGAGTGGACTGGCTTGCAACGGCGCATGTAGTGGCGATCCACGTGGCAGGTTTTACTACCCTTTGTAGCTAGACGTCCATTAGGGACCATACCCATACTGTGGTTTGGCTAAGTGGCTGACCACGGGGTATTATTTATATATTTATTTGGGCACTCACCCTGGCACACAGTATATAGTGCACCAGAGGTGAGCGCCGACTCCAAGTAAAGGAGACAACAGGGGCATCATGACTATTCTGTTCCTCGCTTAGGACTCCTTAACCGGAGATCCGGACGAGCTATAATAGATAGTCAGCCCCCAACCACTTCTCGAGCCGTCTCGTACCTACGTTCCCTCAACGTTTTACAGTTGCACGGTTTACCCTCGCTGGCGAGTAGTGGCCTTACACCCCACTTCCAGCTCGCTGGTGTTGTAGCTCTACCACCCCTTTTACTTCGCCGCAAGCGACCCATCGGAAGTCCGAACGCTGTCGCAGGTGTGTGCTCTCTCCGGTAGAGCGGATACTACAGAAGTGATGGACAGAAAATCTGCTCGCAGCCTACACTCTCTGGACGCTTCCCCAATTGTGCATTTCGTAGTTGATCATGTTATTGATCAGGCCGTAGCCGTCTCTGTTCAAAGGTCTTTGAACGAAAACGATAACCGAGATGAGGAGATGGCTCTTTCAGTGGCATCAAGAGTGGGAGAGAAGCCTCGTAGTGGTACCGGACTGAAATTCGTATGCGAGGTAGACGACATGAGTGCTTTCATGTGCTCGACAGCATCAAGGCCTGGTTTCTTGTATGTCATGCACCATTTTCGATTGATAAGAAGAAAAATGAGGCAGAGCGATCGTCTCTTTACTGGCAATCTTTGTTGTGCCAAGAGCAAAGCACGCACTCGGTGTCCTTCGACCATTAACTTCAGCTTGGGATGGAAAAGTCTGAAATGGTACGTTTCTGCAGATCCACGACACAACCACAAACCCCTCAAGGTAGCTGATGAGGTCATTAAGGAGCGTTGCCAAGCTCTTTAGAGCTCATTGAGAGCTGACTATCAGAGTTGGGAGGAGAAGCTTTCTAGAGGTGCGAGCAGGAGAGCAATAGATTGGGAAGCGTTAGAACAAAAACTGTTTACTAAGAAAGAAGATAATGAACTGTTTACTAAGAAAGAAGATGGTTCTATGTCCGAGATTGGGTTGCGAGGTAATGGGAGAAGTTTTCAGGAGAAGCCCGCCAATTGCGCCGAAACTTAAAGTCAAGCCTGTCACGTCCCCAACGCCAAATAGAACGACGAACAACCCTTCTCTTCGCCGCGCTGACCAGTTTCCCACTCCTGAAGAAAAGCTCGAGTATAGTACTTCGTGCCAGCGTGTAGAAGACGTGAAGGGGAAACAGAACAGGTCTCCACAACCTGAGGTAGAAGACGTCATTGAATTGTTGTCTTTAGGAAACGACGTAGGAGACGTGACTGGTAATGAATTACGAGGCGTAAATGGTAATGATGTAGGACATGTGAGTGGTCTAGCAGCCCCACTGTCTGTAACAGGAGCCGCGGGGATACCGAGCCCGGACAGGGAAGCCAAGAACTACTCCAAACATAGCATTGAGTATGTACACACTTCTTCCTACTCTTCTACTTCAAACTATCAGTGTAGTACAAGGGCAACACCCAACAGCATGCTTGGATCCGCTGTAGACGAGGGAATGGAGAGCAGGAATGGTACGGAAGGGATACATGATGACATTGGACTGGATGATAGAACTTCTGAACTGATAGATCGATTTCTGTTTTTAGATGACGAGGAAGAGATTCCTTTAGATATTTTCCACGTAGAAGAATCTCTCAACAACGATGACGACACTGAATGTGATGATGAAGTAGAAGTACATGTCAAGGATGGACAAAAAAAAAGATGGAGAAGGTTCGTTTAGCTGAGAGTAAGACTGGCGAGGTGGAAGACGACAAGGAGCATATTGAAGAATGTTTTGAGTCGGCGGTCATTGCTTACTTTCAAAGTCTTTCTTTCGATGCCCCCGGCCACGATGTAAGGAAAGAAGTGCAGTACATCGCCGATTGTATGGGATACTATCTCTATACGAGGACATCGATCTACATAGGCGACAGGAAGCGAACTGAAGGAAATGGAGTGGCTGGAGACTGTCGTGTGCTACAAAAGGGTCTCCTGATGTGCGAGAATTACAACTCGAAGCAGCCTGGGCGATGCAATTTCTCTCTTACTATCAAAACAGTCGGTTCAGACGAAGACGGAGGCAATAAATCCTACGTTGCGGACTTCACAGGGGCTAGAAACAATCATAAACCTGCAGAAAGCTGTGGGGTGAAGCGTCTGGCCCCGAATATGCACTCTGAAGCGCTTCACATGACCAACACTCTGAGAATGTCCTTCCAAGATACCTTGAGATACTTGGAGGACAAGTATAAGAAAGTAATCAATCATAAAGTGGCTCGAGAGCAACTAGGGTACGCTGGATCGCTAAACAATCCAAAGGATTTGGAATGAATGAGAATTTGTGAAGCACTCGCTGCCCTCAACAAAGAAGACCCTGGTAACAACTTCTTTTTCAACTGCGATAGCTCTGGAAGAATGATGTCGGCGTGTTGGACTTTCAAGGAGTGGCTTAATGACTACGAGGACTACGGAATTGTGCCAGGCATCTCGGTGGATTGTAAGGCTGTAGCAAATCGGTTTGGATATCCGTTGTGTAGCATCAATGGGAGGTCAAATGATGGGTTCATGTTAACTTTCTTCATGGGTTTCATTGCCGGAGAGAGAAAGAAGAGGATTTCGTTCAGGTACTTTCGCGTTTCAAGTCCATTATCCTGTTCTCTCCGGCAATGACAACTATGGACCAGAGCGTCCCATGTATTAACGCGACGGAGAAGGTATTTGATACATCTTTCATATCGCTTGACGAGTGGCATCTAAATCAAAACCAGATGAAGAACGTCACTTCGTGGTGTGGAAAGATTGGAAGGAGCACATGGTTTGATGTTATGTCCCGAGACCTCTTCAACTTGAGAACGTCAAGAAGTATATCCAGTTTTGTGTGTAGAAGAGAAGCGTTCGAACGACAATAATTTTACGGTTTCCGACGCAACCCTCCGCTTTGGTTCAGGTACCTCTACCACTCCAAACCGCACATGTTAGTGGTCTGTTTCAGAGATGCATCAGTACCGAAGAGGTATCTTTTTCAAAGTACAGGCTACACGGAGACATCTAACTCTGGCTACCGGGCATACATTCTGTCGAAGAAGGTGCCTTTCTCCAAGATCCCTTATGAAATGCTTCGACTGACAAGGAAAAAAAGAGTTGAAAGGCGATCCTCACACCTCAGATCCCTTACTCCGCTCAGCTCGCCTCATAGATCAATCCGAGACACACAACTCTCTATTCCCCCCCCCTCCACCAGTTCTGAACTATATGATCAACGAGTACACCAGGTACGCGCTCTTCAAGTTTAAAGAGCTCAGTATAGTTCCGTCGAAGTCCTACGCAGTTCTAAACGCAACATTAGTAGACATCGAAGCTGTGGAATGGCGTGAGGTGGTACAAGATGAGAGCTATGTTGGCCCCGTGGCGAAGTTCGAGTTAATTTGGAGAAAGGAGTATGCCGCAGCGTCCAAACCACTTCCGCAACCAAATCCTCCATCATCTTTACATTCCTTTGCGAATTCATCGCCAGTACTACCCATCACTGTGCTTCTCGCTTGCAGAGTAAGTGGAAGTGGCACAGAAGCGAAGAGAAACCTGGAAGTGCGCTGCAGCTGTAGAAACAGCATCACGATGGGTTTCCCATGCCGTCATGTAGTTCGATGCGCGATGGTGTATGGGGAGGAAGATCTAGGTCAGCCGCGGTTTAAGGTAGTACTCTCGGAGTACATTGCAATCGACAAATTGTTTGATACGTACTGGAAGAGAAACTCCGAGGAGTGGAACATTTCGAGAGTGTCCAACATTCGTCAAACTGCCGGTGTGATTGATGCAGATGCGTTAAAGTCGAATCTCTTGCCCATTGATGGGGAGGAAGACAACAATGAAGAGATTACTGATCTGGTAACCGGAAATTCGGATGTAGAGCTTCAGAACCACGGCCGTTATTCAGATGGAAAGGCCATGTACGACCAGATACATCGCTTGGCTTCGGGCATGGGTAATGTTGCAATTCAGAGAGTACATAGGCTGCTCGAAACAGTGAAGAAAATGCTTTCCGATGGTTCTATTCCTTCACTGTCTCTAATAACCAATTATGAACCTGAGAGTCGAACCATTTTGGCGGGAACCAACCACTTCGATTCCTCATCGGTTGATCAAATCGACTTCTCCAAAATCCTACCACCAATCCCTTCATCTGTTAGGACTTCAAAACAAAAGAAGAGCTTCACTGAGAGATTTACTACCAAAAGCAACGACATGGTGCTCCACAGTCCTACCCTACTGCCGTTTATGGCTCTCAATCTCAAACCATGAGTCTACCGTTCCATTCTGAGATACATAACGCGCAAGCCAGAGCAATAGGAATCATAGAAAGTGTACATCGTAAGTAAAATAGATATAAAAGCAACCCTTCAATAATATGAGTATTAACACTTACAAAATGCCAAACATTTGCTTTCTCTGCGACGTGATACGGCGGTAGAGCGAACTTCACTGCACGCACAAGACGTGCGTTAAAATGATGGTGAACGGAGAACTGAACCTGGGAGGGACGGATGACTGCTCCACCATCTAGTTGCGCGACTCCTTCTCAGGTTCAGCGACCCTTTCTCAGGTTCAAATGTCGCGCCATTTTTCTTAGCTACATGGCGAGGACTTGGTGCGGGGTGATTCGGGAAGAAGGAGTTCGAGTTGCGGCCGGCTTGCGCATTGGACGAGGAGAGAGCGAGGACGATGCGGGACGATGTGGACGGTATGTGATTGGCCTGATATGCATTTGCGCAAAGAGCGCCATGCGAGCTCAGAGAGCGCACTCCGAGTTGGGGGCCACGGTGCATCGTACGGTATCTGAAATGCGGCCAGAATTTTTATTGGTCTAAATCTAGTCTATTTCATATATACTAGACGTCGTGTATTTTGGCCTTTTGCCAAAGATCACGAACGATCGTCCACAACCTGTACACAACATCAGCTTCACTCTATTTTTTCAAGATTTATCAAATATTTCATCATCTATGGATCCTGGACGCGAAGTGGGAAACAGAGTGAGCACCCGTACACGTCTCCTCACATCAGAGCGACTGTACTTCTTTGGAACGAAATAGAAGGCAAAACTTGTAAGCGAAAGTGTTACAAAAGTAGACGCAGTCGTCGACAATTATCGAAAACACGCTTTCGTCACCATAAACTTCGAGTTAGTGTTCCCCCGTTGTGTTCATGTCCCGTTATGTGTGCATATCCCGAATATACGCATACAGTTCTCAGCTCCGGGGAGGAAGACGACGATTCCGAGCTTTAATCGCCGCCATCATCATGATGCATACGTGCATACCGCTTTTGAAAGTAATTATGTATTTTCATTACATTTTTTGCTAGTTGACCCCGATATCAATGTAAAGTTTTCAAATTTGATATTTCAAATCGTCACTGCAAGAATCTAACTTATACAAAGTTGCTAAGTTTTTCTTCGAGTTTCGCCATTCCGAGCCCCCTTTCCACTGGCATGGTCCCAAAATGGGTCATGCTCTGACCATTCGACAACGACAACAAATCGTAGCCGAACAAAAAATAATTGTCGATCTAGGTCAGAGATTATCACAGAAATCCCTTTCTGCCTGGACAAAACAACAATTTCACCTTATATAAACTCCAAAACAAGAAACCATTTCACGCATTTTGTCCCCCGCCGCTTCACTGAAATCATTCTCAAACACGGTGTGCACTTCTTTTAAAAAGCATCGTGCCCCTGCCGCTCCACGACTTGAAGCAGCGTTGTATACTTGGCTTTGTGATACAAACGCTCATAAAGTACAACTCTATGGACCAATTGTTTGGCATTACGCCGAGAGACCAGAAACTGAGACAAAATTACATCTCCCGTCACGTGAACGTCTGCTTTAAAATTCTCCAATGGTTGGATGAACTGCTTTCAGAAACGCTACAACGTTCGGCTTCGCCGTATATACGGGGAAGCTTTAAGTGCAGATAACGGCTTGGCTGCTTCCCTTCCGAGTACACGAGAAATAATCTCCACGTACAGCCCATCCGATGTCTGGAGAGCGGATGACTTTGGACTCTTTTACAGACAGCCGCCCGGATGGTCGCTTTCAAGCAAGCCGACGGCAGGCTTCAAGAAGGATAAAACGAGTATCACATTTTTGGCCTGTTGTAATGGGGGCGGCACGGAAAAGTACCCTATTATGGTTGTCGGTCGTGCGTTGACGCCCCGCGCATTCGGAAAGAAGTCAGGTCGCGATCATGAATTTGACTACCATGCCAATAGAAAGGCTTGGATGACGCAAGTTCTGTTCTTCGCTTGGCTGACGCGACTGGATGTGTATATTATAAGGACTCTAGGGCGCAAAATTCTGTTGTTTCTCGATAACTGCTCAGCGCAAAAGGGTGCAGAAGTGCTTTCTGAACTGCAAAATGTGAACATTAAGTTCCTTTCTCGGAACACAACCACCGCGTACAGCCGCTTTATGCCGGGATTATCTCTTCATTGAAACCAAAATTCCGCCGTCGATTACTGTTCAGAGTGTTTGACAATATCGATACAGGACGGAAATCAATTTACAACGTCGACATATTAACAGCAATGCGTTCAGTTTGAGAGGAGTGGGATGTTCTACAGGCTTCTACGATAAAGAACTGCTTCGATTACTGCTTTAAATAGGATGATGCTCGAAGCAGTACTGTTCAGAACGGAATCCAAGATGAACTTCGTTCTTAACATATCAGAGATGTTACGGAACATGGTTTTCAGCACAGTAGGATTGTTATAGAAAATTTATTGAACCCAGAGGAAGAGGACAATATTACGGAGGAGTTTTCAATTGAGAATCAAGGTATGTTACTTGTTGGTGTGGAAGCTGCGGACGTAGTTGAAACTGAATGTGAGGAGGCAGACGGTGGGTACAATATTGACGAGGAGTTGAATGGTCTCGCAATGGCAAGGGCAGTCTTCGATCGCCTTGATAGAATAAACAATAACTTCGAAAATGTCTTTTTAGTTTTTCGGAGGGAGCTGAGACTCGAAAAAAAGTCCCGTCTGAAGCAGATGACCATTGCTGACCATATTCATACATAATACAAATATCTCTTGGGAACGTAATAACTTTGCTATGCGCATAAAGTCGGCGTCTCTCTAGAGCTATGCTCATAGCAGGGGAACACCGTACCTGGTTGCAAGAAGACATGTACTCTCAAATTTTGTAATTTGTAGCCAGGGGATCATATCACGGTTCAAGAAACTGATCAAAAAGCCGTTAATTCTAACAAATAGATAAATGGTGCTGCTATTACTACCAAAGCTTCAAAAAATGAAGAGCAGCATACTGTCACGAATAGCAATGACTGTTGAAAACTAAATCTTTCGCACCCTTCAATTGTGACAAACAGTGACACGCAAGATAGATTTGTAAAAGATCATTCGAGCAAATGGTGTGATATAAACTATAACGGTAGCGGTGGTTTAAGACCTTTCGGTTCTAGAGAGCCCCCAACGGTCTCGACCTAGAAGGCGGAGATTGAAGATACCTGTAAGGGGGGGATGCACCAGCCATTGGAGGGTGCCCCAGGACCGACGGGCTCACTGTTAACACGTTAGTAGACAGTGATGCACAGCGCAAGCGGGTCCGATAAACCGTTAGAAAACCAGACTTGTCTTTACGGTTCACTGTAGACACGCAAAGGGGTAAAAGTAGTCTAGTTAGTGCTTAACTTTTCAATAGTGATCGGTATGGCCATGTTTGGTGAAGATATACATTAAACCGACCACCAGACTTACAGTAGCGTTTCGTCACGTGGCCACGGGGAGGTACACTTGAGGTGCGCTTTCTTATTTACTGAATCCTATCTATCTAATACTAAACTAGCTAAAAGCTATACTTATTGCTTACTAGATTACTGTAGTACACGGCGCATGCCATAAACAATCCAAGTTCAACTCCAGGCCATCATTATCTCCTTGGCGTGGCTCCCTTTACCACAGAACCCCCTCCTAGCGACAGCTACGCCCCGTGGCTGTACCTAAATGCGTTCGCCAGTGCAGTAAACTACAGTGCAGCAGTCGCCAGTGTGAGATGCATATACCGTTTGGTAATGCTGCGCGGAAAGCCAAACGATTTCGATCACTGTCGTGGTGCGTGAGGTTCATCTTCCATGGTCGTCCGTTTCGGCTTTTCAATCACGCTTGCCAAGACCGTTGCCGATGTGGGCCGGGAGTTCATGTACCGATCGGTTTTTGTCGCCGTCTCCATTGCAGGTTTCCTGGGCATTCCGTGCCATAAGTCTGTAATGCCTCGTTGGTGTCTTCTCAGTTTCTCCTTTCTTCGTCGCGCGTTACCCTCTTGGTTTCAGCGCTTCTGTTCATCTCCTGTCTCTCCTGTTCCCGTATCGTATTGGTTGGCGTGCATTGGTCGCGATGCGTGCGGATTCCTCGAAATCTTGTGGTGCCAGTCGAGTGTCCGCCCAAGTGTCAAATAAGCACGGTGATGGCTCTCACCGTGTGTCCAATCCGATTACAGGTGTGATTAACGTGTCATTGGGGCCCCTTCGATTTTTTCCCGCTCAATCAGCGGAGAACTCGAGCACCTCCGAAGTCACTCTGGACGACCGTCATGGTTTGCATCGGTCGTGAGATCCGGCCGTCAGAGGGTACATAGAACCTGGTTCCAAGGCAATAACGCGCCAGTCTGCTTCTCCATCCTTGTTGGGTACCATGTCTGGTAAGGCTCCCCAAGGTTTGAATCGCAGCCGAGATAACTCGAAGCCTCTGACTGGCTCCCACTCTCGGTGTCGTGGTCGTGGCCAGGGCGTTACTGCTTCGGTTTTCTATTCAATTTTACACTTAGAACCTTCCTTGTACTACCAACGTCACGCCTACTACCGAGTATCCAAATAGTGGCCAAAATATTCGTAAGTTCGTCACGAAATTGTGTTTGAAGGATAGTGAAAAGCCTTGCCACACGATTGGATCAATACGTAAGTGTCATCATCATCTTGATATATGATGCACTGTTTTTTGCGTAGGCAAGTGATTCCGCCGCCTGCGAAGAAACCTCATTTTGCGCGCTTTGTTTGTGTGACAATGAACAGGCGCGCCCCCACGCAAGAGACCCGTTTCTTGGCAGATCTGCTTTGGCGCCTTGCGTCTTCCGTTGCGTGCTGTATTGCACATGAGTGCTTAGGACTGAGCGTGCCCAATCTCGTGCGCACTAAGCCACTGCTGTTGAGCTTGTTACTCGTTCGCACACGAAGCGTGGTAACCATCCGTACCCCTTGGTGTCTACAGACGCAGAGTATTGGCCTTACCTGAGGTCAGCTTGGTGTCATATGAAGCCAGTTCTATTTCCCAAAGAATTAGTAAAAATTGATGGTTTCCAAACTGCACTGGCGTATTTTATTTTCTAAGTAAAAAAACAATTTTCGAATCATGTTTCCCCTGCTTCAATCTACATTCTTTAAACATTTCACTTCAGTAACACCAGCTCAGTTGTTTCACAACCACTCGGAGACTAATAAAACAAGGGTTCAAACATCACCGAATTCAGTGAAACTCGAAAACTTTTACGAGAGCTCGACCAATTCTAAAAATCATTATGGTCTAAGAATTTATTTGCGTCCTCTTGAACAGCAGACATAATAATGTGACATCTGCTATAGGGAAGTTTTCGAAAGAGACCAAAATACATCTAGCAAGTTGAGTAACGCCGATTTAATTAGTAAAGGCGTAAGGTAATTTAAACTTTCGCTTTATACTTTTAAAATATATCTCTAACACAGCCTCAAAACGCATCTTAACACATGACCATCAATTTGGTTGACTAAATACTGTTTGAAGTATGATAAATGTCACGCAGATGATCTAAAAAATCAATCACGACGGGTTCCCCTGAACTTCTCTACCATATTCAGATCATCTTAGCCTGGCCTATTATGCCTATTAATTCTTGAACAACAAGAATAATATGCCTAGAATATCTCCGGAATAGCAATAGAAAAAGAGGATATTTCTTTGTTATTCCACCAGTCCTCTTCATTCTTTCACGAGAAATGGGATTTCTTGGTTGCGTACTGCTGAATGTCCTTATGAAATATCTCCTCTAACCGTCCACCCAGAGCACAGAAATCTTTTTTTGATGCAATTCAGGCAGCTTTGCGACCATTGACACGTGCTGGCTTCATGCCGTCATCGTAATTTCAGAAAGATGTGTCACAGGAAACCTTCTCATGGCTCGTTTTACAACCCCAATAAATCGCATTCCTCTTTTCAAAAATTTCTTCAGCAGTTTAAAGAAATGCAAAATATGAATCGGCTCAAACGATTCGATCAGTTGTGAACCAGTTCTCAACAAGTCTAATTAAAACAGCTGTTCCACGCGCATGTCCCGATTCAAAAGGCTGTACATTTAGTTGCGTAGCTCCCGTTGTGATTTATATTTTGAGAATCATTCCAATCCTATCACAACACACTGTTTCTAATCCACAACCATTTTCATGTTTCTCATTAAGAGCAGTGTAGTGTGGAAGTCCGATTTCAATCCAGTTTCCCCCGAGTCGGTACCAACGTGACATATTTTCGTCCACGCACTAAGTGTGTGACGGAATTATGAAAGCTTTTCGATGGTCATTCATGGCTTTCACAAACTCAGAAAGGCATGACCAGCTGCATTCTCCTTATTTTTAATCTTTCTCAGACCTAATGAAAAAGCTAAATTGCCGTATATGTTCAAACCGATTGCGTGATATGATCTTTCTGAGCTGCTAAGATTCAACATATTTAGAACACGTGTCTTTAGATCAAAATGATGTTGTATTTGAAACTTCAAAGAGTGTCAGTAACATCATCAGACCAAAAAACTTCAAAATTTCATCTTTGATCGTCTGCTTTAAGCCTTTGTCTTCCAGCCGAGAGTTGATAGATCGGACGACTTTTTCGAAATGAGCTACAAAAAACATCTGCATGAAAAAATCCAATGCAGAGAGTTCTGAAGATGCATGAATGGTGGAGATAAAATCTCCAACAGGTCCCGTGACTTTCCATTGATGCATTTGCACTCAGCCATTCAGAGTCAAGGATACATTTTCCGTTGTCCATTTTATGGAATGAAATTCCACAAAGCTGTCTTGTGTGTCACTGTTTGTCACAGTGGGAGAGCTCAACGGATTCACTGTGTGACTTTCATCGCCATCCGTGACAGAAGGCTGCTCTTCTTTGTTCGAACTTCGTTTGTACTAACAGCACCATTCATCTACACGTTCGTGAAGATGGCTTCTTGAGCAGTTTCCTGAACCCTGAAATGATTCCCAGCTTTTAAATTGCAAATTTTGATAGTGCACGCTTTCCCGCGACCAGGTAGCTCGAAGTTTATGGTGACAAAACTGTGCCTCCGATTATTTATGACGACAACGTCCACTTTTGTAACCTTTCCCCTGACGACTTTCGTCTTTCTTTTCCTGCCAAAGAGGGCTTTGCAGTTGATCTTCGATGTAATGAGACGTGCACGGGTGTTCACTCTGTTTATCAATACACGTCGGGAATCCATAGATGATGGCATATTTGATAAATTATGAAAGTATGGAGTAAAGATGTTGTTGTTTACAGGGTGTTAACGATCGTTCGTGATATTTGGGGTCGAAGACAGAAAAGAAGAGAGTATCGACAAGGTCTGGCCACAGAAACTTAAGGAAATCGACAAAGTTTACAAAAATTATCCATGTGATAATTCTGGCCTCATATGAGGCCATTGGTCGTAAAGACACTTGAATGCCGTCCGCGCCCGCCTTCGCCAAAGCCATGTCTTTCCGCGCACGGTAAAGGCCACCAGGCTTCTTCCATTTTCACCTCCGGCTCGCACTCTCTCTGGCGCGCCTCTGCGCTATCTGAGCCATGAATCGAGCCCCTGACAGTGAGAGCCACGCCCGTCGAGCGGCGGCCGGTTTGAGTCAAGCGCCAGGCGGGTCATTTTTATAGAACATGCTACCCGTACGGCCGTTGTGGACACTGATTCGAAACGGTGGTGCGCAGAAGCTCCTGATTAACCCCGGGCGTCTTATCATACATCAAACCCCAGAGTCTGCCGTAGCTACTATCTTCAATCATTTAAATGAACTGTACCCGGTACACACGATAGACATGATCCATCATCTTGCGCTCGTCTAGATTCCGCTTCTCGATTTGCGTCGAAGTGCGCGCTGGTCAACTCGCGCGTTTCGCGAATCCGTGATCTGTGGCGGTCGTCGCGTATGGGAAGTACTCTCTACACATGGGCATACCATGTGCTACACCAGCAACACGTTCAGTATTCATAGCCTCTTCAAAATGGTGTTATAATTCTTATTTTTTTTGGATTCAATTCTTTTGATCCGCTGTGGTGCATTCCCAGATGAATCCTACGAAAATGGAACTTCCTTTGAATTTTTTTCGACACAGGCTGGCAGAGTGATAATTCGGACAAGTTTAGTTCTCGGTAAGAAGTGTTTGGAAAAGACAGGTCTTGGCCAAGTGGTTGCAAACAGAATCTAAATAGTGTCAGACACTGTTTTGTAATTTTCCACCACGTTACTATCGAGCGAAAGAACACATAAGTGAAGGATGCCTTCTTTATAAAGCAAGGTGTTTGTATAACTTTTAAGAAGTCTATTCAGAGTAGCATCTTCATTTTGGAAATATTCAACCTCCTTGCAAGACAGTACTATTTTGCTTTCTCTTATTTTAGTTTTTCCAATATAGGACGCAATAGCTTGGACACAACTTGGACCTTTCCGGTCAAACTGGTTTTAATGTTCTATATTTAAATAATGTGACACATGGGACGGGCAATCAGTAAAACTGCAGATTATTGCGTCGACAAGATTTTTGGGACTGCTACCGAAGCGTGCTACATATATACATTACGATGCGTGAACCGTTCCAAAACTAAGCACACAGTGGCGAGCTGAACTCAATGAGTGTTGTATTCCTAAGCGCCGCCGTCTCCCTTCGACTTCTTCGCCGACGTCACTTTCGTCCTTTTCAAGGGGCACCACGCCGTCCATATCCCGACTTCTCCACGCTCGACTGCGCCGCCCGTCTCCGCTTCCCTCACTCGCGACACCACCTTGCCTTCAAAAACTTTCAAACAGCTTGTGACACGTGAAAGTTGCGTGCGACTTCAACGTGTGTCTTCGAACGCTAGTCGAGCTAGTGACAGAAGGCATCGCACAATGCGCCTCAAATGCAGGTTTGTACTACACGTGGCTTACGGACCAGAGTACAATTCCTATGTAAGGGGCAGTAGGGGTGGCTTCTCCAAGACAAAAGAGACTGGCGCGTGTAATAAAAACGCGTCTTTGCGCCGATAGCACCCTTTAGTGCGCTACAGCAGCCATCGCTCTACTCTGCTGCGCTTCTAGTGAAATTGTTTTGGAGTGCGTCCTTTGGGCACACCCTATGTCAGAGCCGGGGTAGGCAGAGCTTCAAGTCCAGCGCTGCCCAACCGCCGCCCCACACATGTAGAGGAAGCTCACGTCCTGCACCGGTGCATAAGTTTAATAGAACACCAATGCATATGGCCGGCAATGGTATCATTCCACGAATCATCCTGGAATTTTCTTAGGCAATCCTTGAATGAACTTTTTTGTGCGAGCTTGAAAAAACAAGGTGATGTACAGGAGAAGGACAATAAAGATTATTCTTCCAATTGAAATGCTTGGGAAGGAGCGGGCAAAGCTGAACGTCATAGACGTGCAATCTCTTAGGAATTACTATGCCCAATCCGAATTCACCACGTAGCCTTATTTTGGCTTTCATAGAACTAATTTTATAGAACGAAAGAAAGCAGAGAATTTCTGCGCCCCCACAAAGCCACGGACACGCTCATTTACGGGCTTGAAGCCGTCGAAATCAAGTTTTGAGCGCAAAGGCTGCTCTGAAAATTGGATATGATCCCTTGACGATAATGTAGCCGACTTTAACGAATTTGCACATAATTGCACGTCGTCCGAGATCTCTCGAAATGGAAACTCACGGGTCGTTTGAAGTCGTTCTCTCTCAAGAATTCAGATAAAACGATTTCTGACCTCTAGTCTAAGCAACAGTAAGAATGATTGTGGTGCTGTAATGTGTAACTATTGGACAGGTTTTCGGGAACCCACCCTTTTTTCAATCCCAAAGCAATATTAGCACTTTTCGTGTCCGGTTTTTCGAAAAAGATATACTACAGAATGATGAGGGTGCCATGCTCCAAATTTCAAGGCCTTTCGGAGGACTGAAATGTTAAACATCACATTCCAGTAGACGGAGACGGCTTTGAGGACAGTGCTATTCTGTAAGTGTCCGTTTGTGGCTCATCTCGTAAGTGCCAGGATCCTTTCAGAGATTTCTAAAAAGGATTTCTAAGTCAAGTTAAAATTGGTGTTACTTCCTGCTCTACAACTTTTTCATGACTTAATGCTGGAAAAACTCATTTCCTAATTCTCTCTCGTGAAATTTTCGACAATGAGCTTCTAATAAAATTACAGAACATCTCGTCCGAGATGAGGAAAGAAACAGCAGACAGTAGCATGCCCCATCTTCGAAGACACTTTGATTGTGACCCTGAAGTCCTGATGGAAAAAGCAGTTTAGACATTTTGCATCTACCTGCCAATTTTGAAGCTGTTCGAAAACAAACTACGGCCTTTGAAGACCACTTATATCTCTGTTGGAAGAACAGGATACCGCTGGGGAAAATGACCAAATTTTTTGACAGTGGTTGGACTCCCTCAATAATACTGTATGCTAAGTACCTCCGGTTCCACGAATGCATGCAGGACTGTATTCATTACTGGATCCACTCTTGCACTGGAGACGTTTCGTATGATGAAATGCGTTCTGTAGAATACATTATTAAGCTTAAGAACCCTTGGGGTGAAATGGAAAAGCATTTGCGACACAGATTGAGTAGCACTGAAATATTACATTACTCTAATCCACAGAAAATGAAAGTAGCTCGAAGAACACTACGAATATCATATTTTTGGAGCAGCATTGTATTGCTACTGAACTTCCAAGTAGTTCCTACCCTCTTGACCAACGAACGTTTCAGCTCAGTAGCGTATTTCTGTCAGTGGAGAAGACTTTAGCATGTGAGTCTCTAACGCACGCTTGAAACATTAATTTCGGCCAGAAGGCTCGCTACTCAGCAAAGTGATCAGATGAACTCCACTTTGACATACGATTCTCCCAAAACCTTCAATCCGCACAAATCAGGCATCGGAAAATAGCATATCTTGCAACATTGAGCAGCATCTCTTTTTATCTCATAGACCACAAGTTTAAATTTACAATCACCTACGTCTTCTTCACAAACATTTACAACCGTGTAATTTTTATCTTTACCCCTTAGAGAAAACGTAGAGTGCGAAAAATATTCCGTACCACTGTTCTGTTGAGGTTTTGTCGACTGTGCCCCGAAGCCCTTTGGGGTGTTGGAAACGGTGGAAAACCAAAAGTGGATTTAAGCATGGGTACTTTTGGGCACATCCCCCCGCGGAAAACCGCATATGCGCATCATCTCAATCTCAACGTAAAACGGCCATCTGATTGGCTACTGCAAATGCCCTCATGCAACGTGGTATGGACAAGTGGTCTGGATCTAACAGGGCGTGCTAGGGTTTCGGCCCAAGTGGAGTGATCTGATTTAACGAGAGCGTTGAATGAGCACGGGCTATGCAGTTGGAGAGAATGTGCGAATGCGGGCTGGATATGGGGATTTGGTCTTAACAGCCGAATCTGAGCTGCGCAGGGCGGTTGGCACTGTCGCACCACTTTGCAATTTTTTTTGAGTTTTTATTTGATCTGCTTTATGTTTGAATTTGTTTTGTCGCGCAACCTCTCGTCGAACAGTGGCAAGCTATGAGACGTGGGTTGCCCGTCGACGGTCAGCACCGGCGGCGGAAGCGCGTGCAAGGTAGATGTAGTTGTCAATGATGGTGGCCGACCACCAAAGTAAATTGTCAAGGCTGAATACCTTCATTTGTTTTTCTTCTTTTACTTTCGTTTCCTTCTCGTCTTTTTCTTTCGTTTTCTTTTCCTTTTCATAACATGCGCTTACTTTTTGATGTTCAAACGATCGTGTTTCTTAACAGCCCGGACTTTCTTGTTAGAGAACCGTTCAGTACAACGCTTCTTCAGCACTGACGTAGGCGGTTCATTTTTGGTCAATTCATTGTCTTCATCAATCGTCTACTTTTTAGCTTTCGGTATTTATGGGTGCGAGGCTCTCATGGGAAACTTTTCTCATTGAAATCTACTCACTATTTGATTCCAAATTTCTTTTCTGTTCACAAACCTACTGATCTTAGGATCTCTTTTCCTGCTTAAAATGTTGTGCAAGCGATGTGTCGTCTCGGGATCTCTATCATTGTCGCGTTCTAAATTCACTTTCTTCTTCTTGCGCTTAGATTTGAATGGTCGGACTACCTCTTCTGCATTATCTGATTCACTTTATACATGATGTAAAGCCCAGTATCTTTCCTGCCATTATTACAGATGTCCTTTGTTTTGGCATGTTCTCTAGAAGCATCAGCACTTCAATTGATAGAGACGTTCTTCTTCCGGCGATCCATCAGAAACCTCTTAGTACTGCTCTTGTTCTCAGCGTTAGACGTCTTTCAACTTTTATGGTGCGTCACTTTGTTTCGAAGTTTTCGAATGATGCATTTCAGCGACCCCCTATCGCGTTCGGTATAAGAAAATAGCGTGTGCTTCTCGTTGACATGAATAAGGAGCTTCCCAATTCCCTGGTGGAAGATGGTTTGGTTGGTGCTGTCTTTTGTGCTTCGATCATTTCTTTTGCTCACGCGATTGGAAAAAAACCCTGCAAGTCCGAAGCTTCCCTCCAACAGTACCAATAACGGTTACGGAATAAGTCGCCCGGATGGATGCAAATTTGAGATATTTTAAATGGTCACATTCATCCAAGCTCTAGTGTGAGCTGTAACGCAATGAATGTTCGGTCAGAGTCCGGGTTTCGACCGGTGGTAGCGTAGTGGAGCGGGTCCTAAGGTTCGAATCCTTGACGGCAGCACTCCCAGAGTACTTGGTGCAATGGGCTGGCATTAACTGCGTAGTCCTACAGGTTGGAGCGACGGAAACGATGGCTTGAAGACCAAAGGGTGGAACTAATATACCAAAGGGGGTAATTTAGTATCCTAACGGTACCTACCGTACTCTACGGGAGAAGCGTCACTCGAGCCAACTAAATAATACTGGCGAGGCGCTGAGATCTCCCTGGCACTGTAGTGTTAATCTATTACACTTATTAAGTTACATTAATAATCTACATGAGTCCACCTGAGGTCGACCCGCACACGTGTCCCCTGCAAGATCCTTCGGGGCCCTGCAGCTTACAGGGCTCAAACGTTATCATCGCTCCTTCACATATCTCTCCCGTTGGGATTGGGCAGTCACGGCGAAGTCCAAATTGCCTCACCCCTTCCTGGGGTTCTGGCTCTAACTGGACCTATGGGTGAACCTCCAATCTTGCCTTTGGGGTCGGAACGTCGTGATCCTGAGTGTCTTAATGGCCTGGAAACGAGCGGTGCCGTGTCCGACATGTCCACGTCTTATGTCCATGCCGGGGGTTAGTTGTTCTCGATACCAGAGGGCGCGACGGGGCGTCGCATCGCCACAATCCTCGGGAGTACCAGTGCGTAAGAGCTGACCCTTGGCGCCAGGTTGGCAATTAGTTCACCTAAGATACTGTACGCGCACCTGGAGGAGGGGGTTTCTTGCCGCTTTTCCTATCCTTCGGTATTTCTTTGGCGACTCTACGCGCGATGTCCGCCGTTAACCATGGTGCGTGCTTCGTCCATTCAAGGTCACATCAGTCATCCTGCCCGATTCGGTTTCATCTTTCCTTCTTCCCGTCGCGGTATTCCTCCATTGGTCGCACTCGATGCCACGATCGCCTTATAAGCCCGTCGGATATGCCATTCTCCCTCCGGTCTATGTCGCTTCCGTCGGTTTTCCTATCCATTTCCCGGCGGACCAACCTGTAAGCAGCGGCACCATGGCTTCGAACAACCAATCGGGGAGCTCCTCGGGATACCAAGTGGCTTACAAGCGCCCCGGGGACCGCTATGAACAAACCATCGGACGAAATACGCGGGCAGTGCATCATTCCTTTCTGCGGTTTCGTTGGTATTACTGCCTCGATGGACACTGCGACAGTCTTCAGGGAAGCTTTCTATTGGGCGCATCGCTCGGTACGCTACGCCGTGGTGGTCCAACAAGGTCAAGATCTGAAAACCGCTATGGTCAATATCCTGCAGCAGAATGACCGAGTGATGTACCAGAGGGTTACTGCGGACCTGGATGCCCGGTATGGTCTACATTTGAGCGACCGGGAGGCTTTCAATGGTGACAATAGTTCCTCAGGTGAATCTCCGTTGAAGAAGCGTGCCCGGCTCGCTGGGTCGGGTTCTGGTGGTCCAGTTGGCTGCTCTGGTGACCCTAGTCCCTGTTTCGCTCCTGCAGGTTCCAATGAGGACGATGGGGTTACTCCTGCGCCGTCCCAGTGAGTCCTGTGGGTGTTCCGAGCGCTTCCGCGAACCTTGAGGTCATGGTGAGGGCTGTTCTTCCTCTGTTAGTTGTCAAATAAATTAATGGTTGTGCTTTCCAAAGGTCGTTCTTGTATCTCAAACGTGCGTGCCTTGGGACGGCGTCCAATCATGAGAGCGTCTCGGGTTTTACTGAGATTTTTTCGAAGGACAGACCTTGTTACCTGATGCGGGAGCTACGACGAACCGTCGTGCTCCGGCGAACCGTCGTGTCTGGAGACGTTTTGGGAGGCATTTGGGGATTATTTGGACCAGTGGTTGGATTATTCCGACAAATGGTTGGATTATTCGGACCAATGGTTTCCCCCTCCTGAAGGTCGGGCTCCGAGTGGCTGATTCTGTGCCAATAGCGGGCGATAAAATTAGCCGGAATAGTTTGAGGCTCTTGCAAAGTATCTTTCTCAGGTGTGTAGCTGAACCAACGAACGAGATAGCGCATAGTTCCATCTTCTCCCAGACCGGCAGAGATGATGCCCTCAATCCCATATTCCGGTTGATGTTCATCCTCCGGAAGTAGAGTGTGGTCCGTAGGAGCGAATTCATCGGAATCGGTTGGGAGCGATGGGTCATAGTAGTGGGCATTGACCATCGTGTCTTCTAACTTGGATAGGTCCACATGAGTGTAGTATCAAACCTTCGAATGTGTTGATGATTGGTTATTTCATTGAACGCTTACGCTTGTGGCCGTTGTTTGTTAACTACCTTCCACACTTGGTACCCCTTACGCTTTTCTATTCTAATCACAGTCTCATATTTAAACGAAACACAGTTAAAAAGCGCTTCTCCTTTGCGATTTGTTCCTATAGCATATTAAAAGGCTCTCTGGTGCATAATTGGCTGCAAAATAGTATGTCACTTGTATTAAAGTTGAATTGCAACGCCCTTCAAGGGGGTTTCTTCCCAGGACTTGGAGGTTTCGCTCGCTTGAGGACTAGCTTGGTCTATGGCAAGCTATACCGCTATTGCGTGCCGATGGCCGGTTAGGTCCGGAGGTGCACAGTGGTGGAACACGTAGACTGCACGGATGCCGACGCTCGAGTGCGAGGCGTGCCACATGCGGCCCGGATTCTACCTAATGGTTATTATTATTTAGTAATTTTCAGTATTTATTTAGCTACACTATCGCTATTTAGTGTCTATTTTTCGGGCGCGCGCCCACTGTCAGGGGCCGCGCGCTACACTACTTAGGAGGTTGAGCACGGCTCCCCAGTAAACACCTTCTTGGGAGAGTCCAAGGAGGGAGTCTTGGCTCTGAACTCTTCGCCTTCGGCGCGTCTTCACCGCATACTGCGTGAGCGCCCGTCGCACGTTAGTTCATCCACCCCTCTGTCGACCAGAGTGCTACCACCACCGTGGGTTCATATTTAAATCGCCGACACTTGTCGTAGTCTCGCCCCTGTATAGGGTTTCGCCCCCGTTTCCTCTTGTTCTCCTTTTTGGCTCTCGTGAGTGGCCGCCTCACTCACCCCGCTCGTCCCCCTCATACGAGTGTTTCCTCGCTCCTTTTCCGACAATCGCCGTGATACTGCTCCGCCTAGGATTGGTCACACCCCGGACTGTGCCGTGCTCGCCTAAACACTCTAGGTATATCCCGCCGGATTGGCCTCGGTCTTACACCCGACTTCGTCGTGCCTTTCCAGAGTGGCTCTGTTTCTGTGCTCCGCTGGGACACGTCTCCCCCGCCTGAGGCGTGTCTCTCAAGAGAGGAAGATCCCGAACATCTTCGTGGTGTCTTCACTCCAAGCGTTGTCCTACACAATTCTTGAACAAAAAGAATAGTACTCCTCACAAACTTCTGGAATAGCAATGGAAAGCGGAATTTTCTTTGTTATTCCATCAGTTTTCCTCCATCTTTCACGAGAAATGGGAGTTCCTGGTTGGGAACTGCTACAAGTGCTGATGAAATATCTCCTCTCACGGTCCATCCAGAGCACAAACATCATCTTTCGATCCAATTAAGGCAGTTTAGAGACGATTGACACGTGCTGGCCTCGTGTCGTCATCGTAAGTTCGGCAAGTTGTTTCACAGGAAACCTTCTGGTGGCTGTTTTTGCAACCCCAATAAATGGCGTTCCTCTTTTTAAAAGTTCTTCAGCTGTTTCAAAAGATGCAAAACACGAATCGGCACAAACGACTCGATCAGTTGCGAACCAATTTTTAGCAAGTCTCATTAAAACAGCTGTTCCATGTGCATGTCCTGATTCAAAAGGCTGTTCATCTGGTTGCGTAGCTCCCATCGTGATTTCTATTTTGAGAATAATTCCACTCCTTCCACAACAAACTGTCTTTAATTCACAACCATTTTCAGGTTTCCTATCAAGAGCAGTGTAGTGTGGAAGTCCAATTTCAATCCACTTCCCTCCAAGTCCATACCAACGTGACATACTTTCGTCTACGCACAAAGTGTGTGACGGAGTTAAGAACGCTTTCCGATGGTCATTTATAGCTTTCAAAAACTCAGAAATGCATGGCCACCTGCATTCTTCTGATTTTTGATATTTTTCAGACCCACTCAAAAAGATGAATCGCCTTATATTTTCAAACCGATTTCGTGACATGATCTTTCCGAGCTGCGGAGATTCGATATATTTAGAAGATGTGTCTTTAGACCGAAGCAATCTTCTATTTGAAAACTGGAAGCGTGTTATTAACACCATCAAACCGAAAAACATCAAAATTTCACCTCCTGTAGTCTTTTAAGCCTTTTCCCTCCAGCCGAGCGTTTGTAAATCGAACTTTTTTTCCAAATAAGCTACAGTAAACATCCACATGAAGAAATCGTATGGAGAGAGTCCCGAAGGTGCATGAATGGCGAAAATAAAATCTCCAACAGGTCCCATGACTTTCAATTGATGCATTTGCACTGGACCATTCAGAGTCAAGGATACATTTTCAGTTGTCCATTTCATCGAATGAACTTCCACAAATCTGTGTTGCGTGTCACCGTTTGTCACAGTAGGAGGGCTCAGCAGATTCATTGTGTGACAGTGATAATCATCCGTGACAGTATGCTGCACTACATTGTTCGAAACTTTAGTAGTAATAGCAGCACGATTTATCTCCACATTGGAATTAATGGCATCTTGAGCAGTTTTCTGAACCGTGACATGATCTCCAGCTTTTACATTGCAAAGTTTGAGAGTGCATACTTTCCCGCGACCAGGTAGCTCGACGTTTATCGAGACAAAAGTATGTCTCCGATTATTTTTGACAACAACGTCCACTTTGTAACAATTCCGCTGACCAGTTTTGTCTTCCATTGTGTGTCAAAGAAGTGCTTACAGTCGCTCTCTGATGTAGTGAGACGTGCGCGAGTATGTACTCTGTTTTCCACTACACGACGGGGATCCATAGATGATGACATATTTGAAAAATTATGAAAGAATGAAGTAAAGATGATGTGGTTTATAGGTTTTGAACGATCTTTCGTGATCTTTGAAGTTGACGCCAGAGAACAACAGAGTGTTGACAACGTCTAGGCACAAAAATTTAAGGAAATTGACAAAGTTTACAAAAATTATCGATGTTATAATTATGGCCTCATATGAGGCCATTTTTTATTTCTTTGTAATTAAGCAATAAATGCAATGTACGAGCTTTGTATAACTTGAACATATTGCTGAACACTTTTCCTTTGATGGCCTTAAGACTTGAAGTATGCATTACTAGATGATTGAAAGAGATATTTCTTTTCGACATGTTTTTTTGGATAGTTTGAGGCTAAAATTATTTAATTGTTATTTTTGCGACTACTTAAGTTTGCTACACCAAAAGCGTATCGTATTAAAGAAGAGTATTAAAGCTCTGTTTGACTCGATTCCAGAGGCTTTTCCTCAACGATAAAGATGTATGGTTTTTTTTTTGTTTTCTTCCTTTCTGCTCTACATTTGAAAATTCATATCTTGAATGATTTTCAGTTACTTTTTAAGGGAAATTTTGGCCTCATATGAGGCCAAGCTGGTCTCAGGTGAGGCCAATCTTCCGGGCGTGTAGACACTAGATCTCATCAGAGGTTTAACGTGCAGATGCTGTCCGCGCGAATGCCAGAATATCATACGTAGTACGGCAAAGTGGATCAAATCATGAAGTTAAAGGTTAAAAGCTAGTGCTGGAGGCATTAGTTTCCCTCGCTCACCCCAAAAGAGCCAAATACGTCTCGAGATGGAACATGAGTAGTTTACGAAAGAATTTCCCCCAGAGTATCAAAGAACGAATTCTGACCTATCGATGAAGGGGTCCTTTCGATCACTACACGCCTCCTACAATATCGGCCTAGACATCCCAAATAATACCATCTCCGCTCGATACCAAGAACGAGTTCTGGGATGGAAACTAATGGCTAATCACGAGGCGCCCACGTCCCTTAAAACGAAGTCACGAAAAGCTTGGGATCGGGCTTGATGGGGTTCCTTCCAGTTTGGGACATAGCAGAACCCTGAAACCTCTTCGTAGAGCATCTTTCTATAATCGAATTGAGTATATCCCTCGTTAACATATGTAACTCACTCGTGAAAACTTCAAACACATCTATCTGCTTTCTTTCTGTTCCCTATTGGATCTAATTCCCTGAAATCTCGCTCAACGAATTACCGTGATACAGATGAACTTCTCAGCATGGCCCCGGCTAAAGGTATTCTCGCTGCGTAACTGTTGGTACCATGTCGCTGTAGTAGATTCTTCTCCTTTACGAGCGTTAGACAGTTCATGAAGCGGGACAAGCACGAAAAAGTAAAGACTTGCCCCACAATTGAAAGTAAGGCTATTACACAGACGAAAGCAAGGTTGTTAGAGATGTTCAAAATGTCGTTGTGCGATTAGTGGAAAGGAAGGTCTTAGAGTGGCCACCCTGCCTCTGCAACGACGAAAGCAGCGGCGCCCAGAATAAGTATAGTCCCAAACGCGATCCCGGCGACATAGCCCCCGGACACACCACTGGGTACAGCATCATCTGGAGCTCGTCGTATGTCGATGATGACCGGTTCCGAAATAATGCCCGTCCACTGAATTTCGTTGTGTCCAGAACGGGTAAGTGCCCTGACGATATTTTGCGATTCCACATACTCAATGTAGGCGCTAAGCACGAGCTCCACTGAGAACGGGTTTAAAAAGGTGGTCACTCTGAATATCACCGAGCCGGAGAATAACTCTTCAACTTTTGCAGTTCCCAATATGGTGGGATAAGGACTCGTCGATTCGGAAGTGTTGAATTCTTCTTCAACCACAACCAGCGTCGACCCATTGCCATAGACTGGAGGCCCATCTTCAACGGAGGTGACGAACCACAGATGCCTTCTTGACAAAGTGCTAAGAGCGCTGAGGTTAACAAACTTCTGGACAATGGCGTCTGTTAAATCGCATGTTTTTGTCAAGTTTGGTCCTGCCACTTGAAGACCCAGGCGCACTCTTTGGAAGTTGTCGGTTCTCGCCAGGAGTGAGGAGTCGGGAATAACCGGTGGTCTATCTGGGCACGGTGGTACGGGAATAACGGTGGGGCTAAAGGCTGGTGTCCAAGGTAATTCGCTAGAAACCAACGATGGATTCGGTTCTCCCGTAATGTATAATGTCGGTGAAGGCAAACTCAGCGTCTCAATAGCCACTATTATCGAAAGTTCGGGAGAGCTAGAAGCCTCTAGAGAGCCAAGGAGAATTACAGATGTTGGGGTAATACTAGAACTTTCAGATGACATGATGCTCGGTAGAATTGAAGCGGGCGGAACTCCTGTGAAAGAAAAAGTAGACTGTGGTTTTGCAGATACTACAGGAGTAAAAGTTGCCAATCGCGTCGACATGAAAGGGGTAGGATCTACAGCATTCAGTCGGGACGACGGGGAGTTGGTTAAAGCTATGGTACTCGAACTCGGAGTGGGACTGATGGTTGAAACGGTGAGACCAGGGCTGCTCGAGGCCAGCCCAGGAAACATGCTGATCTCAAGGCTTGACAATAGACTCGATGGAGTTTGATACGGCGAGCTGCTAAGAACCTCAGCCAAACTGCTCGGGGCGGCACTGCCAGTTTGACTCCATGTAGCTGTTTGCGACGCAGATGGGAACGTCGAAAAAGCAGCAGGACCAGATCCCATGGGAAGCGACGATTCAGGTGATTGAGACGGCGTCGAACTTACATCAATATTGGAAAAACTCAAAGTTGCACTTCCGGTCAGATTGACCATAGATGCAGACGGAAATTCTGAAAACGGGGAAGGGTCAGTATCTAGAATGGGAGAGCTCCCTGAAGAAGCTGTTGGTTGTGAGCTGTCCCGAGTTTGCAGTGTAGAACTTGGAGAGGCCGACGTGAACGTAGCCCCAGAGCTTATAGTTGATGTAGCGGTGCTCTTTGGAGATGCGGAAGTTCTAAACTGTGACGATGTTGATGGGGTATTAGTGAAGAAAGTCGTCTTGATTGGTACTTCCGTCTCCAAATCTGGAATTATGCTCGGCCTGTTGATTGCATCTGAATCGGTGACCGTGGATGATGGCGTCTCAGACGATGGGCTCCGAGAGTCGCCAAACGACTGGCTCTGACTGGGGCTTTCACTTGAAGTCGGTTTGACAAGCCACGATGCAGAAGGGGTAATGGAATCTGAAACATCGAAGCGCGGCGTTGGCGTTGTAGTAGCAGACGTCGTTCTCGATGGCGTTACACTCAAAGGAATCTTAGATGCTACAGGCGTAGCGCTCATGACTATGCTTGTCCCAGTTGGGGAAAATTTATCAGATGGTGAGGGGATCCCCGACGCGCGGTCATTCTGGGTTTCCGATATTGGCGATGTTGGCGTACTTGAAGATTTGGAAGTTGAAATGAGCGGAGGAGTAAAGGATCCCTGCGAGGAAGTGGTTGGAGAAATGCTGAACGAAATAGATAAGTCCCCTTGAGTGCTGATAGTTGGTGATGGCGGAGGTGGTACGGATAAGATTGGGAACACACTGGCTGAGACACCAGCAACTGATCCCATCGGCATCGATAGTGTCAAGCTCGGGGTGGGGCTTTTTGATGGAACGAGTACTGATCGTGAAACTTCTGGCAGAGCAGAAAACTCCTGAGAAAATGGTACAGAACGAAGCGGCTGCGATGCGGTACTGGGTTCCAAAGTTGCAATAGGTATAGAAGGATCCGGGTTCACTACGCTTTCCGTAGGTGAGCCAGATATGGACAAAAAGGGCGATACTGTTGCAACAGGTGACGTTTCGATTGACTGCAGGCCATCGGGTGATGATGATATGGTTGAAATGATTCCCGAGGTCAACTCCTGTGGCATAATCGAAAGCATTGGCATGGTAGTCGTTTTTAACGATAGCGGAAGCTCACTTGCAGCAGGAGTGAATGCTAGATCCGCGCTGTAGGTTGGTACTTCAAATGGGGTTTTCAGGACAGGCTCAGTGGGTTGCAATGAAAAGCTTTCGCGGATCCCTGGTGAAGAGACCCCAGACGTAGAGAGTATATCTTTGTTCGTTTCAGAAAGCGGGACATCTGTGGCATCCGCGCTGTGGACGGGTGTTTCCAGCAAGTCGGTCGGCAACGAGTATACGGGTCGGAGGACCGGGCTGCTGGCTTCTGGTGAACCCTCTTTTGACGTGATCAACTCTGCAGTCTGCACTGGAGGGAGCGATGCGGCGTTATCCGCGTCAGTGAAATATACTCCTTGTGAAATGGTAAGAACTAGCCCAGTTTCCGATGGAGCAACGTTCTGACTCGCTTCTGGCGAGAGAAGGTCAGGCGTGCTTCGTATCGACTTCTCTATTGGGAAAAATGAACTTGATGCTTCTCCAGTAATCACAGTTGTCTCCTTTAGCTCAAGCGATCCGGCCTCATCCGATTGCAATGCAGGGGAGAGTAAAGGAGACGCTTCCAAGTTCGTGATCGCCCGCGGCGAGGAGAAGTGTGCATCAGTCGTGAAAGGCGTAGAAGAAAGCGAACTCAAAGGATCTAAATCAAGCGACGGGAACTCCTTTGATTCAGTTGGACTCAATTTCGGCAATAGTGGAGTGAAAACGTCACTGGCTTCTGGCAAGAAAGCGTCATGCGTGACACGCGTCGAAGGCTCTACCGGAGAGAATGAAGACATACCATTCGTGGTAAAAAGAGGTGTTTCCTGCTCCGCAATTGCTCGGCTTGCCTCTAATGGCCATGGAGCAACTGTCTGACTTACTTCCGGAGCAATTGCAGTTACGATTAGTATTATAACCTCCGAAGGAAAGAGTGAGTGCAATTCAACCACAAAGGTAGGTTTTACATCAGCGCTCAATGTAGCCCACTCTGCAGGCCCCAGCGTGGGTCCTGGACTGACTTCCGACAGCGGCATTTCAAATGACGTGGGCTCCAATGTCTTGAAATCCGATGGCGCACTCCAGATATCTGACCCAGGGGACGGATTAGGGTTGAAAGACTCCCCTAACTCTGATGATTGTGGGGTAATTGTCAGGCTCGGTTCTAGCAAAGCAGCCGCCGTCGGTGCATTTGTCTCCAAAGCAGAAGCTGTGGGTAAAACATCAGCACTAGACATAGGATTGGCTTCAAGAGATTGAAGCCAGGTCTGTTGTGGAGTCAAGGTTGGTACCGATCCCGACTGATAAGTTGGAGAAGTGAAACTCTGGCTCTCTTCTGTTAGAACCAGCTGCGAAGGCGAAGGGGCAAAGGTCTGGCTCAATTCTGGTAGTAACAACAGCGAAGCCTCGGGAGTAGAGACAGGGTTCGTCGATACAACCAGCTGGGAAGGTATGGGGCTGAAAGCTTGGCTCAAGTCCAACAACGGTACGCTTGGTGTGATAAATTCTATGGTTTCAGACGGAACAATAGCACTGGAACCCTCCTGACTAATGAGAGGTGTAGTCTGGATTGATAGAATCGTCTCCATCGGTTGAGCGGTTTCCGTCTGGGCCACCTCATGTAACGACGGGATCGGTTCAGAAGCTTCGATCGTAGCGACTGTGCTTATAGCCACTTCGAAGGGGGACGAAGACATCTCGAGGGGTAAGAAAACTTCGCTGGGGTGCAGAGTAATAACCTGGCTCAATTCCGATGAGAACACGACAAACGGACTCGGTTGTGTCGTAAGAGGGTCGATAAAAATTGTACCGCTAGGCATCGGAGGTCTTTCCAAGGGTTGGACCACCTCTGTTGGCTGTTGAATCGCATCACGGCTCACCTCTGGAACATATACACCCGAAGCCGTTGGCTCTGCAGTCTCGAAAGCTATCTTGTTCAAAGCACCTGTGCTAGACAACGGAGATGCTTCGAGCTCCGGTAGCTGCAACATCGACTGCTGTGGGGTCCATGTCTGGCTGGCTTCCGATTGAGTGACATCAAACGGAACTGGTGTTACAGGTGGTATTGAAGAAAAAGTAAGACGAGCACCCGTACCATCCGACTTGGTTTCTTGGGGATATATCAGCTCTGAAGGTTGGAGCGCAAAAGATTCGCTGGGCTTTGGGAAGTCGTTTTCAGTTGATGCCGGGCTCTTAGAACCCAGGGGGGAACCTGAGACGGTGCTTTCCATACCAGGTGTCATTTGAAGATTGGGAGAAGTCAAGATGAAGGGCTGTGAGCTTGCTTCAGCGCGGAAGGGTGTCGTCATTAAGTCGAGTGGTGCCAATTCAGTAGGTTGGGGGTTAGCAGACTGGCTGAGCTCCGGGGACAACATGCCTGATAGAGTCGAAATCGATGTCTGAATTGAGAGTAATGGTGTAGTGATATCTGCGTCCAAGGGAGGCACTGTTCTTGAAACCTCTGTGGGCACCGCATCTGACTCAGGTGAAAAAGTTTCATCATTTGGCCCCGGTGTTCCAAGAAGCTTAGGCCTCGGATCTAACGACAAAGGCAAAGTTGAAGACCGATAGTCGCTCGGCGTCACCTCTGCACTGTTTGTTAGCATTACCAACGGTGTCACTGATGCACTTGCCTCTGGGAGGACTGAGATCAAACCCGAGGGCATTTGTCCAGGGTTTGTTGAAACTGGTTGTGACGCAAACATGGTGGGCTCCATACTCTCTGAAGAGTACGACTGTGTCAGTGATAGAGTCGCTGATATGACGTCCACAATTATTTCTGGATTCTGCAGAACAGGGGCAATGCTCACACTTGGCGTGGCGGAGACTATGCCGATTGCTTTAGTGGGCGAGTTCGTGGGTGGAGAGATAAGAATACTCCCTGATGGCCTCGACGATGGTGTCGAAGAAGAGGAAACATCCCCCCCAAGAACCTCAGTCACAGCAGGATCAGCAGACATGCTGGTCGTTGCAATTTCGGACACTGGTTCCGCAACGTCAGAGGGCTCTATTATGTTATCTTTTCTCGGTAGAGGCGTCGGTGTCGGAGAAGATGACGCCAAATCAACAAATGTCGCAGATAGGCGAGGGATTGTCGATGGGCTTGTAGTAGAGGTTGTCAAGCTTCTTTGCGGATAGCGTGATGGGCTTGTTGAGGTCTCCATGGACGTGCTCAAGCTTGGGGTAGCAGAGAACATTCTTGGGACATCTGACGGGTTCTTTGAGGGGCTGCTAGTACTGCTCGCTGTTGCTGCGGAAGGGGTTTTGTCAAGCAAGTCTGATGGACTTAGACTTAGTATCGGTGGCGTAGTAGGCACGATAGAGCTTGGTGCAATTGATGACTGGTCCATACTGTCGGAAGGCGTCGCCAAATCAGAATTAGTAGGTGAAGGCTTGCGTGTTGGAGTGGCAGAGATCAGCACAACCATGACATCAGATGTGCTAGGAGCTGCAGAGGTGCTCAAACTCGGCCCAGTGGAGACTTTTCCAAATGAAAGCGATGGGCTTATTGGCGTGTTCAGGCTTGGCAGAGCAGATGAAAACCCCACCGTACCGGAAGAGCGTGCTGAGGAGCTCGCAAAAACGCTCTTACTCGCTACAAGAGTCAATGGGCTTTCTGATGCAATAGATAGTGTAGGAGCCGCAGAGGTTCCCGACTCACCTGAAGGGCTTACCACAGGTCCCGTCGACGCGCTTATGCTTGAGGTTGCAAATAGCGATGCCATCGCACCCGACGAGTTTGGTACGAGAGTCACCGATATCGCCGTGCCGGGCGATACAGAGATGAGCCCTAGAGTGCTGGATGGACTTGGCGACGCACCTGAGATGGGGTTCGTCGGAGTATCTGAGATCGAGCTTGGTACACTTGGGAATAGGGCTGGTGATGCGCTCACAGACTCCTCGTCACACGCTAGAGCGTTGCCATCGATACCGTCGTTAATAACACCTCCGATCTCTAGCCGCCTGGAGGATAGGATCTCAACAACATTGCCCCTATCCTCGGACGTGGAACTCGCGAATGAGACACGCAAATCAGTGAAGGCGCCGCCCTCCGCATTAAGATACCACACGAAAATGTCAGTGAGGCCATCGCTCGTGATCTTCTGCAGCTCGAAGGTACTGCCGCTTAAATCGTCCTTTACGACGAAGTCGGCGTCGAAGGATCCGATAACGACAATTTCCCCGGTTACGGGGTCGATGGCGACGCCATCCCCCGATTGACTGCTTCCTGATCCAGCCAACTGCCTCACCCAGGTAATCTCAGGTTTCGCGGATAGGAGATTGTCATATCGAATGACATAGCTGTGAAATTCGGACGGCACCACGCTTTCCAAATCGCCGTTGTCAAGCACATTTTCGCTTGTAGAACCCGTGACAAAGAAAGCGCCATTGTTGTCGGTTACTATTCCACCAATCTGGGTATTTCCCACGATATTGCCCCATTCAGTCTGCGCGATGACCGTGTTTGTCGAAAGACTGAATAAGAACAACAATCCTCTCCCGAGAATCTGGCCAACGGCCACTACCGCTTCTTCGCTTTCTACGTAGATCATCTTTAAAATCATAGGTCCGCCAGTGATGGAAACAAATGACCCAGAGGTTTGCACCTTAACTACGTAGCTGCCAACCAATTGCAACGTGTTCGGTGATATCTCCAGAAGTCTGGTGGCGTAGATTGGACTGTTCTGAACATTGGAGAGCGAGGCGTAGACAGAAACCATCAGATTCCCATCGGATTTCTGAATAATACCCCGTGCAACGTCATCGAGCCCTCCCTCGACATCATACTGTGCCTGTCTTACTAAGCTACCATCCGATGGGTCGTACACAACAATGGCTGCATCCAAAGTTGGAACTTCGTCTTGAGGAGAACTAAAGTTTCCCTTCGTCGTCCCAA
Source organism: Agarophyton chilense (assembly GCA_030374765.1). Lineage (NCBI taxonomy): Eukaryota > Rhodophyta > Florideophyceae > Gracilariales > Gracilariaceae > Agarophyton > Agarophyton chilense. Next base: position 767,366 of record JARGXX010000016.1, read on the forward strand.
CGGCATAAATGAGACCATCAGATCCGATTAGGGTATCATAGAATATTTCTCTGTTCTGGTCATTATCATCATCACCAGTTGCTGATCCGGCTGAGCTAGTCCATTCAAAAGAACAATTCGAGGCTCTTTTTGCCACGAAAAAGTTTGAATCAATGTTGCCAGCATAATAAGTCACCTCGCTAACATCTTTCGTGATGGAGAATATCTCTGTGTAAGAAAAACAAGTAGTACAGAAGTCCATTAACATCAGTATGATCAACAAAATCTTCGCAACCATGCCTTTGGACGGCATGCAAACAGCATTAGTCATGTAAAAGATGGCTCGATAGAATATTCCAAAGAGCTCTCCTAAACCTTGCACAACAAATTGCCCTCTGAGTCGAGGAAATCCTCAAGCACGCGTAACGAGCTGCAGTGCTCCGGATTCGTTCAAGGTGTTGTTGATGGGATCATTGCAAGCGCAGGGCAAAGAAGAGGAGCGCTTCTTAAATAGCTGTCAGTTCCAGAAATGTTAGTTGTAGATCCGACATTGAGAGCCGTTTCGAAAACGCCTTTTTTCCGTATACGTCGTGCTGATGCATGTAGTCAGAGTTACAACGGCTCATGCGGACCCTCTCTGTCACATAAAACCATACGTCACCGCCTTCTGGATGGATTGCATTGCATCCGAAACACGGTGATCTACCCCCAGCACGAAGGTGCTTTGAGAACCAACCATCAAACCTCTGCATGGAGCTGGGCAGGGCGTGAGCACATTCGGTACGATTGTTGTCAGGAGTACGTTCTAGCTGACACAAGCTCAAGAAAAACGTCGTGCTGTGTCAGTTTGATAATTGTGACATCATCCTTACAAAGGTTCAAAGTCTCAGTGCGTCACGAAAAACACAATTGCGATGCAGTCTAGTGTCACAGTTTTCCCCGAGTCTGAAACCAAGGACTCAGGTTTTCTGAGACCAAACATTCTAGCGTGAAGATCGGTCGTCCGTCCCCCCACCCCCCCCGTTTCCGGCGAGGCACCTCCGCCGTCGCTCGTTTATTTGTACACCCAAACAGGGGCTTGTGTCGGCCCCGCCACTGTCAAGTGGCCCGGTGATTGGCACTGATATTTGCACCCAGTGTGCGCGTGTCATATTGCGTCACACCATCCCTCGAAGAGATCGTTGATGTTATCAACTCTCTTCGCATCACCTCCAAGCAAGTACATTGCTTAGTCTAGCTCATCACCCGTGCGCACAGGAATTTGTTTTCAACAACATGAGCATCTTCGACACGACAGATAGCTAATCTCAATAAACGTAACAGCGACCTAGAACTAGAGAAATATAAAGACGTTTGCTACCGTTAAAAACCTTCGACGGAAGTTAAAACCATGTAGGAGAAAGAACTTCACACAAGGAAAAGGTAAAGCCTCACGTATAGCACCAAAGCATATGAATCTGTAACAAAATAGGATAGGAATTCACAAAACACATATCAGAAACACAAAGGAAAAGAAAACATAGTAAGAATGAGACAAGTCAGTTGAGGTTAGTGATCGAAGCACTACATCAAGATTCCAAACAAAGGAAGAAGCTTTTGTTAGTCTTGGTACGACAATGGCTTAGTCAACAGGTCTGCAGGTTGCTGAGAAGATTCTACCTGAATGAGTTCAACAACTCCAGAATCAACGAGATCCTCCACATGGTGGAACCGAATAGAGATGTGCTAATTCCTATCCGTGGGCTTTTCATTCTTCACCATGGATCCCGCGGCTGAGCTATCAGTGTGCATCTTCACCGGATATAGTTCTGGTTCCGAGTTTAAGACCTCACTATGAAAAAGCTTTCAGAACACTCTGCGAAGCCCTAAAATGTTCCGTGAACTCTGTGAAAGAGCGATATACTCAGCTTCTCCAGACGAAAGTGCAACGATACTTTGTTTCTTTGAATTCCACATAATTTTCTCATCGATGGAAATGCAAATCGATAATATTTCGTTCCCAATAGATAATTAACCATTCGCTTCAAAAGCATCAAGTGACGTTGAGTGGGCTCATGCACTTGCCTTTCTAGATGTGAAGCGGCGTAGGATATGTCAGGACGGGTACATACCGCTATAAACATGGTTTATCCGACGAGAGAACGGTATACATTGTGCTCCCTCCGTCCAATTAAGGGTTCATCTTCGTACATATTCCTCAATTCATACGTTTTAGGTAGTAGGGTACGGACCGACTTCGTGTGTCGCAGTCCGTGTTCCGTAGCAATTCATTCGATGTACTTGGATTGATCCAGAAATATTACATCCCTTGAACGAGTAATACTCCAACCAATGAAGAGTTTCACAGGACCAAGGCACTTCACTTTGAACGTTGACATCATTTATTCCTTGAAGTCAGCCATAAGAGACTTTGAGGACGAACCAAACATGATTTCGTCAACCACAACGACCAAGTTTAGAAAGGATTCATCGTCTGACTTGTAGAGGTAAAGTCTGTGATCGCTCTTCGAATTTTTGAAACCCATCTGGAGAAGAGCATCATGAAAAAGAGATCCCCAGATGTCGTATAGTGGCAGAAGGTCTGACCTTTGAGGTTGTCAATATACTACACTCACCCTGTAGGTGATGGATGAGAGGAATCATCGGCCACGCAGCTCCGGGCGAGCAACCATCTAGGTGTTGTCAGCCACGTGTAGTGTTGACATGTACCTTCTGGTTGAGTAATTGTTAGTTATAGTAATTGTAATTATGTGTATTTTAGTACAGTAGTTGAGTGGCCACCTGGCACTGTAGCCAGTGTTGGCCAGGTCTCTGACACTAGGTCAGAGACCGTGCCTTGCTGGCACCTCCCGGGTGATCTGGAGAGTGCAGTCCACTGCATGTAGGGAACTGCACCTCCCCCATCCTAATCTGATAACGACAGGCATCACTTGGGTCACGACTATACCTTTTGGTTTGTTGTTTCTCAACCACCACACAGGCTTTCCCGCGCGTCGACGCCTACCATCGTTTACCTACACGGTATAGGCTATTCGCCCCGCCGTTTGCCCCTGCGGGTTTTCACGGTGCCCTGTTACCATCGAGGTTTACTACGTCTACCTTCTAAGGTTGAGCGTCAACACGCTCCCTACGGTTGAGCGTCACTACGCTCCCGAGACAAGACAGTAGCATACCCCAGAGGTGATTGTACGACACCATATCTTACTTGCTTGTACCGACCCGTACATTGACTTGAGGAGTAAGCAGACCTTTCCGGGTTGATACGATGTTCCACTGGAGTTAGTAGGTTGTTCGATAATCAATGGATTGTCCATATCACCGTAAAGGTATGCGTTGCTAATGTCCATTGTTTCCAGGAGCAAGTCCTTTGCAGCTGCTTTTGCAACGAGTAGGCGAATAGTTTTATGACGGGCTACTGGTGCGTAGATGTCATCTGGATTGTAGTCGAGGAAAGGGGGTTGCTTGTCTCCTCGAACGACACAGCGAGCTTTGTGAAGCTGCTGTTGCATGTCAGCTGTCAGCTGTATCCTTGCGAATGAATGTCCACAAGTGTGGTATGGGCTTCATGTCCAGTGTTCGGTCTACACATTCTCATGTGCCACGATCGATCAAGGCTTCAAATTCTCGATCGATTGCTTCTGCCCATTCCTTGACCTCCCAGGCTTCCTCGAACGATTTTGGGATGCCCGTAACGGTAGTAGACCTTGACTTTGCGGCCATACAATGTATGAGGGAAGTTTCCAAGTGATCTTCACCCTCACCGTCCCCTTCGAGTTCAGCTTCTTGGCGGTTGCGAGAAGTGAAATCGATTAAGTCAGGTAGAAAAGGTAATCGATCCGGTGTGGATGTCCGAAAATCTGCCAGGCGGGTGCTGATGGTTTTATCCCACTGTGACACATAAATGCGCAATAGGGTTCTCGGACTCTCCATTCCCACAAAGTGTCCAAGCACAGCGCGTGGTAGAAACTTCTTGTGCGGAGCAGTGTCGGACCGATATATGTAGGCGTGACCTTGCTGTCCAAAGGGTAGGAGATGCTCCAAGTTCGGTTGTTTACCAAACCAAAGCGAGTGTGGAGTGTACATGTTAACTCTTGCATAGGGGAGACGGTTCCGTATCCAGCTTGCGTGGTCAATTGCTTCCTCCCAAAGGAGTTCAGGGAGTTCCGAAGCGAATTGCAAGGTTTTGGCTGTTTTCCAGAGATCCTGGATGAGTTTCTCAGCTGCGCCATTCGATTGATGTACGTAAGGCGGAGAGTACTCCAGGAGTATACCGTTGTCTTCACAAAACGTGATAAGTTCGTTGGAGCTGTTTTCACCCGCTCGATCCAATCGAATACGATACATGCGGCAGTTGATGAGCTCGTTCTCGGCTAGTGCGTTGTAGCGCTTGATGCATGAGAAGTTCTGTGACTTGTTGGAGAAGAAGTACACAGTTGACTGTCTCGTTTTGTCGTCGAGAATGGCCAGTAAGTACGATGATCCATTAGATGACACGGTACTGATCGGACCAGAGATGTCAATGTGAGTCAGTTCGAGAGGTTTCGGAGTAACAGACTGCTTCTCGTACACTGGAGCCCGACTTGTTGCGGCTTCCTTGCAAGAAGTACAGTCTATCGTCTCGGTGTCCTCCTTGGTGAAGTGGGGAATGCCATAGGTGGAGTGGGATGCCGCGATCATTCGGTTTTGTCCGGGATGTCCAAGCTTTTCATGCCAAAGCTTGGCGTCGTCCTTGAAAGAGGCGCGAGCTGCAGTGAGATTACTCCTCTCACCGGATTGGGTAAGGGATATAAACCACCGTTGGATCGAGACTCGTAGAGACATGTCTTATGATCCTTGTCCCAGATCTTCACACCATCAAAGGAGTCCGTTTGTTCGAAGTCGATCTTCACCAACTTTGTAAGTTCGTGGAGTGAGACGAGGTTGTCTGTGAAATTTGGTGTGTGCTTTGCATGAAGCAACAAACCGTCACCAATGGGGAGTTTGATTGTCCCGGCTCCGACGATAGGAGATAGGCCGTCAGATGTCTCGACCAATCCAGTCCTCTTCTCCTGGTAGTCCGAGAAGAAATTTTTGTCGAATACAAAGACCGAGTTCGCACCTGAGTCCAGCCAAGTATGCATCTCCCTGTCGTAGTCGGAAGCACTGAAACGGGATTTGGTGCGAACAAAGAATCCCACACGTCTGTTAGGGGTGTTGTTGTTCTGGTAGTTGTTCCTACCAGGGCTTCGATTGTTCCAGTTATTCCACGAGTTCCTAATGTTTTTATCGTTTCGTGTGAACGAAGGACCACGGTTTGTGTTATTTGAGTTGTTGTTCGAAGGACGCGATCGGCAATCTCTGCGGATTTGGCCAATCTTGCCGCAAGACCATCATTTGACTCCTAACTTCTTTCTGAAGTTCCTGTGTTGAAGAGCCTTTCGTGCCCCAAGCCGGGGCTTAGACTGTTCAGTGTTTTTTGGAAAGGTTACAGGGGTTTGAATTTGATCCCTTGTTCGCCGGAGATCTAGCTCCGACTTCACGAGCGCCACTACTTGATCAGAAGACATGCTTTTCGCATCTGCCAAGAGAGTGATGGCCATGAGTGATTCGGGCAGAGATCGTAGGAGCACAGCAGTCTTTTCGGTGTCGGGGATACGATCGTTCAATCGTGCCAGCTCGAGGAATGTCTTTTCCATTTTCGTGATATGTTTGGTGATGTCATCTTTGTCATTGAATACGAAGGATGATAATCGTTGACGAAGGTTCATCTTGGACTGAACATTGGCCTTCTGGTACGTGCTCTCTAGCCTCTGCCATACCTCTCTTGCGGTAGACGAAGCCTGTTCGATAATGGAGCTGACTGTTACGATTGGTTCCAGTCCGAGATTTTGTACGATTGTGGACCGAGCTTTGCGATTGTGCTCCTCCCACCTTCGTCGTGCTTGTTGAATTGCACTTTCAGCGGGGTGATCTTCATCCAATACATGTAAAGTTGTGTCAGCATGAATAAGATCGCGGACGTAGATAAGCCATGTGTAATAGTCGTGTGGTCCCGTATGTCTTGGGAACCTCCAACGTTCTTCGTTCTTTGTAGGTTCCATACTTCTTAACTTCTCTCCTCCTTCTTCTTCTACTTCTTCTTAATCTTCTTCTTCACCTGTCCACTACAGGGGTAGCAGTGTTCTAACTTGAGGCGCCTTGACCAACACTATGTAGTCTAGCTCAATACCGTAGCCAGAAGTCCCTGGTTTTTGGCAGCTAACCCCCTGACTAGGCAGAGACCTGCACGGGACTTCAACCTCAAAGATACAGGGAGTACACTGTGGCTAACAATTGTGATGAAGATATATTGCGTAGTTGCACTGACTCTTCAAATTGAGAGCGAATTATTATCGGTCGACTGCCTTACGGTTGAAGTTGGTCGTAGGCGGAAGTGTGTTTCGGCCTGTTGATTATGAGTAAGTAACGAAGTAATACAGCGCTGAGCGGAAGTTATGCACGCTGTCAATGATGAGAAAGAAAGGTACCACGTTCAGTTCCGCATCGAATGGCAAACTTCTGCAGCGGTTGAATGCAAACGGGAACGCGTTCGCGCGTTGCAGCCCTAGAAAGCGTTGAAGGGTCGAATGTGGGCAAGGCAGCGGTTGCGTCCGCCGTCGCTCGTTAGCCTTAACATCGACTTCACTGCTCATATGGACCAACCCGCACCGTCGGCGCCCCACCACACTTCCTAAAAGCGTGCTGAAAGATCTGAACCACAGACTCACGCGCATGACCATGCTTGCGCTCATATGAAAAACAGGTCGCCGCAATGCGACGAAACTTCTCAAAACATAGCGCACCATCATCAAACACAAGTCCAGGCACATGATGCCTATAGTGTAACGAACACTTTGAATGGCTCTCACATCAAAACTCACGCATCGAAAGCCTGGCACCTTCACTCACCGATAGGATATCTTTGCCGCACCCCTCATGTGCTTGAAGCTTCTGATTTTTAGCAAGTCCGTATGTGTGATGCCAGCACTGTTCCTATCTGCGCCGTCACACTACATAACGAAGACGTGGTATGCATCCAGTGTGGCGGTACCCCCTGTTATTGGATGAAAATTGGACCGACTGTTGCATAGAGGATATCGTTGGAATTTTCTGGGATCGGAAGTCACTTGGGTAGGAATAACGAAGCTCGAAAAAGTGCGTACAAACTTTATACATATGAAAGGCACGGCGTTTTGGGTAAGGGTAGGTGCATCAAAGTTCCGCAGTGTGCTTTGGAGGGAATCAGGAAACTTTGGCCAGATGTTGACGGGGCGTATATTGGTTTCAAGAAGTATTAGTTTACTTATTTTGTAGCATCGTGGCGTTTGCGATGGTCGAGGTTGCTTTGTTTCGACGCGATCGCCGAGTTGTTAATAGCACGCTTCATTTGGCATGATTTACAGCGTAAAAAACCTCAGGTCGTTTGTCTCGAAAGCGATCATTGAAATGATAGAAAGTGAAGCAGTTCACATGGAAACCTTGTATGAATTCTGTGCATGGATACATTGTGTACCCTTCTCGCCCTTCCGAGCACAGCAACTTGCACAAATAGCAATGTACGCTTTTCCGGCCTTGCGGTTCAAGCAACATGTGGGAACTGTTATGCATGGTTCCAGGAGCAGGCGTGGCTGGTGGCAGGGGTAGGGCGTTTGAATGGATTTGAAAAAGGCAAGCTCTCTTCTGCTTGTACTTGAGGTGATCGGCGACAAGTTGGAGGATTACCCGCTGCTTCAATTGACCAAATTCAATGATGCTCTCCCCATGCGGATAAATTTATTTTGAGCAGTCCATGTGCATTTAGGAGCCTTGCGTCTAGAACAACTGTCAACAGGCTCATTGTGACTCGCCGTTCCTTTCTGACTGTAGCCGAAGTTGATCGCAACTGATCAAACCTGTCAACTCTGTTCATGAATAAGTTGTACGCGACGATTACGGAAGGTACGTAAAGGGTTGTACGGCGCAGCGATTCCTCCCCGGTCCATCTTTGGAGCGGGGCCAGGCCATGAAGACAACTCACTGCGTGATCATTTGGCTCTTGAATCCGCGAAGACGGCGTGTCGGAAAGGTCATTTGTGTAAAACGACACTATTGCGCGATCCTGGAATACAATAAAACCACTTTTCTTCTCCACAGACAGTGTTGCATGGGCACCCTTCCCCTTCTCAAATACTTGGACGAGACGCCACTCTCCACGAAGGGCGTGTTTTAAACTTTCAATTGCTTCCTTTAGAGCCGAGCGGTTTATGCCATCAATATTATTGAACCGGACAGTGCCTAAGACTTTTCACTCCGAGTCGCTAAGTCGTTGTAATTGCCTGGGAAGGACGTGCCTGGTATAGAAATTGTCCATTACCATAAGTCTTCCATGCTCTGGCGTCGGATACAGTTGTGTCTGGTGTGCCATTTCGGCACAACAAAGCGCAGAAGTAGAGCTTTTCCGTACTAGGGATCCGTCAACTGTCCTTTCTACAGCCCCTCTGAGATTTCGGAAAACCTTTGTATAGCGCTGTACTGGACTCTGACCGGACCGATTTCCGGAACCATTATCTTGGAAGCTATGAAGATACGCATGTGACCACCCGACAACTGCGTAGAATCTGATTCCGAACTTGACGGGCTTGGTCTTCATATAAGATCGAGCTGAAGTACGTCCCTTACACCAGACAGTGTTCTCATCTAGAGAACTGACCCCAAATGGAACTGCAAGTGTAGCAGCGTTCCGCGCAAATTGTTCTAGAACTTTTTAACGGCGCTATTGTGGGTCAACCACCGCCAAGTCTGGATTATACATTGCATACAATCGCAGTGCTGCACGTATGTTCATAAAGGTATCCCTGCTCATAGTCTTCTGAAAAAAAGGAATACCCAGGAGCCCCGATGTATTCCAGTAGTCCGGAAGGCAGTTTAGCCGATGAAAGGAGGTAGCCAGCTCCAAACCAAGAAAGGCTTGCAGCTCATCCATTCGAAGAGGCTTTCTTCGTTTTCCTCGTTTTAGTAGTTCTGTACTAGTCCAAGACCTCACTCCTACCAAGAAAGTGTTGTTCAGTAATAAATTGAAGACACACAACTCCTTCTTGTGTGCGTAAGCTCGTCTTACCAGCTGTTCTTTGTGTAGATATGAACCACTGCATTTCTCCCACTTTGTGCAGTAAGGATTGCTCTTGCACAGTTCTTCATTTTCTACTGCCCCGAGTGATGTCACAATAAATTTTTCGCTGTCGTTTTCATCCCAGTACTCCTGGTTTGCGACTTCAAAGTTGCATCCTTGATTATTCATGAGTGCCGTATAGTCTTCATTTTCGATAACAGTATGTGAGGAAGAAGAAGATTGATTCATAAAATTCAACGTTGCTTGAGGTAAGATTACGAAACAGAAATCTCACAGTGGAGAAAAGGCATTGCCATGTTGTTTGGAAGGTTTTCTACGGTTTGGGAGGGCCGGTTGCGATTCCATCAGTTCATCTGAGCCCACAATTTAGTGTCACGAAAAAAAGTGTTCATACTTTTGTTACGACGTGCATGTTACGCGAGAAAGGAGAATTGGCGCGTTTTATGTAGCTGATATTGGCTCACTATCGTAACTGTCATTGGCTCAGATTGTAGCTAGGTCAAAAAGAGCCAATGAGAGTGCAATATCATATGTCTATCATGGTAGAGATAACAGAATCAAGTACTTGGCAGGCTGGCATGTGGTTGTGTTTCAGTCTTTTCTTTCTCTATCCAATCATGTGCACAGCTTATGTCTATCTGAGTACACATAAGCTTCCAGTTTCAAAAGGGTTAATTTGACAACTGGCCATATTTGACAAAACGCCAGACCCACCTTCTATCCAGCTCATCATTATCTTTCTCTTCCAGTAGAAACAGCGCTCTACGTCTAGGCCTAGGCCGTAATTGTCTCGAGACTGGGGAGTCGAACTAGACGCAGAGTCTATACGACCGATGGCCTCATGTGAGGTCAATTGGCATTATATAAGGCCATTTTTCATTTCTTTGTAATTGAGCAATAAATGCAATCTACAAGCTCTGCATAACTGAAACAAATTGCTGAACACTCTTCTTTTGATGACATCAATCTTTGAAGTATGCATTACTAGATTATTGGAAGAGTTATTCCCTTTCAACATGTTTTCTTTGGATCGTTTGAGGCCAAAAGTATTCGGTTATTTTTTGCGACTACTTAAGTTTTTTACTCTAAAACTAAATCATTTTAAAGTAGAGTATTTAGGCTATGGTAAAATAGATTGCCGACCTTTTTTGTCAACGATAAAGATGTACAGTTTTTTTCTTCTTTTTTCAGCTGTATATTTGAATTTTTATATCTTGGATAAATTTGAGTTACATTTTAAGAGAAATTTTGGCCTCATATGAAGGCAATGTTTTGGACGTGTAGACACTTGTTTTTTTAGGCATTTCAAAATGCCTGAGTCGATGCGGAGCCAAATTGCGCGCAGAAAATGAAGTGCAAAAAAAGAGAATGCAAGAAAAAACGGCCCGGCAATAAGCTTTTTTACTTTAAAGGCAGAGTAAATCAGTTTCAAACGTCCTAAACATAGGTAGGCTGTCTTTAACAATCATCTATCGCATTAGTAGAGTGTAGCAAACGAATAATTTGAAAACCCTAACGAAGCTTCTCCACCCCACGAAACACTTCCCGGGTCGCCCAATACTCCTGGCGGAGACAGAAAAGACTATGGTGGATTACAATGCAAAATACGCAGCAGAACGGGGGTTTGTCTTCGATATTGAATTCCAAAAGCAGTTTATGGGCCAAATTGAAAACGATGGGCGAAAAAGTTTGAAGAATAATACCTTCTGATGATGCATGCCGGTTCTTTTGTGCCTGTCATCCCCAATTAACATACTGAAGGAAAAAGAATCACATGCATAAGTACTTGGCCATTGAAACCCCTAGCCGCAGTCGGACACTCCTGGATCATTCGCAGCCACTCAAAAAGCAGCACCTAGGTTTATTTGAAGACTCGAACAGGATTTGGAACCTCGACAAAACAGCGTTGAGTGCGACCTACCGAAATACAATAAGAGTTCTAACATCTTCAAAGTCAAATATGGGAAGGAGACGTCGTAACTTTAAAGATAACGCTTCCTGTGTAACGGCCCTTTTTATTACTTTCGCGTCTGGTTTTATCGCTCTCCCTTTCTTTGTCAATGCCAGCAAAAAGATTGTTCCACGGTGGAAGCCCATCATCACCGAATACCTTAAACTGAAGCTTCCAAGCAGTCTCAATGGGATGGCATCTTCCCAATGGCTACCCAATGATAGCTAAAGTGTGTGCAAAAAAAGGGTCTATGACCATGGCACTCATGCCGGATCTTAGAGCACATTTCAATGCGTTCTGTTTCCAAAACATCGATTTAAGTAAAGTAGTTCTTCTGATCTTAGACTGGCACAGTTTACATCATGGAAATGAGTGGATTCTGTAATGCCAATCTTGGAACATTAACGTTATACAACTTCCGGCAAATACTTTCCACTTCTTACAGCCCTGCGACTCACACATCAACCAATCATTTAAAGAGAAAACGAGGGAGGTCAGCGACTTATTGCTTAGAACAGGTATTTACAGGAACATAAATATTGCATTCAAACTGAAGTTGGGAGCTGCTGGCTTTCAGTCAGTCACTTCTCAAGTTGTGAATCAGAGCTTTGTCGACACCGGAATATGACCAATGCCATTCTAATTCTTGAAACGGTTTGATAAACAACACAGATAAACCAGAGATGAGGATAGTAGACCCAAGGGACAGTTGGGTATGACAGTTCGCATCAGTGACAGTGTTCTTTATGGGCGAATCAGGGAAATTATGTGACACGAAACATGCCCTACTAATGGTGTTTTTCGGATTGAGCAGACGCTTCAAAGTAATCATTCACCACACAGGGTGTTGTGGAGCGCCGCAAACCTTCGAGCTCCGGTGAGACTCGTCAGAAAAAAGACAGCAATAGATCCGGAGCAGGTGCCGAGTATCTTACCAACCGCAGGGTTTTAGTGAACATTACGAACGCGAACACACTGAAAAGAGAAAAGAGGCTTGTGGGAGAGGCGCTGGGGTCAGAAGAGAATCGGAATGGCGGCGATAGCGGTCAGGCTCAAATCTGCGGCACTGTGAAGGAGCAACTATTACGTGTGAGTCCTGTAAGCGGCAGGGCCTGAGGTATCTTACAGAAGCCACCTGGAATTGCCGACCTCAGCTGGACATATTTAGAGACTTGTTTTATTTTATTTAGTGTGATAGAATAGCCTTACAGTGCAAGTGAGATCTCAGCGCCTCTCCATTGATATTTACTTGGTTCGAGTGACGCGTCTCCCTTAGCATCGGGTAGGTACCGTTAGGATACTAAATACCCCCTTTCGTACATTAGGTTCACCAATTGGTCTTCCAGCCATCCTTTCCGTAGCTCCAACCTGTAGAATTACGCAGTATACGCCCGCCCATTGCACCAAGTACTCTGGGAGAGCCACCGTCAAGGATACGGACCTTAGGACCCGCTCTACCCCGCTACCTCAGGTTAAGACCAGTACGCTGACCCACCAGTTATTACGTTAAATTTTGGTCTCTCGACTTAGAATCCCTTAGGAATAATTGACCTGGCCACTGGAAAGAAGAATTGTACGGATTCTAGCCTTTGGTTTAGTTACCCAATGGACCAGAAGTACAGAAGCAACCGCCGTCATGGATGCGGGAAACACACCCAACCGACCAGGCATTAGGCCTCCTACGGCAGGAAAAGTTGCCACTACAACGCCGACGATGTCACCTGACCTTCAGGGTAATACAGTTAGCGACCACAAGAACACGAGAAGCCAGCCACAAGAAGTACTAACCCCCCCTGGACCACCCTAAAAGGATTCGCCGAGAACCCACGGTGGCAGCTCATTTACGAGAACGCCTCACCAGGGCCACCTCTATACCAGGGACACCTTAAGGAGAACCGCGTAAGACCGAAGGAATTAAAGATAAAATTCCCGCATGTCTTGCCGACCTTCTCTGGCCCCCTCTCCATGAGCTCTGCTCAGCCCATGTGCATTCCATTGTGGACATGCGACTCGCTACAGCGATCGCTGACCATACGGATTACCTCATTTTGCGAATAGTCTCTAAGGTCATGTAGTCTGAATTATTCATAGACTTCCTCCTACAGGCCGTTCATAGATCAGTCATCAGTCAGACAGGAAATACGGTCCCTAGGATCACTTCACAAATCAACCATCCGGTTCCCATATGGCAACCCTCTATCGAACCCCCAGGAGTTGCGGTATTACAAGCCCATCGCTGGGAACACCTGTAGTATTCTACTATGTCGGGGAATCCGATAGGATGATTTTTCGCGAAGTCGCGGTTGGAACTCATAAGTGAGTGATGTCATCAAACTTGTGATATGAAACGGCACACCGCGTAGAATGCCAGGAGGCAGGGTACATTAGTGGAACACGTGGTATCACGAGTGGACTGGCTTGCAACGGTGCATGTAGTGGCGATCCACGTGGCTGGTTTTACTACCCTTTGTAGCTAGACGTCCGTTAGGGACCATACCCATACAGTGGTTTGGCTAAGTGGCTGACCACTGGGTATTATTTATATATCTTTTTTGGGCACTCACCCTGGCACACAGTATATAGTGTACCAGAGGTGAGCGCCGACTCCAAGTAAAGGAGACAACATGGGCATCATGACTATTCTGCTCCTCGCTTAGGATTCCTTAACCGGAGATCCGGACGAGCTATAATAGATAGTCAGCCCCCAACCACTTCACGAGCCGTCTCGTACCTACGCCCCATCAACGTTTTACAGTTGCACTGCTCACCCTCCCTGGCGAGTAGTGGTCTTACACCCCACTTCCAGCTCGCTCGTATTGTAGCTCTACCACCCCTTTTACTTCGCCGCAAGAGACCCATCGGCAGTCCGAACGCTGTCGCAGGTGTCTGCTCTCTCCGGTAGAGCGGATACTACAGGGATGAAAGGAAAGTTCGCCAGCTCTGGCTCGGATTTACTTGGAGGCGCTCAATTTCTCACTTATATACAACTCAAAAAACGTCAGCCAACTAGACGCCAACCCAGAGTAAACCCTAGACTACAAAGCAGGGACACCCAATACTACCAATCATATTCAAGCACGACATTAACTTTAGCCAAAGTTCATTGCAGCACACAACAAGGCAATACAACAGTGCACAGCACATCATTACACTGACGTGTGCACAAATTCAATATGCCAGCACACGCTTCTTGCAATCCGCCTCCATACACGTTCACCTTCCAGCACAGTACACCAAGTCTTCTGTAATACACATGACACGCTCTTCTCCAAGTACATTCGTTACACCTTGTGAGATGTGTTCATAGTACACCAGCTAGACATGTTGAACAGCGTGCACAGTAGTACAAGTAGACCACGTACACACGTGTCCTACAGACAAATCCAATAGTGCCATACCACTTGTACACACCACATTGCATGTGCACATTTGCAGTAGCAAATCACAGCACGAGTTCACGTTGAGGTCCGGCTGATACGCATATGCTCTTTTCTAGAGGCACCCTCCAAAACAGCCCATGCTCTCCTGCACATTTGGTTTTCAGTGACAGCATAGGCACTTGCATCAACAATGAAAGACCACAGGTCCACGCCATTTTAGACCCTACAGACGACCCCCAAAAGGAACCCCATCCTCAGGAAGAAATGGAATCCCAATCGGAAAACGCTTAGAGGGTCGACGCGAGACAAATTATCCCTCGTTCAGTCCATGCCTCAACCAATTGGACGGTCAGGACCCAAAGAGATCCTCATCTCCCAATACAAACCACAGCTCTGAGACCACTTAGAATGAACCAGAATTGGAATACAGTATCGGTCCTGTCTGAAACCTCAAAAAGAAACATTAAAGTTCGAGTAACCATGGGATTACGTCCCAACTGCTTCCGAGTGACCACAGCAGTATTGTACACAGGGGCTGGCCTCAATTTGGTCCATTCTATGCTACTCCCATTTGTTTGGCTAAAATTCGTTAAGGAAAGGACACCCCCAAAATTACCAACGCATTACGTAGATCAATGGACATTGAAGGGTCAATACCACTTGACACACACTTACGACGATTCAAAGTCCGCATGTGGTTCCTTGTATGTCCTAACTTGGGCGCTGACGCAATCTTAGAGACTTCCTTCATCGATCGATACATTAAGGCCATTTATCCAGGCCTTACGAAAGTCGGGTTCTATCGTGCACCTCGCATCTTTATAACTGGTTCCGCCCCAGGGCCAGAAGCTAACCGCAGACGAGCGATTATCTCCGAAAACACGTGGTCCAATAAGGTTCGCTTGTCGAAGTTTATAACGATACTCCCGATGACCCAAATCACCGTATCGTTCCATGCCCAGTCTTCAGGTCTCGTGGCTATTCAGAACCACCCGAAAACGGTTCTGAAGCACCTTACCTTAATGGCCAATGGAGTAATGGACATCAGCCCCAACAGGCCCTTCTTGGTCACAATCGGGAACTTTAGAGATAAACCCGTGCGGATACCTAAAGATACAGTGATTGGTATCACTCTACCCGCGCCCGTGGCCATTATGGAGGCCCAAATGGATAATCTTGCGACGCCAACTCTCGACGAGGACGTCGACTCTCGGGAGGGGACAGTCGCTATCGGCGCAGAATTCGAATCCTATATGCTCCAGGTACTTGATCTCCTCAGGGAATACCAGGCCATGGGGTCAGGTAGATTTGGAAAACTCAGAGCCACTACAAACCGCATTGAACTTGAGGATGATGCTAGATCACAGTTCCAGCACCCATCCCGTAAAGGCGTTAAGGGTAGGGAAATAGTCGCCGACTAGATGAACAAGATGCGCAAAGCTCAAGTCATAGAGCCGGCACCTCCGAACCAATCCGAATTGGCAAGTTTCCTTGTCCTCGTCGCGACAAAAGATGGCTCCGTCAGGTTCTGTGTCGACTACAAGAAGCTGAATGCAGTAACCAAGAGGGACTCATACCCAACACCCCGCATGGATGACTGTCTTTACTCCTTAGGCGAAGCTGTCGTATTTACCACACTGGACACTAACTCTGGATATTGGCCAATCCCTTTGGCCGAAGATGTGAGAGCTCTGACAACCTTCACCAACCATGAATGTCTGTTCAAATTTACTCATGCCCTTTGGTTTAAAGAATTCTCCAGTAACCTTCCACCGGGTAATGGACATCATACTGTCCAGAGTCAAATGGAAATTCGCCCCGGTCTATTTGGATGACGAAGTAATTTTCTCATGAACCGTGAAGTAACACCTTCGCCACGTGAACACGGTGCTAACTATCCAATAGGACTCTGGAGTAACCCTGAAATCCCGCAAGTACACCTTCTTTAAAGCCTCAGTAAACTATCACGATCACTTCGTCCTTTCAGGAATGTTAATGGTAGCCCAACGGACCACAGCTACGATCCGCCTGGCTAAAACTCCCAGAAACCACAAAGAAAACGATCTTTCTTGGGCATTTGCAATGTCTATCGACGTTTCGTCCGAGGATTTGCTAAATTTTCGGCTTCTCTCAACGCGATGCTGAAGAAGGAAACAACTTCGGAGTTTGGAAACCTTACCGAGGACCAATACCAGGTATTTCAGACCCTAAAAAGACAATTGCTGCTGACCCCACCCATACTGGCTTTAGCAAACCCCAATAGGTCCTTTGTCTTGGACACAGACGTTTCTGATGTCTAAGTGGGATGTGCACTGCTACAGGAACAAGCTTTGCCAAAGGATTATTAACCTATTGGATACCGGAGCAGAACGATCACCAGCGCGGAGCGCAAGTACAGCACCACCGAAAAGGAATGTCTAGCCATCGTATGGTCCGTATTGACACTCCGTCCATACCTCGAGGGAACTAGGTTTACAATGTTGAGTATTTAGGTCGACAGCCACTCCGAACTCCTGGGAAGCTTGGAAATAGTGGAAAACCAAAAGTGGATTTAAGCATGGGCACTTTTGGACACCCTCCGTGGAAAAACGCATGTGAGCCTCATCTTAATCTCAACGTGAAACGGCCATCTGATTGGCTGCTGTAAATGCCCTCATGCAACGTGGTATGGACAAGTGGTCTGGTTCTAATGGGGCGTGTTGGGGCTTCGGCCCAAGTGGAGCGATTTGATTGGGCGAGAGCGCTGAATGAGCACGGGCTTTGCAGTTGGAGAGAATGTGCGAATAGGGGCTGGATATTGGGTTTGGCCGTAACAGCCGAATCTGGGCTGCGCGGGGTGGTTGGCATTGGCGCACCACTTTGGATGATTTTTTGAGGTTTTATTAGTTATGATTTATGTTTAAAATTGTTTTGGCGCGCAACTCCTCGTCCCACGGTGGCAAGCTGTGAGACGTGGGTGACCCGCCGACGGTCAGCACCGGCGGTGGAAGTGCGTGCAAGGTAGTTATAGTTGTCAATGACGGTCGCCGACGACCATAGTAAATTGTCAAGGCTGACTACCTTCCTTTTTATTTCTTCTTTTATTTTTCTCTTCTTCTCGTCTTTTTCCCCTCTTCCTCCTTTTCCTTTACCTAACCTGCGCTCACGTTGTGAGGTTATGGGCCCGGAGCGTCGACTCTTCGCAGACGTTACGCTTTTCTAACACTCATTTGGATTCAAGAAGTTTCCCTACTGTGACAGGTGCGCGATCTACGACTAACGCTCATCTGGATTCAAGAAGTTATTTTGTGTTGCGACAGGCGTGTACCCTGCGTACTTCCTCCTTGGTGGCGAAAACATATCGCGTTTGTTAGTACCCCCTTGGCACGAGACCGGGAAGTCTGCCAAATCCTGCTCTCCGTCCGTAGAGTACGGAGGTCGATGAACTGGGCTTGGAAGTGTAGAAGCAACCGTACTACACCGCATGACCACGCTACTTTCCCGCAAGAGGCTAGCTTGGGTCAACTGGGGGAAGTGTATCTTGACGACACCCCTCCTTGGAACGCCTCGTAGGGACTAAAAGCGCCGGACTCTGAATTGCGCAGATCTCGGTAGGTAATCATATCGTGCCTCACTTGGAGAGAGTAACCAGGGTCCAGGGGATCATCCTTTAGGGTAGCGGAGGTAGTTTCTCCCGCCAGTGCGCCCGCCTACCTCGAGCAAGTCTCGGTAGGTTCAATCGAAAAGTTTCAACCAGAAGTCGAGAAGTTTGTCTGTTCCGGATACGCCTTCTGCCACTGCCCGTGAGTATACTCCAAGCGTGGGAGCACCCGAGCTCCGCTTTTGATCGCGTACGAGACGCGTCTCGGTGAGCGTTGCAGGCTACGTCAAAAGTCTCCGCTGTCGTCCTCGCTGTCGAACGTTGCAGTTGGGATACTCCGTTCGGGCAAGCTCGGCCACGAATTCATCACTTCTCGTGGCCCTTTTTCTTAAACTTCCCAAAGCATTGAGTCCCTCACCCTGCTTCCCTCTACTAATTAATTTCGTTTAGTTCCGTTCTATCTGCTTCGTGGATAACAGACTGAAACATGTCAGACACGGAAATGTAATCCAAAAGTACTACCGGGATGAAATCCCTCGTTTTCATGGAAGGCGTGGTGTTGATTATGTTCTATGGCGCCATCGCCTTCGTGCTGCATGCCGTGTTAAAGGGGTGTGGAATGTCGTGGAATCCGATGCTGGATATTCAGCAACTACTGAAGCAACATCGGACACTGGTGTTGACACCGCTCGCCTCATGGCCAAGAGCGAAAAGGCTTGTGGAATCATCATTTGTGCTTATGGGGATGCTCCACTACGCGTGGTTATGGATGTCGATGACAACCCGCAGCGTATGCTAGCTTTGTTAGATGCACGGTATGTGTCTAATCGTACCGTTTCTAGTGTCGCGGTTCAAACACAGCTGTTCCGCATGGCTTACAATGGTCAGAATATGGCTAGTTATGTGGACCAGTACACAGCTCTGTTCTCTCAATTGGAGCGTATGGGAAAACATGCGGCTATACCGGAATCTCACGAGGCGCCAATGTTGCTCGCTTCCATAGATCCCATCTGCGCTTTGGAGACCACGGCTGCGGCTCTTCGCACCAAGGACATCGCTGAGCTCACATGGGATTATGTTGCTACTACGCTCATCGATGAGTATAATGCAAAGCAAGTGACAACGAAGTCACCAGGGCGATGCTCTCGTCGGAAGAAGAGGGGCAAGAACAAAGGCGGTCGACATTTTGACACCACCGAACGCGCCAAGTCTGTCTCAGGAAACCGTGGCGATGAGTCGGATGACCAATCTGACCTTGATTCTACCGGTCGTGCACTTGCCCTGGCCCTCAAGTCAATTTCTTCGGATCGTTCCGGCAGTAGCAATGGTCACCCTTGCACCTTCTGCAAACCGTGATGGACACACACAGGATCGCTGTTTTATGAATCCTGACAACCCTGACAACCACCTACCGCAAAGCATCATAGAAAAACTTTCATCTCATTCGAAGAAAGTGGGTGCAGGTGGTGGATGTTCGTGCAAGTGCCTATGCTGTCACTGAGAACCAAATGTGCAGGAGAGCATGGGCTGTTTTGGAGGGTGCCTCTGGAAAAGCGCATATGCGTATCAGCCGGACCTCAACGTGAACTCGGGCTGTGATTGGCTACTGCAAATGTGCACATGCAATGTGGTGTGTACAAGTGGTATGGCACTATTGGGTTTGTCTGTATGACACGTGTGTACGTGGTCTACTTGTACTACTGTGCACGCTGTTGAACATGTCCAGCTGGTGTACTATGAATACATCTCACAAGGTGTAACGAATGTACTTGGAGAAGAGACGGGACATATGTATTACAGGAGACTTGGTGTACTGTGCTAGAACGTGAATGTGTATGGAGGCGTATTGCAAGTAATGTGTGCTGGCATATTGAATTTATGAACACGTCAGTGTAATTATGGGCTGTGCACTGTTGTATTACCTTGTTGTGCGCTGCAACGAACATTGACTAGGGTTAATGTCATGCTTGAATATGATTGGTAGTATTGAGTGCCCCTGCTTTGTAGTCCAGGGTTTACTTTGGGTTGGAGTCTAGACAGCTGACGTTTTGAAGTAGTATATAAGTGAAAGTTTGAGCGCCTTCAAGTAAATCCAAGCCAGAGCTGGCGAACTTCCTTTTCATTCCCTCATACTTTCCTTCAGCATTTCCCAATCCAACAAAGAGGACTCACATATTGAGGTTGATCTCAGTTGCTCTCTTTGAGGAAGTTTCTTGGCCCCACAAGCTGATCGGGTTTGGATACTCACATGTGTAACGGATTCTGACATCATGTCATCCAAAGACCGTCCGAGGACGCGGAGTTAAACCGGTGCACCGGAACCCTCGCAACCATCTCGTATCCCGGTCCGTTCACGGTCTCATACCGGTGGATCGACTGGCGTGCCAGGTGGAAGGACCTCGAGACGTCCTGTCTCTGATTCGAAACCCCCAGCAAGTGGAGCAGGACCGGCGTCTGCCGCCGCCCAGATGCTCTCCCCTTCCAGGGATGTCACTCTCCATCCCAGCTTTGCAGCTGTGGAAGAGCAACTCCGCTCTTTGCGGGAAGCTTAAGTCATCCTTGCAGAGGAGTTCGATTCCCTTCGCAAGAAGGTAAATGACACTGCTACGCAGGATTTTTCTGAGGACCTCTGTGTCCTCCGTGCGGATGTGAACTCGATTCTAGAGTGCCTTGGTGGACCCTCCGCCTTTGTCAAGGACGTCGCGGACAAGTTCTCGTTCGTCCGAAGCCGTCTGGAGACGTTGGAACAAACCCTGATGTCGGGGGATGATCCGGCTGAGCCGGTTGCAGTATCCCACAAGGGAAGTAAGGAAGAGAACCGCCGGGCTCGAAGGAAGCGAAGAAACACGGATCCCGAACCGCCAGACACCTCATCCTCGGAGTCCGACTCTTCCTATTCATCGGTGGAAGTAGCTCGCCGTGAGCGTTCCTCACGCTTTAAGCGGTCAACAGCCGCCCATGGTGTGATCCGCGCCTGCACGAAGGGAAGGAAGCAAACAGGTTTGAAGGAGCTGAAACCGACCAATTCGCTCTTTAAGAAGCTCTTATCATACCAGTACTACCGTTTGGAGGACTCCTCTTTGGATCGTACATCCCGTGGTACGGGAAGAGTGAAGGGCTGCATTAAGCGAATGCAGCTCTCACTTCGCAACCAGTTGTTTACTGGAGAAGACCCAATATTGGTGTTGGATTTCTTGGCACGCTTTGTCGCAGAAGCTGACATCTTTGGAATGAACGAGGGACAGGCCTACATTGCCTTACCGTACTTCTTACGTGGGCCTGCAGAAGACCAGTATCACTCTGTCAGAGGTTCATCACGCGCGTCCGAAAGAGTGGTAACATGCTGGCCCGAAGCAGTTCAGTACCTCTTAAGGTCGTATGCTACTGACTCCGCCATCCTGCAGGCTATACTAGCCCTGCGGGACACTCGCCAACGTCCAGACGAGTCGGAAACCGATTATTAGTCGCGCCTTAACAAGGCCTTTCACCGCTGTGGCAATGTTTACCCCGTTGAAGAGCGTTTTACCATGTTTGTCGATGGTTTGGACCCGGCGATCCGGACTCTTGTTGCTCGACGTCGAGAAGATAGACCTAAAGCCGCGTATTTGGAACTACTGCAGTTCGCTCGCGCAGAAGGTGAAGCCCTGCGCGCACGCAATCCTGGATCCAGGGTTAGGTCCGCAAAACCGTTCATGTTACAACCGGGTACCCCGTCAGCTTCGATGATCGACAAACAGGCCTCTCGAAGGGATTATGATAACGTGCAGCTAGCCCATAGCGAAGTTCATTCCATCCCGACAACGGAGTTACCCTCAACCTTGGACGAGTCACAATACGTGATTGAGGATGGCGCGCTACTCTATGCGGATAATGGTCGCGTTCGCGCGCCATGCGTCCCACACGAGAGTGGTAATGTCCGCTTTTCGCGTTCTGGTTGGAGAGATACCCGCCCCGCTGTGAAGTTCGCCGGGCCTCGCCACCTAACACCTGCTTCTGGTTCGATTTGTCATCTCTGCTACAAACCAGGCCATACTTCTCCACAATGTGTGTTGTCTCTCCGAGAATGGGCACATGTCGTAGTCAATTACGAGGCCCTATCCCTGGAGGACAAAGCAGCTGTCCCGATTGCATCGTATATCCGTGCTCGAAAGGATGTTCCACGTCACGTGTCGCTTCCCCGAGCTCGGGTCGTACCTTCACCGTAATCCCGTGTTACCGAAGTGGTCGGTCACCCCACCGCTTCTGCGGTACCTTCTGGACCTGATGTCCCGGCCTTGCCTGCTCAACGTCCTGAGCAGCCGCCTCCGGCGGAGAAGGCCCAGAAAAAATAAATGTGGGAGTCTCCTCTCAAGGAGGAGCGCCCTCAGAGTCGAGGTCGACGGCGCCCGAGGCGTCCAAGCCTCGCTCCCCGGTCAAAATCCTTTTAAGGAAAGAGGCCGTCAATGCTGTTGTTGACGTTTGGTCGACTGTGCCCCCAAGCCCTTTGGAGTGTTCGAAATAGTGGAAAACAAAAAGTGGATTTAAGCATGGGCACTTTTGGGCACCCTCCGCGAAAAAACGCATAAGCGCCTCATCTCAATCTCAACGTGAAACGGCCATCTGCTTGGCTACTGCAAATGCCCTCATGCAACGTGGTATGGACAAGTGGTCTGGTTCTAATGGGGCGTGTTGGGGCTTCGGCCCAAGTGGAGCGATTTGATTGGACGAGAGCGCTGAATGAGCACGGGCTATGCAGTTGGAGAGAATGTGCGAATGTGGGCTGGATACGGGGTTTGGCCGTAACAGCCGAATCTGGGCTGCGCGGGGTGGTTGGCACTGGCGCACCACTTTGGATGATTTTTTGAGTTTTTATTTGATATGCTTCATGTTTGAAATTGTTTTGGCGCGCAACTCCTCGTCGCACAGTGGCAAGGTGTGAGACGTGGGTGACCCGCCGACGGTCAGCACTGGCGGCGGAAGTGCGTGCGAGGTAGATATAGTTTTCAATGACGGTCGCCAACGATCGAAGTAAATTGTCAAGGCTGACTACCTTCCTTTGTTTCTCTTCTTTTATTTTCTCTTCTTCTCGTCTTTTCCCCCTCTTCTTCCTTTTCCTTTACCTAACCTGCGCTCACGTTGTGAGCTGTGAACTCGTGAACTCGGAACACTTTAGTGTTCTGCGTCGTTCGTGGAAACGTGTCTTCCATAACCGGTTCCCGGATAGAGTTCTGGTGATGACCAAGAGAAACTACAAGGTCTATGCTGACCTTGGGCTTTCACCCCAGTTTATGGTGCGACACCTTACCGTCTTAGACACCGGTGCCGGTCCGAACTTTGTCGTGGAAGAAGTGTTACCGCCTGCTTTGCAGTCTAGGATCCGCCGCGACCACGTCCCGGAGGTTGCTGACGCGAACAAAAAACCGTTGGATATGGTGGGGTTCATAGAACTGATAGTTCGCGTTGGCGCTCGCGTGGTGAAACTCGACTTCGTCGTATGTCGGAAATTAGCCGCCTCAGTCATCTTGGGATGCGACTTTTGCGACCGCTTCGTCGAAGCGATCTTCCCCTGCCAACGGCGTGTCGAGATGGAGGATGGATCGTCCACTCCGATCGTTCGTCGTCCGCTTAGGCGTGCCACGAAGAAGCATGTCCCGCTACCGGCAGCACAGAAACCTGGACCGGATAACCGGGAATCTAATAAGCTCCGCGTCGCAGTGTCGTTGTGCGCCCCGCCTGAGTCCCAAATGATGGTGAAGGTAATCTCCCGTCAACATGGACTCCGGGTCTTGCAACCATTGTTGTCACTGTATGACAGGCAAAGCCTCGCTATTGCAAATGGAATCGTCCATATGGAGCCAAACCAACCATTTCACGTGCTGCTCGCCATTCTAGGGACAGTACCCCAGTATCTGGTGAAGAACCAAGTGATAGGGTCCGTCATGCCGCACCCCATCGTTATGGTGCCAACAAAGCTGACCGCAGCTGACGTTCTCGGACTCGTTCACTCTAAGGAGGGGGAAAGCCCGGAACCCGTTTCATCGCCGGAACCCATTTCATCGCCGGTACCCGGGGCTCAACCTGTAACATCAGGGACGCAGCCCGTTTCAACGAGTGGTGACCGCCCCGATCCAGTCCAAGAACTCGAGGACCTGGATCTCAGCCACGTCCCGGAGTCATACCGCCATCGATTGCGAGAACTTTTAAGGGACTTCAACACTATGTGGGACGGCTCCCTTGGTGAGATTGCCACTACGGAACACCAGATTGATTTGCTACCGGACACCCGACCCATCTCTCAGCACCCATACCGTGCCGGACCCGCCGCACGCGCGGAGGAAAAGGCGCAAGTGGATAAAATGCTTCGAGCAGGAGTCATTCAACCGGCTCAGTCGCCGTGGGCTTCTCCAGTAGTACTGGCTCCGAAGCAGGATGGTTCCTGGTTTTGCGTCGACTACCGTCGGTTGAATGCCGTCACCGTCAAGGACGTGTATCCAATCCCAAGAATGGACGAGTACATTGACTCACAGGGAACTGCCACCGTCTTTACAACCCCGGACGCCAATTGGGGATACTGGCAAGTTACGGTAAGGAAGCAAGACCAAGGTAAAACCGCTTTCGCGTGTCACTCCGGTCTTTACCGTTTGAAACGGATGCCTTTTGGTCTTACCAACGCCCCCGCTACTTTCCAGAGAGCCATCGACATCCTATTGGCCCGCTTCAAATGGCGTACCAGCCTGGTCTACCTGGATGACATAATCGTCTTCTCAGATAATCTGGACAAACATCCCACTCATTTGAGGGATATCATGACCACGCTTCGAGATGCGGGTGCCACTCTTAAGTTGAAGAAATGGGACTTCTTCACGGACACCGTGAAGTATCTCGGCCATGTTATCCGTCCAAGACGTGTTAAAATCGAGGAGACTCGCGTTAAGTCACTCAAAGAGGCTAAAGAACCGCGGACGCAAACCGAGCTTCGTTCCTTTCTGGGACTCGCGAACGTCTACCGACGATTCATCCCGCACTTTGCGGACAAGGCTGTACCGTTAAACACGCGTTTGCGGAAATACCAACCACCAAAACTGGACCCCTTAACCCCCGTTCAAATGGAATCTTTCAACTCTCTTAAGGATTCTGTCGTCTCCGCCCCGATCCTCTCGTTGCCCAAGCCTGGAAGGCCCTTCACCGTAGATACGGACGCCAGCGACTACCAAGTAGGTTGTGCACTGTTTCAAACTGCACCCAATGGGGAAAGACGCCCCGTAGGGTACTGGTCCCGATCGCTCAACGTCCACGAGAAGAATTACTCCGTCTCGGAGAAGGAATGCCTTGCAGTAGTGTGGGCCTTACAAACGTTGCGCCCCTATCTCATGGGTAATCATTTCACCGTTTTCACGGACCACGCATCGCTTCGATGGCTACTCTCCATCTACGAGCCTTCAGGCCGCTTGAGGCGTTGGCGTCTCCGTCTAGCGGAATTTGAATTTGACGTGCAGTACCGAAAAGGATCGTGCAACACCCAAGCTGATGCTCTCTCCCGCCTGGTCACTACTGGCGAAGCACTACCCGTCAAAGACGATGAAATACCCTGCATTGCAGTGAATGGCGAAGACGCTACCATCGAGGACGAGGAACGAGACACGGACTCTTCAGATTCCGGTTCCGATTTGGACGACTTTCTTCTCTCGGAAGATTCCGAGAAACCCTTACCAGGGAGTTTCGTGCCTATTACTCCAGAGGAGGTGATACGGGTGCAATTCGCTGACCCGTTCTGCGCGAATGTCCGCGCTCAACTCAATGTAGGAGGTACTCTCCCCTTTCAGGTGAATGACGCCGGATACCTTGTACGGACCGTCGGATCGCGCCCACAAATCGTGGTACCACATAACCTCCAGTCGAAAGTATTGCGGATGTCGCAATACTCCAAACTGAGTGGCCACGTCGGGTGACGGAAACTTTACCTCACCCTACGCCGTAACTTCTACTGGCCTGCCATGGCAGTGGACTGCTACGCAACGGTGCGTTTTTGTACCGATTGCGCTCGGAACCGTGTCAAACTCCGTCTTCATGCGACGAAGTCGAAGCTGTTATCAGCTCGCGCTCCACTGCAGTTTGTGGCCATCGATATACTCGGTCCCTTCCTTACCACTAAGCGGAATTACAAGTGCTTACTCGTAATAACGGATCGATTCTCCAAGCTGGTACGAACCGTACCGTTACGGAGGATCTCCACTATGAGCGTGGCTCAAACCTTCGTCCTACACTGGGTCTTCGTCTACGGTCCACCGGTCAACCTCCTCTCCGATAACGGGAGACAGTTCGCCTCTCGTTTATTCGAGGATGTGTGTCGCATCTTGGACATTAAGAACCTGTTCACGACCACTTACCACCCCCAAACTAATGGGCAGGCCGAACGCTTCAACCGAACATTACTTGCGACACTCCGTTCATACGTTGCAGACCACCCCAAAGATTGGGACTTGTTCACTGATGCGCTCACCTTTGCGTACAATACGCAGGTGCAAAAAACAACTGGATTAACGCCCTTCGAGTTGGTACCGTCCCGTACCCCACCGCCCGTGGCGCTGGAACCACAGCCCACGCTGGATACCTTTCCGTCACCGACTGCTTACCGAGAAGCGTGGAAAACCTGGCTCAAGAAGCTCTTTCCCGCCGCACGGCGTTCAATAGTCCGAGCCCAGGCCGCTTACAAGCGTGACTTTGATACCAAAGCCTTTCGCTCGCCGCCACTTCTCGCCCCCGACGGTTATGTATTCATCCGCAAGGAGTACTGGAACCCAGAGAAGGAGAAACGCCACAAGCTGTCACCCGTTGCCGACGGCCCCTTTCGGGTTATTTTGGTGGCTTCCGACACTGTCGTTGTTGACCTCGCTGGTAATCACGAACGCATCTCCCGCGATCGCGTGGTATCGGCTCCTCCGCCGTTAACATCCCAACCTACGGGTGTGAATGCTCCCGTTGAAACGGATTCCTCGACCCGCTTACCCCAGGTGCACCCGCGTCCCTACGCGTTACCACACCCATCTCGGGGTTTGTCTGACCCTCCGCTACCCGCGGCGCCCAACCCGCAAGGAGTCGCATCGCGCATCCGTCGCTCCTCCCCAGTCCACCCGACGGACACCAACTCCGGTGCATCGTCTAAGGAGGGGGAGGCGCCCGACAGCCGTCGTAATCCGGTCGATACCTTCGCTGGAAACGCCGCACAGTCGCGTGTCATTCTTCGCCCATCAGGGGTGCCTGATACCGACGTCCTGCACGACTCGACGCAGCCGCTATCCAAACCTCAGAACGCAGCTGCGGGTAACGCCACCAACACTCGCCGAGGTGTCACCACACGTGCAACACGGAATGAAAATGCGCTCGACGCACCGCAGCCTGATACAGTACGAGTGGAGGACGCACCGCCAAGTACCCCGCACAAGGAGGCGGATACATCCACGGCGCCGACGCCGGACAGCCAGCCATTGGAACCCTCACGTGACTACACGGAACCTCGCCGTGGGACAGAGAGGTGCGACAATGCGCCACCGCCCCAGCGAATTTCACCGCCGAAGCGAGCTTCACCACGCCGATTAGCGGAACGACCACCCGGGTTACCCGCCAGTGTGGGCCCTCCAACTGGGGTGGGAAACGCCGAAGCAAACCAGGCACTTGGGGAAGCTGAACCGCCGTAGTCGGGTAGACATTCCACTCAGCCGAGGACTGCCTTGAGCGCTACACGGTCCGACCGGAGCGAAGCCGCCCAGCGCGTGATCACTTCGGTACCCCCGGGCTCAGGACGGGTACCACCCGGAAATAGGGACGCTGTCATACGGGATGGCCGGGAAGTGTACCGACAAGAGTTCGTGGTCCGGCGCATTTTGGAGCACTCCTACCACCCAAAGGGGTATATCCAATACTTGGTCCGTTGGTACGGGTACGGCCCCGAATGGGATTCAAACGAACCAATAGAGCACCTACCCCGGTCGAAGGTGGTACAGTATCATCGTCGTACTGTCACGGCTTTGCCGGCTACCATAGACCGAGCCCAAGTGGGATAAAAAAACATCCGATGGGGATAAAGGAACAGAAGATCTGGATAAGGACCCTTGGAAGAAGGATAAGATGCACAGAAGACCTGGAGAAGGACACTCATAAGAAGTGGAAGAGAAGAAAGAAAACAAATACGTCATAGACGGAAGCAGTTTACTATTTTCGAAGTTGCTGCACACAATACCGCACAGCGAGATATACTAACCAAGTTCCCAAGGGATCAGCCGGATTACCGTGCGCGCCAGCCGAATCGCTAGCGGAGTTACTCCCGCCGCCCAGGTGTGGCACGAGGGCGTCTCTCATCGTAGCGATGTCGCCGCTCGCCACTTGCGCGTTCAGTCCGACACCCCGAAGGAACTGAAAGATCACGGCCGCCCCTGGGCGTATGGGAACCTCGATAACTTCTGGTTCGTTCGGCAACGCCGCCGCCACTGGATCGACGACTGCACCTGCGTGAGTCGCTCCCTGCGCCGGCTGCGCCATAGTATCGGCACCATCGGGGTCTTCCACGTCTTCCATGACCTCGTCGCCACGGTATTCGCCCTCCTCCTCCGGGAGATCATCACCGCCATAGGCGTAATAGAAGTCATCCGAGTTGACAAACCCCACGGAGTGCCCGTAGGGTATGTCTCGCGGAGCCATCCGCAGTGCCGACGCCCCCGCCTCGGAGATCCCTTGCTGCTCCCATGGGTTAACGAAGATGAAATCTCCCGGCAACGGCGTGCGACGCCCCGGAGACCGATCGGCTCCACCGGCTTCTTGACCACGGCCGCTCTGCCGGACATGCGCGACAGCCCACTCGACACGCCCAATGATGTCGATGAGCTCCTGAGCTTCATCAGCGTTATGGACACCTCTAAGCGGGAGTTGAAGGTCCAGCTGCCGGATGTAACCACGCAAACGCGGAGGAAGATACAACAGTCGATACTGGTCGTAGGCTTCCTACAAGATGTACGCTGCCGCGCGGACTGTCCATTCGGTCAGAACCACGGACCATAAGCCTGAGTGCGGATCCTCGATGAGGTACGAGCCCAGATAGGAGACGACTGGAGGCAACTCCACGTAACATCCCCGGCACACCTCGACGGAGGACCACCACCCAGTCAGGGGAACGTATCGCCCGAACTGATAGAAGGGACTAATCCGGTTTATCTCCATGTTCTGATAAGGGACAAGGAACCCAAAGCGGGATCTGCCCCGACGCTCCTCGCGGATGAAGTTCTGTAACCACCGATATCGGGACTCACGACGAAGGTGACGAAACTCGGCACGAATGATCGGATGGACCCAGCAGATCGCTTCTTGACGCGCTCGCGGTTGACCGCGCCATGCGTAAGTTTCCAACGCCGCAAAGCGGTCACAATAGCCGATCTCACCCTGAGTCCGGTACATCCGTAGGTTGAAGCCGAACTCGTCGGGGATGGGGTATTGGAAGTTCGCCCGGTTGATCCGTAAGTAGCCGATGCGGACGAAGGTACAATGCGCCTCTTCCGCCGACTCGCGCCTCCGCCGCAGAATCGCGTGAACGGGAACCGCCACACGGCGTCGCCAGTCCCACGAAGTGGTGATCAAAGGCGGCAGCTCGCCCGGGAGACGCGCATTGCCATCAGCATACGCGGCCACGAGTTATTCGTCGAAGACCACTGTCGGATGGAACCACGGAGCTCTCCGGAGAATCGCCGCATGTTGACGCGGGTTTAACCCGACGAGTTCGTCGTAAGTGGGCCAGGTGTCCTCCGCAGGAGTGATGTGGCTTGAAGCTTTAACGGGACCCCAGGATCGGCTCGGCGCGGTTGACGAGGCACTCCCCCGCGGAAGGGGAGCCGAATGGAAACCGGAGAAGTAACCCCGGCGGGGATGGTTACCACCGTTCATCGGGAGTACTGGTCGCCGAGGTATCGAGATGTGGTCGCGGGAAGTTGGCGTACGATGGGGAAGAGCGCTCGAAGTTCGAGGCGTGGTTACCGCATTGGTGCGTTTGTCGTTTGGTTGTGCTGTTCTGCCTTCGACAGTCGAGTGGTCGCTGGACGCGTTACGCGGCTCGCTCTTATGCCGGTTGGACCGTTGCCTCCCCGCCATGTCGACGGCGTGTTTCTCACCTAAGGAGGGGGATATGAAGGACAATGCCCTTCAAGGGGGTTTCTTCCCAGGACTTAGAGATTTCGCTCGCTTGAGGACTAGCTTGGTCTATGACAAGCTAAACCGCTATTGCGTGCTGACGGCCGGTTCGGACTGGAATTGCACACTGGTGAAAGACGTGGACTGCACGGATGCCGACACTCGAGTGCGAGGCGTGCCCCACGCGGCCCAAACTCTACCTAATGGTTAGTATTATTTAGTAATTTTTAGTATTCATTTAGCTACGCTATCGCTATTTAGTGTCTATTTATCGGGCGCGCGCCCAATGTCAGAAGCCGCGAGCCACACTACTTAGGAGGTTGAGCACTGCTCTCCAGTAAACACCCTCTTGGGAGATCCCAAGGAGGGACTTGGCTCTGAACTTTCGCCTTCGGCACGTCTTCCCCGCATACTGCGTGAGCGCCCGTTGCACGTTAGTTCATCCACCCCTCTGTCGACCAGAGTGCCACCACCACCGTGGGTTCATATTTAATCGCCGACACTTGTCGTAGTCTCGCCCCTGTATAGGGTTTCGCCACCGTTTTTCTCTTGTTCTCCTTCTTGGCTCTCGTTAGTGGCCGCCTCACTCACCCCGCTCGTCCCTCTCATACGAGTGTTTCCTCGCTTTTTTTCCGACAATCGCCGTGGTACTGCTCCGCCTAGGATTGGTCACACCCCGGACTGTGCCGTGCTCACCTAAACACTCTAGGTATATCCCGCCGGATTGGCCTCGGACTTACATCCGACTTTATCGTGCCTATCCAGAGTGGGTATGTTTCTGTGCTCCGCTGGGACGCGTCTCCTCCGCCTGAGGCGTGTCTCTCAAGAGAAGAAGATCCCGAACATCTTCGTGGTGTCTCCGCTCCAAGCGTTGTCTTACAGTAGTGTTTAATTGACGTAGATGGGTATGTATTTAAGGTATTTGAGAAAATGGGCGATGATAAACTTGCTCGTCACACATACTAAGAGCAACATGTCTTCCCATATACTGATGTCGACTTAATTAGGCTGCAGGAGTCCGAACTGACCCAGGTCCTCTGCTGGATACGCGTGTTTTGTGCTTCTGTGAGGCACCGGATGCATTTTTGCGTGGCGGCATGCTCTGCACGTTAGTTTGATATCAGCTGGCAGAGTGTGGGGCATGTACGGGAGTAGTCGTCTTGTTGCTTTGATTGCGAGCTTTTGAGGGTGGGAGTAGTTGAGCTTTAGATTCCAACCATGGGCATCGGTTTGTTATTTGTGGTTGTGTTTCTTTGATGCCTACTTGTGCATGTGTTGCATCGTATTTGTGGAGGTTGCGCTTTTCTTGGGTCGGGTGAAAGGAGGTGGTGTGGATAGATGTCTTGTTTTGGCGCTGACCTGTCGTGCTTAACGGGGGCGTCGGTACTGCTTGTGAATGGTATGGGAGAGTGTGGTTGTTTGTGGGATTGGAGTTTGTATGGGTGCGCTCCGGCAGTGTAGGTAGTGTTTTGTATTATTATTGTTGCCTTCAAGCGGCACTAGTTGGCGATCCATGGTTCTGTAGCTAGAATTTAGGGTGGGCTGTGTGACGTGTTTAAGACTTGACCTTGTGTGGCCATGAATTGGACTAAGCCATATCTTTTTGCCAGGTTTTGTTGGAGGTGCTTGTTCGCTACGGTGTGCTTCTGGAGGATCTAATTCTTGTTTGTTTTTAGGGGGAGGGTTCCACTGTGCGTGCATAGGGTCGGCTTGTTGATGGCAGAATGGGTTATAATATTTTGGCGTAGGAGTTTAATATTTGGATGTGGATGGATGATGTGTGTCGGATGTGCTCTGCTATCGAGTACAGACGTACCAGTGGATTACGTGTCCGTTTCTGATACTTAGTCGACCTGGTGGGGGGGTGGCGGAGTATAGTGTGTTGCGGGTGGGTGCAGCGTGAGCCCGTAGTGCAGGAGTGTGTAAAAGGGGTGTGGGAAAGAAAGTGCTGATGGTTGATGATGGTGAGGTGGGAATGCTGCTCCTGCCTCTGTGTAATGGGCCTGTCTTTTCATCTCTCTGTACATAGGATGACCTGAATCTCTAAATTGTTCATCGGTGTGATTGCAATGTATTTATTGTGATATATGGCACGAGTATAGTTGCTGATACGGGAATCGCTTGGTTTAATAGTTAGGCCTACTGTAGTGAGGGCGGTTGTTGTGGGGGCGTTGCCTTACTCCATAATCAACTGTGGATCGTTGAGATTGAATCAATATTGTATGAAGGCTGGGAGTTGGTTGACAGAGCGTTGTGAAGTATTTAGAAATGCGCTTGAAATTCCGAATGAGGGAAGATTTGGTGGCCAGTATGTGTTTTCAAAATCGGGGCGAGTGCGAGCGCTGTGTTGGTTTTGAGGCCCATGGTAATTAAATCGATAGTTTTATCTTCCTTAGTAATATTAGGATACTTAGCAGCTATCCTTTTCTGTCGTACGGTCATGTTTGCTGTGGGAGTACACATCTATTTTTTTGATGGCTTGAAATGGGATGGTTTTCGTTTCGGTTTTTACAAATTGGTGGGTTTCTTCGTTTTTTGGTTAGTTTGGTGGATAAACTACTGTCTAAAACCGTAAATCGATGGAGGGTTGTAGGCTGCTATGAAGAGTATCATTATTTTGAAAATTACGCTGATCAGAATTGCTGATAGAAGATGGTACTTATTGTGCATAAATAATTACAGGTTTTGGGTGTCGTCAGGGAATGAAAGGCTGCTTTCTGAGTGATCTGTTTCGTCAGAGATGACTGCATATATTTGAAAGAATAAACACCACGATGTAAAGTTGCTCAAACGTAATTGTGGGTTTTTGTGTGGGTTTTCTGTGTCTTTGATGAGTAGTGAAGGTGGTAGTAGGTTTGTGCGGTGATGGGTGGTGTCGCAACGTTTATGGTTGTTGGGTTTGCTAATGGAGTGGTTATCGATGTGTGGAATGTAAAGGTCTATGCGCAATTGGTGCCGTAGTTGGCGGGCAAGGTTGTTGATGGAATCTGTGTTGGTTTGGTTCGCGTCGAGGGTGATTGGGGTTTTTGCAATCAGGTCTGCGTTGGGTTCATAACCTGTGAGTGGAAGTCACTAGCGAGTTTACGGTAGGACATTGCTGCAAATATTGAAACAGTTGTGTGCATTATAATTACAGCATTACAGACCACTGCAGAAATTCTGCAAGAGCTTGTGACAAACAATGCTCAAATTTGACCGTTTAGCCACAACCCGTCTGTAAAGGCTGTGAACTACCCAATAAGTTCGCGCCAAAAGACGCCTCTTGTCCATCCCTATGCAACGATAAGCCCTTCCATGCCTGAGGTTTTTTTGCAAGGCAGCAACACCCTCACCCCCAAAATGGGGGGTAAGGAACCAAACCAGGCTGAGTTTCCTAAGCCACCCCAGTCTCAATTCATCACCACACACCTGAGTCCCAACCTCTCCCCGACCTTCCACCTCTACCCACAACTGCAGCAGTCTCCTTTGTACCTCCTTTACCTTACCAACTCTCCCACCATCTCCCTCTATTCCCGAACCCCCTACCCGCTGCACCTGCTTCCCCTTCAGCCACGGACACTCTCGCATCGCCGCAACCATTGCGGTGCCCGTTGGAAACATCTGACGGCGCTAAAGATCCCTCCCCGGCTTCAAACAACAAGCAAAAAAGGGGGAGGGAGTCTGTCTTCACGCCGGAGCAGGACTTGATGATCCTGCGGGAGGTGGCGGCTCAGAAAGCTCACATCGCGAGCTACGGTCAGAAGGGGAAGCAGTTTGAGTCCGTCAAGAACGCGTTGGTGATATCTAAGAAGTTTAAGAAGGACCTAGAGGGCAAAAACGTTCAAGATCGCTACAATCGCCTTCAAAAGGATTTCAACAGTAGCGATCTGAAGCTCTCTAGGATGTCAGGGGTAGGTGGGGAGGTGACGGAAGCCGAGGAGCTGCTTTCAGCAATTCGATAGGCGACTGCTGATCTGACGAAGCAGAAGGAGTCCGAGAAGGAACGGGCAAAGGCTATTCAGAATCGGAAGCTTTCCGCTGGGCGTCGTACCGTAGAAATGGCTATAAGTAGAAGGAAAAAGAGCAGTTCGGGAGAAACCGGCGAAGAATTTAGCGGCGCAGAGGATGTTGGGGGTGCGTCTGTTGATTCACCGGAGGATGTAGACGACGGAAACGGCGATGGTAGTCGACGTGTGAAACGCCAAAGGCGTAGCAAGCGAGCCGCGTCATCTGACTTTGGCCTCGACCTGGCTTCTTTTGGAGATGCCATATATGCCTCCGATACCGCTCAATTGAGTTTGGAAGAGCAGAAGCTTGCACTTGAACGCGACAGACTCACACTTGAGCTTGAGGAGCGAGAAAAAGACCGCATCGAGCGACGCAACGAGATGAAACATGAGCGGGAAATGAGGCGCGATGAACGGGAATCACAGAGCAAGGTAGAGTTGGAGAAGTTTAAGCTGATGATGGACATGTTCCGTAGTAAAATAGAAAAAGAATAAACACAGCATCAAACTGTTTCGTCCTCCAAACTTCCACACCTCCACCACGTCTTCACTTCAACATCCCGGCGTTCACTAAGCACCCAAAACCCCCCTGAGCTGCCCGACACCCCCCGTAGAGACCCACAACGCACCACAGCATCAGCGGCTGGGGCTCCGCCCCGATCCCCGCTCCTCGCGGAAGGCCGCGATTTTCCCTACGACCACGCTCCCTCGTCCCGCGTTACTCATCCTTATGTGCAAGGTATTCGTCAAGGGACGGCGGCTCGCATTCGAAGTACTGCGACTCCGTGTTGTGGTGCCTGCAGTTCTTAATGTTGGCAAGCAACATGGCCGCACTGTACACAAGTCCGACTGGTGACTGCCGGATTCTCATCTTGCGCTTGAAGTCCACCGTACTCCAGTGGAACTTAGCCTCCATAAAAATCCATTCCACACATACCCTTACCTTGCTCATCGCTGCATTAAACGCCTGCATCTTCTCTGACAGCACTGCACCTTGAAATGGGACCTCCAGATATACCCTAAAGTTATAACCACTATCGCCGTATATACAGAACTGATACTCACTACCTAGCAATGATGTCTCTAGTTGTCTATCCATCTCACTATTGACATAAAGTGTCCAGTCATGACGACGTCCTTCAACAGGTCCGTGGGCATGTTGTATCAACCCGTCTGGGGACATCACCACTTGGAACTTCAGGGCATACTTCTTCTTGTGGTCATTATATACTGCATTTTGTAGATCATGTCCTCCAGGTCTTGCAACGCCGATGACTGTTCCGTCGACAAAGCCAACACAATTGTCCAAGGCACCACTTTTCCCCTCCACAGCGGCAGCGTACCTCCACCCATGTTGCTGGATAAACCGAGGACAAATGTCCTTACTTAAAAGGTGCCCACGTGCCTCATAGAACTCTTCGAGCGCCTCCCAAAATATTTCGGACAGTTGCGAGTAGTGTTTACCGAATAGGAGCTCTAAATCTTTCCATCGGCAAGGCGACGCGAAACGACGAAGCAGTACACAAGTAGATAAGAAAGGGTTAGTTCTATAACTGTTATGCTGCGTGCTAGTACCTGTAGACGGCCATGATATAGCATCTATGATTTCAGGCATATCACGCTTGCAAAAACTGAAGTACAGTAGACACTGTTCGTCAGTTAGCGCGTTAAAGTTAAAGGTAAAGTCTGAGGAGGATATACGGCTGACTAGTAACCGTCTCAGCGCATAATCGAGGGCAAAGGACTGAAACATAGCAGTAGCTTTATAAAGAAGGCTACTGTTAGTTGTAGTTGTCGTCCTATTGTTTCGCCGCATACGTCTGCGCGCGACGAGTTGCAATGCGACTTGCTAGCCGACGGCGCTTCGCACTTGGAGATGTTTGGCATGGTTCTTTTGTCGATGCAAAGGAATGATGTGGGGAATAATGCTAGCAAGCGGTAGTGCTACAGATGATGTGCCAGTACGATGGTGCGAGTACGAGGGGGCTAATACTCAGGGAGCTTTTTGCATTGCTCATTTTTTGCCATGCCGCAACGTTTGGCTTCTGCAGTAATTTAACTGATGCGCAAAACTTGTGAGGATTGTCTAATGCACACAAGTAAAGTCTGTTTCAAAATCATATCCCTCGCGCAATTTTTCCAAAAATCGACGTTTTGGCTACAGTAAAACTAACAAAATCAGTGTGAAAAAATTTTCAAGTAAAAAAACTGTTTCAAAATCATAACTTTTATTGCATCCTTTTTATTCTAACGCGAGTTTAGTAGTTTATTTTTGCTCCTCTAGCCTGTATAACACTTATACAACGCGTTGGCATTGATTCTATAAAAGGATTGATAGCATTACAGTCAATCTTTTCCCAGCAATCTTTGATACAATTTTTCAGATCAAAAACTGTATCAAATTGCCTTCCTTTCCCATAAACCATTCGGGCCAACATTCCCCAAATGTTTTCGATAGGGTTGAGGTCAGGAGAGCGCGCAGGCCATTCCATAACCGAGATATTTAGACTATTGAACCACTGTTTCAAAGAATTAGACTTATGCACAGGTGCATTATCTTGCTGAAAAATGAATTCTTCTCCGTGCATACAGTATGAAAAAGGTAAAAGATAGTTTTCTAGAACCTCAGCATACTTCTCAGAGTTCATTGTAGTTTCAACAAAAGCCATATCAGTTGCTCCTTTCGTGGATATTCCAGCCCAAACCATTATTGATGCGCCTCCTGAATGCCTAATCACAAATTCCTTCTTTTCTTTTCGTAGATCATGCCAATAAAATTTATAGCAATCTGGACCATCAAGGTTAAACTTTTTTTCGTCGGAAAAGATAACATTATTCCATTCCGTTTTCCAATAAGCCTTTTGAGCACACAATTCAACCCAATTTTTCTTGTGATTATCTTTTAAA
Source organism: Agarophyton chilense (assembly GCA_030374765.1). Taxonomy (NCBI): domain Eukaryota; phylum Rhodophyta; class Florideophyceae; order Gracilariales; family Gracilariaceae; genus Agarophyton; species Agarophyton chilense. Next base: position 804,426 of record JARGXX010000016.1, read on the forward strand.
AAAGTGGTCCTCACTTTTGTGTACTTGAACATATTTTGACGGTTGACTTCACGACATATTATAGATCTTGATAGAGAAAATTTTAGATTTTTGACAATTTTCCCGCAAGATAAAGTGTTGTGGCATAGTCCTCGCTTAATTCCACGCTTATCGGTCTGGGATAGTGACGTAGGACGGCCGGATGAACGCTTTGTTCCGTATGTAGCGGGGTTTTTGATGAAGTTGCTGATTGTTTTTGGGCTGCGCTTGATTTTCCGGGCTATATCTGCTGGAATCATACCCTGACCTACTAATTCCATGATTTCCAGCTGTTAAGAGCGTGTCAGAGGTGCGCCACGAGCCATAATTGAGCGAATGATTGTATAAAGGATATACTTTTGAAACAGTGTTATTGACTTGGTGGTTTTTATTTGTTGTGAAATGTGCTCTACAGTACGTGAAATGCCTTTTTGGCGCAGTTTTTGTAAAGGGATATGTTTTTGAAACGCACTGTACCTCACAAGTTTTGCAGAAAACTCCTACCGTAAGATCCCTACTGTCTCTCTTTTACTCGTCTCTCGCCGTCGTCGTACTGCTTTGTGGTGCTGTGCATTGTAATGCTGTTTGACAGTTTTTTGTATATAGATATTTCAAATTACAAATTATTTTAAAAATACTAAGCATAATCTCTCTCCCTACTAGTCACGCCGATTTGTTTTTAGTTGATTAACTGTACACATTAAAAGACTACACGAAAGAAGAGCTTAAACGAGTGGGGTTCAAATGCTACTGAGAAATATTGGTATCTCGATTAGGGACTTGATATTCCAAAACAGTGAATTCATGTTCCTCAATTGCAAGGTCTCGAATATCAAACTCATGGTGGTCTACAGAGAATTCATCATCAATGAGAATTTCTCCACTTGACGCAATGCTGGACCGTTTCCCGTGAGAGGTACCACTACTAAAAAGACTTTTCCTCATCTTCATGTGTCTTCCGACGGCAGCAACAAGCCCAAGTACGAGAGAGATGCAAGCCAAAGCACCAGCCCCACAAGCAACGATTATCGCCCATTTCGGAATGTGAAAGGTTGATGGAGCCTCGCGTTTTGTATCATTTCGCACATCTTTGGGAGCCTTCCCAACCGCCCCCGGCGAAGAAATCTTGTTCGACATCGTTGCTTGATGTGCCATGGGGTTTGCCAAAGGAAATTCACAATGTTTGGCGCCGCGATGATTTGGATCGAGTATCGCTTTTTGGATCTGGAGCACTTCTCTGCTGATCGTATGGTCTTGGAAACCAGCTGGAATCGAGTAACTCATTACGTCGTCATCATAACCATGTGAACTTACGGTATGATATATGGAACTCTTGATGCTGTAACTTTCAGGGGCGTAAAGTGGAATGCGCACACCTGATTCAGGATCGTGAAAGAATAAGCGGTGGTTGGTGACAGACTCGGCAAGAAGTTGACCATTCGTTGCATTCGAAGATAAAGCTAGCTCCGAATCCTCAAGGTAATCCAACACAGCGCAATTGTCTTGATTAGCAAGAAAGAGGTCGAATCGAGCGGGGTAGCCATCTAAGAGAAATGCATGCTGCGCTTCCAGGCTTGAAGAGTCAATCGTAATGGCTCCGGAGAAGATTAAATTATGATAGACTTCGTGCAGCATTACGGTAACAATGTCGTACACGTCATCCGGGGTGTGTTCTTGTAGGTTGACATGCCAAGGAGTGGCATGATTTACCTTTACCAACACATCGTACTTGTCGAAACCTGTCTCACGGGCGTTCAAATCGACGGAGGTCATAGCTTCTGCAGCAGCAATGGGTAACAGTTCCCGGTCAGGAGAGGCATCAAAACGGACGAAGAGCACACCTCCACCAGTTGCCAGTGCATTAGGCGGTCCCAAGTCTGTAAACGTGACGCGAGTGTTTACGACAACCTTCGAAGTCCATGCATTAGATAATATATTGAAAGCGTATTGCAAAGCGGGAAAGACATTAGAATCGTTGTGGATTCCATAAATATCAACGCGGTAAGTGGATGCGTTTCCGAAGGCGTGCAAGGTTCTGGCATAGTGTGTATCCGATGCAGGCTTATCGATTTGCGCGCATACTACATGCATCAACTTCAACGTCAGCAGCAGTGCTGCGATGGGCACAGAGCGCATGGGAGCAGAAAGATACAGCTCCTCAACTAAGGCTCATGCGCGGGAATAGCGAACGCAGCCGCGGATTCGGTAAGGAAAGGAGTGAAATCAAGCCTGGGAGACGGTTGCGGGGCGTAGAGGGTCATGCTCTTGGAGGAGGCTATGGGCCGTGCAGATTCAGAATGGACTGTTGTGTATGGTGGGAATGAACAGCCACGCGGGGCAGACGGTGACGAGCGCGTTCAAAGGCATGAAGAGGGCGTTAGCAGCGCGGAACTGGCAACGTACAGGCGGCGGCAATGCATAAGAGGGGGGTTGCTCTCCATAACGCGCGCGACGGCTTTCGCCACATTCTCCATGGACTTCGATACGGTCATGACGTCGGGGCAAGACCTGAATGCGAGGTGACAAGTCTCGGCTTTCGGGTTTGTCACAGGGTTTCTAAAGTTTCTGAAGTTGAGTTGGCATCTTTCTTGCCCTGGTGCTGAACACGTCACACGGCGCGGATTACGTACTGCATTAATCTGTCCACGTCGAGCAGAACACATGCCCGCCTGTTGACAGGAACGTTTCAAAATTTGAGGACATGAGGATAGATACTCATCCATTCCCAGAATCATTCTCCGTCCGTCCCCCTTCGTGTCCTCCCTTGTGCCGCGCCGCATCCCTGCTTCCGTCTGACGTCAATTCCCTGCTCTCCACGCTCTCCACTACCGCTAGCCCTACCACCAGCCCTCCTTGTTCGCTGCACCCCTTCCGCTCACAACCATCCGCCATGGTGGACCCCATGATTGTTCTGGGCGCCGCTGCTACCGCCAAGCTGACTGGTGATCGTTTGGTCCGAGAATTCGTCGAGTATATCCGTCGCAACACTCGGGTGCGCGAGCATGCTCTGCGTACTCCCATTCCTCTCCAGCGAAACCGTCAACGTCTCTCTCGCACCATGAAGCAATCAGCCACAACTGGCTCTTCCTCCAGCAGAAAACGACAACCGTCTCGTCGCTCAAAGAGACTTTCCCTTCTCACGGACGCTGACCTTGAGGCAGAGCTTGAGAATCGCCGCCGCCGCCGTGCTAAAGAGCGTTCTAATTATTCCCGTGCAATGCCGTCTGACAAGCTGGCGACTTTGGAATCTGAATTGCTTCGCCTACGTCGCGAGCTGTCCCGCATCGATGGCTCCAACGCTGTATCTCGCTCGCAGCCACTGCGTCCAGTTACTAGCAATGTACCACGTCTTTCGCCTTGCATCCCAAACACCTCCTTATCGCCGCCATCACAAACAACTCACATAATCCCAACGACACCACTACCGCCATCCTCAGTGACCCCGGCCCTCGCGGCTCCTTCTAAAGCTCCCCGTTCCGGGGGTCCACCTCCACCCCCGCCTCCGCCTCCGCCGATGGCTAGCGGAAATGTATCTTCTTCAATTGATCCAGAACGCCAAAAACAAGAGAAGATAGAACGACAAAAAAGACGTGAAGCAAAGAAAAAAGAGCGGGAAGAAGCGCAATCCAAACAGAAGCTGACGCTTGCAGATATTATTCGCTCTGCTGGACCAGACCCTACACGGCACCTCAAACCAGCGTCAAAGAAGGCTGCTGACGAAGAGCGAGAAAAATATGAGCAGGAATTGAAGGAAAGAGAAGAGAGGGAAAAAACAGAAGAACAGCAGCGAGTCGAAGCTGAGAAGAAAGCACTCTTGGACATGAGCAAACGATTATCCCCGAGTCCGGTTCAAGGAGATAAGGGGAAATCTATGGAAAAAGAAATCTCGACTGATGAGGAGTCTTCCAGGGGAAAGGAAAAAATCATAACACTCATTGAAGACAAACAAGAACAGAATGACTGGTCGAAAAACAGCGGAAAGCCAAAGGATACGCCAGCTAAAACAACAAAGCAAGAGATGGATAAAACGAAGAGAGATGTAGGTGTTTCAATAGAAGAAAAGAGAATCAGTGACTCCACCGCTAGATCAGAGGCACGTGGTTCGTCCACAAGGGTTACAAAGGATGAAAAAAGCTCAGGAACTGCTCCATCTACGAAGAGGACGGCGACTTCCACCAAACCCCCGTAGCTGGTGGAAATCATCAAGTAATACGCCATTGGGTCGTTTTGTGTCTGAAAGTTGAAGTGTGGAACTATCTAGGATGCGAGCTTTATTTTTACTTGTCTGAGGCTGCAGTCGGAGCTCACGAGGATACAGGGCTCCTCAAGACTCAGGCTTGCTTTTCTTGCCTTCGGTCAGTATAGTTTGTGCAAAGGTTTTGTGGTGACGGAGATTTATCAACATACCAATCAAATCAAGCAAACGTACACCAAGATGATCTCCGAGGGACATCATTTTTAGAAGCAGTCCATATGCAGGTAAGTAACTCTATCTCCATGTGAAGGCAAAAATCAAGTCTTCAAGTCCTCAGTTCTCTTTCCACTTTATGGCAAGCCAGACTGTCGGCTGTGAGGTATCTGTCCATGAAACTTTGTGTTTGGTGTGGGCCGGAATGACAACGAAATTTCCGGAGTTCATGCGTATTGGTTTATCACTCCCCTCAAAGAGCAGATCAGCGGCTCCTTTCAATACGCAACAAAATTCAGTTTCGTCTTGATCGTACCAGTCTACAGACACTTGCCCAGTTGATATGATTTTTTCGATGATGAACTTTTCATTCTTCACAAGCACTTGAAAGAGTTCTTCGGGAAGGCGGTTTGGAACACTTTGGAACAAATCCCCTATCGATTGTTTCGAGAGTGACATGGAGGAAAGGGTGTGCTTGTGCACCAATCCTTTTCAGCTACCTTCTACTTCGCCGTAGTTGTGATTTCTCGACACTAATGTGATTCGATGCTTTCGAAAATTGGAAGAAGGAATACACTATGTACCGACGGTAACCTATTGCGCGGCTTCCATGAGAGGAAGTCTTTGACTCGTTGCTCGAAGGTTTTCGATTATGTGTTGATGAAATCCTCACGAACTATGGGTCATGAGAGCACACCTTTTCAATTACCGCGGAAGGATGGTAATTACCAGGGTTCTGCTGAGTACCAAAACAGTAACCATCGCTCTTCCTCCTGTTCCAAAGGTACTCAAACCCTTCCGAATGGGACACAGTTCTGAACATTGAGCTTCTCAGCCATGGCTTATTTCGAAGCTGCCTAGCTAGCCTCCCATATTCTGGACGACGAGGCGTTGGTTCAGCGTAGCGGGGGCATAAGTTTCTGATTCTGCTGTAGAGGCCTCGTTCCTTTGTTCCTCTCCTAGCCTCTCCTAGTTCTTCATGGTGGTGAGACGAAGAAAACCTGCCTGGCTTGGACCAAGGTCAAGTGTGGACTTTTCGGGGGCTCAGTCAAGAGAGAGGCCCCTGTGATTAAACGCTACCATTGTTTTGTCAGTTAGCACGTCCAATGCGAAGCTAGATGGATTGGTACTGTTGATACTCCATCGCTGGGATCACCTCGGGGGTGGGGAATAACTCATCCAAATTTACGTGTGTATGTGCTCGTATTCACAATATGCTCGATTCGCCGGTGCCTTCGTGGACAAGGCCATCGATTCTCGTGAAGTTCCGAGTCGCAAAACGTTTGCAATTGCACCGTTTGAGATCCTTCGCTTTGTCTGGTGAAGACTATCAAAGTTGCGTCTATTCTTACGTCAAAGGGAATGTAGCTCCTGCCTTGGAAGCAATCAGAATGCTACTTTTCTTTTTCGCAGAGTACGTGGCCTCCTCTTTTTAAGAAGGTCAGCCCTAGCTGGTCCCCGTAGGCGTCCCAACCTCCAACTCATTTCGATCCAGGCCTCAGTGATTCGAATCGGAGATAGTTTCACCTCGCTAAAGCGAAAAATGTACCCTTCTCGCATTTTCAAGACATTGTTCCATGAATTGACTCGCGAAGCCAGTCTTCGGCAAAACCCCTGTGGGAAAGGGTAGTGGTGGAGGCGTGGCCGAAATGGAATCACTTTTGTGTAGCCATGCATTCTCGCGACGTGGTAGCCAAACTCCCCTGCAGCGAAAGTCGGGGGAAGTGCTTGTACAATATGTTTGTTTCACTCTGCGCTCTAGATGGTTTGCTAGAGTGACTCGTCCGTGGGTAGAAAACATTTACATCTCATTGGGTTGAACCTGAAATCCCAATTTGCGCTGATGTCAAATTCAGCAGCTTCGATAGAACTCAAATTGCGGCATGAGAAAGCGGCCGTGAAAAGACCGTACCAATTTGCGTGCGAGTTTGTACTCTGCCGTCTGCACTCCTCAATACACGCCATCGCCACGATCCCTACGCGGTAGGTTTGAGATACATCGAAAACCGAGTGACCCGATATCGCACGAGGTTTTCGATATAACGTGCTTATCGCACTGCTGGCCAGTTCTGGCCAATGACGGCAACGCAGCGATGACAAACACACCTCATTCTTCATGCGAGTGCAATGCATCCGGAGAATGCATAATACACTATTTCTATCCTGCCTTCCGACGACCGAGTTGGCGAGGAGAGGGATGACCGACAGCGAAGAGAGCGCAGCGAGAGAAGGAAAGCGTCGCAGCCCGTGGTGTGCATAGCTTTTGAGCATTTGAAGAATACGAATAAAGGCCCGATTTGATATCACATTCGTCCCGATTTGACATCACACTCAAGCGAGTGAGATAACTGTAAACGTCATATCCGTTCGAAGAAATTAGGGAACACAACGCGTGTGACGCAATATGACACGCGCACACTGGGTGCAAATATCAGTGCCAATCACCGGGCCACTTGACAGTGGCGGGGCCGACACAAGCACCCGTTTGGGTGTACAAATAAACGAGCGACGGCGGCGGTGCCTCGCCGGAAACAGGGGGGGGAGGGGGGGGGCGGACGACCGATCGTCACGCTACATAGTAGCATCGCCCTGGGGACAACGATTCTCCCAGGGCGCGCGCATCCCCAGCTCTCTCTCCCGCACATACTCCCTCGCATTCCCCCTTTTGCGCCTTACCCCAACCGCTGCTTTGCACACATTCGACCCTTCCGCACTTTCTAAGGCTGCAAGGCGCGAACGCGTTCCCGTTTGCATTCAATCGCTGCAGAAGTTTGCCCGTCGATGCGAAACTGAACGTGGTACCTTTTTTTCTCATCATTGACAGCGTGCATCACTTCCGCTCAGGGCGGTAATACTTTGTGACTTACTCATAATCAACATGCCGAAACACACTTCCGCCTACGACCAACCTCAACCGTGAGGCAGTCGACCGATAATAATTCGCTCTCAATTTGAAGAGTCAGTGCAACTACGCAATATGCCTTCATCACAATTGTTAGCCACAGTGGACTCCCTGTATCTTTAAGGTTGAAGTCCCGTGCAGGTCTCTGCCTAGTCAGGGGGTTAGCTGCCAAAGACCGGGGACCTCTGGCTACGATATTGAGCTAGATTACCTAGTGTTGGTCAAGGCGCCTCATGTTAGGACACTGCTACCCCTTTAGTGGACAGGTGAAGAACAAGATTAAGAAGAAGTAGAAGAAGAAGGAGGAGAGAAGCTAAGAAGTATGGAACCTACGAAGAACGAAGAACGTTGGAGGTTCCCAAGACTTACGGGACCTCACGACTATTACACATGGCTTATCTACGTCCGCAATCCTATGCATGCTGACACAACTTTACATGTATTGGATGAAGATCACCCCGCCGAAAGTGCAAGTCAACAAGCACGACGAAGGTGGCATGATCACAATCGCAAAGCTCGGTCCACAAACGTACTAAATCTCGGACTGGAACCAATCGTAACAGTCAGCTCCATTTTTGAACAGGCTTCGTCTACGGCAAGAGAGGTATGGCAGAAGCTAGAAAGCAATGTGGAGCAAAACCCGGTGACGGGAAGTGCTCTCAAGGTGTTCGAAGCCTTGCTCCCTGGGGGAGGCAGACTCAGAGACAGAGCCCTCCGTTCCACCCGTAGTGTGGGGTGTAACTCCCACGGGGGATTCCGGCAGTACCGACGGAGGTGAGGGGTAGAAACTGTTGGATCGGGAATGGGTATGGGTATCCCAAAGAATGGGGGAAAATCCGGCGAAGAGGAAAAACGGGGTGAGGGTCGGGCACTAACAGGCACCGGACCCGAGAACCAGAAAAGGGGCGAAACAACAAAAGAAACCCAATACAGGGGCGAAAACCTGTCCTCGAAAGGAAACACAAAAAGCACGCAACAAGTAAGCAGAACCCCCACGGGGTATCGTGCACGCAGGTCGTCTGAGCGGTCCCAAGGGGGTGGTTGCACGGAACCCAAACGTGGGCACTCTCCAAGTGGAGTCGTGTCCCTACGCAGGCGTTGCTAACCAGAGCCCGTTCCGGGTTGTAAGGCCGAAACGATGGCGACGAAGAACCTCTAAAGGTATCGAAGACCAACCTTGGTTACCATTCACTCTGAGCTTCGGACTGTCAGATCTGATCTCCCTAAGTAGGGCCCACTAACTAAACTCTACAGTAGTGCACACCTGCTCAGGGCCATACACGTGGAGATCCAACTGTCAGGGCCCAAAAGTCCAACGTTCTAACAAATATCCGAAAATCGGTGCCAAAATTAAGCCACGTGTATCACGGGGCCAATCCAACCATGGGCCATCCGAACTTTCCCTTAAAGGCGAACTCTAACCAGAAAACAGTGCCACCTCAGCACACCTTAGAGGGGATCATAATCATAACCCTCGGAGGGTTCAATCCTCATTCTATGAGTTGCATCTTCAAGTATCCCCTAACTGGGCGTTGCTCTACATCTCCCCCTCCTTAAGACGAGGAAGAACATTCCGAGCCGCGGGTGTCTAGCTTTCCGATCACTATACATACTTCTATCCCAATGGGGTCCTTCACCACCTCTGAGGATCGCCACAAAACCGGCACATCGGTACAACTTTCTTCTACTCCTCCGACTTTCGGCGATAAGCAACTTCCCGCAACAGCGGTCTCAACCAGCCCTCTCAAGGGAATGAACCCATACGTCATCAACCCACTCTCGGGGCCATCGGCCTCCGCGCCGGCGGAAAACGAAGCTCCCCAGCAGGGTGGATATTTCTCCGGTTTGGATGCGGCTCCGTCAGGTACCGAACCTTCCGCCTCGGCGGGCAACCGAAATCCTCAGGAGGATTTGGACATTAACGCGGTGGCGTGGAACTCCGCTCATGCGATGCCCTTGGTAGCAAACTCCAGAGGTTGGATCTCAAACGAATCCTTGCGAAGGTGGAGTCCCCTTACCGATCCGGTGATATATTCCCGCGCTCCGTGGTTCCATCCGACAGCGGTTCGCGACGATGAGCTCATCGACTCCTACGTGGAGGACGGCTTATTGCCGGGTGGCCTACCTGTCGAGGTTGTACGTTCTCCCGATTGGAGGGCGCGGGTAGCCATAGAGCCTCAGTATCTATACCGCAGTCGCGGGGAGTCCCTGGACAAGGCGCGCGCAGCGATGGCAGCTCTGGCCTACCAGCGATTGGAGAGGTCACGCTTTGACCATCTGGTTCCCCCGGAGTACGGGTTCGATGTCGCCTATTACCGCACGTACGGTGAGGTCTCCTACGGGGATAACCTGGCAGCCTTTCCCGAAGCCGAGTTCCGCGGACCGGGTTTTCCTCTCCGAAAAGATATGCTCCAATGGAGTCGTCCCATCCTTCGGGCTGAATTCAGGTACCTTCAACGGCAGTTTACCCAGTATGGGTTCGATCGACGCGTGCGCTTCGAGCGCCGCTCGCGCTCCCGTTTCGGGTTCCTTGTCCCGTATCCTCACGTGGAACTGGAGCGTATCCGTAACATGGCGAAGGTTGGGCGATTTGTGCCACTTCCAGCTTGGTGGAGTAAGGTCGATGTCCCCCGAGGGTGCTTTTCTGAACTGCCCCCATGCATCTACTATATCGGGTCTCGTTTGATGCACGACCCGAACTCAGGATACTGGGCCCTCGTTGCAGCCGAGTGGGCAGTCCGCGTAGCGGCGCACCTCCTCTTGGATGCTCATGACCATTTCCGTATCTGGTATATTCCTCCGATGCTACGGACCATCATGCGTCAGATCGACTTTGTCCCAGCGTTGGGTTCGGCCAGCAACGTGCAGGACCTGTATCCAATCTTGGACGTGATCGACAACACCCAATGGGATCGAGTTCCAGTGGCAAATCAGCCTGCAGGGGAAGGATCCGCGCGAGACAAATCTCCTGGCCGGTACGCTCCGGGCTCCGGTAACTGGGTCTATTACAATCCCTTCGAAGGGGTTCGCATCAGCGCGGCGCAAGCACGGGCGCTGATTGACTCGCCTCGACCGATGCCGGTGGGACACCCGACGGGGTTCATTTATACCGACGATTACGAGCACGAGCCTCCAGTAGACCTGGACGATCCAGCGTTGGATAAAGACATGCCAGCTCCTAGTGGAGTACTCCCTGTGGAGCCATCTGCACCCTTCCAACCAGTGGGAACGACCTCAGCTGCGGCGGCGAATGCATCCGGTGGCGGTCCATCTGCTCCCCCCGGGTGGGGTGTGAACACCCTTGCGCAGGCGCCGGTTGCCACTCTGCAAGCGGACAGTGTGCGACAAGGCCTCGTGAACGCGGGCATTCCGATTCCCCCGGGTATGACGGATGTGAGCCAGATGTTGGCTTTCGCCTCACCGTACCATCAGGGTCAGAATCCCAACGGTGGGGCGGGTCCCTCCTCGGGCTTTCCATAGTTCCGCCTTCGGGCAATTGTAGAGTCCATAGCTTGGCGACATTAGTAAACTTCTGATATTTGCATAACTTCTTTTCTTCTTCCTTTTTAGGATCTTAACTTCTACTTCATCTTCTTCATTCCTTCTTAGGATCTTCTTCATCTTCGTCTTCATCTTCTTCCCTTCCTAGGGTCCAATCTTCTTCTTAATCTTCTTCTCCACTTCGTGGGTCTTCTTTTCCTTTTTCATCATAAACTGTCCCGATAACCGGTGCTGTGTTCCCCGGTTAATGGCGCTAGGCCGAGGGCCAGTAGACATTCCCTCTCAATACGTGTTCTTCGAGATACTCTCCTCAATTCCTCTTCAGAGGTCCAACATCTTCCTCACTTCGAGGTCCCATCCACACCAGTTCCCGTGGTGGCTTACCCGACTTGGGCACGATCCAGATTTGGAGGCAAGGTTACCCGAGCGCGTCGGTGATAGGATAAAACCTTAGACCACGGAAGGTGCTCAATGGGTTCCACTGTATCCTCATCAGGCAAGAATCCGTACCATCGGACTTGGTAGCGAACTTATCCCTCGGGGGTGTAGATGTGACGCACGATGCGATCGATAACGAATTCCTGCGGGTACACTTTTCCCTGTTCGGGCTTCTCTTCCATCTTGGAACGCTCTAGTTCCCTTGAGGGTGTCAACGTAGGGTCTAGACACACCCCGGTGGGTTCTTTTCCGTGTTGCGAGCGAGTCTCAGCACTTCGTCCAAACGGCGCCGAGTGGCCTGTGGGCTACGTTGTAACTTCCGTCTACGGAGTCAAAACGGCCCAGTTTTGAATTCTTCTTAAAGCTGAGATCTTCCCGATAACAACGGTGTTCTTAGATTCCGTGACGGTTGAGAAACCGCGACGCGGTAGCGTCTCCAGTCTCAGGGGGGTAAGACTTCAACGTCAACCCGAGCTACGGGGACGAAGGTTGCTCTTGTGCAACGCGCCGTGCGACGGAGGCGGTTTGCGCGACGGTTGGTCGTCAGAGCCTTTTGATTGGCTCAGTGAGGCGTTTTGCGCGACGGTTGGTCGTCAGAGCCTTTTGATTGGCTCGGTGCCATTCGACGTGTGCCACATAAATGCGCGGGCGCCGGTTGCCACTTTGCAAGCGGATGTGAGGTGGCTCTTCCGACACGCGCTAGCACTCTCCTGAGCTGTCCCCGACAGGTCTCACTCATTTCTTTCCCATTCCTGAGAGTTCCAGTGTCTCCATAGGAGTTCCTATTCCCATTCCATAACGGAGAGCCAAATTTGGTCAACCTCGTCGTCGAGATCTTCCCCGTGCGGGTCCGCTGACACAGCTCGTTCCCGAGAAAGCGGGATTTGAGTGTGCGACACCTCAGTGTCTCGTCCGCGGCAGCTGGTGATCGTCGGCTCTGTAGGCGTTCCGGGTGCGGAGTTCTCCACACGACTCTCCCTAGGCGGGTTTTCGTCATCTTTTCTGACGTCGTGCTCGGCTGGGTCGGCGGTGATGTCGCTACCCATACGCTGGGGTTGTGCCTTCTCTGTCGCTGGCTCGGTCGGGCTCGCCGTCTCACTGTGAGAACTAGATTCCCTGTTAGGGCGACTGGCTGACGCCGAAACATCGTCCTGCGAAGGAACTAAGTCCTCCTCCCCCTCCTTAGGCGGAGAGCCAGGAGGCTTGATTACCTCCAGTGGGGGAGTAACTCTGTAAGAGTTCGTTGGCTGGGCCCTTGAGGGAGCGGGCCCAGGTTCGGGAGCATCCGAAGTTTTCGGTAGGTCGGTTAAACCACGTTCCGGGTGCGGAAGTATATCGGGGCGGGTGTTCGAATCTCCGCCTGACGGGTTAACTTCCGTTGAATCATCCCCTGTGGAAGGCGTTGGTGCCGACACCACTTCCACATTTGGGTTGGGCGCTCGTGTGATGCGGTCCCTGGAGATCCGTTCGTGGCGGTTAGCGATATCCAATACCACCGTGTCCGGGTCTACAGAAACCACACGATAGGGTCCGTCCGCAATTGGCGAAAGCTTGTGCCTACGTTCCTTTTCAGGATTGTAGTATTCCTTTCGAAGGAAGACGAAGTCGTCGGGCTCCACCTGAGGTAGAGGTTTGCGAACCCGATTGTCAAAGTCCTTCTTGTAGACGCGTTGAGCTTTGTCCATTGCTTTCCGGGCTATCGGCACCATCTTCGTAAGCCACTCCTTCCAGACTTCTCGGTACAATCCCGGTGACGGGTACGTCGACAGCGTCGGTTGAGCCTCGATTGCGACCGGCGGCGGTGTCCTCGACAGTACCAGTTCGAATGGGGATAACGATGTAACCCGATGTACCTGGGTGTTGTATGCATACGTGATAGCTTCTGTGTACAAGTCCCATTTTTTGGGGTGATCCGCAACATACGATCTCAAAGCGTTGAGTATCGTGCGGTTAAACCTCTCCACCTGGCCATTCCCCTGAGGGTGATACGTAGTAACAAATAAATTCCTTACATCAAGGATTCAACATACTTCCTGAAAGAACTTTGATGCGAATTGCCCTCCGTTGTCGGATAAAAACTGCACCGGCGGTCCATATACGAACACCCAATGGGTCACGAATGCTTGCGCGACGGTAGCGGCGGTGATCCGCTTCAGCGGCACAGTTCTCGTTAGCTTAGAGAATCTGTCAGAAATGACAAGCAGATACCGATGACCTCGGGGCGTCCTGATAAACTCCCCTAGGATGTCTATGGCCACGAATTCTAGTGGAGCCCGTGCCGGGAACAGCGTCAACTTCTTAGAGTGCTTCCGAAGTTTGACGTCATTCTTGGCGCAATTGGCGCAGGCCCGTCTGACGGCGTAACAATCGAATGCCATTGCCGGCCAATAAAAGTCCCTTCTCAACGTGAGGTACAGATTTCTTCCCCCGGGGTGGGCGCCAACCTTCACATAGTGAGTGAGGTGTAATACCCTCTGTTGTAGGGCGTGCGGCACCACTATCCTCGGGCGAGGTCCAACGGTCCTGATTAGGTAACCCTGATGGTCGTCCTCGAAAGGTAACTGAAATCCTCTGTTGAGGCGAGCCCGAATCCGTGTACAGAATGGGTCGAGCTGTTGCTCGCGTATCATCTCCTCTGGAGAGATAGGTATAAAAGAGCCGGTTGGCGAATCCAGACTCTCGTTGACGAGTATATCGTCACAAACATCATCCGTCAGCGGTTGAGCTCCTCCCTTGAGGTCCAATACCATAAAGCATGGGATGTCATCGTCCTCGTAGGGTTCCGTTTCCGCTGTGGTTCCCAAGCGGGATAGTGCATCAGCCTGAGTGTTCAGCTTCGCTTTCTTGTACAGGATCTCAAAGTCGAATTCCGACAGTCGGAGACGCCAGCGCATAAGGCGGCCCGAGGGTTCGGAGATCTCCAGGAGCCAACGCAAGCATGCGTGGTCCGTATGGACTTTGAAACGAGTACCCATCAGATAGGGGCGAAGTGTAGCTAAGGCCCACACAACGGCTAAACATTCTTTCTCGGAGACCGAGTAGTTCCTTTCATGGACATTCAAGGAACGTGACCAGTACCCAATAGGGTGACGTTCACCATCCTCAGAGGATTGGAACAGTGCACAACCAACTTGGTTTGCACTAGCATCGGTGTCCACTTCGTAAGGGAGCCCAGGATTGGGTAGAGCCAAGATTGGCGGTGATGTTACGGCATTCACCAGTGCCGTGAAGGCAGACGCTTCCGCGTCGCCAAAAGGTTCCAGTTCAACTGGTTGTGCGTTCGTCAGGAGCCTGTTGAGGGGGGTGGCAATATCCGCAAAGTTCGGGACGAATCGGCGATACACGTTACACAGACCTAAGAAGGATCGCAACTCCGTTTGAGTTTTCGGGTGTTTTGCTTCCTTCAAGGATTTCACTCGTACTACATCGATTGAAAGCTGTCCGGGACGGATGATATGACCCAGATATTTAACCGAATCGGTGAAAAACTCGCACTTCTTGAGTTTCAAGGTGATTCCCGCGTCGCGGAGTATCTTCATTACGTCCCTGACGTGTTCGAGGTGGTCTTCCAGGTTGTTGGAGAAGACAACAATGTCGTCTAAATACACTAGACACGTCCTCCACTTGAAGGGAGCCAACAGAATGTCTATCGCCCGTTGAAACGTTGCGGGGGCATTTGTCAACCCAAAAGGCATCCTCCGGAATCGGAAAAGTCCTTGATGACACACGAAAGCCGTTTTGTCTCGATCTTCCTCCCTAATAGGGACTTGCCAGTAGCCCGAATTGGCGTCGAGGGTAAAGAAAACAGTAGCGCTCCCAAGGGAGTCGATTTATTCGTCCATCTGAGGGATCGGGTACACATCCTTAATGGTTACCTCGTTCAGGCGTCTGTAATCGATGCAGAAACGCCACGATCCATCCGGTTTCGGAACTAACACCACTGCTGAGGCCCAAGCGGACTGGGCAGGTTCAATTACGCCCGCTTTAAGCATCTTCTCCACCTGAGATTTCTCCTCTTCCCGAGCTTTCGGTCCAGCCCTGTAAGGGTGTTGGGCAATAGGCCGAGTGTTCGGTAACAAGTCGATGCGGTGTTCTGTAATCCCAATAGTTCCAAGGGAACCATCCCACATGGGGGTAAATTCACGAAGCATGTGCCTCAGCTTCTCCCGATGAGATGCGGGTACATGGTTGAGATGCCATTTCTCCAATTCCTGAACAGGATCCGCCTGGTCTGCTCCTGTGATAGGGGCCGTAACCTCCTGAGGTTTAAAGCATTCAGCGTGTGGAGCTGCAGTCGTATGCTCACCTTCTTCCGCGATTTCGGCAGTGTCCTCCCCCTCCTTAGGGTCCGCCACACCAAGGACCTCTGCGATAGAGATCTTTGTAGGTACGACCGCATGCGGGTGTGGAAGAACAGAACCCAGGATCTGGTGTTTGACCAAATGCTGCGTTGTCTTTCCAAAGTTGGCTACCAAAACCTTGAAAGGTTTATCCGGTTCCACGGAGACAACCCCATTCGCAAGGGCGAGTTGACGCCGCGTATACAGAGACGGGTTCGGTTGTACCACATGCACACCAATTTGCTTGGTAACAACTGTGACCCAAACCTGGGTTTCTGGCGGGATAGCCACTGACTTCGCAACCTTTACCCGTGTAGACACCGGGTCCTTCTTCACAGATTCTTGCGCGACAGGGAGAGGAACGCGTGTTCGCGCTGCTCCCTGTAAAGGTTTACGAACGATTGGGATCGTAGACCCGTCTTCGAGTTCCACAGTTCTATTCCGAGGACGGCTGGCTTCCACGAAGCGGTCGCAAAAGTCACAACCCAGTATGACTGGTGCTGCAAGTGACTTGCATACAATAAACTCTAGCTGAACGAGATAGGAGCCTAACCTCACCATGAGGGAAATTGTACCCAGTGTCCGTAGCGGGTGGTTGTTCGCATCGGCGATATCCAAACGTGGACCGGTACGAACTTGAACCCGGAGCAGCGGGGGTAACAATTCAACATGAATTAAGATAGGAGCGGCTCCTGTATCCAGGACAGATATTTGACGAACCATAAACTGGTTGGACAGGCCGAAGTCGGCGAATACTTTATAATTCCGCTTGGCCATTACCATAACTCGATCCGGAATACGGAGATTACGGGACCGTATCCACGGGCCGCGGAGGACACTAAAGTATCCCGAGTTAACGTCGGTGTCAGCCGTTCTCCTTGAAAGGATAGTCACAGCTGGGGAGCGAAGCTGGAGCGCCTCGGGCGTCTTCAACTCCGGCTTAGAAGACGCCCCTCCCGCAGGGGAGACTCCTAAGTTTAGTTTTTCGAAGCGGACCCCACCGAATTCGATGCAGCTGCCTCGAAGGGGACCGGTTGTTCCCCGTTCGCGGGTACAAGTTCTGTATCCCTGTCAGCAAGGTGAGCTCGGAGTATCCTTTGTTCCTCATAGGACCTACTCGGGACTCGAGCTTTCTCCTCAGGGGTCAGAGCCTCGTACTGAGCGATAATTCGTGAACCCTCCCGCAGGGGAAAAGTGCAGTCTGGTGCTTTGTGACCACGGAGGTAACACAAATAGCAAATCAGCTCTCCCGGGTTCGGTTGTGGACGTGAATCCACGCGACGTGGTGCTGTTTCCCTCCATCCAGGGCGAGAGAACCGAGCAGCGGTATTCGCAAAAGGTAGTGATGCGGCTGGCACCCTCCGTCCGTGGGTATAGAGCGCAGGGTCTTCATTCGTAGTCGGAGCGGATGTCGACGGCAAGTCAGACGTACCCATAGATTCGGGGTTACTTCCCATGAATTGAATGTTATCATTGACCGCCACAGGGGCAGGGCCTCCTGCGAGTGACAAAGACGAGTTACCTCCATCGGCGAGGAGTGCACGTGTCGGCCGACTCTTTCGGTTCTGCCGGGCACGGAGAGTATCCCCCTCCGCCTGGGCGTACTGAACCAATTCCAAGTAGGTCAGCTTGCGCTTCTCTTCCCGATGTCGGGCAACCAATGCACTTATCGAGGGGTCCAAACCATCCACAAACATGGAACATCTCTCGTAGGCGGGGAATGCATTCCCGCATCGGTGAAACGCTTTATTCAAGCGAGTTGAATACACCGTTTCGGTTTCCATCGGCTTCTGCCCCGTTTCCCTTAATGCAAGGATTGCTTCCTGAATCGCATTTCCAGTATCGTATGACCTCAAGAGGTACTGCACCGCTTCGGGCCAGCACGTGACTCCCCCTTCCGAGGCTCGGGATGATTCACGGACGGAGCTGAACTGGTCTTCAGCCATCCCCTTCAAGAAATAGGGTAATGCAAGATACGCTTGCGCTTCACTCATACCGAGGATGTCAGCCTCCTGGACGAACCTCGCAAGGAAATCGAGCACCAGAATTGGGTCTGTTCCTGTGAACTCCCTCTTCTGTAGGGTGATGCTCAGCCTTTTGATGTAGTCCTTGACCTTACCCGTTTTGCGGGGTGTTCGATCTCCCGAAGGGTTATCCAACCGGTAATAGCAGTACGATAGCAGCTTCCGATAGAGAGGATTCGTCGGCTTCAGCTCCCTTAATCCAAGGTGTTTCGTACCCTTCTTCCGGGTACGGATTGCCCCTTGAGAGGTGTAAATAGCCTTCGACCGAGTCGCCCGGGATGACCGGCGTTCATCTTCACTATCCGAAGATTCGGAGGACGAACTCGATGACGAGCGATTGGGATCGGAATCCGATAAATCCTCTTGGAGGTGAACCCTCTTCTTGGACTTGCGGCGGTCCCGTTTAGCGGAGCGGTGTTCTTCGTCTTCCGAAAAGTCGGGTTTATCCTTCGAGGCTTCTATGTCTCCGTCCATACGGATAATGGCCTCGAGGGTGTCCAGCCGAGCTCGGAAGCGTTCCGCTTGCACGCGGTGTTCCTCCACGAGGCTCCGGTACTCCTGGATAAAGACCCCAGGGGTACCAAAGCTTTCCGAAAGGGAGTTCACATCCCTCCTCAGGGTATGAAGGTCATCGGCGACTCCCCGCACCTGGGCGTCCTCCACCTTGAGGCGGAGGGTAGTAACCTCCTGAAGGAGCTCGACGTGAGCCGCGTTGGCGATATCGATTCGAGTCTCCAGGCGCTGTAATTCAGGGTCGGCCCGACTTCGGGGTGCTGCTGAGGGGGTCTCCACCACTGGAGCTGGGCCCACAGCCACGACCTTTCGAGGACCTGAAACCACTGAGGGTGCTCTCCGAGTGTCCGGATCGATACCGGAATCGTTCCGACCTTCGGGAATTGAGCTCCTCGACCTAGGCGGGGCCGGGGGCACTGAATCCGCTTGACGGTTCGATCCAGTCCTGGAACCACGGGTAATCGGCGACATGCTGCAGACACGATACCGACGATTCGGGGTAACGATGAAATTCGATCACGATATTCCCGGAGAACGGATGACGTAACACAAAACAAAAATAAAAACGAATTCCACCCTTTCCAAAGGGGACCACTACAACAAATCTTCACGACGGTGCTTCCTCTTCCAAGAGATATTCCAACACGTGGATGACCAACCCAAAAGTCCGAGAACGGATTCTAAGTCGGGAGACCACTTGTGGAGCAAAACCCGGCGACGGGAAGTGCTCTCAAGGTGTTCGAAGCCTTGCTCCCTGGGGGAGGCAGACTCAGAGACAGAGCCCTCCGTTCCACCCGTAGTGTGGGGTGTAACTCCCACGGGGGATTCCGGCAGTACCGACGGAGGTGAGGGGTAGAAACTGTTGGATCGGGAATGGGTATGGGTATCCCAAAGAATGGGGGAAAATCCGGCGAAGAGGAAAAACGGGGTGAGGGTCGGGCACTAACAGGCACCGGACCCGAGAACCAGAAAAGGGGCGAAACAACAAAAGAAACCCAATACAGGGGCGAAAACCTGTCCTCGAAAGGAAACACAAAAAGCACGCAACAAGTAAGCAGAACCCCCACGGGGTATCGTGCACGCAGGTCGTCTGCGCGGTCCCAAGGGGGTGGTTGCACGGAACCCAAACGTGGGCACTCTCCAAGTGGAGTCGTGTCCCTACGCAGGCGTTGCTAACCAGAGCCCGTTCCGGGTTGTAAGGCCGAAACGATGGCGACGAAGAACCTCTAAAGGTATCGAAGACCAACCTTGGTTACCATTCACTCTGAGCTTCGGACTGTCAGATCTGATCTCCCTAAGTAGGGCCCACTAACTAAACCCTACAGTAGTGCACACCTGCTCAGGGCCATACACGTGGAGATCCAACTGTCAGGGCCCAAAAGTCCAACGTTCTAACAAATATCCGAAAATCGGTGCCAAAATTAAGCCACGTGTATCACGGGGCCAATCCAACCATGGGCCATCCGAATTTTCCCTTAAAGGCGAACTCTAACCAGAAAACAGTGCCACCTCAGCACACCTTAGAGGGGATCATAATCAACCCTCGAAGGGTTCAATCCTCATTCTATGAGTTGCATCTTCAAGTATCCCCTAACTGGGCGTTGCTCTACAAGCAAGTACCAGAAGGACAATCTTCAGTCCAAGATGAACCATCGTCAACGATTATCAACCTCCTTATTCAATGACAAGGATGACTTCAACAAACATATCACGAAAATGGAAAAGAAATTCCTCGAGCTGGCATGAATGAACGATGGTATCCCCGACACGGAAAAGACTGCTGTGCTCCTACGATCTCTGCCCGACTCACTCATGGCCATCACTCTCTCGGCAGATGCGAAAAGCATGTCTTCTGATCAAGTAGTGGCGCTCGTGAAGTCGGAGCTAGATCTCCGGCGAACAAGGGATCAAATTCAAACCCCTGTAACCTTTCCAAAAAACACTGAACAGTCTAAGCCCCGGCTTGGGGCACGAAAGGCTCTTCAACACAGGAACTTCAGAAAGAAGTTAGGAGTCAAATGATGGTCTTGCGGCAAGATTGGCCAAATCCGCAGAGATTGCCGATCGCGTCCTTCGAACAACAACTCAAATAACACAAACCGTGGTCCTTCGTTCACACGAAACGATAAAAACATTAGGAACTCGTGGAATAACTGGAACAATCGAAGCCCTGGTAGGAACAACTACCAGAACAACAACACCCCTAATAGACGTGTAGGATTCTTTGTTCGCACCAAATCCCGTTTCAGGGCTTCCGACTACGACAGGGAGATGCATACTTGGCTGGACTCAGGTGCGAACTCGGTCTTTGTATTCGACAAAAATTTCTTCTCGGACTACCAGGAGAAGAGGACTGAATTGGTCGAGACATCTGACGGCCTATCTCCTATCGTCGGAGCCGGGACAATCAAACTCCCCATTGGTGACGGTTTGTTGCTTCATGCAAAGCACACACCAAATTTCACAGACAACCTCGTCTCACTCCACGAACTTACAAAGTTGGTGAAGATCGACTTCGAACAAACGGACTCCTTTGATGGTGTGAAGATCTGGGACAAGGATCATAAGACATGTCTCTACGAGTTTCGATCCAACGATGGTTTATATCCCTTACCTAATCCGGTGAGAGGCGTAATCTCACTGCAGCTCGCGCCTCTTTCAAGGACGACGCCAAGCTTTGGCATGAAAAGCTTGGACATCCCGGACAAAACCGAATGATCGCGGCATCCCACTCCACCTATGGCATTCCCCACTTCACCAAGGAGGACACCGAGACGATAGACTGTACTTCTTGCAAGGAAGCCGCAACAAGTCGGGCTCCAGTGTACGAGAAGCAGTCTGTTACTCCGAAACCTCTCGAACTGACTCACATTGACATCTCTGGTCCGATCAGTACCGTGTCATCTAATGGATCATCGTACTTACGGGCCATTCTCGACGACAAAACGAGACAGTCAACTGTGTACTTCTTCTCCAACAAGTCACAGAACTTCTCATGCATCAAGCGCTACAACGCACTAGCCGAAAACGAGCTCATCAACTGCCGCATGTATCGTATTCGATTGGATCGAGCGGGTGAAAACAGCTCCAACGAACTTATCACGTTTTGTGAAGACAGCGGTATACTCCTGGAGTACTCTCCGCCTTACGTACATCAATCGAATGGCGCAGCTGAGAAACTCATCCAGGATCTCTGGAAAACAGCCAAAACCTTGCAATTCGCTTCGGAACTCCCTGAACTTCTTTGGGAGGAAGCAATTGACCACGCAAACTGGATACGGAACCGTCTCCCCTATGCAAGAGTTAACATATACACTCCACACTCGCTTTGGTTTGGTAAACAACCGAACTTGGAGCATCTCCTACCCTTTGGACAGCAAGGTCACACCTACATATATCGGTCCGACACTGCTCCGCACAAGAAGTTTCTACCACGCGCTGTGCTTGGACACTTTGTGGGAATAGAGAGTCCGAGAACCCTATTGCGCATTTATGTGCCACAGTGGGATAAAATCATCAACACCCGCCTGGCAGATTTTCGGACATCCACACCGGATCGATTACCTTTTCTACCTGACTTAATCGATTTCACTTCTCGCAACCGCCAAGAATCTGAACTCGAAGGGGACGATGAGGGTGAAGATCACTTGGAAACTTCTCTCATACATTGTATGGCCGCAAAATCAAGGTCTACTACCGGTACGGGCATCCCAAAATCGTTCGAGGAAGCCTGGGAGGTCAAGGAATGGGCAAGAAGCCATCGATCGAGAATTTGAAGCCTTGATCGATCGTGGCACATGAGAATGTGTAGACCGAACCCTGGATATGAAGCCCATACCACACTTGTGGACATTCATTCGCAAGGATACAGCTGACAGCTGACATGCAACAGCAGCTTCACGAAGCTAGCTGTGTCGTTCGAGAAGACAAGCAACTCCCTTTCCTCGACTACAATCCAGATGAAATCTACGCACCAGTAGCCCGTCATACAACTATTCGCCTACTCATTGCAAAAGCTGCTGCAAAGGACTTGCTCCTGGAAACAATGGAAATTAGCAACGCATACCTTTACGGTGATATGGGCAAGCCATTGATTATCAAACAACCTACTAACTCCAGTGGACCATCGTATCAACCCGGAAAGGTCTGCTTACTCCTTAAGTCAATGTACGGGTCGGTACAAGCAAGTAAGATCTGGGGATCTCTTTTTCATGATGTTCTTCTCCAGATGGGTTTCAAGAATTCGAAGAGCGATCACAGACTTTACCTCTACAAGTCGGACGATGGATCCTTTCTAAACTTGGTCGTTGTGGTTGACGACATCATGTTTGGTTCGTCCTCAAAGTCTCTTATGGCTGACTTCAAGGAACAAATGATGTCAACGTTCAAAGTGAATTGCCTTGGTCCTGCGAAAATCTTCATTGGTTGGAGTATTACTCCTTCAAGGGATGGAATATTTCCAGATCAATCCAAGTACATCGAATGAATCGCTACGGAACACGGACTGCGACACAAGAAGTCGGTCCGTACTCCACTACCTACAACGTATGAATTGAGAAATTGGTACGAGGATAAACCCTTACTTGGACGAAGGGAGCACGACGTATACCGTTCTCTCGTCGGATAAACCATGTACATAGCGGTATGCACCCGTCCTGACATATCCTACGCCGCTTCACATCTAGAATGGCAAGTGCATGAGCCCACTCAACGTCACTTGATGCTTTTGAAGCGAATGGTTAAGTATGTATTGGGAACGAAACATTATCGACTTTCATTTCCGTCGATGAGCAAGGAGCCCTTGGAAGCCTTTTGCCACTCCGATTGGGCTGGGTGCAAAGAGAATAGAAGGTCAACGACAGGGTATCTGGTACAGGTGAACAACGCTCCGATTATGTGGAGTTCAAAGAGACACAGTATCGTTGCACTTTCGTCTGGAGAGGCTGAATATATCGCTCTTTCGCAGAGTGCACGGAACATTGTGTGGCTTCACAGAGTGTTCTGAGAGCTTTTTCATAATGAGAACTTAAGCTCGGAACCAGAACTGTATCCGGTGAAGATGCACACTGATAGCTCAGCCGCGGGATCCATGGTGAAGAACGACAAGCTCACGGATAGGAATAAGCACATCTCTATTCGGTTCCACCATGTGAAGGATCTCGTGGATTCTGGAGTTGTTGAACTCATTCAGGTAGAATCTTCTCAGCAACCTGCAGACCTGTTGACTAAGCCATTGTCGTACCAAGACTTACAAAAGCTTCTTCCTTTGTTTGGAATCTTGATGTAGTGCTTAGATCACTAACCTCAACTGACTTGTCTCATTCTTACTGTGTTTTCTTTTCCTTTGTGTTTCTGATATGTGTTTTGTGAATTCCTATCCTATTTTGTTACAAATTCATATGCTTTGGTACTATACGTGAGGCTATAGCTTTTCCTTGTGTGAAGTTCTTTCTCCTACATGGTTTTAACTTCCGTCGAAGGTTTTTAACGGTAGCAAACGTCTTTATATTTCTCTAGTTCTAGGTCGCTGTTACGTTTATTGAGATTAGCTATCTTTCGTGTCGAAGATGCTCATGTTGTTGAAAACAAATTCCTGTGTGCACGGGTGATGAGCTAGAGTAAGCAATATACTTTCTTGGAGGTGATGCAAAGAGAGTTGATAACATCAACGATCTCTTCGAAGGATGGTGTGACGCAATATGACACGCGCACACAGGGTGCAAATATCAGTGCCAATGACGGGGCCACTTGACAGTGGCGGGGCTGACACAAGCACACGTTTGGGTGTACAAATAAACGAGCGACGGCGGCGGTGCCTCGCCGGAAACGGGGGGGGGGGACGGACGACCGATCTTCACGCTACAACGCGGGTGGCTACAACCCAAGGGGGAAAAAAGGAGTAAATATGCACTCGAGAGTTCGAGCCCGGAATCGGGCATAGAAAAGAAGTCAAAAAAACGACAGAAAGAACGAGTGTAATGGGTAGAGAGAGCGGATGATAAAATGATCAATATTTATGTGGCAGGTAGAAGCAAAGTTATGAATATGTGATGTAATAAGTAAATGTGTAAAAGCTTGTAAGATGATGTTAAAACTGGATAAATATACCGCAAACGTTCTAGAACATAGTAATGGTTTCCTTTCTGACGGCGGCACGATGAAAAAGACTCCTATAACGAATTCGGAGATTGTGGGCTTTGGGGAACTTGATATTCCATACATCGCACCAGATGTCGGTGTCTTTGTAATAAGCGCGTCGTTATGAATTTTGGTTCTTACGAACGCCTTCATGTATCTCTGATTGGCGCTGGCTCTACACGGTAATGCTGCAAACAAAACCGTTTTTCAGGGAGAGTTTATGAGATGAAGGACGGCGGTGACGCTTCTCGCGTTAAGTAGCGCCTCAACGGATGTAACGGGCGTGCGACTTGCTAAGCAGTTCGATAGAAGTTGAAGAGTCGGTCAAGGATGTGGTTTTGCTTGTGAGGCCGACGGCTTTCAATTCCGAATCGAAACCCTGCACAGTTGAATATTCGCTCGAAGAATTCGCAGACGTTGGCATCTTGAACGAATGCAAAAAAGCCCTAGATTGTGAGCCTTACGCCGTACTACTCTGTTTGGTTCTCAAAAGAAGTTGCTTTACAATCCCCCGTGAGTGAAGGGTTCGCAAAAAAGAACGGCACAGTCGCAATAGAAAGCTAACCAAACCCTCCAAGTAAAGAAATAAAAGGCGCAGAGTTGATGGCAAAAGAGGCACAGACTATTCTAAGAGGTATTTTGGGTACCCAAAAAGGAGGCAATAAACCGCTTAAGGCGAGGTGATTCGAACAGAGTTGATCGGAGCCGACCGAGGTCGGCCTTATATCGAAATTTTGGAGAAAGGCCGGCTCAAAAATTCGTGCAACTTCCGGTCTGGTACCGGACACTCTGTCTTAATTGCGCGCCTTACTCGACGCAAAACGCATTTGCGTTTCGAACTCAACTTGTGGCTCTAAAAAATCATCTTTTTACAGCGTTACGTTCAAATAATAGTTTAGTTACTATATTTGTTGAGTGAAACTGTTGGACCGATGCGGGTCACTTACGTTCATATATACGAAGTGGCGCGCGTTTCACATGTGCGTTAAACACGGTTCACAATAACCAAGGACCGCTCAGATATCAGCACTCTCACAGTACGATGGGAGAATATGTTTTCTCTGTAAGGTGCTAATGCTTTTTTTTTTTACTGCAGCGAAGAAAGAGTCGCCTCCCTCTAGTGTCTTTTCGAGATTTTTGCTCAGTTCAGCCCAGGAGACTCAATTGAGCAAGTTTCGGTGACATTCTTAAAACATGATATCATTAACAATAGATTATCAAGACTGCGCCAAAAGAAAGTTCATGGTCTATACATGCATGGTCCGCATCAGACGTTCTCATAAAGTGAACGGGATTCACCCTTCAAGCACTTAACCTCCAACGATCTGTGCTAAATTGGCAGCAACAACCTTCTCAAAGACGCGCGGCTGGAAAAGAGAGCGTTTGTTACTGCCATTTACTAGGGTATTGTGAGTAAGCAAGGTGCGAGTAACTTCTATGGACCAACGTATCACAAAGGGAAACTGCAGGAAAGGGTCATTAAGGCTGCCCAAAAATTCATGAATAGTGGCCATTACAAACATTTGCGATGCATTTTCGCCCTTGGTTCCGCAAGAACGAAGGCCAAGACGCTTACGCTTGGGTTTATCAGCATTAGATTGATTGATGCTATTGGTGAAGAGCCCTCAAATGACCTTCATCGCCTATTCAATCAGTATTTTCCGCCGTTACCAATAGATGATGAATTACAGAACCATATTGTCACTTCTTCGGGTCATGACGGTAGTGCCACTTTAATTCCCGTGGTTACGAGCAGTCAGGATGTGGTTTAAACAGGTTTTACAATGCGCTTCGATTCCTTAATTCAGCCTCATATAGTTCATGATACTTCAAATAGAAACACAAATAAAGGGGTTGTAACAGCCCATGGATTGTCTTGGTCTGTCGACGAACCGAATCGAGAGTATAATGGACCAATCATTCCTTGGAACTGATCAACACATAAGCCAAATGGAACTATTATTCGAGAAGGCACTGCTCTCGAGGAAATGGCAATCTTTGACTACTTCCTATGGATGTTTCCGATGGCATTTTTGACTGAAATAGTGTCGATGACAAATGTGCAGCTTAAAAAGAGTGGACTTATCGAAACAGACTCAGGCTAGGTTATTAAGATTTTTCTTAATTGGGTACTAATGACGAGGTACAAGTTTTCTAATCATCGTGATCTTTGGAAGCGAAATGGTATCACAGGCCTTTTAAAACCATCCGACGTCTCTAGATTTATAAGGAGAGGTCGTTGGTAGACCTTGCGGCGCTGTATCAATTTCAGCAGTTACTACAAAGATGATAGAGTGGAGTACAGCGAGGCAAGGGAGTAAAGTAAGAGCGAGGCCTTTTTCAGTGCCATTAACACTCACAGACAGGAAAATTTCTACCCTTTCTATCATCTGTGTGTTTATGAATCTATTGGTCGAAGGTATGGTCTTGGAGAGTCTTGGGTTGATGTAGAAGCCCTTTCCTGTGAGTCATTGGACCGAAAGCCAGAAAGAGGCCTTGAGATACAAGATATCGCGTGCCGCGAGTTGGTAATTCTATGTGCTTTTAAACTTTTCACATCTGCTGAGTAAATGCTCCGTGAAGAAAAAGATTCAAATCTCAGCGATGGGACGAACATATTGGTTGATTAGTGCAAACCATGGCAGAGCGAATAGTGTGTGCAGATGTGTACTTTGCTTTCGTGGAGCCCGCTGAGGCATTGCTCGGCTTGAACTTGCGGTTGGTCAGCGCCATGAAAACCGTCACCCATAATCATCCCATGTCATATTTCAACAGCCAACGTCTGTGATTTCGGAAAGCTAGTACTGGGTGCTAGATTTCTAGTTTGGGCGTGCTAGAGTGTCTATGGTTAGCATTGAAACATTCGCAAAACTTTGATTCCAGAATAGGTAGCGCAAAAATACTAGCCCAAGTGAATTTTGGGGAGAATGTAGAAAACTAGCAAACACCGGTACTAACACCGGCATACTAGGAAGAATGGAAGAGAACTTGGGAGATATCTTTCGATACTCATAAATCCTAGACCATGAATTCTACCGATAATGAAAGGAATACTGAACGCGATCTAGCCCATGATCATTCATTTCGCGTAGGTATCGCAGCTCGTATGAACCGTTCAAATGCCCTGCACATTCAATTTAATGACCTCTACTGACTCTAATGGCCAGTTCATAATACTTCGATCCTGCAGCTGAGACCCGAAACGGGTCCCCGTTGTACGTGAAATGAAATCTTCCCAATTCACATGCGGTGACCCGCTTTGCATCACGTCCTCCGATCGTTGCGCTTCACTTCGCGTCGCGGTTCGCGCGACGCGAAGAACCCTCCATTCTCCAAGAACCGTCCAAGCGGTACACGAGTTCACCGTTCATCAATCACAAATTCCAATATAACTAGATAGACATCACAAAATCACACAAAATAGAGCCCAATTCCTCGCTTCATGCAAGCAAATTCTATACGAACAAACTTACCTCTGCCAAATATGTGCTCCTTGTCTTGCTCCCACTTTGTGCATTCGCATCAATAAATAGACAAAAGTCAGATCTCCGTCACAAAACAAACCCAAACCACATCAGCACGACACTTACCTCTATAGCGACCACTTATCCCACATCTCGCCCAATCTTGCCTCCATGTTCTCTTGCAGCAGCAAATAAAGGTAAGTCAGATCTTCTCCCCTAAATCATACAAAATACGATTGCAGCTCGCACTTACCTGTGAATGCCACAATTTCCCGATCAATCACTGTCGTAACATGAAAGAAATATAAATTCAGACTTCCACCAAAAATCGGAACCACATTACTTCAATGACGCACTCACCTCCTAAGAACCTTGCTCGGCCCAGTCCTTCGAGAATGTCCCCCTCCTCACCCAATCGCTCTTTTCTGTCGCTTCGCAGCAGCAAAAAATAACATGTCAGAACTCATTCCAAAATCAATACCAGATACCAGTAGCACTTGCACTTACCCGCACTTCCATCATTCCCCCTTCATATAGCGTCGCCCTCACTGTCGAAACAATAAACAAATACAAATCAGATCTCCGTCAATAATAGAAAGAAATTTCCTCAGCGACGCACTCACCTGCTAAGCAGCTTTCTTGATTCACTTCCTTCAAGGATGTTCCCCTCCCAACTAAATTTTTCCTCTCCGTCGCTTCGCAGCAGCAAACAAGAACATGTCAGGTATTCTTCCTACATCTCTACGAGACACCAGTAGCACTCGCATTCAACATTAACTCAACGAATCCTGCCCCCCCATTCCAATTTTCTGTCCCTTCACAGCCACAGGGGAGGGTGTGAGGTCGAGCTCGCTATCGGAGGTAAACGGCTGCATGTTACCGACCTGCGGATGAAGTCTTCTAAGATAGAGATGGTCGCATTGTTTCGTAAGGCGCAGCTGTGAGCCGGTTCTGTACGGTGTTCCCAGCTCGAAAGTTGTCTGTTCAAAAGGGCTTAGTCTGTGTTCTCGGGAAGCTAGTATTAGCCGCTAATTTAGTATGCGGGAAGATATCCGGCCAAAAAATCTGCGAAAAATGACGGATCGCGGATGCAGAGGTAGTTTCTGTTCATTTTTTAGAGTGCCAGATAGTTTTGGCTTTCGATTCTATATCAAAATCCTGCACATTACGAATGGGAAACGAATGCAAAAGCCTCTGCTAGTTTACCGCCTATGTTTGGATGCCAAACGCTAGATGTGAATCACAAAAGCCTGGCTCAAACACCCTCACACGAACTTGGTGTTCTCGGAATGTTAGTTCCAGGTGCTTGAAGCGTAGGGGGCAAAGAAAATCGTCAAAAAAATCTGCGGAAAATGAAGAATCGGCAATGTGCAAGCAATTAATTCAGATTTTTCGTATACCACACCTTCACGCATTCACGCGAATACTAGCATTGGAGAATGCAGAACGGAAGTGAACTGAAGGGCTAGTTTGTATCTCATTCGATGGAAGTGAAACGCTAGTTTATCTACCTTTAACAACCACCAATAAACTCTTCAATAATCCTACCATCGGCACTACACCCCTACCATTCTTCCCTTCCGAAGGACTCCCAACCCGGTGGCAGCTACGTGGCCGTGTCCAGGAACAACTGCCACGCCTGGAATACTTTCAACCATCTACTTCTCCTCCTCAACACCCCCCGCCACCCCCAACGGATGCTCTACATCTCTTACACCAACGTCTCCAAGTCTCTACGTCGGGCTCAATTCGTCGGCGACATCGTTCTCTGCATTCGAACATTGCTCGACCGAGTCATATCCGTCTTCTTCGCTCACTTCCTCCTGGAATTTTTCAAGCACTCTTCCTTGATCTCCTCCACAGCCGCCTCTCCCCTAATCACCAACACCCTCTTCAGCACACTCTTCATATTCATATTCTCTGCTGCCGTCAACTACGAACTGGATTACAAATTCAAGCGCTACATCTCCGCATTCGGGGTGTACCCATTATCACGTACCAGACTCCTCCTTCCCTTCGAATAGCACTAACACTTACACTAGAACACTACCAGACTTTATTCTTTACGGCCTAGTGAACAATAAATAAAAACACTCTTCACTTAATAACTCAGCTCCCCTCCTCATCATTCCCCGCATTCACCCCTTTCAAAGGTTTGTAGCTCCCACCCTCTTCATCTCCCTTGTCTTTGCATTCGTCTACCACCTCAATCACTCCCTCCTCATCCTCTCGGACTTAATCATCTACTGCCACGTTTTCTTCCTGTTCATCCACGCCATTCTCTCTCAAAACGCAAAGTTCTTCCTAAACCTTAGCTTTCAGTTGCACCCCATCAGGCAAGTTCTAGTTCTCCGGAACCACGTAAATATGGTATCGAAACAGCTTCTAATCCGACATGACACCGTCTGCACTTCCCGCTCCAACATGAAAGACATCACCCCTCCCAACGAATATCGACATCGGCGATATCGTGTTCTTTTTCACATACATCCGTTGCGCGACCCACTCCAACTCCGCATTGCTCTTTGCGTATAGGTTATGCGATCTTACACACACCCACATTAGAAACTACTACCTTCCAGTTGCCATCATTAAATAGCCCGGGTTCTTCCTCTCCATCTTGTCACGGTTCGTCAACGTCTGAAAGTCAGTATGTAGCTCTTTCCGCGGGCATCCATTCCCAGTACACAACACCCTTACCCTATTATTTGGAGCGTACATCTTCATCACCGCCACTTGGTTATCTTTCAAACCCGAGCACACACATATCCGTCCCATTCGTGGATCCAACATCGCACGCATCTTCCCCCATACATTCCTATCCACTTTCAACTTCATGTCGTCCACTTTCCCCCTCGTCATCGTCATATAACTTCCAAGCCCCATCCTACTATCCGAGGGGCTCTGCTCCTCCCCAGCCTTGATGATTGCATCCCAAATAGGCTGATACTCCGGATACCGGAAGTCATCTTGCTGCCTAAAACTGATCTCAAAGAACTCCAGCATTCACTCACTTACATCCCCACCCATAAATTCGCTCGTCTCCCACAGCTTCTTCAACGTTAATCCATCCGTCGCAAACCCTTCCATCACACAGAACCCACGCACTTTCAGTTTCTCTACCCTCCTCGCAAAATACACAAGAGCACAAAACTCTTCAGTCATCGCCCCCTTCCATAATCGTTTCTCCTCTTCCTTTCCCACCACTCCCTCCCTAACCACCATCGCCCTCTCCTCTTCGTACGACGCCTGCCAACACACCGCATGACGAAGAGCTCTTATGTCGTGCGATCTCAGCACAGATGGCCACGGTGTTGTTTTCGCAAGTGCACTATATCCATCCAGGAATACATGTCCTTGATCGCCTCCTCAGTCCCCTCCGGCCATCTGATCTTCAGCTACGTCGCATATCCGAGCCACGTCTTCTACCCTTCCACTCCTACTCCAACCCAGGTTCTAGTAGCGCCGGAACCAGATCATCAAATGCCAGAAAATTGGCACTCTCCTCCTCTGCGTGCTCGGACTCACCGAGAAGGGGAACGTTCTGGCAACTGAAACACTCCCGCAAATCCCAAGATCCTATCGCCCGGAAATAGCTTATCAAATACTCTGGGACAGGGTCTTCTAACCTGGCCTTCTTCGAATACTGTCCATTTCCACCTTGCTTCACACGCCTATTCCAAACGCTCCGCGAAACATACACCTCGTCATCTTCTTCATCCTCATCACCTTCTTCCGCAGCTGGTGTACTATGTACAAGTCTCCCAACGTGTATCGAATGTACTTGGAGAAGAGAGTGTCATGTCTATTACAGAAGACTTGGTGTACTGTGCTGGAAGGTGAACGTGTATGGAGGCGGATTGCAAGAAGCGTGTGCTGGCATATTGAATTTGTGCACACGTCAGTGTAATGATGTGCTGTGCACTGTTGTATTGCCTTGTTGTGTGCTGCAATGAACTTTGGCTAGGGTTAATGTCGTGCTTGAATATGATTGGTAGTATCGGGTGTCCCTGCTTTGTAGTCTAGGGTCTACTCTGGGTTGGCGTCTGGTTGGCTGACGTTTTTTGAGTTTTATATAAGTGAGAGATTGAATGCCTCCAAGTAAATCCGAGCCAGAGCTGGCGAACTTTCCTTTCATCCCTCAACCTTTCCTTCAGCCTTTCCCTTTCCATCAGCCCTCGCTTTCCCCATCTCTTTCGCTCTCTCTTTAGCCCTCGCTCTCTTCGTTGCCACTCGCAATTTCTCTTCGCTGCACGCGATGCCTCAAAACGTTTCCAAACAAAAACGCCCTCAATCGACACATGGTCGTCCATCACATTGTCATATCTTCGCCACTGCCCACCACAGTGCAACATACATTCCCCGATTTCGTGACCAATCAATTGCCAACCTCAACTCCGTCTTCATAACCAACTTTTGTACCGCCATCACCAAAACACCATCTGCCGCTGCAATACCGTCCGCAATTAACCTGCGCACCAACTCCACCTCCACCACCGACCCCACTCCAACTCTAACTACGAACCCTCCTGTGAAGAAGCGATGATAACGGTTGGGCAATGTAGGCTGCCGGGCCCTGAAGGATCTCGCAGGTGACACGTGGAAGGGTCGACCTCACATGGACTCATGTGGATTTTGAATTATTTTAATTAGTTTAATAGATTAGCATTACAGTGCCAGGGAGATCCTAGCGCCTCATCAGTATTAATTACTGGGCTCGAGTGACGCGTCCCCCTTAGAGTACAGTAGGTACCGTTAGGATACTAAATAACCCTCTTTGGTATATTAGTTCCACCCTTTGGTCTTCAAGCCATCGTTTCGGTATCTCCAACCGGTAGGACTACGCAGTAAACGCCATTCCATTGCACCAAGTACTCTGGGAGTGCCGCCGTCAAGGATTCGAAGCTTGGGACTCGTTCTACAACGCTACCACCGGTTGAGACCCGTACGCTGACCCAACAGTCATTGCGGTACGTTTTGGTCTCCCGACTTAGAAACCTTTGAAATAATTGAAGGGACCACTGGAACGAAGAATTATCCGGATTCTAACTTTGGTTTAATTCCCCAGCGGACCAGAAGTACAGAAGCAACCGCCATTATGGATGCAGGAAACACACTCAATCGACCAGACCATAGGGCTCCTACGGCAGAATATAGTGCGACTACCACGCCGGCGATATCGCCTGACCCTCAGGTCGACACCGTTAGCAATCGCAGGAGCACGAGGAGCAAGCCGCAAGAAGTACTGACCCCCTTGGATAACCCTGAAAGGACTCGCCGAGAACCCACGGTGGCAGCGCGTTTACGAGAACGCCTCACCAGGGCCACCTCTAGGCCAAAGACACCTCAAGGGGAAACCCACCAGACCGAAGGAATTAGAGAAAACATCCCCGCAGGGCTTGCCGACCTTCTCTGGTCCCGTCTCCGTGAGCTCTGCTCAGCCCATATGGATTCCGTTATGGACGTCCGACTCGCTACGGCGATCGCTGTACGGATTACCTCATCACGCGAATCGTCCTTAAGGTAGTGGAGTCTGAATTATTCATAGACTCTCTTCTACAGGCCGTTCAAGAAGCAGTCACCCGCCAGGCAGGCAATTTTGTCCCTAGAACCACCCAACCACAAATTAACCATCAGGTCTCCATATGGCAACCCCCAGGAGTGGCGGCATTATCCGCCCCTCGCCGGGAATACCATCAGGAAAACTCCATGGTGGGACAATCTAGGAGCAGAAGAGAAGCTCCGCGTTTAGATGAGAGACAGGTTGCCCATCAGGATAATCCAAGGCAGGAACAAGCGAGGAGCAGAAGAGAAGCTCCGCGTCTAGAAGAGAGACCGCTTGGCCCACCCAACGGATTAAATGAGGTACAGCGACCTCAGGTCTCCATCGGATCTGATAGAGAGATCGATCCTTTAGGTCCCTACTCCACTGGAAAGAAAAGAAGAAACCGCAGCAGAAAGAAGAAAAGAAGTAGCAAAAGAAGAGCACGAGTGATTCCGAATCGGCCTCGACCAAAACGACCGACTTGGAAGTGGATGAGGCTGCCGTTCGAGGCCTCAGACCACTGACAACCACAAACGAACTTTTCCTTAAGGTTGCCCACTACCGGAAGTACCGGCGGGCCGACAGGTTCGCGAATTATTCGGGTTCGGTGGCTTGCAAAGTCGCCAGATGGGCCAAACGGATGCAACTAACCATTACGGACAAGTTGTCGGGTTTCGATCCCATTGCTGTCATTAGGTTGCTAAGTTTTTTCCGTACGGCCTGCGATCAGAACAGTGTCCACGAGGGCGACGCTCTGTATTTTTTCCAATTCTTCCTTACAGGACAGTCGCGTGACCGAGTGGTTTCGAAGATATCTGGCACAACTGACCTCGTGGATGCTCAAGACCGTGAGCTCTTCAGGTCATACCCCCAGGTATTTCATTACCTCTTGGAAACTTTCGCCACAGATGACGTTATAATGGATGCACACCAGGAAATGATATCCTTTACGCAGATCTCCAGCATGACCGAATCGGCTTTCGCAGACGATCTATAGAAGAAGGTTTACCGACGTGGAAACGTGTTCTCCGAAGGACGACTTAAACGTCACTTCGTCACGGGATTGCTCCCTGCCATTCGGACACATGTGGGCAATTACCACACGGAAAACCCTCAATACTCTGTCCGAAGGCTCTTCAACTACGCCGAAAGTCATGGCAAAACCTACAGGACCTCCAGGCGCAACGCTGATATATCCAGAGAACACGAAATTCCATTGCGTAAACCCAACCAAGCCCATTTGGTTAGCTGCACGGTGTGGGACATGGATGCTTCACTCAATTGTGA
Organism: Agarophyton chilense; assembly: GCA_030374765.1. Taxonomy (NCBI): domain Eukaryota; phylum Rhodophyta; class Florideophyceae; order Gracilariales; family Gracilariaceae; genus Agarophyton; species Agarophyton chilense. Next base: position 839,004 of record JARGXX010000016.1, read on the forward strand.
CGATTCGGGAAACCTCCTCGCGGTCCATCTCAGTGCTTCTCCGTCCGAGTGTTGGTGCAAGTGCCTGTGCTGTCACTGAAAACCAAATGTGAAGGAGAGCATGGGCTGTTTTGAAGGGTGCCTCTGGAAAAGCGCACATGCGTATCAGCCGGATCTCAACGTGAACTCGTGCTGTGATTGGCTACTGCAAATATGCACCTGCAATGTGGTGTGTACAAGTGGTATGGCACTATTGGGATTTTCTGGAGTACAAGTGTGTACGTTGTCTACTTGTACTATTGTGCACGCTGTTCAGGATGTCCAGCTGGTGTACTATGTACACGTCTCCCAACGTGTAACGAATGTACTTGGAGAAGAGCGTGTCATGTCTATTACAGAAGACTTGGTGTACTGTGCTGGAAGGTGAACGTGTATGGGGGCGGATTGCAAGAAGCGTGTGCTGGCATATTGAATTTGTGCACACGTCAGTGTAATGATGTGCGGTGCACTGTTTCATTGCCTTGTTGTGTGCTGCAATGAACTTTGGCTTGGGTTAATGTTGTGCTTGAATATGATTGGTAGTATTGGGTGTCCCTGCTTTGTAGTCTAGGGTTTACTCTGGGTTGGCGTTTAGTTGGCTGACGTTTTTTGAGTTGTGTACAAGTGAGAGATTGAGTGCCTCCAAGTAAATCCGAGCCAGAGCTGGCGATCTTTCCTTTCATCCCTCAACCCTTTCCTTCATCCTTTCCCTTTCCATCAGGTTATGGGCCCAGCCCCGCTGACCTCTGCCGTCTAGTTCGTCTCTCGCCGCTCTCCCTCACCGCCGTTCACCCGTTTCGCTGTTCTTTTCTCTTCGTCTCCACCGTCGTAGCCGTTGCCTCGGGTGTGTGACCTTATCGTGGGTTGGTGTTGGTATTTCCTTTCGGTCTTGCGTTCCTCCCTGAGGGCGTTGTGGTGGTAGTGGTTCGACTCTATTATCGAGATTGTGGTTGGGTGCGCGTTTTTGCCCGTGTTTGTCGATCGATACCCGTTTCGTTTGGTCTCCCTCTGTTTCGTTGATTTGTAGATCCCCGTGTCGTGTTTGCGGGTTCTGATTCGAGAGGTTGAGGACCGTGTTTGTTGATGTCTGGGCCTGGAGTTCTTGGCTCAGCGTTCGTGTGTGTTTGTGTGTTTGGTCTGCATCTTTGCCTGTGCGACGAGCGGTTGATCCGAGGTACTTTGGGTGATTCCTTGTACTCGGGGACGTTAGCCTGGCGGCTTTAACCAAAGAAAATGTACTGTCAAGTGGGTTCCCCACTGGTCCTTTTAGGGAGGATAACAGTGACGGTCGAAAGATCTGGTTGAACTTTGCGGGTGCATTTGTAGACGGGGTACCGTGGCGCACTGCATTTGGCTGGTTGTTTGACTTTGTGTGTGAGCCCTACTTTTGTGGATGGGCACTTGGACTGTTTTGAACAGCATCTATAAGGAGCTCTTGATCCGCAGTACGCGGGGAGGCGACGTTTCGAAGGCTGACCTCCTTTTCAGGATCAGGCCGCGTGCGATCTTCATTGATTGCTCGTTAGAAGCGTATCTTGGTGTTGAAGTAGCTTCGGTTTCGAGGTCGTACTAGTTCCTGAAAGAGGGCAGAGAGGGCCAACTTGGTGAAAGCATATCTCCGGTCGTTAACCATCCTCTGGAAGCCTCGTAAGGAGCAACGCGCCTTCTCCTTTTGACGTGGGAGGAGGGAGACTGCAGAAAAACGTTATCTACCCAGAAGAGCTCTGGGGACCAGGGGTCCGACTTTTAGGGACGCGGGTATAGGAAGCCCTGCCAGTGCGCCCGCAGATTATTGTCTGTTCAATCTTGAAGAATTGTTTGTTGTTTTTGTGGTCTGTTGTTATTGTTTATTTGTCTGTTGTTGTCAAGCTATCTGTTTGGGACTCTTGTTAAACTTTGCGCAACATGGATTCATTCAGTGGGGTGAAAATCGAAAAGCTGGTTGAGGATAACTTCCACGTATGGAAGCAGAAGAGTGAGCTGCTGCTTGCACTCAAGGACCTCGACGATCACGTCGACTCGGTTAGACCCATTGACGAAGATGAGCTGTCGACTTGGAAGAAGAGAGGTGCCAAGGCCAGAGCTATTATTGGGCTCACACTCAGTGATGAGTATTTAGATCATGTGCGGGACGCCGACAACGCTGCCGATATATGGTAAGCCATTTGCGATGTGTTCCAACGTAAGACCCTGATGGAAAGGGAAAGGCTGAAGGAGAGGTTGAGGGATGAAAGGAAAGTTCGCCAGCTCTGGCTCGGATTTACTTGGAGGCGCTCAAACTTTCACTTATATACTACTCCAACATGTCAGCCATCTAGACTCCAGCCCAAAGTATACCCTAGACTACAAAACAGGGACTCTCAATACTACCAATCATATTCAAGCACGACATTAACCCTAGTCAAAGTTCATTGCAGCGCACAACAAGGCAATGCAACAGGGCACAGCCCATAATTACACTGACGTGTGCACAAATTCAATATGCCAACACACAATACTTGCAATCCGCCTCCATACACACTCACGGTCCAGCACAGTACACCAAGTGTCCTGTAATACACATGACACGTCTCCCCTCCAAGTACATTCGTTACACCTTGTGAGATGTGTACATAGTACACCAGCTGGACATCCTGAACAGCGTGCACAGTAGTACAAGTAGACCACGAATACACGTGTCATACAAACACACCCAATAGTGCCATACCACTTGTACACACCACATTGCATGTGAACATTTGCAGTAGCCAATCACAGCCCGAGTTCACGTTGAGATCCGACTGACACGCATATGCGCTTTTCCGGAGGCACCCTCCAAAACAGCCCATGCTCCCCTGTTTTCAGTGACAGCACAGGGTCAACAGCCAACAATTCACAGAGTCCCGGCATGCATATCAATGCAACGGTCTTCTTATCGACAGACCCCCGGATCATGCAGTCAGGAGTGTCGAACAAGGGGACGCTGAGGGGTCAAACAACCGAGTGGGCGCGGGGAGACCTCCGAAAAACCAGAGCGTGAGGGAGTGGAGAAAGGGAGGGGAGGTTGAAAAAGGAGATGGACTCCGGGGTGGGGATGAGGAGGATGAGGATGCAATTCGCCCGTGGAAGGAAGGCGAACACAAGCGGATGAAGTATGCAGAAACGAAGTTTATTGGGCGGAATCACTTGTTGGCCAAGCTTGGAAACATTTAGAGGGAGCTTTAAAGGGCAAGGGATGACAACGCAAGTTTGCAACTAAGCTTGAAACTCGTACACAGGGAGATGAAGAGGCTGGAGGGCGAAGATATGAAAAAGGAAATGCTGCTGACGTCATTGCAAGAGAATCTTCGTGGTCGACCAAGAGAAGTGGGTGGCGAAGAAGGGAAGGGCGGTCGGAAACGGTATGGAATTGAAGTGGATATGCGATTTATTGGAGTAGCCTCGAGAGCTTACGAGAACATATTGCGTTATGCAAAGGAGGAGACGAGTGAGTTGTGCTTCGGAAGGAGGGAACCGGAGCAAAACTGGTCGAACCGGGCAGAAGAAGTGAGGGCGGGAAGGAATCAGATTATTCTGATGATAAATGAAAAAGAGATTGGTGCCTATAGATCCTATGGAGCTGGAAAGAGGAAGAAAGTCGTGGGGACCGAACGTCTACACTCCGTCTTTTCAGGGAGGGAGTGATGAGATGTTGTTGCATGTGGGGCGGATGGAGTTGGAGAATCCGATATGGAGAAAATTTGCTGGGAGAAGGATGAAGAAGCAGTGTGAAGAGGAGTTGAGGAGGGATACGTGTTTGAGGAGGCGGATGAAACAGGCTCTCAGAAATGCTGTGGGGGTTCGGAAAAGGAATGCGAGGGATAGGTTATTTTTGGGTCTGGGGTATACTCTACTTGCTAGAAAACCTCTTTACGAAGTTGATGAAGAACTGAATGTGCTGTATGAAGAGCAGAAGATGGAGGCTCAGGAAAAGTTGTTGCCGAAAGACGCAATGGGGGAGCCAGTCATATCTGCGTGGAGGTTGGACAAGCTGGAGAACCTATGTTTTTGAGGGTACGGTGTGAACTTGACAAAGTACGGGGATGAACCTGATGACTTGTACTTCAAGAACGGATTGAGTGTGGAGGTGTTGAGAGAGTTTATGGGGTACGATGTGAAGCAACCGTGGAAGGAAGGAGAGACACAGTATGTGGATGAAAGTGTGATGCATCTGGCCCGCCTGGATGCGTAGATTGCATCTGTGGTAGAGGCCTTGGATGAGGAGATGGGTAGAGGAGGGAAGCGACAGATGCTGTTTTCGAAACTGTATGCGAAGCATTTGCCGGTTGCTGTGGAGGATATCTTACCGACAGCGAGAAGGAAGGTGGGAGAGAAGTACGGAGAGGAGCTGGTGAACCATGGTGTGAAGGATGAGCACCCAACTGAAGTGCTGGGAGATGACGAACGTGAAGGAACGGTTGCGTTTTGGATCCCTTCGAACCAACTAGTCTATCTGGGTGTTCGTTACGAGGTGTTTCTGGAGGAGATGACGACTTTTCTCGGGTATGTATTTGATTGCTAGGTCGGACGTTGTATGCCTGAAGAACGCGAGTTTAAGGAGTTGTTGGCGGAGGAGAAAGAAATGTGGGAGGCGAACGAGGAAGGAGAGGAGAGAGATGGGGAGGGGGTGGAAGGCGGAGGTGAAAAAGATATTTTTGATGAGTGATAACTTTATTATCAGAAGATGGGGGTCATTTGCTTAAAGTTGATTCTTTTGTAGAGAAACAAGCTCTCGCTCGTGGGTCGCGGTAGAATCTGTTGATATAGAAGCGATGTTCATGCCAGGGGAGGGGCGGGAAGAAAGGGCGTGCTGGGTAGTTCTGGCGGACAAGATGGACGGAACCGAGGATGGCGGAGAAGGGAACGAGACCGAACCAGGGTGCGACATAGGAGCCAGAGAGTTGGAATCTGTCTCCAGCGGGGGGGATTGTGTGGTTCTGTTCATCGTCTGTTGCCCAACGGAGGGTGATGCACTTCAGGGTTTCATCCACGTGATCGAGGGGAGTTGTGAGTTCGAAGAAGCGGACAAAAGCGTATTCGCGTTCGTCAGGATTTTCATCTTTTTTGGGAAAGCGAAGAAGGGCGAGGAGCTTGCAGACCCAAACAGTGGGGAAGTTGCAGTTAGGTGGTGGAGTACCGGAGACGAGAATGTGAGAGGACTTTGGAAGTTTGGAAGCACCGAAGGTGGAGGTGGCAAATATGCGCTGTGTGACGGGGACTGGTGGTTCTCTGAAGCGGATGCAGTTGAATGTTTCGTCGACGTCGTTCAAGGCGGGGGTGAACCCGCTGGGGATGAAGGCAGAGTTGAAGAGGGAGAAGGTAGGAGAGGAGAGAGACAGGGAAGAGGGAGAGAGTCCGAGAGCTTCGAGGCACAGGTCGTGAAAGGGTGAAATGGCGTCGCGTGAGATTTGGGTGATGAAAGAAAGGTTGGAAGATGTGAACATGTTTGGGAGAGATGCATTGGAGCAGTTTCGGTTTGCACGGAGGTACTTCTTTTCAGTGATGATGTCACGGAAGATCACGGTGGTACCGTCGCGGACCATGGAAAACGGTCGAGCATGACGGAAGGAGCAGTTTGAGGAGGAGGAAATGTGGTGGGGAATGGCGGTTGAGTTTCGGAAGCCTTCTGTGAGCTGGATTGCGTCGACTGTTTCTATCTGAGCGGTTGAAGATCTTCGGGATGTGCGTCGATAGTGGTTTTTGAAGTAGAGGTGTGCATTTCCGTAGATGTCGGCGTCGGTGAACTGAAGACCTTCGTATAGATCAATATCAGCAATGATGTGGTCCAGAAGGTGGAACTTCAGTGTTCTGAAGTGAGAAGCTTGGAAAGGGGCGAGGACGGAGACGCAGAGAGACTTGAATGCTTGATGAGCTCCTGGAGGGCGCAAAGTCGTTGGTCTCTCCATTCTGAGGTGGTGTTGTGGTGGAGTGTGGCGGTGAAGAGGTCGGCGTATGCTGTGAAAATGGAGGTGATGGGAGCTGTGTCACCGTCACCGCAACAACGGTCGAAGAACGCACCTATGAAGGGGAAGACCATGTCGACAGCGCAGTAGTCTTTTGCCTCGAGAATGACTTTGATGCCGTCCAAGGTGAAGAAGCCGTTTAGGTATGTACCCTTTTCTGGTGTGCGAAAGTCGATGTGCAGTCCGGGTGCGGAGAAGTTGGCTTCGATATCTGCGAGGATACTGTTTGCGTGGGTGAGAAGGAAGCTTCGGATGGATTTAAAGGATTTCGAGGAGCCGTTGGAGGACGCAGGACTGTTGAAAATGCTGTCGGACTTCAAGCGTTCGATCGTTGTCAGTTTGACGAGCTTGTATTGGATAGGGAAATGCTGAAGGAAAGGTTGAGGGAATGAAAAGGAAGTTCGCCAGCTCTGGCTCGGATTTACTTGGAGGCGCTCAATCTCTCACTTATATACAACTCAAAAACGTCAGCCAACTAGACGCCAACCCAGAGTAAACCCTAGACTACAAAGCAGGGACACCCAATACTACCAATCATATTCAAGCACGACATTAACCCTAGTCAAAGTTCATTGCAGCACACAACCAGGCAATACAACAGTGCACAGCACATCATTACACTGACGTGTGCACAAATTCAATATGCCAGCACACGCTTCTTGCAATCCGCCTCCATACACGTTCACCTTCCAGCACAGTACACCAAGTCTTCTGTGATACACATGACACGCTCTTCTTCAAGTACATTCGTTACACCTTGTGAGACGTGTACATAGTACACCAGCCGGACATCCTGAACAGCGTGCACAATAGTACAAGTAGACCACGTACACACGTGTACTCCAGAAAATTCCAATAGTGCCATACCACTTGTACACACCACATTGCATGTGCACATTTGCTGTAGCCAGTCACAGCCCGAGTTCACGTTGAGATCCGACTGACACGCATATGCGCTTTTCCAGAGGCACCCTCCAAAACAGCCCATGCTCTCCTGCACATTTGGTTTTCAGTGACAGCATAGGGTCAACAGCCAACAGCTTGGAGATACCCAGATGCAAATTGTGAAGGGGTTCGAAGGAGAAGATAGAGTAGGTGGTGAAGAGTGGGGATATATTAAGTAGAGGGTATGTTTCGAAGAAGGATTGGTACGCGGAGAGGGAGTTTGTGCGGAGGAGAGATGCTGCTTGGTCTCTGAGAGTTCTTGCTACGCGCGGTCCGCGAAGTTGTTCGGCGTCGTTGGCATCCTTGAGAAGGGCGTCGTGTGCGGATCTGGTGTGACGGGTGTGGGAAATAGTTCGAGGGGATACGGAAGTGAGGTGGAGGTTGAGGTCGGAGCGAGGTGTTAGGCATCTGTGGCACGGCTTGGATGGGTTTGTGCCGTGTAGGATGGCGAGGATGTCTTTTGCTTCTGGGATGTCTGCAGCATAGTTTGCGATGACTGGGTGGCACTGTCGGATGACCTGGTCTTCATCACGGAAAAGAAAACCCTTGAGGGGGACTGCAGCGAGGGGTTCGAGGATGGTTTGTAGAGAACCTTGGATGAGTTCCATTCGGGTGGTGTGGCTGAGAGCTTCGAACGAGGTGGGGAAGTAGCCAAGGAGGGTGTAGTTGCGGGAGATGAAATGGCGGCGGAAGGAGTCTGAAAAGTTGAGGAGGGTGATGTGAAGGGGGTAGGAGGTGATAGAGGAGCTTTTCAGGGAGATGGACGACTTGTCTGAGTAGAGCTGGATGAAGCCGATGAAAGATTCCATGCCAGTGATGTCCGCGTTGTGCCAAATAACATCTGGGTCTTGAGAGCAGAGGATGTGGTGTTTGAGGTCCGGATAAACACAACTGCCGAGTTTTGAAGCCATGGGATGAGCGAGTGTAAAAGAACCATCTGAAGAACATTGTCTGACGTGGTGGAAGAAGGTGGTAGCGCGAGTGCGAGTGGCCTAGCGAAGCTGCTGGAGAAGGACATCGACGTGATTTTTGAGGTAGAGAGTTGAAGTGATGTTTGAGGGATTGTGACGAACGGTTGTGGATTTGAAGGCGATGGAGCCGACAGTGTCCTCGAATAGTTTGGAATGAAGTTGAAGGCAGTGGGAGACGGAGGTAACCTGTTGAATGAGTGTTTGGGAGTAGTTGGGGTCCTTGAGGGGGGTAATGAGTTCGTCGGCTTTGCATTTTCCCAGCTTGGTGGCGATGAATGAGATGTAGGAGACGATGGAATGGAGCTTCACGAGTGGGCGAGGGCTGGAAGAAGGGGAGCGAAGAGAAGCGTTGAGAATGTTGGCGGCGTTTGCGGAGCGTATGGCCAGAGCGAGCTGGCTCGAATGGTAGTCGTCCTCTTCTACCAGCGGAACGATGTCGGAAAGGCGGTTGGAGATGCCAACGGAGCGCGTGTCTGTGGTCTGGACGCGTGGGCGCTTCGTGCGTGGTGGGAATTGAGTTCCATCTTTTGGGGTGGTGCGGTAGCGACACCGGCACTGGTGTTGGACAAGGGAGGTATCACCTTTTGTCTCGAAGGTGCACCTTGGGAAGCGACAAGGCTGCATGGTGTGGAGGGTGCCTGCGCGCGATCTCGGAAAGTAAATCGGGGAGGTGAAAAAGACGTAGGACGAGGTGAGAAGGAGAGAATATATACAGGCTGGAGGTGAGGAAGATGCACGACGAGGACGATGCACGACGAGGACGATGGGGAGAGTTTAAACTTATCAGGCGTACTCACCAAGGTCAAGTGATGCGCCAGAGACACCCACAAGTCGTGCGGCAGGACAGAAACGGCGCATATGTGGCTTAGAAAGTGCGTTGGAATGAAAATATTCAAAGTTGTTTATTTTTGAGTGGCGGCGTGTACTTGTATTGATTTTGAGTAGTGGCCGGATGAGCAGTTGTGGGATCTTAAGATCCTGTGATGTGATGTCTTCTGAACCTTGTGGACCTTCCGCGATTTCTAGGTGCGTGAGAAGCGGTATTGGGCGTGCGTTTCAAAAGTGCTGACTGTGTTTCTATTTGTGCGCGAGCGGGCGGAGCACGACCGGGGCGTTTAGTGATGCGGTGCGGTGTGGTGGGTGACGGGTTTACCAGCTTGCGATTGAGATCTACATCGTCTATGTTGATCTGGGGCCTTGAAACTGTTTGTGGTCATGCGCAAGCGGGCGAAGAGCGAGGGGAGTGATGGGTGATGCAGTGTGGGGTGAAGGGTAGGCGGGTGAGTTGGTTGCGATTTGGAGGTACCCGGCGCGCAACGTTGACTTGGTGTGTTTGTTCTCCTTCTGGTTGCTAACATGAGAAACCTATTTCAGCGGCCCTCATGATGATGAACAGGTAAGTTTGCTACGTTTTCTGCTCTGCAATCTGGACGAAGACCTGACATATTTTGGACTGTGGCTGCGAAGCGACAGAAAATTGGAATGGGGGGGCAGGATTCGTTGAGTTAAAGGTGAGTGCGAGTGCTACTGGTGTCTCGTAGAGATTTAGTAAGGATATCTGACATGTTATTGTTTGCTGCTGCGAAGCGACGGAGAGGAAAGACTGGGTGGGGAGGGGAACCTCAAGTGAATCAAGCAACTGGCTTAGGAGGTGAGTGCGTCGCTGAGAAAATTTCTTTCTGTTATTGACGGGGATCTGACTTGTATTTTTTATTGTTACGACAGTGCGGGCGACGTTGTATGAAGGGGGAATGATTGAAATGCGGGTAAGTGCGAGTGCTACTTGTGTCTGGTATTGTTTTTGGAATGAGTTCTGACATGTTATTTTTTGCTGCTGCGAAGCGAAAGAAAGGAGCGATTGGGTGAGGAGGGTGATATTCTAGAAGGACTGGGCCGAGCAAGCTTCTTAGGAGGTGAGTGTGTCATTGAAGTAATTTGGTTTCGATTTTTGGTGGAAGTCTGACTTATATTTCTTTCTTGTTACGACAATGGTTGTTCGGAAAATCGTGGCATCAAAGTTAAGTGCGAGCATCAATCGTATCTTGTATGCATTAGGGAAGGAGGTCTGACTTGCCGTTGTTTGCTGCTGCAAGAGAGCAGGGGGGCAAGATTGGACAAGAGGTGGGATAAGTGGTCGCTATAGATGTGAGTGTCGTGCTGATGTGGTTTGGGTTTGTTTTGTGACGGAGATCTGACTTTTATCTATTTAGTGATGCTAATGCAGAAGGTGGAGGCAAGACAAGGAGCACATATTTGGCAGAGGTAAGTTTGTTCGTATAGAATTTGCTTGCATGAAGCGAGGAATTGGGCTCTAACTTGTGTGAATTTGTGATGTCTATCTAGTTATGTAGGAATTTGGGATTGATGAAGGTTGAACTGGTGTACTGCTTGGACGGTTCTCGGAGAATGGAGGGTTCTTTGCGTCGCCTGAAGTGCGACGCGAAGTGAAGCGCAACGATCGGGGGACGTGATGCAAAGCGGGGCTCCGCATGCGAATTGGGAAGATCTCATTCCACGTGCAACGGGAACCCGTTTCGGGTCTCAGTTGCAGGATCGCCGTATTATGCACTGGGCATTAGGGTCATTAGAGGACATTAAATTGAATGGGCAGGGCATTTGAACGGCTCATACTAGCTACGATACATGCGCGAAATGAATGATCATGCGCTAGATAGCATTCAGTATTCCTTTCATTGTCGGTAGAATTCGTGGTCTAGGATTTATAAGTATCGAAAGATATCTCCCAAGTTCTCTTCCATTCTTCCTAGTGTGCCGGTGTTAGTACGGATGTTTGCTAGTTTTCTACATTCTCCCCAAAATTCAATTGGGCTAGTATTTTTGCGCTAGATATTCTGGCATCAAAAATCTGCGAATCTATGAATGCTAACGATAGACATTCTAGCACACCCAAACTAGAAATCTAGAACCCAATACTAGCTTTCCGAAAACACAGACGGGGTGGTTGTTAACGTATAGAAGGGCTGAGGTTACGGAATGTTGCGATCTGAAAGACTGCGGTCACAACGTGAGCGCAGGTTAGGTAAAGAAAAAGGAAGAAGAGGGGGAAAAGACGAGAAGAAGAGAAAAATAAAAGAAGAGAAACAAAGGAAGGTAGTCAGCCTTGACAATTTACTTCGATCGTTGGCGACCGTCATTGAAAACTATATCTACCTCGCACGCACTTCCGCCGCCGGTGCTGACCGTCGGCGGGTCACCCACGTCTCACACCTTGCCACTGTGCGACGAGGAGTTGCGCGCCAAAACAATTTCAAACATGAAGCATATCAAATAAAAACTCAAAAAATCATCCAAAGTGGTGCGCCAGTGCCAACCACCCCGCGCAGCCCAGATTCGGCTGTTACGGCCAAACCCCGTATCCAGCCCACATTCGCACATTCTCTCCAACTGCATAGCCCGTGCTCATTCAGCGCTCTCGTCCAATAAAATCGCTCCACTTGGGCCGAAGCCCCAACACGCCCCATTAGAACCAGACCACTTGTCCATACCACGTTGCATGAGGGCATTTGCAGTAGCCAATCAGATGGCCGTTTCACGTTGAGATTGAGATGAGGCGCATATGCGTTTTTCCGCGAAGGGTGCCCAAAAGTGCCCATGCTTAAATCCACTTTTTGTTTTCCACTATTTCCAACACTCCAAAGGGCTTGGGGGCACAGTCGACCAAACCTCAACACTCCTCCTCGACTGGTCGGCCAAGTCCAACACGGTCCACGTTATTGTTGTGAAGACCTGGGCCAAGTGGTTTAGTTAAGAAGTCCGCATCATTGTCTTCACTTGGAACGTACGTCACATTGATGTGACTATCCTTGACTAGTTCCCGAACGAAGTGCAACTTAACGTCAATGTGCTTAGCGCGACCCGACGGACAGCGTTCACCAGTTGCCCAGTCAATGGCGCACTGGTTGTCCGAACGAATGGGCACAGCACCTTGCACTTTCCATCCAATCTCCTTAAGCACACGCTTCAACCAAATAACCTCCTGACACGCAAGCGTCAAAGCATAATACTCGGCCTCGCCGGTAGACAACGCCACCGAAGCCTGTTTTCTTGCGCCCCACATACATGTCGCTTTGCCAAGCTTCACTAAGAAACCAGACATTGACTTGCGATCACGCGTGTCCGCAGCGTAGTCAGAGTCAACGTACGCCTCCAGTTTCACCATGCCAGAGTGATAGTGCACACCATGTTCAGTTGTACCGCGAAGGTAACGAAGAACCCGCTTTGCTGCCTTGTGACAGTAGGCCGTGGGCGATTTCTGAAAACGAGCCAAGATTAGGACGGGTGCTAATATATCCAACCGAGTTCTCAGTGCCAAATACAAAAGCGATCCAATGATCTGCTGGTACAGCTGAGTATCCTGGATGGATTTGTCTTTCTCAGATGTCCACCCGGAAAAAAAAGATTCTACCATAGGGGTGCATGCCGGCTTGGATCGCTGAAACCCGAAACGGCGCAACACGCTTTCCGTGTACAGTGACTGACCAAGATACAGCGACACAGGTCGACCATCTGAATCTAAAGTCCATTTGAATTCAACGCCGAGGTACAAGTTCACTTCCTCCGCAACACGCAGCTCGTAAAACGACTTAAGCTCCTCCAAAATCGCATCACGTTCCATGGCAGAAGTTGTGAATATTAGCAAGTCACCCACATAAACTAGCACGAACGCATCCTCATTGCTCTCGTTTTGGCGGCGAAACACGCAAGGTGCACTCGGTAACTCTTCAAAACATATGCTTTTCATATCCTCGCATAGTTTGTTGTGCCATGCCAAGTGCGCTTGCTTAAGTCCATAGATAGCCTTGAGCAACTTGAAGCATCGTGAAGTCACGCCAGGTATACCTCGAGGTGACATGATCCACACATCTTCCTCAAGTTCGCCATTGAGAAACGCAGTCTTCACATCCACCTGTACCACATACATGCGCAAGCATAACGTCAGATACAAGAATATGCGAACCAAAGAGAACGAAACAACTGGTGCATAAGTCTCCATGTAGTCCTGACCATATGTTTGGTGGTTTCCACCGGCTACAACACGAGCCTTAAAACGTTCAACTGACCCATCAGCATTGCGCTTTACCTTCAGTATGACGTGAGTTGGTAGTGGTTGTGAAGCAGGAGAGTCATCAGGTTTCCAAGTTTGCTTCGACTCCAATGATGAAAACTCTTCATCGACGGCTGCTTGCCACATGGTACGCTCCTGCGCACTGGCGGACATTGCCTCCTTGAGTGAGGGCTCATCACTAGTAGTGACTTTGACTTGCGATGTACAGTGAGCAGACCCTGCCATGAACCACCTCAGAGGTTGACGGCGCGTGCGCCGCGGGTAGCGTGGTTCCGTATCAGCGTTGGCAGATGTATCAAGGTCATCAGCAGCACTTTCGTCATCACTTTCGGAATCCTGTGCATCGTCTTCATTGCTGCCGGAGTCTGACTCCGACTGCCTGAGTGCTGGAATCAGGTGCGAGGATCCGTCATGAACCACCTCCTCCTCAACATTATCGACGGAGAAGGTATCCGATTCGTCATCAATGCTATCACACAATCCCATATCAGAGCTATAGTCAGCATCTGACGCACTTTCATCATCCATGTAGTTGGCAAGAGATGATGCGCCAGGGAACTTGGATTCATCAAAAGTAACATGTCGTGACTCAATAATACGCGGAGTACCGTCATTATCAACGACGAGTACCTTGTACACACCATGCTCAAGAGTCTCCAAGTACACTCCCTCAAGTGCACGAGACTCGAACTTGGGTCCACGCGGAGTCCTTAGCACGAATGCAGTGCATCCAAACACACGCACGTGCTTCAACAAAGGTTTATTTCCAGTTACCAGAAAGTAGGGACTGTTGTTAACAGTAGAATGTTGCACTCGATTACGCACAAAGATAACATGTTTCAGCGCATATGGCCACAAACATTCTGGTAGATCGGCTTGGATCAGCAACGATCGAGCAGCTTCCACCATGGTACGATTGATGCGCTCAGCTATAGCGTTGTGTTCGGGGGTGTATGGAGCAGAGAAAGAAGTGAGGCCATGTTCTGCTGCCAAGTTCTCTTGCAGGGCAATATATTCTTCTGCACCGTCCGAGTGCAAACTTTTGATATGCACTCCTCCAACCTGCTTAAACTTTGCCGCAATACCCACAAACACATCACTAAGAGCACTGCGATGGATCACCAGACCTAGGAACACATACCGTGAGTGATCATCGAGGAATGTACATGCATATTGAAACTTTTCCGGAAAAGACTTTTCCAGAGGACCTACAATATCCGAGTGCACAATGTCACCAACCGCGGATGCATGTTCAAAGTGACCTGGGAACGGAAGCTTATGAGCCTTGCCAAGTCGACATGCTCGGCATACCTCCTCCATGTCACACAAGTGCGGCACTCCATCTGCGTACTTGTGTACATGTTGCAGATCACGTTGGTTGATGTGAGCCAGTCGTCGGTGCCACAGTTGAGTCTCCGTAGACTTAGTCGCAAGCGCAAGTTCCACACCAGCATGCCCTAAAGGTTGAGGCAGTGTGTACATGCGAGATACCTTGTCACGACCACCAATGCCCACCTCAAAACCATTTGACTCTAGCGTCAAACGTACACTATGACGACCGAAGAGCGACTCAATACCTTTGTCGGCCAAACACCCGGTTGAAACCAAGTTGTAACCCAGAGCGGGGGTCAGTAGGGCATCACTCAGACGTATGTTCGCATTGTCCAAAGGAATGATCACCTCTCCGCGTTGTTTAGATACAACAGATGTGTTATCGGCAAGCATCACTGTCCTTTCGTCGCAAGGTTCAAGTGAACCGGGCACGAACGCACAAACAGAATGGAAGCAATGTACTGTCGCACCGCTGTCTGCGTAGGTACTCAGGTCATTCGGCGGAACTATAGTGGTCCTTTCCACAGTTGCACCAGCAATTTCGATTTTTCCAGACTTTCCAGAAGACTTGCTCGAGGCGCTTCTACCACTACTGCCACCCATTCGCTTGGGTTGTGGCGACAGTTTATCGAGGATACTCTGCGGCAAGTGGTTGTCCGGGTTGTCCGGATTCATAAAGCAACGATCTTGTGTGTGTCCATCGCGATCACAGAAGTCGCAATGATGTCCATTGCTCGATCCTGAACGATCAAATGATGACGATCTCAAGGCGGCAGCAAGTGCACGAGCAGTAGACTCAATGTCGGAGTGACCATCAGACTCCTCATCTTCGTTGTTTGCACTACTGCGGGTACGATTAGTCGATTCAGAATGTCGACCAGATTTTTTCCTGCCCTTCTTCTTGCGACGTGAACTACGTCCAGACGGCCTTGCAGACACCTGTTTCGCGTTGTATTCATCTATGAGGGTCGTGGCCACGTAGTCCCATGTAAGCTCAGCGATATCCTTGGTTCGAAGAGCTGCAGCAGTAGACTCCAGTGTGCAATTGGGATCAATAGAAGCAAGTAACATGGGAGCTTTGTGCGACTCCGGTACTGCCGCATCCTTCCCCATGCGCTCTAACTGAGCAAATAACGCCGTGTACTGGTCCACATAGCCTGACATATTCTGACCATTGTATCCCATACGGAATAGTTGAGTCTGCACAGCAATTCTGGATACAGTACGATTGAACGCATACCGTGCATCAAGTAATGCGAGCATGCGCGCCGGGTCGTCGTCGACATCCATGACCACACGAAGTGGCGCATCACCCAAGGCGCATATTATGATTCCACATGCCTTCTCGCGCTTGGCGACAACTCGAGCGCTATCAATAGCGGTATCCGATGTTGCTTCAGTAGTTGCTGAATATCCAGAATCGGATTCCACAACGTTCCACACACCTTTAACACGGCATGCAGCACGAAGGCGATGGCGCCATAGGGCATAATCATCACCACGCCTTCCATGAAAACGAGGGATTTTCATCCCGGTAGTATTTTCGGATTCCATTTCCGTGTCCGACATATTTCAGTCTGTTATCCACGAAGCAGATAGAACGGAACCAAACGAAATTAATTAGTAGAGGAAAGCAGAGTGAGGGACTCAATGCCTTGGGAAGTTTAAGAAAAGGGCCACGAGCAGTGATGAATTCGTGGCCGAGCTTGCCCGAACGGAGTATCCCAACTCAAACGTTCGACAGCGAGGACGACAGCGGAGACTTTTGACGTAGCCTGCAACGCTCACCGAGACGCGTCTCGTACGCGATCACAAGCGGAGCTCGGGTGCTCCCACGCTTGGAGTATACTCACGGGCAGTGGCAGAAGGCGTACCCGGAACAGACAAACTTCTCGACTTCGGGTTGAAACTTCTTGATTGAACCTACAGAGACTTGCTCGAGGTAGGCGGGCGCACTGGCGGGAGAAACTACCTCCGCTACCCTAAAGTATGATCCCCTGGACCCTGGTTACTCTCTCCAGGTGAGGTACGCTTTGATTACCTACCGAACTCTGCGCACTTCAGAGTCCGGCGCTTTTAGTCCCTACGAGGCGTCCCAAGGAGGGGTGTCGTCAAGATACACTTCCCCCAGTTGACCCAAGCTAGCCTCTTGCGGGAAAGTAGCGCGGTCGTGCGGTGTAGTACGGTTGCTCCTACACTTCCAAGCCCAATTCATCGACCTCCGTACTCTACGGACGGAGAGCAGGATTTAGCAGACTTCCCGGTCTCGTGCCAAGGGGGTACTAACAGACGCGATATGTTTTCGCCACCAAGGAGGAAGTCCGCAGGGTACACGCCTGTCGCAAAACAAAATAACTTCTTGAATCCAGATGAGCGTTAGTCGTAGATCGCGCACCTGTCGCAGTAGGGAATCTTCTTGAATCCAAATAAATGTTAGTAGAGCGTGACGTCTGCGAAGAGTCGACGCTCTGGGCCCATAACCTCACAACGTGAGCGCAGGTTAGGTAAAGGAAAAGGAAGAAGAGGGGGAAAAGACGAGAAGAAGAGAAAATTAAAAGAAGAGAAACAAAGGAAGGTAGTCAGCCTTGACAATTTACTTCGATCGTTGGCGACCGTCATTGAAAACTATATCTACCTCGCACGCACTTCCGCCGCCGGTGCTGACCGTCGGCAGGTCACCCACGTCTCACACCTTGCCACTGTGCGACGAGGAGTTGCGCGCCAAAACAATTTCAAACATGAAGCATATCAAATAAAAACTCAAAAAATCATCCAAAGTGGTGCGCCAGTGCCAACCACCCCGCGCAGCCCAGATTCGGCTGTTACGGCCAAACCCCGTATCCAGCCCACATTCGCACATTCTCTCCAACTGCATAGCCCGTGCTCATTCAGCGCTCTCGTCCGATCAAATCGCTCCACTTGTGCCGAAGCCCCAACACACCCCATGAGAACCAGACCACTTGTCCATACCACGTTGCATGAGGGCATTTGCAGTAGCCAATCAGATGGCCGTTTCACGTTGAGATTGAGATGAGGCGCATATGCGTTTTTCCGCGGAGGGTGCCCAAAAGTGCCCATGATTAAATCCACTTTTTGTTTTCCACTATTTCCAACACTCCAAAGGGCTTGGGGGCACAGTCGACCAAACCTCAACAGTAGTCCTCTTCCTCATAGCTAAACTGGTTGTCTGAGCCCGAAAACTCATCAAACCGTACATCTCTTGACACAATCACCTTTTTCTTTTCAGAGTCCCACAACTTGTATCCGTGAGACCCTGGTGTGTACCCAATAAAGATAGCTTCCACACCACGCTCCTCTAGCTTCTTCAGCTTATGATCCACAACCTTGTACCAGCATCGGCTCCCAAACACACGCAGGTTGCTCACATCAGGCTTCTGACCATGCCACAGTTCATATGGTGTCACACTACTTGGAAGAGCTTTGCAAGTCACACGGTTGCGCACATACACTGCAACATTCAGTGCCTCAGCCCAAAAGTGCTTTGGCAATTTCTTGTGACATAACATCGATCTGACCAAGTCCATGAGTGTGCGGTTGAACCGTTCGGCAAGTCCATTCTGCTGAGGATTGTAAGGCACAGTTCGCTGATGCTCAATACCGTGACGTTCAAGTTCTTTGGTAAAACGATGTGACAGATATTCACCACCGTTGTCAGTGCGCAATGCTTTGAGCACACTGTCACGTGCGGTGATGGTTTTCACTTGTCTGCCAGTTTGGTTTTGAACAAACTTGAGCCACCTTAGGAACATCTGGAACACCTCATCCTTAGTTTTGAGCATGTAGAAGAAGCAGAAACGACTGTGATCATCGATGAATGTGACGAAGTAGTGCGAGCCTCCCAAGGATTTCACACTTACTGGACCTGACACATCGGAGTGAACAAGTTCCAGTACGTGTTTTGCTCGTTCCCCCCCTTGCTTGGGAGTCGGAGCACGCGTTGCTTTTCCTACTACACATGAGCCACACACATCTGAATCCTGCGCAACGTCTACATTGAGCCCTGACACAACCTTGTTTCGAGCCATATGCTTGATACCATCCACATTCACATGAGCCATTCGAGCATGCCATAGTGACAAGTCCGACACAAGTGCGCTGTTTACATCTGAACACTGGTGTGCAGCAGTGCAAAGGTAGTATAGGCCTTTGACGCGGCGCCCCAAGGCAACCACTTTTGACCCCTTGCATACACATACCTTCTCTTTTTCAAACACTACTTTGCACCCCACATCACAAATCGCCGATACAGAAAGCAAATGGTACCTTAAATTCGGTACATGAACAACTTGCTTCAGCTGGCACTTTCGTTTGGACCCTTCCACAATCAGATCAAGCTCCACACTACCGTGACCAACAGACTCTAGTTTGGAATCATTACCGATGCTAACGCCAGAAGACACCTTACTATCATATGTTTGGAACATGGATTCGTCAAAAGTCATGTGGGCAGTAGCACCAGAGTCAACAATCCAGTCACTGTTCGTGGCTTTATCAGAGCCAGTAGCAATGAGACATACAAAGTCAGAGTCGTTGCCACCCGTACCTCGCTCATCGCTGAGCTCAGTATTGACAGTTGGGTGAGCAGCACCGACCTGATTCATGTTAGCCCCATCACGTTGCTTCTTGAAACAGTTCCTCTGGATATGACCCTTCTTATGACAATAATGACACTCGATGTTCTTCCATCGCGACTGCCTGCCAACCAAAGCTGCCTCACTTCCACCAGGCTCCTCCTTGGCACGATCGTTCATTCGCTGCTCTTCTTGCAGCAGACGACTCTTCACAAACTCTAGAGTGAGTTGACGATCGCCAATCGTGGTATCAATTGCGACAATGAGGTGCTCGAATCTTTCCGGAAGTCCGCATAGGATGGCCATAGCGATGTCCTCCTCCTCAACAACAACGTCCATACACTTCAGGTCTGATGCCAGATGACGTACACGGTTGATGAACTGTAGCATTTTCTCATCATCACGCATCTTGGCAGAGTAGAAGGACCGTCGGGCGTTGATTTTGTTGAGCAGAGTCTTGCGTTGGAACACATCGCAAATGGCTTTCCACATATCGGCAGCGTTGTCGGCGTCCCGCACATGATCTAAATGCTCATCACTGAGTGTGAGACCAATAATAGCTCTGGCCTTGGCATCTTTCTTTTTCCAAGTCGACAGCTCATCTTCGTCAGTGGGTCTAACAGAGTCGAGGTGGCCGTCGAGGTCCTTGAGTGCAAGCAGCAGCTCAATCTTCTGCTTCCATACGTGGAAGTTATCCTCAACCAGCTTTTCGATTTTCACCCCACTGAACGAATCCATGTTGTGCAAAGTGTCACAAGAGGCCGAGAGAGATGGCTTGGCAGCAACAGACAAGTGAACAACAACAACAGACAACAACAACAAAGAAAAAACAACAAACGACAAATAATTCTTCAAGATTGAACAGACAATAGTCTGCGGGCGCACTGGCAGGGCTTCCTATACCCGCGTCCCTAAAGGTCGGACCCCTGGCCCCCAGAGCTCTTCTGGGTAGATAACGGTTTTCTGCAGTCTACCTCCTCCCACGTCAAAAGGAGAAGGCGCGTTGCTCCTTACGAGGCTTCCAGAGGATGGTTAATGACCGAAGATATGCCTTCACCAAGTTGACCCTCTCTGGCCTCTTTCAAGAACTAGCGCGACCTCGAAACCGAAGCCACTACAACACCAAGATACGCTTCTAACGAGCAATCAATGAAGATCGCACGCGGCCTGATCCTGGAAAGGAGGTCAGCCTTCGAAACGTCGCCTCCCCGCGTACTGCGGATCAAAAGCTCCTTATGGATGCTGTTCACAACAGTCCAAGTGCCCAACCACAAAGGTCGGGCTCACACACAAAGTCAAACAACCAGCCAAATGCAGTGCGCCACGGCACCCCGTCCACAAATGCACCCGCAAAGTTCAACCAGATCTTTCGACCGTCACTGTTATCCGCCCTAAAAGGACCAGTGGGCAACCCGCTTGACAGTACACCTGCTTTGGTTCAAGCCGCCAGGCTAACGTCCCCGAGTACAAGGAATCACCCAAAGTACCTCGGATCAACCGCTCGTCGCACAGGCAAAGATGCAGACCAAACACACAAACACACACGAACGCTGAGCCAAGAACTCCAGGCCCAGACTTCAACAAACACGGTCCTCAACCTCTCAGATCAGAACCCGCAAACACGACGCAGGGATCCACAAAACAACGAAAGAGAGGGAGACCAAACGAAACGGATAGCGATCGACAAACACGGGCAACAACGAGCACCCAACCACAATCACGATAAAAACGTCCAACCACTACCACCACAACGCCCTCAGGGAGTAACGCAAGACCGAAAGAAAATACCAACACCAACCCACGATACGGTCACACACCCGACGAAACGGCTACTACGGCGGAAACGAAGAGAATAGAACAGCGAAACGGGTGAACGGCGGTGCGGGAGAGCGGCGAGAGACGAACTAGACGGCAGAGGTCAGCGGGGCTGGGCCCATAACCTGATGGATAGGGAAAAGCTGAAGGAAAGGTTGAGGGAATGAAAAGGAAGTTCGCCAGCTCTGGCTTGGATTTACTTGGAGGCGCTCAAACTTTCACTTATATACTACTTCAAAACGTCAGCTGTCTAGACTCCAACTCAAAGTAAACCCTAGACTACAAAGCAGGGACACTCAATACTACCAATCATATTCAAGCATGACATTAACCCTAGTCAATGTTCATTGCAGCGCACAACAAGGCAATATACAGTGCACAGCCCATAATTACACTGACGTGTGCACAAATTCAATATGCCAGCATACACTACTTGCAATCCGCCTCCATACACATTCACTTTCCAGCACAGTACACCAAGTCTCCTGTAATACACATGTCACGTCTCTTCTCCAAGTACATTCGTTACACCTTGTGAGATGTGTTCATAGTACACCAGCTGGACATATTGAACAGCGTGCACAGTAGTACAAGTAGACCACGTACACACGTGTACCACAGACAAACCCAATAGTGCCATACCACTTGTACACACCACATTGCATGTGCACATTTGCAGTAGCCAATCACAGCCCGAGTTCACGTTGAGATCCGACTGACACGCATATGCGCTTTTCCAGGGGCACCCTCCAAAACAGCCCATGCTCCCCTACACTTTTGTTTTTCAGTGACAGCACAGGGTCAACAGCCAACAGGCGTGGTGATGATTATGCCCCATGGCGCCATCGCCTTCGTGCTGCCTGCCGTGTTAAAGGTGTGTGGAACGTTGTGGAATCCGATTCTAGATATTCAGCAACTACTGAAGCAACATCGGATACCGCTATTGATAGCGCTCGAGTTGTCGCCAAGCGCGAGAAGGCAGGTCGAATCATAATATGCGCCTTGGGTGATGTGCCACTTCGTGTGGTCATGGGTGTCGACGACGACCCGGCGCGCATGCTCGCACTACTTGATGCACGGTATGCGTCCAATCGTACTGTATCCAGAATTGCCCTGCAGACTCAACTATTCCGTATGGGATACAATGGTCAGAATATGTCAGGCTATGTGGACCAGTACACGGCGTTATTTGCTCAGTTAGAGCGCATGGGGAAGGATGCGGCAGTACCGGAGTCGCACAAAGCTCCCATGTTACTTGCTTCTATTGATCCCAATTGCACACTGGAGTCTACTGCTGCAGCTCTTCGAACCAAGGATATCGCTGAGCTTACATGGGACTACGTGGCCACGACCCTCATAGATGAATACAACGCGAAACAGGTGTCTGCAAGGCCGTCTGGACGTAGTTCACGTCGCAAGAAGAAGGGCAGGAAAAAATCTGGTCGACATTCTGAATCGACTAATCGTACCCGCAGTAGTGCAAACAACGAAGGTGAGCAGTCTGATGGTCACTCCAACATTGAGTCTACTGCTCGTGCACTTGCTGCCGCCTTGAGATCGTCATCATCCGATCGTTCTGGATCGAGCAATGGACATCATTGCGACTTCTGTGATCGCAATGGACACACACAAGATCGATGCTTTATGAATCCGGACAACCCGGACAACAACTTGCCGCAGAGTATCCTCGATAAACTGTCGCCACAACCCAAGCGAATGGGTGGCAGTAGTGGTAGAAGCGCCTCGAGCAAGTCTTCTGGAAAGTCTGGAAAAATCGAAATTGCTGGTGCAACTGTGGAAAGGACCACTATAGTTCCGCCGAATGACCTGAGTACCTACGCAGACAGCGGTGCGACAGTACATTGCTTCCATTCTGTTTGTGCGTTCGTGCCCGGTTCACTTGAACCTTGCGACGAAAGGACAGTGATGCTTGCCGATAACACATCTGTTGTATCTAAACAACGCGGAGAGGTGATCATTCCTTTGGACAATGCGAACATACGTCTGAGTGATGATGGAAAGGGAAAGGCTGAAGGAAAGGTTGAGGGATGAAAGGAAAGTTCGCCAGCTCTGGCTCGGATTTACTTGGAGGCACTCAATCTCTCACTTAAATACAACTCAAAAACGTCAGCCAACTAGACGCCAACCCAGATTAAACCCTAGACTACAAAGCAGGGACACCCAATACTACCAATCATATTCAAGAACGACAGTAACCCTAGCCAAAGTTCATTGCAGCACACAACAAGGCAATACAACAGTGCACCGCACATCATTACACTGACGTGTGCACAAATTCAATATGCTAGCACACGCTTCTTGCAATCCGCCTCCATACACGTTCACCTTCCAGCACAGTACACCAAGTCTTCTGTAATACACATGACACGCTCTTCTCCAAGTACATTCGTTACACCTTGTGAGACGTGTACATAGTACACCAGCTGGACATCCTGAACAGCGTGAACAATAGTACAAGTAGACAACGTATACAGGTGTACTCCAGAAAATCCCAATAGTGCCATACCACTTGTACACACCACATTGCAGGTGCATATTTGCAGTAGCCAATCACAGTACGAGTCCACGTTGAGGTCCGGCTGTTACGCATATGCGCTTTTCTAGAGGCACCCTCCAAAACAGCCCATGCTCTCCTGCACATTTAGTTTTCAGTGACAGCATAGGCACTTGCACAAACACCCCCCCTTTGTCACTGACTTCAAAGGTCTAGGGGCATCAAGCCACTCTCACTTCGAAACTTCTCCAGCTTTAAACGCCCAAGTGGTTTTGTTAGCATGTCGGCAACCTTGTTCCCGGTGGGGCAGTACTGCAACCCAATGGACTTGTCCTGTACAGCCTCTCGCGTGAAGTGAAAGCGAATGTCAATATGCTTGGTTCCCTTGTTCACAACTCCGTTCCGGGCGAGGTCTATGGAACCCTGATTGTCTACATAGACAGTCGTGGGTTCTACCAAGAGCTTTACGGACTTGTCCACTTGCAGACCACTTGCGTTGCCGATGCCATTCCACAGTCGCCTCAGCCAGATCGCCTCCTTCGTCCCAGTGCACAGACTCACATACTCAGCTTCAGCACTGGACAGCGCAACCACTTCCTGTTGGCGAGAGCTCCAAGACAACGGAGCACCACACATCATGAACACAAATCCACTGGTGGATTTGCGAGAGGAAGTGTCACCGGCCCAGTCCGAGTCAACGTATCCGTACAGCTGAGTATCCGTGCATGAGCCATATGTGAGTCCGAATAATCGAGTGCCATTGAGGTACCTCAGCACCCGCTTG
Organism: Agarophyton chilense; assembly: GCA_030374765.1. Lineage (NCBI taxonomy): Eukaryota > Rhodophyta > Florideophyceae > Gracilariales > Gracilariaceae > Agarophyton > Agarophyton chilense. Next base: position 863,043 of record JARGXX010000016.1, read on the forward strand.
ACTGCCTTCCAATGAGTCTCTCTAGGTTTCTCGACAAACTTTGCTAACTTGGACACTGCAAATGAAATGTCCGGTCGAGTCCCCACAGAAAGATACATCAGGAATCCAATCGCTTGCCTGTATGGTATGCTGGTCAAAGGTTCCTCAATCTGAGTAAGGTCCACACCGGAGTCCATGGGAGTGTCCACTGGCTTTGACTGGCACATGCCAAAACGTTCCAGGACCTTGTGCGTGTACGCTGACTGCGTCAGGAACAGCATTTTCTTGGCTCTGTCACGGTGAATCTCGAAACCGAGAACCATGCGAGCCTCGTTTAGGTCCTTCATGCGTAAACGGTTTGACATCTCAGTTTTCACGTGCTTAATCGCATCCATACTCGGAGTTGCAATAAGCAGGTCGTCCACATACAGAGCAATGATTACCATGACTCCCAGCTCCACTCCGATGTAAACACACTCGTCTGCGGCGTTCGGCTTGAGACCCATCTCCCCAACAAGAAACGCATATATCTTTGCGTGCCACTGCCTTGGTGCCTGTCGTAGCCCATAAAGAGCTTTCTTCAGTTTGCACACCAAGTCCTCGTTTCCGGGTTTAATGAATCCGTCCGGTTGCTCCATGTACACAGTCTCGTCGAGGTCTCCGTTCAAGAATGCAGTCTTCAAATCCATCTGGTGTAGGTGATAATCTTTCTCTGCCACAAGCGACAGAATCATCCTCACCGATGTGAACTTGACCACTGGCGCATACGTCTCGGAGAAGTCGACGCCCTCAATCTGTAGGAAACCACGAGCAACCAGACGAGCCTTGTACCGAACTGTCGGCTCACCGTCAGCACCTGCTTCATACTTCTGCACAAATACCCACTTGGATGATATCCAGTTGCTGTCTGCTGGTCTAAGCACTAAGTCCCATGTGTCATGCTTCATTAAAGACTCATACTCGCTGCCCATCGCCTTGATCCACGACTTGCAATCAAGACGAGACACTGCATTGCTGTACGAGCTAGGAGTGTCATCACTGGCCGTGAGTAGAGCAGTTGGGCGCCACCAGGACGAAGACGGCTTTCGCACACGAGTAGATTTACGTAATGGCACTGGCTGTGGCACCTCAGGAGCATCTTGTGGAACATCGGTGGATTCTTCAGCACCACTTTCTGGTACCTCATCCGGAGGTGTGATCGTGCCAGGATCTTGATTATTGGGTTCAACTGGTGGTTGAGAGGCGGAAGTTTGGTCAGATTTGGACTTCACCGAAATTTCAATCTCGGTATAGTTCTCATCAAAATTATCAGTAGTCTCATCTATGTCATTGTGTTCATCAAACTTCACATCTCTCGACACTACCATCTTTCTCTTCTGCTCATCCCACAGCTTGTAGCCATGGGATCCAGCAGTGTACCCAATGAAGATTGCCTCAACAGCACGGTCCTCCAGCTTCTTCAGCTTATGATCTACCACCTTGTACCAGCACTTGCTCCCAAACACACGCATATTGCTCACATTAGGCTTGTGTCCATGCCACAATTCATATGGTGTCACGGTACTTGGCAATGCCTTGCATGTAACTCGGTTGCGCACATACGCCGCAACATTCAGTGCTTCTGCCCAGAAGCTTTTGGGGAGTTTCTTGTGACAAAGCATTGACCTGACCAGATCCATGAGTGTGCGGTTTAACCTTTCGGCCAGCCCGTTCTGCTGCGGATTGTAAGGCATAGTTCGCTGATTTTCAATACCGTGTGACTCAAGTTCTTTTGCAAACTTCTTGGAAAGGTACTCACCACCATTGTCCGTTCGTAGCGCACGAAATACGCATTCACGGGCAGTGATGGTTTTGACTTGTGTACTAGTTTGGTTTTGAACAAACTTGAGCCACTTCAAGAACATCTGGAACTCCTCATCCTTGGTCTTGAGCATGTACAGGAAGCAGTACCGACTGTGATCGTTGATGAATGTGACAAAGTAGCGCGAGCCTCCCAAGGAACCAACCTCCACTGGACCACATATGGCCGAGTGAACGAGGTCCAACAGCTTGGTTTCGCGCTCCCCCCCTTGCTTGGGAGTAGCAGCGCGGGTAGACTTGCCTACAACACATGAGTCACAAACGTCCAGCTTCTGCGTTACATCCACATTCAGCCCTGACACAACGCCATTGCGAGCCATTTGCTAGATGCCACCTAAATTCATGTGAGCCATGCGAGCATGATATATCGACAGGTCCGACACAAGTGCACTGTTTACATCACCAAGTTGTGACACTGCAGTGCAGAGGTAGTACAGGCCTTTGACGCGGCGTCCCTGGACAATCAGAGTAAAGCCCTTGTACACACACACCTTGTGCTTGTCGAACACAACAGTAGCATCCAAGTCACAAATTGCAGATACCGACAGCAGGTGGTACCGCAGACTTGGCACGTGCACTACCTTGTTCAGCTTGCACTTGCGCGTGAACCCCTCAACAATCAGATCCAGTTCAACACAACCTTGGCCATGAGACTCTAACTTGGAATCGTTGCCGATACTCACACCAGGGGACACCTTGCTCTCATACCATTGGAACATGGAGTCGTCATAAGTCATGTGTGCGGTAGCTCCATAGTCCACAATCCAGTCACTGTTGGTGGCCTTAGAGGTACCGCTGGCAACCAGGCAAACGTACTCAGTGTCTCTGTCACCCAAACCATGCTCTTCACGGTAAGCATGTTGTACACTTGGGTGGGCACCAGCTTCCTGAGCGTTGTTAGACTCATCAAGTTGCTTTTTGAAACAGTTCCTTTGGATATGACCTTTCTTATGACAATAATGATACTCGATGTTCTTCCATTGCGACTGCCTGCCAACCAAAGCTGCCTCACTTCCGGACTCCTCTTTGCCACGATCGTTTATTCGCTGCTCTTCTTGCAGAAAACGACTCTTCACAAACTCTAGCATGAGTTGACGATCGCCAATCGTGGTATCAATTGCCACGATGAGGTGCTCGAATCTTTCCGGAAGTCCGCATAGGATGGCCATAGCGATGTCCTCCTCCTCAACAACAACGTCCATACACTTCAGATCCGATGCCAGATGACGTACACGGTTGATAAACTGTAGCAGTTTCACATCATCACGCATCTTGGCAGAGTAGAAGGACCGTCGGGCGTTGATTTTGTTGAGCAGAGTCTTGCGTTGGAACACATCGCAAATGGCTTTCCACATATCGGCAGCGTTGTCGGCGTCCCGCACATGATCTAAATGCTCATCACTGAGTGTGAGACCAATAATAGCTCTGGCCTTGGCATCTTTCTTTTTCTAAGTCGACAGCTCATCTTCGTCAGTGGGTCTAACAGAGTCGAGGTGACCGTCGAGGTCCTTGAGTGCAAGCAGCAGCTCAATCTTCTGCTTCCATACGTGGAAGTTATCCTCAACCAGCTTTTCGATTTTCACCCCACTGAACGAATCCATGTTGTGCAAAGTGTCACAAGAGGCCGAGAGAGATGGCTTGGCAGCAACAGACAAGTGAACAACAACAACAGACAACGACAAAGTAAAAACAACAAACAACAAATAATTCTTCAAGATTGAACAGACAATAGTCTGCGGGCGCACTGGCAGGGCTTCCTATACCCGCGTCCCTAAAGGTCGGACCCCTGGCCCCCAGAGCTCTTCTGGGTAGATAACGGTTTTCTGCAGTCTACCTCCTCCCACGCCAAAAGGAGAAGGCGCGTTGCTCCCTACGAGGCTTCCAGAGGATGGTTAATGACCGAAGATATGCCTTCACCAAGTTGACCCTCTCTGGCCTCTTTCAAGAACTAGCGCGACCTCGAAACCGAAGCTACTTCAACACCAAGATACGCTTCTAACGAGGAATCAATGAAGATCGCACGCGGCCTGATCCTGAAAAGGAGGTCAGCCTTCGAAACGTCGCCTCCCCGCGTACTGCGGATCAAAAGCTCCTTATGGATGCTGTTCACAACAGTCCAAGTGCCCAACCACAAAGGTCATGCTCACACACAAAGTCAAACAACCAGCCAAATGCAGTGCGCCACGGCACCCCGTCCACAAATGCACCCGCAAAGTTCAACCAGATCTTTCGACCGTCACTGTTATCCGCCCTAAAAGGACCAGTGGGCAACCCGCTTGACAGTACACCTGCTTTGGTTCAAGCCGCCAGGCTAACGTCCCCGAGTACAAGGAATCACCCAAAGTACCTCGGATCAACCGCTCGTCGCACAGGCAAAGATGCAGACCAAACACACAAACACACACGAACGCTGAGCCAAGAACTCCAGGCCCAGACTTCAACAAACACGGTCCTCAACCTCTCAGATCAGAACCTGCAACACGACGCAGGGATCCACAAAACAACGAAAGAGAGGGAGACCAAACGAAACGGATAGCGATCGACAAACACGGGCAACAACGAGCACCCAACCACAATCACGATAAAAACGTCCAACCACTACCACCACAACGCCCTCAGGGAGTAACGCAAGACCGAAAGAAAATACCAACACCAACCCACGATACGGTCACACACCCGACGAAACGGCTACTACGGCGGAAACGAAGAGAATAGAACAGCGAAACGGGTGAACGGCGGTGCGGGAGAGCGGCGAGAGACGAACTAGACGGCAGAGGTCAGCGGGGCTGGGCCCATAACCTGATGGATAGGGAAAAGCTGAAGGAAAGGTTGAGGGAATGAAAAGGAAGTTCGCCAGCTCTGGCTTGGATTTACTTGGAGGCGCTCAAACTTTCACTTATATACTACTTCAAAACGTCAGCTGTCTAGACTCCAACTCAAAGTAAACCCTAGACTACAAAGCAGGGACACTCAATACTACCAATCATATTCAAGCATGACATTAACCCTAGTCAATGTTCATTGCAGCGCACAACAAGGCAATATACAGTGCACAGCCCATAATTACACTGACGTGTGCACAAATTCAATATGCCAGCATACACTACTTGCAATCCGCCTCCATACACATTCACTTTCCAGCACAGTACACCAAGTCTCCTGTAATACACATGTCACGTCTCTTCTCCAAGTACATTCGTTACACCTTGTGAGATGTGTTCATAGTACACCAGCTGGACATATTGAACAGCGTGCACAGTAGTACAAGTAGACCACGTACACACGTGTACCACAGACAAACCCAATAGTGCCATACCACTTGTACACACCACATTGCATGTGCACATTTGCAGTAGCCAATCACAGCCCGAGTTCACGTTGAGATCAGACTGACACGCATATGCGCTTTTCCAGGGGCACCCTCCAAAACAGCCCATGCTCCCCTGCACTTTTGTTTTTCAGTGACAGCACAGGGTCAACAGCCAACAGCCATATGCTTGATACCATCCACATTCACATGAGCCATTCGAGCATGCCATAGTGACAAGTCCGACACAAGTGCGCTGTTTACATCTGTACACTGGTGTGCAGCAGTGCAAAGGTAGTATAGGCCTTTGACGCGGCGCCCCAAGGCAACCACTTTTGACCCCTTGTATACACATACCTTCTCTTTTTCAAACACTACTTTGCACCCCACATCACAAATCGCCGATACAGAAAGCAAATGGTACCTTAAATTCGGTACATGAACAACTTGCTTCAGCTGGCACTTTCGTTTGGACTCTTCCACAATCAGATCAAGCTCCACACTACCGTGACCAACAGACTCTAGTTTGGAATCATTACCGATGCTAACGCCAGAAGACACCTTACTATCATATGTTGGGAACATGGATTCGTCAAAAGTCATGTGGGCAGTAGCACCAGAGTCAACAATCCAGTCACTGTTCGTGGCTTTACCAGAGCCAGTAGCAATGAGACATACAAAGTCAGAGTCGTTGCCACCCGTACCTCGCTCATCGCTGAGCTCAGTATTGACAGTTGGGTGAGCAGCACCGACCTGATTCCTGTTGGCCCTATCACGTTGCTTCTTGAAACAGTTTCTCTGGATATGACCCTTCTTATGACAATAATGACACTCGATGTTCTTCCATCGCGACTGCCTGCCAACCAAAGCTGCCTCACTTCCACCAGGCTCCTCCTTGGCACGATCGTTCATTCGCTGCTCTTCTTGCAGCAGACGACTCTTCACAAACTCTAGAGTGAGTTGACGATCGCCAATCGTGGTATCAATTGCGACAATGAGGTGCTCGAATCTTTCCGGAAGTCCGCATAGGATGGCCATAGCGATGTCCTCCTCCTCAACAACAACGTCCATACACTTCAGGTCTGATGCCAGATGACGTACACGGTTGATGAACTGTAGCATTTTCTCATCATCACGCATCTTGGCAGAGTAGAAGGACCGTCGGGCGTTGATTTTGTTGAGCAGAGTCTTGCGTTGGAACACATCGCAAATGGCTTTCCACATATCGGCAGCGTTGTCGGCGTCCCGCACATGATCTAAATGCTCATCACTGAGTGTGAGACCAATAATAGCTCTGGCCTTGGCATCTTTCTTTTTCCAAGTCGACAGCTCATCTTCGTCAGTGGGTCTAACAGAGTCGAGGTGGCCGTCGAGGTCCTTGAGTGCAAGCAGCAGCTCAATCTTCTGCTTCCATACGTGGAAGTTATCCTCAACCAGCTTTTCGATTTTCACCCCACTGAACGAATCCATGTTGTGCAAAGTGTCACAAGAGGCCGAGAGAGATGGCTTGGCAGCAACAGACAAGTGAACAACAACAACAGACAACAACAACAAAGAAAAAACAACAAACGACAAATAATTCTTCAAGATTGAACAGACAATAGTCTGCGGGCGCACTGGCAGGGCTTCCTATACCCGCGTCCCTAAAGGTCGGACCCCTGGCCCCCAGAGCTCTTCTGGGTAGATAACGGTTTTCTGCAGTCTACCTCCTCCCACGTCAAAAGGAGAAGGCGCGTTGCTCCTTACGAGGCTTCCAGAGGATGGTTAATGACCGAAGATATGCCTTCACCAAGTTGACCCTCTCTGGCCTCTTTCAAGAACTAGCGCGACCTCGAAACCGAAGCCACTACAACACCAAGATACGCTTCTAACGAGGAATCAATGAAGATCGCACGCGGCCTGATCCTGGAAAGGAGGTCAGCCTTCGAAACGTCGCCTCCCCGCGTACTGCGGATCAAAAGCTCCTTATGGATGCTGTTCACAACAGTCCAAGTGCCCAACCACAAAGGTCGGGCTCACACACAAAGTCAAACAACCAGCCAAATGCAGTGCGCCACGGCACCCCGTCCACAAATTCACCCGCAAAGTTCAACCCGATCTTTCGACCGTCACTGTTATCCGCCCTAAAAGGACCAGTGGGCAACCCGCTTGACAGTACACCTGCTTTGGTTCAAGCCGCCAGGCTAACGTCCCCGAGTACAAGGAATCACCCAAAGTACCTCGGATCAACCGCTCGTCGCACAGGCAAAGATGCAGACCAAACACACAAACACACACGAACGCTGAGCCAAGAACTCCAGGCCCAGACTTCAACAAACACGGTCCTCAACCTCTCAGATCAGAACCCGCAAACACGACGCAGGGATCCACAAAACAACGAAAGAGAGGGAGACCAAACGAAACGGATAGCGATCGACAAACACGGGCAACAACGAGCACCCAACCACAATCACGATAAAAACGTCCAACCACTACCACCACAACGCCCTCAGGGAGTAACGCAAGACCGAAAGAAAATACCAACACCAACCCACGATACGGTCACACACCCGACGAAACGGCTACTACGGCGGAAACGAAGAGAATAGAACAGCGAAACGGGTGAACGGCGGTGCGGGAGAGCGGCGAGAGACGAACTAGACGGCAGAGGTCAGCGGGGCTGGGCCCATAACCTGATGGATAGGGAAAAGCTGAAGGAAAGGTTGAGGGAATGAAAAGGAAGTTCGCCAGCTCTGGCTTGGATTTACTTGGAGGCGCTCAAACTTTCACTTATATACTACTTCAAAACGTCAGCTGTCTAGACTCCAACTCAAAGTAAACCCTAGACTACAAAGCAGGGACACTCAATACTACCAATCATATTCAAGCATGACATTAACCCTAGTCAATGTTCATTGCAGCGCACAACAAGGCAATATACAGTGCACAGCCCATAATTACACTGACGTGTGCACAAATTCAATATGCCAGCATACACTACTTGCAATCCGCCTCCATACACATTCACTTTCCAGCACAGTACACCAAGTCTCCTGTAATACACATGTCACGTCTCTTCTCCAAGTACATTCGTTACACCTTGTGAGATGTGTTCATAGTACACCAGCTGGACATATTGAACAGCGTGCACAGTAGTACAAGTAGACCACGTACACACGTGTACCACAGACAAACCCAATAGTGCCATACCACTTGTACACACCACATTGCATGTGCACATTTGCAGTAGCCAATCACAGCCCGAGTTCACGTTGAGATCCGACTGACACGCATATGCGCTTTTCCAGGGGCACCCTCCAAAACAGCCCATGCTCCCCTACACTTTTGTTTTTCAGTGACAGCACAGGGTCAACAGCCAACAGGCGTGGTGATGATTATGCCCCATGGCGCCATCGCCTTCGTGCTGCCTGCCGTGTTAAAGGTGTGTGGAACGTTGTGGAATCCGATTCTAGATATTCAGCAACTACTGAAGCAACATCGGATACCGCTATTGATAGCGCTCGAGTTGTCGCCAAGCGCGAGAAGGCAGGTCGAATCATAATATGCGCCTTGGGTGATGTGCCACTTCGTGTGGTCATGGGTGTCGACGACGACCCGGCGCGCATGCTCGCACTACTTGATGCACGGTATGCGTCCAATCGTACTGTATCCAGAATTGCCCTGCAGACTCAACTATTCCGTATGGGATACAATGGTCAGAATATGTCAGGCTATGTGGACCAGTACACGGCGTTATTTGCTCAGTTAGAGCGCATGGGGAAGGATGCGGCAGTACCGGAGTCGCACAAAGCTCCCATGTTACTTGCTTCTATTGATCCCAATTGCACACTGGAGTCTACTGCTGCAGCTCTTCGAACCAAGGATATCGCTGAGCTTACATGGGACTACGTGGCCACGACCCTCATAGATGAATACAACGCGAAACAGGTGTCTGCAAGGCCGTCTGGACGTAGTTCACGTCGCAAGAAGAAGGGCAGGAAAAAATCTGGTCGACATTCTGAATCGACTAATCGTACCCGCAGTAGTGCAAACAACGAAGGTGAGCAGTCTGATGGTCACTCCAACATTGAGTCTACTGCTCGTGCACTTGCTGCCGCCTTGAGATCGTCATCATCCGATCGTTCTGGATCGAGCAATGGACATCATTGCGACTTCTGTGATCGCAATGGACACACACAAGATCGATGCTTTATGAATCCGGACAACCCGGACAACAACTTGCCGCAGAGTATCCTCGATAAACTGTCGCCACAACCCAAGCGAATGGGTGGCAGTAGTGGTAGAAGCGCCTCGAGCAAGTCTTCTGGAAAGTCTGGAAAAATCGAAATTGCTGGTGCAACTGTGGAAAGGACCACTATAGTTCCGCCGAATGACCTGAGTACCTACGCAGACAGCGGTGCGACAGTACATTGCTTCCATTCTGTTTGTGCGTTCGTGCCCGGTTCACTTGAACCTTGCGACGAAAGGACAGTGATGCTTGCCGATAACACATCTGTTGTATCTAAACAACGCGGAGAGGTGATCATTCCTTTGGACAATGCGAACATACGTCTGAGTGATGATGGAAAGGGAAAGGCTGAAGGAAAGGTTGAGGGATGAAAGGAAAGTTCGCCAGCTCTGGCTCGGATTTACTTGGAGGCACTCAATCTCTCACTTAAATACAACTCAAAAACGTCAGCCAACTAGACGCCAACCCAGATTAAACCCTAGACTACAAAGCAGGGACACCCAATACTACCAATCATATTCAAGAACGACAGTAACCCTAGCCAAAGTTCATTGCAGCACACAACAAGGCAATACAACAGTGCACCGCACATCATTACACTGACGTGTGCACAAATTCAATATGCTAGCACACGCTTCTTGCAATCCGCCTCCATACACGTTCACCTTCCAGCACAGTACACCAAGTCTTCTGTAATACACATGACACGCTCTTCTCCAAGTACATTCGTTACACCTTGTGAGACGTGTACATAGTACACCAGCTGGACATCCTGAACAGCGTGAACAATAGTACAAGTAGACAACGTATACAGGTGTACTCCAGAAAATCCCAATAGTGCCATACCACTTGTACACACCACATTGCAGGTGCATATTTGCAGTAGCCAATCACAGTACGAGTCCACGTTGAGGTCCGGCTGTTACGCATATGCGCTTTTCTAGAGGCACCCTCCAAAACAGCCCATGCTCTCCTGCACATTTAGTTTTCAGTGACAGCATAGGCACTTGCACAAACACCCCCCCTTTGTCACTGACTTCAAAGGTCTAGGGGCATCAAGCCACTCTCACTTCGAAACTTCTCCAGCTTTAAACGCCCAAGTGGTTTTGTTAGCATGTCGGCAACCTTGTTCCCGGTGGGGCAGTACTGCAACCCAATGGACTTGTCCTGTACAGCCTCTCGCGTGAAGTGAAAGCGAATGTCAATATGCTTGGTTCCCTTGTTCACAACTCCGTTCCGGGCGAGGTCTATGGAACCCTGATTGTCTACATAGACAGTCGTGGGTTCTACCAAGAGCTTTACGGACTTGTCCACTTGCAGACCACTTGCGTTGCCGATGCCATTCCACAGTCGCCTCAGCCAGATCGCCTCCTTCGTCCCAGTGCACAGACTCACATACTCAGCTTCAGCACTGGACAGCGCAACCACTTCCTGTTGGCGAGAGCTCCAAGACAACGGAGCACCACACATCATGAACACAAATCCACTGGTGGATTTGCGAGAGGAAGTGTCACCGGCCCAGTCCGAGTCAACGTATCCGTACAGCTGAGTATCCGTGCATGAGCCATATGTGAGTCCGAATAATCGAGTGCCATTGAGGTACCTCAGCACCCGCTTGACTGCCTTCCAATGAGTCTCTCTAGGTTTCTCGACAAACTTTGCTAACTTGGACACTGCAAATGAAATGTCCGGTCGAGTCCCCACAGAAAGATACATCAGGAATCCAATCGCTTGCCTGTATGGTATGCTGGTCAAAGGTTCCTCAATCTGAGTAAGGTCCACACCGGAGTCCATGGGAGTGTCCACTGGCTTTGACTGGCACATGCCAAAACGTTCCAGGACCTTGTGCGTGTACGCTGACTGCGTCAGGAACAGCATTTTCTTGGCTCTGTCACGGTGAATCTCGAAACCGAGAACCATGCGAGCCTCGTTTAGGTCCTTCATGCGTAAACGGTTTGACATCTCAGTTTTCACGTGCTTAATCGCATCCATACTCGGAGTTGCAATAAGCAGGTCGTCCACATACAGAGCAATGATTACCATGACTCCCAGCTCCACTCCGATGTAAACACACTCGTCTGCGGCGTTCGGCTTGAGACCCATCTCCCCAACAAGAAACGCATATATCTTTGCGTGCCACTGCCTTGGTGCCTGTCGTAGCCCATAAAGAGCTTTCTTCAGTTTGCACACCAAGTCCTCGTTTCCGGGTTTAATGAATCCGTCCGGTTGCTCCATGTACACAGTCTCGTCGAGGTCTCCGTTCAAGAATGCAGTCTTCAAATCCATCTGGTGTAGGTGATAATCTTTCTCTGCCACAAGCGACAGAATCATCCTCACCGATGTGAACTTGACCACTGGCGCATACGTCTCGGAGAAGTCGACGCCCTCAATCTGTAGGAAACCACGAGCAACCAGACGAGCCTTGTACCGAACTGTCGGCTCACCGTCAGCACCTGCTTCATACTTCTGCACAAATACCCACTTGGATGATATCCAGTTGCTGTCTGCTGGTCTAAGCACTAAGTCCCATGTGTCATGCTTCATTAAAGACTCATACTCGCTGCCCATCGCCTTGATCCACGACTTGCAATCAAGACGAGACACTGCATTGCTGTACGAGCTAGGAGTGTCATCACTGGCCGTGAGTAGAGCAGTTGGGCGCCACCAGGACGAAGACGGCTTTCGCACACGAGTAGATTTACGTAATGGCACTGGCTGTGGCACCTCAGGAGCATCTTGTGGAACATCGGTGGATTCTTCAGCACCACTTTCTGGTACCTCATCCGGAGGTGTGATCGTGCCAGGATCTTGATTATTGGGTTCAACTGGTGGTTGAGAGGCGGAAGTTTGGTCAGATTTGGACTTCACCGAAATTTCAATCTCGGTATAGTTCTCATCAAAATTATCAGTAGTCTCATCTATGTCATTGTGTTCATCAAACTTCACATCTCTCGACACTACCATCTTTCTCTTCTGCTCATCCCACAGCTTGTAGCCATGGGATCCAGCAGTGTACCCAATGAAGATTGCCTCAACAGCACGGTCCTCCAGCTTCTTCAGCTTATGATCTACCACCTTGTACCAGCACTTGCTCCCAAACACACGCATATTGCTCACATTAGGCTTGTGTCCATGCCACAATTCATATGGTGTCACGGTACTTGGCAATGCCTTGCATGTAACTCGGTTGCGCACATACGCCGCAACATTCAGTGCTTCTGCCCAGAAGCTTTTGGGGAGTTTCTTGTGACAAAGCATTGACCTGACCAGATCCATGAGTGTGCGGTTTAACCTTTCGGCCAGCCCGTTCTGCTGCGGATTGTAAGGCATAGTTCGCTGATTTTCAATACCGTGTGACTCAAGTTCTTTTGCAAACTTCTTGGAAAGGTACTCACCACCATTGTCCGTTCGTAGCGCACGAAATACGCATTCACGGGCAGTGATGGTTTTGACTTGTGTACTAGTTTGGTTTTGAACAAACTTGAGCCACTTCAAGAACATCTGGAACTCCTCATCCTTGGTCTTGAGCATGTACAGGAAGCAGTACCGACTGTGATCGTTGATGAATGTGACAAAGTAGCGCGAGCCTCCCAAGGAACCAACCTCCACTGGACCACATATGGCCGAGTGAACGAGGTCCAACAGCTTGGTTTCGCGCTCCCCCCCTTGCTTGGGAGTAGCAGCGCGGGTAGACTTGCCTACAACACATGAGTCACAAACGTCCAGCTTCTGCGTTACATCCACATTCAGCCCTGACACAACGCCATTGCGAGCCATTTGCTAGATGCCACCTAAATTCATGTGAGCCATGCGAGCATGATATATCGACAGGTCCGACACAAGTGCACTGTTTACATCACCAAGTTGTGACACTGCAGTGCAGAGGTAGTACAGGCCTTTGACGCGGCGTCCCTGGACAATCAGAGTAAAGCCCTTGTACACACACACCTTGTGCTTGTCGAACACAACAGTAGCATCCAAGTCACAAATTGCAGATACCGACAGCAGGTGGTACCGCAGACTTGGCACGTGCACTACCTTGTTCAGCTTGCACTTGCGCGTGAACCCCTCAACAATCAGATCCAGTTCAACACAACCTTGGCCATGAGACTCTAACTTGGAATCGTTGCCGATACTCACACCAGGGGACACCTTGCTCTCATACCATTGGAACATGGAGTCGTCATAAGTCATGTGTGCGGTAGCTCCATAGTCCACAATCCAGTCACTGTTGGTGGCCTTAGAGGTACCGCTGGCAACCAGGCAAACGTACTCAGTGTCTCTGTCACCCAAACCATGCTCTTCACGGTAAGCATGTTGTACACTTGGGTGGGCACCAGCTTCCTGAGCGTTGTTAGACTCATCAAGTTGCTTTTTGAAACAGTTCCTTTGGATATGACCTTTCTTATGACAATAATGATACTCGATGTTCTTCCATTGCGACTGCCTGCCAACCAAAGCTGCCTCACTTCCGGACTCCTCTTTGCCACGATCGTTTATTCGCTGCTCTTCTTGCAGAAAACGACTCTTCACAAACTCTAGCATGAGTTGACGATCGCCAATCGTGGTATCAATTGCCACGATGAGGTGCTCGAATCTTTCCGGAAGTCCGCATAGGATGGCCATAGCGATGTCCTCCTCCTCAACAACAACGTCCATACACTTCAGATCCGATGCCAGATGACGTACACGGTTGATAAACTGTAGCAGTTTCACATCATCACGCATCTTGGCAGAGTAGAAGGACCGTCGGGCGTTGATTTTGTTGAGCAGAGTCTTGCGTTGGAACACATCGCAAATGGCTTTCCACATATCGGCAGCGTTGTCGGCGTCCCGCACATGATCTAAATGCTCATCACTGAGTGTGAGACCAATAATAGCTCTGGCCTTGGCATCTTTCTTTTTCTAAGTCGACAGCTCATCTTCGTCAGTGGGTCTAACAGAGTCGAGGTGACCGTCGAGGTCCTTGAGTGCAAGCAGCAGCTCAATCTTCTGCTTCCATACGTGGAAGTTATCCTCAACCAGCTTTTCGATTTTCACCCCACTGAACGAATCCATGTTGTGCAAAGTGTCACAAGAGGCCGAGAGAGATGGCTTGGCAGCAACAGACAAGTGAACAACAACAACAGACAACGACAAAGTAAAAACAACAAACAACAAATAATTCTTCAAGATTGAACAGACAATAGTCTGCGGGCGCACTGGCAGGGCTTCCTATACCCGCGTCCCTAAAGGTCGGACCCCTGGCCCCCAGAGCTCTTCTGGGTAGATAACGGTTTTCTGCAGTCTACCTCCTCCCACGCCAAAAGGAGAAGGCGCGTTGCTCCCTACGAGGCTTCCAGAGGATGGTTAATGACCGAAGATATGCCTTCACCAAGTTGACCCTCTCTGGCCTCTTTCAAGAACTAGCGCGACCTCGAAACCGAAGCTACTTCAACACCAAGATACGCTTCTAACGAGGAATCAATGAAGATCGCACGCGGCCTGATCCTGAAAAGGAGGTCAGCCTTCGAAACGTCGCCTCCCCGCGTACTGCGGATCAAAAGCTCCTTATGGATGCTGTTCACAACAGTCCAAGTGCCCAACCACAAAGGTCATGCTCACACACAAAGTCAAACAACCAGCCAAATGCAGTGCGCCACGGCACCCCGTCCACAAATGCACCCGCAAAGTTCAACCAGATCTTTCGACCGTCACTGTTATCCGCCCTAAAAGGACCAGTGGGCAACCCGCTTGACAGTACACCTGCTTTGGTTCAAGCCGCCAGGCTAACGTCCCCGAGTACAAGGAATCACCCAAAGTACCTCGGATCAACCGCTCGTCGCACAGGCAAAGATGCAGACCAAACACACAAACACACACGAACGCTGAGCCAAGAACTCCAGGCCCAGACTTCAACAAACACGGTCCTCAACCTCTCAGATCAGAACCCGCAAACACGACGCAGGGATCCACAAAACAACGAAAGAGAGGGAGACCAAACGAAACGGATAGCGATCGACAAACACGGGCAACAACGAGCACCCAACCACAATCACGATAAAAACGTCCAACCACTACCACCACAACGCCCTCAGGGAGGAACACAAGACCGAAAGAAAAAACCAACACCAACCCACGATACGGTCACACACCCGACGAAACGGCTACTACGGCGGAAACGAAGAGAATAGAACAGCGAAACGGGTGAACGGCGGTGCGGGAGAGCGGCGAGAGACGAACTAGATGGCAGAGGTCAGCGGGGCTGGGCCCATAACCTGTTGGAAAGGGAAATGCTGAAGGAAAGGTTGAGGGATGAAAGGAAAGTACGCCAGCTCTGGCTCGGATTTACTTGGAGGCACTCAATCTCTCACTTGTACACAACTCAAAAAACGTCAGCCAACTAAACGCCAACCCAGAGTAAACCCTAGACTACAAAGCAGGGACACCCAATACTACCAATCATATTCAAGCACAACATTAACCCAAGCCAAAGTTCATTGCAGCACACAACAAGGCAATGAAACAGTGCACCGCACATCATTACACTGACGTGTGCACAAATTCAATATGCCAGCACACGCTTCTTGCAATCCGCCTCCATACACGTTCACCTTCCAGCACAGTACACCAAGTCTTCTGTTATACACATGACACGCTCTTCTCCAAGTACATTCGTTACACCTTGTGAGACGTGTACATTGTACACCAGCTGGACATCCTGAACAGCGTGCACAATAGTACAAGTAGACAACATACACACGTGTACTCCAGAAAATCCCAATAGTGCCATACCACTTGTACACACCACATTGCAGGTGCATATTTGCAGTAGCCAATCACAGTACGAGTTCACGTTGAGGTCCGGCGTCTACGCATATGCGCTTTTCTAGAGGCACCCTCCAAAACAGCCCATGCTCTCCTGCACATTTGGTTTTCAGTGACAGTATAGGCACTTGCACCAACACCTTGCTGCTCCAATCTGGACGTCCTGAACATACACAAGTTTTTTCGATTCATCTACTGCGCTGATAGTAAACGGGCACAGCCACTCGCCGATTCTGCTGTCTACAATTTTTTCCCTCCATACCAGGACTTTATCTCCAACTTGATGCGCTGTATCAGAGGCTGGGGGCACCTTGTGTTTTAGAGCTCGAGTGATTCTCATTTTCGCCATACAGCTTTCCATCTCGCGGCGAGCCGTGTTAGCTACATCTGCCCTACTTGCAAGGTTTGCTTTGCTCTTCTGAGGCTCGCTTATGGTTTGGATGGAGGGGAACTCTCTGAAAACCAATGCGGATGGTACCAATCCTTCAGGTCCAAGCGTGTCATTCATGGCCTTCACTGATGCAGCGAGTGCAAGTTATGGCTCGGTGGAGGGATTCTGTACCATAATTTTTCGGTACGTTTGTCTTAGGGGTTGGTGATAGCGTTCGACAAGTCCTAGACTCGGGTGAGCTTCCACACCAGTTCTGTCGACTTGAATGTTGGATATCGCAGCAATATCGATGAAAAGCTGACCAAAAGCGCTACCTTGGTCCACTAACATTCGATTCGAAATTCCTGTATAGATAGCTATCCAGCATGTGAGAATCTTCTTCCATATGGTCCTTGTAGATACGCCGGCAGATTCGTGGCAGCGGAAAAGCGGGTACCTTCATCAACAATATGCAGCACAGGCTTTCTGTTTAGGTACATTATGTCTATAAGAACTCTTTCGTTGAACTGAACGCTTTCAGCTCCAAACGATACGCGAAATCGCTTCGGTGCATTCTGTATTCTCTGACATGGATCACATCGTTTGCTGAGGTCCATCAGAACTGCCATTGTTTGCGGTGTAGCTTCTTCGGGCCTTGCTCTTCTCATCAGTGCAAAGAGTTTGTCAGCCGCCGGGTGAAAGAATTGCCGGTGTATTTTGTTTAACTGCGCCCTGGTGAAGTAGGATTGCGTTGGAAAACTCATATCAGCAAACACGTGCCCACTCTTAGATCGGCGCAGAGGCACAGACCAATCGTCTACGAAACGTTTCCAGCCCTCATTATCGTCCACATATACCCTGTGTGTGAGCCTATTGGCTTCGGTGTCCGCTATAAGAGACTCGCGGTCAAGGATATCCATCCCAAGCAGAGCTGGAATGTCCGCTTGTACGACGTTTATAGTAACCATGATGGGACAACCGTTGGGGGTTGTAGCGAGGTGAATGTCTGCTTGTCCAAGCGACTCAAACGATACGTCAGCAAACTTGTAGCGCGTGTGACACGGTACCTGGCGAAGTTTTTGCAGTCGTAGCTTGTGCTGCGATAGAACACGCTTTAGTTCCCTAACTCCAATGACTGATTTCGGTGCTCCTATGTCGACATAGAATCCGTCTGCTCGAGAGCGATTACGCTCCTTCGCAAACTTTGTCACGAAGATGTGACTGACATTGACTTCCACGGGCACACGCATGGATTTGCACCTTGGTTGAGCAGTCCTATGCGAAGCTGCCCATCGGCAAGGGCGACGGTGTTGAGGCACTAACTCTCGTCGCCCTATTGAAAAGACTGTGATGCTGGATGCATCCCTTTTTAGCACACAGTTGTAGGACAACGCTTGGAGCGGAGACACCACGAAGATGTTCGGGATCTTCCTCTCTTGAGAGACACGTCTCAAGGGGAGGAGACGCGTCCCGGCGGAGTACAGGAACAGAGCCACTCTGGAAAGGCACGACGGAGTCGGGTGTAAGACCGAGGCCAATCCGGCGGGATATACCTAGAGTGTTTAGGTGAGCACGGCACAGTCCTGGGTGTAACCAATCCTAGGCGGAGCGGTACCACGGCGATTGTCGGAAAAGGAGCCAGGAAGCACTCGTATGAGGTGGACGAGCGGGGTGAGTGGGGCGGCCACTCACGAGAGCCAAAAAGTGTAACAAGAGGAAACGGAGGCGAAACCCTATGCAGAGGCGAGACTACGACAAGTGTCGGCGATTAAATATGAACCCACGGTGGTGGTAGCACTCTGGTCGACAGAGGGGTGGATGAACTAACGTGCGACGGGCGCTCACGCAGTATGCGGTGAAGACGCGCCGAAGGCCAAGAGTTCAGGGCCAAGACTCCCTGCTTGGGATCCCCCAAGAGGGTGTTTACTGGAGAGCAGTGCTCAACCTCCTAAGTAGTGTGGCGCGCGGCCCCTGACAGTGGGCGCGCGCCTGAAAATTAGACACTAAATAGCGATAGCGTAGTTAAATAAATACTGAAAATTACTAAATAATACTAACCATTAGGTAGAATCCGGGCCACGTGTGGCACGCCTCGCACTCGAGCGTCGGCATCCGTGCAGTCCACGTGGTTCACCAGTGTGCACTTCCGGTCCTAACCGGCCGTCGGCATGCAATAGCGGTAAAGCTTGTCATAGACCAAGCTAGTCCTCGAGCGAGCGAAATCTCTAAGTCCTGGGAAGAAACCCCCTCGAACGGCATTGCCCTTCAACAATAGCCGCCACATGGTTTGTGAACCAATCTTCATCGGTCTTTTCGACGTCTCTGCTGGCCAAGGGCTCATCTCCATTTGTTAGTTGGTCAAATAGGCGGACTTCCTCAACATCGTAACATGGTTCGTGCTGTTCATCGTCGCCATCATTCCTGTCGGCGATCTCTTCAGTCTCTTCCTCCATTTCCAAGACAAGGTCCGACACAATGTGTACGGCGGACTCACCACTAGTCATCTTTTGACGCACAAAGTTGCCGATAGCACCAGGCTTACAACGGTGGGCTGGTTGCCATGGTCTCTGGCATTTATGGCATTCATTGCGTCGACGACTTTCTTCAAAGATTCGAGGGTGAATACGAGGAGGTGCGCCACCATTGGCATTCTTCTGGTTGATACGGAGGTCCCTTTGAGGCGGATGTTTGCGGACAAATTTTGGGTTCCGTCCGTACTGCTGATACGACATCTTTTCACTAACAATATGCGTCCCAGGGGTCTTATTGATTTCCCTGATTTCTTCTTCAAGTTGGACGCTTTCTCCCAGAGCAATAATGAAGCCATTGAACGTATATTTTAGAGTAACAATGTTGCTTACTGGTAGCCTTGCCCATGAGGATCCAACAACTGCATTTCGAAGGTATCCAATTTTATTGGCCTCGGAGCGGAAGTGAGGAGGACATTGCGGTGCCAGGTCTTCTATGGTACTAACCACCTTAGTTAGTCCGTCGGAGGCAGTACTGAGTTTATTATCGACCATAACCTTCTCGATTCGAAGAGTGTTGAGGATACCGTAAACTTGGAGCTGGCCAGAGTTACTATTGTACTCCTCAACCATAAGATTAGCCATATCTTCGAAGGTCATATCATCTCTTGCGTTATTGAAGAAGAATGTACGTGCTGGCCTATCGAGTATATTGACGAAGTAGTCGCTCTTGTAGAGCAACGCCCAGTTAGGGGATACTTGAAGATGCAACTCATAGAATGAGGATTGAACCCTCCGAGGGTTATGATTATGATCCCCTCTAAGGTGTGCTGAGGTGGCACTGTTTTCTGGTTAGAGTTCGCCTATAAGGGAAAATTCGGATGGCCCATGGTTGGATTGGCCCCGTGGTACACGTGGCTTAATTTTGGCACCGATTTTCGGATATTTGTTAGAACGTTGGACTTTTGGGCCCTGACAGTTGGATCTCCACGTGTATGGCCCTGAGCAGGTGTGCACTACTGTAGAGTTTAGTTAGTGGGCCCTACTTAGGGAGATGAGATCTGACAGTCCGAAGCTCAGAGTAAATGGCAACCAAGGTTGGTCTTCGATACCTTTAGAGGTTCTTCGTCGCCATCGTCTCGGCCTTACAACCCGGAACGGGCTCTGGTTAGCAACGCCTGCGTAGGGACACGACTCCACTTGGAGAGTGCCCACGTTTAGGTTCCGTACAACCACCCCCTTGGGACCGCTCAGACGACCTGCGTGCACGATACCCCGTGGGGGTTCTGCTTACTTGTTGCGTGCTTTTTGTGTTTCCTTTCGAGGACAGGTTTTCGCGCCTGTATTGGTTTTTTTTGTTGTTTCGCCCCTTTTCTGGTTCTCGGGTCCGGTGCCTGTTAGTGCCCGACCCTCGCTTCGTTTTTCCTCTTCGCCGGATTTTCCCCCATTCTTTGGGATACCCATACCCATTCCCGATCCAACGGTTTCTACCCCTCACCTCCGTCGGTACTGCCGGAATCCCCCGTGGGAGTTACACCCCACAGTACGGGTGGAACGGAGGGCTCTGTCTCTGAGTCTGCCTCCCCCAGGGAGCAAGGCTTCGAACACCTTGAGAGCACTTCCCGTCGCCGGGTTTTGCTCCACAGCTCTTCTGAGATGGTGTCAGTCGATGTTGACGAGCGCATACATTATAGTCGCGTAACGTCAGCTCGATCGACTGAGTTAACTCTCCTTTGAATCTATTGTCTTTGGAATGCTGGAAAACATAAATTGCCTTTCGTGTATCTTCTGAAACTCCAGAATTCCCAGGTAAGTGGTTCTCCTTCGCGCGATACGATGGGCGTGAACCACGCTCGTTATTTCCACTTAGTGACTCATTATTTCTGACAGGTCGGGTTCGGCCTTCTCTGCTAGAAATAACTACAGCCTCCTGCACGTGGTCGACCGATGTTTGGTCCCTTTCTTCGCTCATCTGTCGAGTAGTTCTAGCGCGAGGATGAACCAGGTTCGACAGCGCAGTAGGGTTGGCAAGGCGAGAAGCAGATCTACTCCGGCGGTAAAGGGCGACTCCTTGTTCCATGGTTTCAGCAGATGCTGCAAGAAAATGCATAAACCAGACATGAGTCATCAACGAGCGGTTAGTGGTCTCATATGATTCCAAGTGAAGGGTCGTAGTAAGTCCTTCTGGTATGTTATTCAGATCGTATATCTCTAAAACGTCTCTGAGAAGCTGAACTGGAAACAGTGCCATGTTAAAGAATTTAATATCCAAGATTGTATCAAGAGAAGGCATAAAGCTCTTCAGCGTTAACTCCAAATCTCCTTTACGTGTTGGCGTCAAAAAAAGTGCAGAACCATCCTATTCAACATCAAAAAAAGTTGCAATGTGTAAAGCGCACATTCACGTAAGGCTTCGCCTGTTTCGGTAGTTGGCTCAACAACAGTAGTAGAAAGTCGAAGGCGCTCATAGCGCGATATAGTACTCGATCGAGTAGAAGCCATCGGTTAAAGTATCACAACAAACAGCGCTCAAGAATCCGGATTACCGTTTGGACGCGTCTGTTGCAAGGATTTCGCTTCGCACATAACACAGTTTACGTGGTTTGGTGAAGGTAATTTGAAAAGGGATGGGCAAGGAGAGACAAACGCGTCTCTTCGCGTTCGTTAGTAAAGAAGTCGAAAGACCGTTCTTTACTATTATTCCTCCTGCCCCCCGCCTCATCCTCGTCGCGCAAGGCGAGAGCTGCGATACACTATACGCGACGTTGCGAGCGCGCTGTGCCACAAATTGGCACAACGCACAGTGTGACTAAAAAAAAAATAAATTAAGCCATGCGCAACGCGCATCTTCAAAACGAGATCACGACGCTCTCACTTTGTAGACCCCGCCTAGCCATCTACAGTTATTATAGCGTACCATGAATAAAAGAAGGTTTTTTGTTCTATTCTAATTTCGCACTCTACAGTAGCCTTTGCCTGTTATCTTGAAAGAACAGGAGCGTTTTTAAAAGATGGACCCAGTTTTGATACTTGTTTTATTTGGTTTCTAGGCAGGCTACCTTTCAATTAAAACACTCAACAAGAAGTCAAATAACATAAAGAATGTGGGGGTGTTCTATTCTAATTTCGGTCACTGTAATGGTTGGTTGATGTCTCTTACGGATGGTTGTAAGGTTTTGAAAGTAGTTTCATGTCACGCATGCTCACTACCGTCACGGGGGTTATTCTATACATGAAATTTCTCAGACTTCTGCAGAAAGAAATACTGTGCTCAGGAGCTCAAAATCGGGGGTCATCCTTCGGGTAATGCATCACGTAGGCCATAAATATTTCAGGGCTATTCTACGGGCCGAAATTTGTTGGAGAGGTCGTTCGCTTGTCAGGGAAATAAAAGTACGTTGTGACATAGGAAATTTACAAGAGTTAGTTCGGAATCCTGTACATCTACAATCGCGCTTTACAACGGTTTCCGCACTTCAATATAGTTCGGGCTTGAGCAATATGCCCATAGCGGAAGACGTCATCGAGACCGCTGGAAACGTCCATTTCACGATTCATCTTATTCTAGAACAGAAACGATTCGTTGCCCTTGAGCACAATCTTCACTCATCTTCCGCTCTTCCCACCCCCCTCTCCGTGACCGGTTTGCTCAAAAAGTTCAGTTCAACCTTTCATGACTATGGTCCTTTCAGAAACGACAGGAACATGAGATGAACGGACTATGCGTCCAGAACAGTGACAGGGCATGTTAGCCGTCTGCAAACGATTCGATTTTCTTCGCCAAAGCATGAATATCCGTACCCTCTGGTAAATGCATTAGTGGGGGTGGAAGTCCAGGATCGTCTGCCGACAATTCCAAAAAGTCCTCAATGACACGTTCGTTTTCTGCGGAAGTAGAACATTGGCCATTTATCTTCACAGAACCTGGATCTACCCCGAACGACAGGTTAAACTCTTTGTCGTCAAAGGCTTTGTCGAAGTCAGGTGTGTCGAGATGAGTACCCTTCGATTGCGATCGAGGTTTTTCCAGAGCACTTTCAATCGCCTCCATAGTCATGCTCGTATTAGGGGTACATGGCATATCTTCCAGAAAATCAAGTGCTCGGTCAACGTCAGGATGCATTCCATGCTTCTCATGGTCAGCAGTGGCCATATTTACATCATCGGGGTTTGACATAAAAACATCTCCGTTGGGGGCAGTATTCTCTACATCTGCATTCGCCCCAATCACACCATTGATTGTATGAGTGTCAGAATTCCCGTGCCTCGGTAATGGTGGTGTGCGTGGTAGTTCAGGAGTGTGAAGGAACGCGGTGGGCGAAACCGGACTTTGGATTGTTCCATTTTGAAGTGGAGGTTGAGCATGCAACGGTTGAACGTGAGCTGCTTCATACGCCGCCGCAAGGACACGAGGGCTTGCGAAAGGGATGGGCTGTTGTGTCGGGAATTGAGTCGGTGTAGATTGAGGGGCACCAGCATGAGAAACTTTTAGGTTGGTTCCAGTGCCGTCTGGCTTCCTTGCTTTCGCACGTCTCACAGTTTTGGAAGCAATACAGTTTGTTTGAGTGTTTGGAGAGAAGGAGACAGGACTGGTCGGTGTTGGAAGCACACTGACTGCTGGAAGGGAAACAATACCCATGGAGGCGCTTGTGGGCATACTAGCAGGGAGTATACTGGATGCTCTTGGGGCAGCGGTCGTATTTGGTGCGCTCACGAGAGGTGAAGATCCATTCGGGGTAAGCGAAACGGGTTGAGGTGAGATTCTCGCTGCTGTGGCTGGGATTGCAGTGTTCGCCGACCCTTTTTGCGGGATAACCGGATTAGACAAAGTAAGGGGCGCGGTGAAAGCCGCAGGTGCTAGAGGCACTAATTGCGGAGACGTTGATGGGGTACTTGGGTTCCAAGGGGTGGGTGTTACTGCAGGTGGGGATGTTGACGGTTCGGTGGCAGTTATAGGTTTTGGAGCAGAAACAGGAGGGGTATAAACGGGAGGGTGCAAAAGAGCAACGGTGTTTTCGGCAGTTGGTGGCATGATACGCCTTGAGGTGGATATGGATGCAGAGTTTTCTTCCTGAGGCAGCTCCTGTACAGTGGCCGGCTCAAAGGATATACGCGTTGGTGATTGAGAGGGTGTTTGCGACTGAGCTTGTGGTTGTGATGGTGAACGCGAGATATCGACACCCATTTGCTGCATCATAACCCGCAAAGCATCTACAGAAGAACGGCCTGTAGGATGTGAAATGCTTGCAACTTGGTTAGGCGGTTGTTCGACTATCATGGCATCAGGGTCTTCGACGGAAGTCGCCGGCAATCGCTTTCGTTTCCGCGAAGCCATTGCTTCAGAGTAAGGTTGCAATACCTGCGAAAAGTAGTGCATGATGAACGCCTGCATCTGTTTTGACGAGTTTTCCAGACTTGCAACGCGTGTCTCAAGATTCTCGCATCGGGTTTTTAGCTGCTCTTCTTTCTGACGAGTGACGACGAGTTCTTTGATAAGCAAATCTTTGTCACGTTTTAGAGATTTGAGTTCTCCCTCCAGACCATAATGACCAAGCTCGACTACCGCATTTTGTGTGAGAGCTGCGGGTAAAACCGCATTCGAACTCTGCGATTGTTTTGGGCGCCGTCGGGTTATATTCTTCAGTAGGTCAGGTCTGTCACGACGAAATGAATCATGACCAAACATCCACTTATCAGGGTTTTGCTTGTGAAAGCCATACTGGTTAAGCTGACGCACGAAGCTAGAGAAGTTGTTGTGTTTAAAGTACTTTGGTAGAATGTCGCGGCCAAACTCAGACGGTTTGTGCACGGTGAAAGATAGACCTTTGTCGTCAGTCCAGGAAACGAGAGCGTGGGTGCTAGGATCACTAACAAGTTGGTATAACTTTGTGAGGAACGGAGGGGTTTGTGTAGGTAAGGCTTGTGGATTTCTGGTCGGAGCATTGGCGGTCATGATAAACGGGAGCACGAGACCACTGAGTTCGAAACGAACTTTTCGAAGCGAACTGGGCTCTGATGAAAGCTCAACGGGAAGGATGAGAATTGGTTTGCAAACGGAAAACACGAGTGGCAGTCGATGGAGAGTGAGATTTCACAAGGGGCACGGATGGTGCTAACGAAAAGAGTTAAGCACGGCCACGGGCGACTTGGGGACGAATCTTGTCATGGGAAGCATTCCACTATGCATACTCATCGTAAAGGCTCAAAATCCATAAAATGTGGCCCAGTGCTTGGGAGTATTTTGCAACTGTAAGCCTTCGAAACTAATTGAACAGCATTGCCTTAACACGTGGCACACAACTTGCGTTTCACAGTTCGCACCAAACCAAGGTTGAGCCTGCAGTGCTATGTCTGCACCCACAACTCTCGGAGCAACGAGACCAAAGAGACATACGCCTTCGTGCAGTCACTTGATCTCGTGGAATTACCTTCATTCTTCGTTAAACGCTAGGTGCTATTAACGGCAAGGCTTCTTTTTCGAAACGGAAGTTTTCGCGAAATGCATCAGTTCCCTGCCTTCGCGTCACCGGTGTCGCTGTCTCCGGCAAGAAATCACGTCAACCTTTCTTGTCGTCCTTGCACCGAGACGCTTGGGAGGCCGATACGGCGGCGACGCGTGCGGGCTTGTACAACGAAGCCCGTGACCACGGCAGTTTCGTCAGTTCCGCCAATTCCATCAGTCCCATTGCAAAAGTTACCCACGGTTGCTGTTGTGGGGCGTCCGAATGTGGGAAAGTCTACTCTGGTTAATCGTCTCACGCACTCATTTCGCGGGGGTGCAATTGTTGAGAATGTCGTCGGAATCACTCGTGATCGCATGTATCGCCCGACCGAGTGGGGCGGCTATCATTTTCGCGTTGTCGATACTGGTGGGCTTGTTTTTGATGACCAGTCGACTTTTCTTCCTGAGATTAGATCTCAGGCTATGATTGCCATAGAAGAGGCTGCTGCAGTTGTTTTGTGTGTTGATGGACAAGCGGGGTTGAATCCTCTCGACATTGACCTAGCCGACTTCTTGAGGAAGTCGGCCTCTAACGTTCCCGTTTTTGTAGCTGTCAATAAGTGTGAGAGCCACCACGGCTCAGTCATGGCTATCGATTTCTGGGAGTTGGGCCTCGGAGAGCCGATTCCGGTTAGCGCTATACATGGCAGTGGGACTGGGGATCTTCTCGATAGCGTCGTCGCAGCTATCCCGAAGGTTGATGTTGTCGCGGAAGATGAAGTCATCAACGTGGCCATTGTGGGACGACCGAACGTTGGAAAGAGCAGTCTGCTAAACCTATTAACTGGTAGTGAACGTGCCATCGTCAGTGAGGTTCCCGGTACTACACGCGATGCAGTTGACGAGGTTATTACTGTTCACAGCAAGAAATATCGCCTCATCGATACTGCTGGTATACGGCGGAAGACGAACGTGTCTTTTGGAACCGAATTCTTCATGATAAATCGCGCATTTAAAGCCATTCGACGTGCAGACGTAGTACTGCTGATGCTAGACGTCACAGAGTCTTCAGAGCAAGACAGGAAGATTGCAGACCGAATTGTTGATGAAGGTAAGGCGTGCGTCGTGTTGGCGAATAAGTGGGACCTTGTGCCCGACAAAGACAATAGTATCTACAAAAAAGCGACAGAAGCTGTGCAAGAGCGAACAGTATCTATCTCATGGGCACCCATTGAACTTATTTCTGTTTTGGAGAAGAAAAGAGTCAGCAAAGTAATATCTTTGGTTGATGAGGCTTTGGAGCAACATCGCAGACGTGTGTCGACAGCTGTTCTAAATGAGGTATTACGGGATGCAGTTGAATGGCACAAGCCCCCGAGCACCAGAGCAGCAAAGCAAGGACGAATTTATTATTGCACGCAAGTAGCCAGCAGACCTCCGACCATTGCAATGTTTGTCAATGATCCACGACTCTTCCATGACAATTACCGAAGATACATGATGGGTCAGTTTCGGAAAGCTCTCGGATTCTTTGGCACGCCGGTGCGGCTCGTGTGGAGGGGCAAAGCAAGGGCTCCGACCCTTGGGTAAAGTTTGCTATTTGTTGATTCTTTCTCAATCATTGTGATTTTCTTGACCCGTGAGCAGTACTGTTTTTCTTGTTGAGCGTTCATTTGGAGAAGTATCAACAATATAACAAGGTCTCTCGGTCTGAAAGGTCTGGTTTTTTACGGAATGAACGATCGGGGCCGTCATAAGTGCTGAGCTCCCTTGAGCTTTGATATCAATATGCATCATCATTCTACTGCTCTTTTCGCGGAAGTGCTGGCTCAAAAATTTGTTTCGTCTTTTGGTAGACTTGTTCGATATCGCCAACATCAGACTCTACAACATGCAGCATTCCCTTATTCCGATAGTGCTCCACGACCGGCATGGTCTTTTTCTGAAATGTGTCCAAACGTCTGCACACCACTTCTTCTACATCATCTGAACGACCGCTCGTGGTGCCACGCTTCAGGAGGCGTTCGACCATGGTCGTTGTTGAGCACTTTATAAACAGTACAAACTCACACGCCGCGATCACACGCTCGAATTCCTTGGCTTGGTCCATTGCTCGTGGAAAGCCATCAATTAAAATACCGTCACAAGTACCGGCAAGCTTCTGTAGCTCGTCCCGGAGCAGGCCCATTGTCACATGTCCTGGAACAATATCTCCTCTTTGCATTATTCCCGCAATGCTATGGCCGAGCGGTGTGTCGTTCTTGGCCTCCTCTCTGAGTAGATCACCTACACAGACCTGAGCCAGATCAAAATCACGCCTTAGCATCGAACATTGCGTTCCCTTGCCGCTACCGGGGCCTCCTAAAACAAAGAAAACCCGAGTGTCAATGGGCCGTGAAGCTGCTTTCCCCGAGACTGAGGGTGGCGCAGTGCATGATGTGCACACCCTATGGGGTACAGAGAAACGTCGATGTAGACGGAAAGGTTTCGGGCTTACGAAGGCAATCATAAGTGGTTTTTTGAGTTACGGCCCGACGTCATTTTGTGGCGCCCTCTGAGTGAAATGATGGGTGCAGACAAACCGTTGTCAGAGGGGCCGAGATTTCTGTTTCCTGAGCTGTTACCGTTTCGAAATTCAGTGCCCTTGTTTCATATGTACGGTAACTGGGCCGTTGGGGAGGGAGGGGGCATGTTTTTAATACAAAATACTGTTCAGTATTAGTTGGGGTGTGCTGTAGTAGTGCGGTCTGAGAACAGCAACCGCCGTTGTATCCAGGGGTCTAGCTGGAGAGAGCTAGCTCTAGCTCCAGAGGCCACGTTGATCTTCCAGGATCAACTTGTTTTGCTCTCTTGCTTCAATCAACGCGCGCAACCCTGAAGCTCTTCAAATCCAATTTCAGTTGAAGCGGGTCCTTTTCTATTAGCTGCTGAGCAGCATGTTCGGCGTAGCGCGAGAGTTCCAAGCACCGCTCGGTGTAACTCATGCCGTGCGCGGTTACTTTGGACCAAGCACAACTCTTTCCACCGTCTTCGCGCGGAAGAGTAGCATAGACCTCTACGTGGTCCGAGCAAATGCTCATGTGGCTCGCCTACAACTCGTGCAGTCAACTGCGCTTGGCGCGAATGTTGTGAGTATGTGCGTATTAGGTCGTGCTTCTGCTAATGACCTTCTTGTTTTGGGATTTGATCGAATGCGAGTGGCAGTCCTCGCATGGCATCACGATACTCGGAGCTGGGTCACTGCTCAACTGATAGATCATTCAACCTTGCTTGGTTCTCCTCTTTGTTCCCCATCATCTATAATGCGCAGTCAAGACCCTCGCGATCAAGGACGGCCCATATTGCGCGGATTCGTTGGCACAGATAGCCAGCCGTTAATCAACGCAGACCCATCAGGTAGATGTCTGGGAGTTCTAGCCAAATGTCAAAATGCACTGTACATCGTACCTATCAATGCGGAAGATGACGCTTACTCCTTACCGGAAAGAGTTGTTGATCCTGCAGACGTGTTTCTCATCGATCTGCCTGCGGACTACGAAGCCTCGAATATCAAAGACTTCGTATTTCTTCACGGCTCATTTGAGCCGAATGCTGTTATTCTATACGAACCGAAACGAACATGGGCGGGGAGAGCTGCTATTCAGAGAAACACTTCTCAAATTCTCAACATCTCAATAGACCTTCAATCAAAGAGGACATCGAAAACTTGGACTGTTGACCAGCTACCCTATGACAGCAGTCGACTTGAAGCGATTCCGGAATCTGCTGGTGGTGGTATTCTCTTGCTTTCTACCAGCGTAATCTTGCAGCTTCGTCATGGCGCTTGTGTCGCAGGACTCTCCCTCAATTGTTTCGGCGACTCCTACGCAACAGAAGTTAAGAGCAAGTTTGAAACCATCAAAGAATCAGACACTCTCGTTGAATGTGATGGCGCACATTGCCGATTTCTAGACTTTGAAGAAAGTCCGAGTGATCTTTCCTCCCCCTCTTCGCAAAGTGTCGCACTGCTGTCATTAAAGGGAGGAGAGCTCTACTTTTTAAATATAGCTGTCGCTTCCAGAAACTCTATAGTCATGAAACGAGCCGGGAGTACCGTCATTGCCTCTGAAATTGTTCCGATCAACCATCGATTCTTTATCCTTGCGTCTCGGCTGAGCGATTCATTACTTGTCGAGTATCAGCAATCTGCTCAAGATACGGAGGTTGGTGTTGAAATCACAGGCGGTGATATCCCTTCTTTGACACCGGAGATCTCGGCCCTAGAAGGAAAAAAAGATACAAATAAGCGCAAGAAACGAAAGCGCTCTGCACAAGATGACGCTGAATACGAGATGATATACGGTGTCAAACCTCCTCAGGACTCTTCAGACGAAGAATCTGATGGTGGAGCTGACAACGATGAACATGCATTAAACCTAGACCAAAAAGACGAAGGGACACGAGGTGTATACGACGATGAAGACGAACTTGGCTGGGTATTCAATTCTGGCACGGATGAAGCATCCTCAAAACGGAGTTATGGCTCTGGAAAATGGGCTTTGAAAGTGAAAGACACTTTACCATGTTTTGGACCGGGTTCAGATCTAGCCATAGGTCTGTCACCAGATGACGATACAGGTGCAAGACTTGACATGGTTGTTGCTGGCGGCTACGCAAAGAATGGATGCCTCGCCGTAGTTCACCAATCCGTCCGCCCTACGTTCACAGCGAGCTTCGAAGTGCCTGGTTGCAATGGTGTATGGGCTTTGAGAGATCCGACCGGCGTGACTCGCGAAAGAGAAGAAATCCGAAAAAGAAATGAGCTAATAAGTAAGAGAAACATGGAGATAAGGCTCAGGAACGCAAAACAAATCTCAAAAAGAAGTATATATATCGAGCAAGCTATTACTGCTGTTAGAGACAAAGGGAAAATTAAAATGTCTGAATCTGATGTTGGGAATGCAAATCGATTGAGCTCTATCGATTCTACAGAAATCAAAGCTGATGTCGAAGATTCAGAAGATCTAAAAGAACGATTAGGAGCGGGCAAGGTTGATTCTGTTTCGAAAAGAAAAGACAAAGATGTCGTGCATGAATCGCAACCTGCTAGTCCTATGAAAGCTCCCAACAGCGAAATTGAAACAATTAATTCTCATTCGGGATTCGCACAGGCCGAACATGTTGAGGATGGAGCAGCCGAACATCTATCAGAAGAAGAAGAAATAAAAATAAATGCGGAAGCTGAGAACGCGTATTCCCCATCTGAATTTGGCCAAAGCCTTAGGCATCAAAGCGCTATGGCTTCGAATGAAGGATCTGATCTGCCTCGTGATGGGGAGTCTGACCAGAAACCACAGAATGGTCTACCCAGCGAAAGCCAAGATCATCGCGCAACAGAGAACGATGAACATGAATCCACCGCCAAGCGACGGAGAACGGAGGTGTCTGGAACACAAGAAGACACTGAATCTCAGGAAGACCTCGTTTCAGCCGAGGATATGCAGCGGGTTGAAGATGAAGCGGAGATCGAGTTTCCTCTCGAAGACGAGTTGAGCCTAGAAGAGACCATTCCAAATGATCCCGCACTGCATTCATTCATTCTTATGACCACAAATTCAAACACCATGATCTTGAGATCCGGAGCAGAACTCGAGGAAGTCAACCCCGATTCTGTTGGCTTTGTAGGTTCCGAAAGTACTGTTGCTGCTGGAAATGTGATTGACTCGTACGCTATTGTACAGGTGAGCCCGAAAAAAGTAAGGGTCTTAAGTGATGGAAGTGTTCTTTGCGAGTTTGATATGTCCAGTTTAAATCAGATTATTAGGAGAGCGCAGATATGTGATCCCTTGGTTATAGTTGAGTCTTTGAGCGGACAAATCTATGTATTTGCAATTTCAGCTCAGGAGTGCGGAGATGAGAACAGCGAAACGGAAGACGGTGACAATGACGTTGACGACGATGAATTCGACGAGTACGGTATGATTATACCTTCAAGAAATGAAGAAAGAAAGAATAAGAGAAGTTTGGCCGATAGCAACTTAGCGATGAAATACAAGAACTTCTCTATATCAATTGATTTCACAAGCGAAGAACATCAAAGTACTTCAGCAGCAGGCTCAATTCTTGCCGCATCTCTATATACAGGATCTATAGCTTCTGAAATAGCCAAGGATGGTGTCTTGGAACATATTTCGGAATCAGAAGCACACGGTGGGACATCCTTCTCAACCCAAGAAAGAGAATCTGATGCCCTCGAAGTTGAGAGTGCGAAGGCTTCTAAAGATCATGATGTTCCGGGGAAAAATGAAGCGGAAATTGAAATTGATGACGAAGATCGATTGCTCTACGGAGGAAATGATGACGAAGAGGATAAGCTTTTATATGGGACTGTTGAAGAGGAGAAAAGTATCCAAGTTGATAAAGATGCGAAAAATACTAAAACTGCGACTCGAGTAGAAGGAGGCACACCTGCCATTGGTGCAGAAAGGATTGCTAGTGATGGGGAGAATATGAGAGTTCCCGAGAAAGGCACCGTTCCTATGCCCGACCAGACGTCATCTGACTCTTGCCATAATTTCCTATTGATTCTCGTCAAAAGTGACGGAAGTTTGGCGATTTTATCTCGGGAGTTGCAGTATGCCGTAGTTTTGGAGTGTCCATTCTTCTTTGCAGCGCCGACCTTCGTCGCGGATGTCGGCGATGTTTCGAAATCCACGGGTTATGAAAAGTTTCCTGTCGCCTCTGAAGAGCTCAAGATCGATGGATGTACAATGTCGGACCTCCCATGCTCTGCTCTTCTTCGGAGTTTATCAATTCCGGTGCTAATAGCTACCTCCCGGAACGGTATGCCCCTCATGTACAGGGTGCTAATGGCCGCTAGATCTAATTTGCGACCATCATCACGATCTAGATTGGCCCTGGAACGAATTGTTCACAGGGACAGAACAACATACTTGTTGTCTCGATCATTGAAGCACGCGAGGAGAGTAGGTCTTTCCGAGAGAGGACTGCCAGCAGAACCGCCTCAAATAACATCTTTCCGGAACATCGCGGGGCGGGCTGGACTATTTGTAGGGGGTAAAGTTCCCTTTTTCGTCTTTGCCGAACGTGGTTATCCAAGAGTGCACCCTCTAACTCAAACACCGAGAGAAGTTGGTAGTATTTCTCGAGATGACCTTGAACTTGGTCAATCTGTATCTGCCTTCGTGGAATTTCACAACGTCATGTGCCCGAGAGGGTTTCTATGCGTTTATAATGACGGTGAATGCAGAATTGGAGAGCTTCCGCCTCTCAATGTTGTGAATTATGATGCACCGACTCCGATGCGCAAAATATCTTTGCGTTGTACGCCCCACAAGGTCTCTTACCACTCAGGTTCAGCTACGTATGGTATATTAGCATCTATGCCAACTCTGACGACAAGAGAAGAGCGCCTAGCTCGGATATTGCAATCGCTGGAAAAGCACGACAAGCGGCACTACTCGTATATTGCCGCTCAAGCTGAGGCTGAGACTGGAAATGAACAAGCAAATCGTGTCCCTCCATTATTTGAGGAACTGCATGAGCTACGAGTATATAGACCTGACACCTGGGACTTGATCAAGAGCCATAAACTTGCAAAAGGCGAAGTTGGTCTAGCCATAGCCAACATGACCGTAGATGTCTACAAGCAACGATTAGCAAAGGATGGGGAGATCCACAGCAGCAAAAAGGACGACGACGGGAACGAGTCACCATTCGCCGCCTCGCTCAAGATGCGACCAAAGAATGTACTCGCTGTTGGCACTGGAAATTTAAACGGTGAAGATGCGGGAAGCCGAGGACGACTTCTTCTTTTCGAAATCTCGAGACAGGAGGGTTATACAAAAAGTGGGAGCTTTACATCATTTCAGTTACAACTTATCGCGGAGAAAGATCTACCGGCTCCTGTAACTGCCGTGGCTGCAATGGAGGGGTATGTCATCGCAGGTGTTGGACCGCAAATAAGTGTGTACAAACTTGTTGGGGATGAGCTTGTACATCTTTCTTTTGCTTTCGGCCAGCTCTATTGTACTTCAATCGCGTCTTTGAAACAGTATGTTGTTGCCGCAGACATGTGTAAGTCTGTTTCATTCATGTATTTTCGGAACAGGAACAATTCCGTCAATTTTCTTGGAAAGGACTATGAACATGTTAGGTCTTACGCAACAGAATTTCTTATCGAGAATGAGCATATGAGCATCATTGTAAGCGATGGAAGTGGAAACTTTCAGCTGATGAACTATGCAAACGCATCTAATCCGCAATCCAGGGGGGGGAAACGCTTGCTTGTTAACGGCGGTATTTATTTCGGGTCGCGAGTGAATAAGTTTGTCAGGTTTCGAGAGCCCGATCCTAAGAACAGTGTAGAAGGCGGATTCTCTGCCTTTAGAGCAGGAAAACATTCACTTCTGTTTTCAACCCTGGATGGAGGTATCGGGGGTCTAATAGCGGTTACTGAAGCAGAGTACAGAAGCCTCAACAAAATATGGTCTTACATGGTGAATGAAGCGGATGTGCAGAGGATAGTTGGAATACATCCAGTTGAACAATGTGAGTTCCGAGCAGAGCGCGCTTCAACTGTACTCCTGGATCAGAGGCTTCTCGATAGCAGGGCCGTGTTCGACTTTTTCTCCATGTCATTAACTGAAATGAGTCTGATAGCAAAGAAAGTTGATGTTAAGTTGGATACGCTGCAAGAGATCTTGTTGGAAATGGACAGTCTTTTGTCAAGGTTCTAAATTCAAAAAAATGTATACATATATATATATATATTACATATATGTCTGCGGTGAGGTGTTCTCGTACTATTCCAGGTGAAATCAGTGAAGACATCGTTGCTGTTGTAAGCGTGATGAGGTCATGACCTGTGGGCTGTCGTGCGTGCCGGCATGTACTGTAGCATGGCAATAGTAGGGCTGCCCTTTCAACAGATGGAGAGTTACGGAAGTGAGTACAGTACAGTATGTATGTACAGAGGGTATGTATGGGATAACTAACTTTTTGTGAATTATATCGAGTTACAGTACTTGTTCAAATCATTTGAATCGAAGGTGATAGATAGTGAACGTTACTGTTCGTGCTGACACCGCGGGAAGCGGCCGTTTCCTGAAATTCTATGCGTTGCTCATGGTTACGTGGCCGTGCGTGTTGTCAGTGCAACAAGCTAATACGAAAAACTCGCATCACGCATCGTTCGGAACGACGCTTATAAATTTTCGCTCGCTCCCCTCCAGTGCACAACGTGGTCGAAATAGCCCTTTCGACGCTCCCTCCCTAAAGAATACGATCAGCTTCTCTCTTCATCTCATCTCATCTCACACGATATGGACGTCGGCGGTGAAGTCAAGCAGCTGATAGAGGAAATCAAGAGACTCGGGGACGTTGGCCCAGATGGAAAAGTATCGTAAGTTGAGCTATGATTCTGTGAAACACTCCCTCCCATTAACAACATCTAACCTTTCCAAACCTGTTCTAAGTGTCAAATTCGTTAAGCTTATTGATGATGAACGATGTGGGAACATCTTTGAAGCTATAATTGGAACTCTCAAAGCCGCCCGTAAGACCAGGGTGCTCGATTTTGAAGGAGAATTCCTACTCAAGGGTGTTCATGATGACGTTGATATAAAGTTGCTTTGAAGTTGCTTTTTTTATTTCGTCTTCAGCATCTCGGCTAGGTTTGTCAGTGTTATGGCCAGTATTTTGAAACTATATCGATTGTCTGTATTGCCGAGGGCTAGCTTTTTAGCATAGTTACGATCGTCCTGCTGGGTACGGGAAGTTTCGCCGAGTAGTGCAATACGAGGAAACCGAAAATTGATATGGCTTTTCGTTAAATCATCACCAGTTCTTCAGCTTACGTTTGAAATTCTGGCCCTTCGGCTCGGGACTTTACCGTCTCGTACCCCGATATCCACTCTCGGTTGTGGATATAACCAAGACGATCCAGCGATGGCAAAGTATTTTTGAAGATAAAGGTGTATTCTCGCGTATATATATATATATATACAGGGAACATTTGGTCTCAATTCCAGCTCTCTAGAAGAGCTTAGGACCCTAACAACCTGTAATAGTTCCTCTACAGAATTGCGGCCGTGCAGCAAACGCTTGCCTACTACCGAGTACGAAACAAGCATCAGGTGTAATCGGTGTTCCTGATCCAAGAGTGATAATTCGTCACCGACGACTATCTTCCTTTTCTCATGCACAGTTTTCTATTCACCCTCTCGAGATCGTCGGCTAAGCAGTACACCACGACTTGGGGCTTCCCATGTACCAAGTTTGCAGCCAACGGAACCATTGTCGACGTCTTTTCCACCTCACCCTCATATCATCGGCGAAATCAGGTGGAAGTGTCAGCCCATAAATAATTCCAGTCCGAGGATACCTGCTGGAAAAACGTTCATTGATTCTCGAGTGAAAATCCAGGGAAAACGGCGGTACATGATCATCCAACGACGGGTTCGTGAGCAACTGAGCGCTAATGTCTCTTATCGACATACCACAGAACCTTAGCGTCGTTAACAACAAGAACCACTTTGTGTTACGATGCCCAAACAGGTCGTATTCGAGAACGGCCTATGTTGCCCTCGACATGAGAAAGAGAATAAATGGATAATGGACAGGTTTATTCTTCAACGGTTTCGGCCGAGCTTGTGAGAGGACATTTCTTTCAAAAAGAACGCCTGCGCAAAGTAGCAAAGAGACTAGTTTACCGGTAAGAAAGAGAGCTTCCCCTCTCGACGTCAGAGAGGACCCAGTAGATACTCTTCAGACATGGCATACATTTCACATGTACTTCTCGCACACTGTATGAATTACTTCTTCGACGTTTTTGCGCTCGATCTTAGCCTCAATTAGAAATCCTGGTGCTTTCTCAGTTCATTTCGATTCGTTGGATCGAAGAGGGGCAAACAACGTCAAGGAAGAGTAGGCTTTAATGGGTCATTTTCTTACAGAGCAACGGTGATCAGTGAAGCATTTTGTGTGAAAGGGATTAGAGGATCGAAGTAGCCATTCTTTCACCTTTCTCAGCTGCACTATATTCAAGATTTCCCTGACAGACCTTTAGGACTGACGGGTCGATGGCATTCTTTCCCAAGTATAAGACCGCGCGGGAGAGATTCGAAGGGGAAAGTAGAAGACTAGAGGATGTACCTCATTCGTGTTTATTAGTCTCGAGTATTTGCGAAAGCAAGCAGTCAGTCATGATCGAACTAGCTAGACACGTTTTAAAAAAGAACATGGTGGGAAAGTACTGTGTTTCACACCGAACGGACAAATTCCCAATGCCTTTTGCACCTTGTCATGGAATGGAGATTGCGGTGAGATTGTCGAAGGGCAATTTCGCGCAAATCGTCGTTTCGTGCCGTTGTTGTGCCCAATCTGAATCGTCCGGCCGAATGGCGCGAGAAGAGTTAGTTCTGAGAGTTCCGAAAGAGACTCTACTTCGCCGGAAATGTATCGGACATTGCAACAAGATGTCATAATATTCCATTTTAGAAAAAACTTTAAAGGTTGCCGAACGCACGGAGTGCGTGGTCCTGCAGTATTTTCTTGAAGTCGGGGTCTGGCTAGCAACCGAGCAATTTATGCAGAGAATCGATTGTCACTACGAAGACATGCCGTCTCTCTTTCGCGTGCAGCACGGAAACGAAAACCTACCTCAAATGAGATACGCTTTTTCATTCACTCATCGAGTCGAGGTACCGAACGAACAGATTGTAGATACTTTTGGAGAACGACTGCAGCGTTGGGTGATAAAAATAAGCGCTAGTGTGTAAGAAAGGTGCTGCACCGCGCCTTTTCCTTTGCAGGGGAACCGATGGGAATTGTGCTTGAATAAGTCAAGAGCGAAGTGAAGGTTTGTTTGTTCCACTTAGCAAATACTCAACAAGACACCGAGTGCCAGAGACAGGTTTTCGTGGCGGCGTGGTCCATATAGGGTTGTAGGCAGGCTGAATCAGGGTTTCCCGCCTTAGGCACAGACTGAGAAGACTCAAACGGCTTGTCCCTTTTTCTGGGTGGAATTTCGATTGGACGGCTGTGGCTACATCTGAGCGATGATGATCGAAAATATCGGCACCAGAGGGGCAATACGTGAGGCCGATGCTTGCTTGTGTGTGCTGAGACTATTATCATGATAAGTGTCGACGATATCGTCACGGACGCTCACATTGGACTGTAGGCATGTATCCAGAAGCGAAATGCTTGTAATGCAGGTCAACAAGATAGCTGATTGAGGCATCGATCTCCACAATGCGCCCGCGCGGCTATGAGAGGAGCGAGTCTCCAGCGGTTGAGGATGAGATTGCACAGGTGGAACAGAAGCGTAAGCCGTGAAGAAGGGCGAAATTTCATTGAGACGGATAGTTTGGGAGATAGCACAGGGCTTCCACCCGAACGAAAGGTGGTTTTGGTGGGATCTGCAGACTTTGACATCGAATGTGTGATGATGGGTGGTGACCGTTGGCAGGGTATTTGTGATTTGTGATTAAGGTGAGATGTAAAAGGCAGACTCGTTGCTTGCCAAGTATATAGAATTTTGGGCGTGGAGAGCAATGCCCTTTGGCTAGAAATGCTTCGGCAATAAAAACTAGAGCGCGGTTCCACCGCGATAACGTTGTCTCTCGACATTGCGAGATGGGGGACTCATTTCCAGCAGACTCTGAAAAGGCGCGGCTTTGATATGAGCATGAAGCAGCGACTGGAGTAGCGTTGGTACAAGCATCGTGTTGCAATGTTTCGCGTTGGATTGAAGTCCCCTCCACTTGGTCGGGGCGACAAGGCGGTGTAGCGTGGGAGTGGGAACGGAAGAAAAACCTTAGCTAAGAATTCCACGAGCGGGAGAGGCTAAGAGTTTTAAGCGTTGATTGTGCTTGGCAATTGGACCAGTCGTGAGCTAATGAGTGGCCACGAGAGTGTGAGTATGGGTGTTAAAGCTTGGGGCTCGAATTTTGTTGAGCTTGTATGGTGAATGTGGGGTTGACGCACCTGAATGCAATGAGACATATGAAGTTGCGTATTGTGTTTTGATTAATTTAGGCAAAGTTGTAATCACCAGAACTTTTGGGTGGATGTGGGGCTCGCGAGAGGGGGTGGTGCACACTGTCCACTAGTAGAATCGTTGGACCAGTGAAAATGGGGGCTTGCATGGTACAACAAGGAGATGAATGTGATTGAAAATGAGTTACGTGGCAGTCACGCAACGCGCAGGGTAACTCGTAGGGTTGTTTGTTCGGGCAGCAGAGCGAAGTGTGATGTGGTGGTTGCTGGAAGCTTGGCTAGCGCTTGGCACAGAATTTAACGGATTCGCATTGTACAACACTTGTGTATGCGCGGTTGTGATTGGCTTGACTTGGTGATTGCATGCTCTGTTTGAACATGTCACGGTTGAGAAAGAATATTCCAAGCTTGACCTTGAGGTGGCGGTGATGCGCTGTTCTTTCCATGTGAGAGAGAGAGAGAGAGAGAGAGAGCGTTGGCACAGCTGTGCACTGGCTGGCGATGGGCGGCTGGAGCGCCGTTGCGGAGAAATATCAACTGCGAGCTCAGAGGTGTCAAGCGCGCAGCAAATATGCAACGACAGCGTTGATATCTACGTTGGGATATTCGGCATTGGTTGGCTGGCCCGCGCCGATTGCCCGTAACCTTTCCGTAGCCTCTAAGTAGCCTCTCCGTAACCTCACAGCCTGCCGCCGCGTGCAACGCGCGCGTGCAGCGCAGCCGTTCCATCGCGTCACCCCTGTCACGTTTTGTATCTCCGAGAGCGTCCCGGTGCCCGATATTCACCGACCGTCGTCCTCCTTTAAAGCAGCCGCCGCCGCCATTGTCCCACCCACCGTCCCACGTTCCCACTCGCCAACCACACACCGTGTCTCCCGCCTTCCCGTACCCTCTCTCTCCCCCCTTCTCCGCGTTCCGGCCGTCTCGCAGCGCCTGTCCGTCGCCCGCCGTCCGCTTGCCGCCCTCGCCATGCCTGGCCAACGTGTGCGCTTCAGCCGTGAGCACTCTGCGCTCGCGCTCCCGACGGTCGCGCCGCCGCGAGCAACCGACGCCCTGCCCTCGCGTCTGGACAAGATGCAAGCGGCCTCAGACTCGCTGTGCGACGTCAGGACTGCCCTTGACGGTTTGTGCGCCAACTGCGCCCGCCCGCTCTACATTGACGGTACCATCTCCACCGTCAACGATCATTCCGTCTCTTATTGCGGCCAAAACTGCCGCTGGACCGCCATGTTCGACACCAAAGGCAGCCGCCACCGCCGTGCCACCAGAGCTGCCGCAGCCGCCAACCCGCCCAAACCGAAACGCCGCCGCCGTCAGCCGCTCGTCCTGGACGATGATCAGCTCCCCGCTGCCTCTGACCCCGTCGACTCCGACGACGACTTTGGCGGCAATGGTGGTAATGCCATCTTCGGCTTTCACTGCAACTTTGGCGGGGGCTCCACCTTAATGGAAAGGCCTGTCATGACTTTCGCCACTCACCTCCGAAATTCCACAAACGTCAACTGATATGGTTTCGATCAAAACAGCTACACGCCCCCCGCCCCCCCACCCACCCACTAATCCAGCCGACACCTCGTCCGTGTGAAACAAAAGTCCTGTGCCCCCCCTCTTGAGATAGATAGTACTCAAGGTCAACGTCACCTACTCGTCTCCCTACCACTTGGAATCGCTGCTAACAGTCGAGAAGAGTCTCCCCATCCCTTTTTTATTCTAGACTTTGCGCATGTGCCCCTGTGCCTTCGTTTGCAACACCCCTTCCACATCGTTCTTGCTAAAGTGCTAACATTCTCACCCTTCGATAACATAAAACCCTACCCACCTCGTGCTGTTTCTCATCCTCACCCCCCAGAACATTCACACGTCACCAAATTGTATTCGATGAGAATATTCGCATTGAAATGTACTGCCCTCCACATGCATCAGTCACAGTCACACACGCTTACCCTCCTTTGCATGTCTGACAACTAATACGCGCCGCGACGCGTCTCCCGATCCCACCAAACACAAATGTCAGCAAAACCCTACTAGCACCCTAAAAAAAAGGTTGATTGTTGCTCCACCCCATCAACCAACGATCTAAAAAATCATAGAATCTGTGTTTGCTCTAGCGTTGTGAAGGATCGTTCCATCGTAACCCGTCGAATCCGCCATAAAAAGAAGCCCTCATGCGGCTCCACACGTGTCTGCGCCCAAAGTGCTAGCACACGAGACTCACACCTCCCCTCCCCCGTGCGAAGAGTCCTGTGTGTCACTTGAATTCTAACAGGACTCGCCCCCTTTCCGTCCAGCCCGTGCATTTTGTGAGTGCTGACCACTGCTCTTTACCATTTACACACACGATCAATCACTACAGTGGGTGCATGCGGAAATCGCCAGATCGCCTGCTGGCCAAATTAGACCCAGTAAAATAACGCCAAGTCGCCTCAAATTTTGGTGGCGCCACGCCAAATTTGACGTTCAGAATGGACCCCCCGAGGGTCCATTCGGCGCGCCAACCCGTCCGCCAGATATTTCTTCACTGGGCGCTCCTGAAATTCAGCGATTCAGACCATTTGAGTGTACTCGATTTGCGCGAAGTGGATATGCCTCGGTCCCGCCAGAGCATTTGATCCGGGACGCCAACGTCGCAATTGGCGCCAACGCAGCGAGCAAAACCTATTTGAGCGATAAGAACGCCACATCTTCTACCTAAAGTTGCTTGACTTCTCTATTGCCGACCACCCAAAATCAAACAGTAGGCCACATTTACTGTCGCTTGAACCACATATCAAGAAGACGTATTCTGAAAAGACAACGAATAAAACTCAACTAAACATCTGATGTACCCAAACCAAACCCCTATTTCTCTACTCGCTACAATTTTTTCAGCAGAAAAGAGAAAACCTTCCTCTTCTAGCTCATATAAATTTTTCTACGGCTATGTGGCAAAAAATATGACACACTGCTCAAGGAACACGAAACACTTTTGGGGAAAGAAATGCGCACTCTCGACAGTCTAAGAAGAAACTTCGCTACATTTTACCGCCACAGTATTTTTACCGACAACTCGCTCATTCTAGATGACGTAAAGAATTCAAACCCAAATTTTGAACCATTAACTGAACGCGCGGATATAGATGAAGAAATTAACGTTCCAAAAATTTTGGTTTCCGTATTTCAAAGTGTCAGTGACTCCTTCGTTGGTAATAAAAAACATATCTACTTCGTTATTGACGCAAAAAGAGAGAAAGAGAAAGCTGTACAAACCTTCCTTTAACCTCGACCGCTAATGCACCCTCGCTTGCGATCATCTGCCTCTACGGCTAAGAATGATCTCATGAAAATCGTTAACTTTTCTATGTTCAATGAAGAGCAGTGTAGGGAAAAAGATATATAAAGACGCAATGAAGAATGAAAAGGGAATTTTTTACACCTTTTTGAAGATAACAAACTGCGCGAGAAATTGATGGAAATAATGTTGATGTTGAGTGCAAGTTATTGTTGATTGCAAATTATTCGTGAAAATCCAGTTAGAGATTGAACGTGTCCTGTAGGAAGTAGTTTTTGCAGCTCCAAGGTGTGTAATATACGTAGATAGTAATTGGTTTGCATCAATTCTTCGATTTCGCGAGATAAAAAGGTCCACAGTGCACAAGAACATAATGCATTTATCATCGTTCTCTTCGTAAGTAAATCTATCATTTTTTATTCATAACATCTCTTGAAAAGCCATTATTCTCCATTTCGATGCTTGCCGCACCTAAGTGGCTTGCCTAATTCGAATGAGATATTCAGCGTCTTTTTTCGTTCGTTTCATATTGCGCCGACTTTATTAGAAATGGATACATTCCACGACAGATGTCGTAAAATCACCTCTGGCTTATGCCACTGTCTTGTCTCGGGAGCGTAGTGACGCTCAACCTTAGAAGGTAGACGTAATAAACTTCGATGGTAACAGGGCACCGTGAAAACCCGCAGCGGCAAACGGCGGGGCAAATAGCCTATACCGTGTAGATGAACGATGGTAGGCGTCGACGCGCGGGAAAGCCTGTGTGGTAGTTGAGAAACAATGAACCAAAAGGTATAGTCGTGACCCAAGTGGTGCCTGTCTTTATCAGATTAGGATGGGGGAGGTGCAGTTCCCTATATGCAGTGGACTGCCCTCTCCAGATCACCCGGGAGGTGCCAGCAAGGCACGGTCTCTGACCTAGTTTCAGAGACCTGGCCAGCACTGGCTACAGTGCCAGGTGGCCACTCCACTACTGTACTAAAATAAATATAATTACAATTACAATTACTAACAATCACTCAACCAGAAGGTACATGTCAACACTACATGTGGCTGACAACACCTAGATGGTAGCTCACCCGGAGCTGCATGGCCGATGATCCCTCGCATCCATCACCTACAAGGTCAGTATAGTATATCGACAACCTCAAAGGTCAGCCCTTCTGCCACTATACTACAGACCCCCTTCCTACCATTGAGGCACGCCCCGTGTCTCCTTACATCAAACCATAGAGGTGTGGCGAGCGACAGCGGCGCGGGCATCGGATTGGTGTCTGTGAGCGACGCGCGATCCCTTGAGGTTCAGAACTCGGCGCCAGTGCCGGTTGGGGAGGGCGCGCGACGACGTCGGCGCACGAATTGAGCCACATCCATTCAGGTAGGGACTGTCATGAGGGCGATGCAGTGTAACTGGCGCGCTCGCGGACACCTTTTCGGTAGTGGCCCTGCTTGCTTGCGATTCTGCTTCCGCAATCGCCCACTGTCTAACCAAGTTGGTATCGCACCTTTCCCGGTTACTCAAACTTCATTTCCCTCCTAGGTCCTTGCGCAGCGCCGTCCCGCCTGGTCGTTCCCACGGCTCGACAACCCTTCAGGTATTGCGGCCCTTAATTGGCGGCGTCGCGACCGTAATCGTGCTCTCCGGATTTCCCTGAAGGTTTCCTAGCTTCTCGACCTTTCAGGTTTCGTCTACCTTGTAAGGATTGACTCGTGGCGCCGGTGGGGCCTGAGCCTGCTTCGATACAACCATTGAGGTGTTGGCCTGGGTCCGTGGTGGAAGCTTCCGGTTGTGAGACCTTATTGGTGTTGAGCCGCCCCGTCGGTAATTGCGCGACCTTTTTCCGGTTTTGCATTCCGGTTTACCCTCAAGGCGATGACAGGATAGCGCCGCCTCCACGCACGCGTTCGAACCCATTCGATGCCACGTCGATGCACCTTGCGCTGCATCGTTGATTCGTCACCGATACGTAGAAGGGGTGGGTCGTCTTCACAAGGAGCACCAGCGCTCGCGAGACGTGATATGCCGGTTACCATTGAGGTTGAAGAAGTCGGCGATTCCGAGGGGATTGATACCCCTGCAGTTATGCCTTTAAGGTCGGATTGGTCCCGCTCCACGATACCTCAAAGGTCTGGAACCGCATGCGACCGTACGCTGGCAACTGTTGCACCTGAAAGGTCGATGTCGGTACTACCTGAACGGTTGGATACGTTGGCCGTCTCCTCAGAACGGATCGAAGAGGCACCACTTCAGAAGGATGTATACCCGCTGGTGTTCACCGCGGCTGTGGAGGCCGAGTCATCACCTCGTTCGTCGGGTCGAGCTACGGACTTCCCAACCATGTCAGATAGCGGCCCATCGCGTGGCCGTGAACGCGGTGGTATTACCAAGAGGGTGACTCGCTCGACTTCTCGAACGCCTACCAACATTGGTTTTCGCAGCGTGCCTGTCCCCGCGACACAGTTCTCCCCTGGGACTCCGTCTGACCCATACGAACGCAGTGGTGGACTTCCTCCGACAACACAAACCAATTGGGCTCACAATCTCGCGTTTGGTGCGGCGAACCGGGCGACGAGTCAGTATGGACCTTTTGGTATTTCCTTCGACCATATGACGCACAATGACCTGTTGAAGCACGATTGGCTTGTGGCGGTGGGGAATTCGTCATTGCCGGCAGCTCTCACCAGACCACAATTGGATACCTACTTGGGTTTGTCCCGTTGGGACTGCGAGCGCCTTCGCTCCGTTCCATTTCTCTTGAAGAAAAGGGACCAAGAGTCTCAACCTCGTCAGGGTCGAATGGAATGTTACCAGAGTCGGCAGCGTCATACACCTTTGAGGTATTTCATCCCGCCTATATATCTGAGCGACTTGCCGTATGTGCGAATCGAACCGGAGCTGGACTATTACCGTCGATTGGTGGTGCAAGTGTGCTAGTACCCGTCCATTCCGAGAACTTACCTTCCGGTTTCTCCTGACTTGGTTTCCCTGAATCGGCCTTTCACCACTACCAATTGGGCTGACCGTAGTAGGTGGGGCGACGATGCAGCGACGGAGAGTCGCGTTC
Source organism: Agarophyton chilense (assembly GCA_030374765.1). Classification (NCBI taxonomy): domain Eukaryota; phylum Rhodophyta; class Florideophyceae; order Gracilariales; family Gracilariaceae; genus Agarophyton; species Agarophyton chilense. The sequence continues at coordinate 907,839 of JARGXX010000016.1, forward strand.
GCACTCGCAACTCTTACACTCGCGTTATGCATATGTTTCATAACGTCGAGTACTTCTCACAACCTACGAAGGGTAGACGCGATTGGTACGTGATTGGACCAGAGTGGTGGGAGTCCTATGAGGTTCCGTTATCGCTGAGCATGCCCACTCCGCCGGTTTTGGCGTACTTCGGGAGTCAAATTTCCCGGAACCTAGAGCGGTATTACCTCATTTGGTCGATTGCCCTCTCGGAGTGGACCGTGTTGGTTTCCATCCTAGCTCTGGAGGCCGCCCGTTACGGTATCGATTGGGATTGTCGCAATCCCGAGTCTGACATATATCGAGATGGTGTTCAACCTGTAGGTCGCATTTTCTTCATACCTCCGAGGGTTGTACAGGATATTTTCCGATTTGGTTACGAGAACATTGCTGAGGGGACCGATTATACTGTGAAGGATTTGGACTCGTATTTGGAGCAGAGCAAGAATTCCCATTGGGATTCCCATCAAGGTTGGAAGGCTTTCGATCCCGCAACTTGGGAGATTGTGCCTCGCCACGCCCAATATTATCCCGGCGAGCCTCCTGTTTATGGAGCTCCCGCGAGCCCCGAACCTTATCACGGTACTGTGGAGACACCGGTTGGTCGTTATGCTGGTCCCTTCCCGTCACAGCCGTTACCTCAAGGTCGTAAGTCGCCTATCCCTACGGGTGTGACTCCTACTCAACCGTGGTTCTCGCGGGTTGTTGGTCCGGTTCGACCTCTGTTAGCGGGTATTGCTTGTCCTCCGCCTTAACCTACGATGGATTCTCCGACCGTGGTCGGATTGCTGGTTCGAATTCGCCAGTCTTGCGTCACCAACTTTCAGAGGGCTGGGCCTACCTCCGTGGTTGCTGCATTAACGCTCCTTGAAGGTTTGCTGCCGCGCCATGCGCAATACATGAAGGCGCTGAACCAACTTGGTGAGTTCCGGAATCAGTTCCAGTTTGACATGTACCAACTGGCCACCCGTCAGGTTGCCAATCTGGCAAGCGACTCTGCTGCTGCGCCATTTGATCCTTTGATGGATTTCCTTCCAGGTACTAACTTGAACCCTGCAGTTTTGCGACCCGCTCCGGCGGTTCCTTTCGTTCATCCTCGTTTGGTTTCGACTCCTCTCCCCAGTGGCGGGGCTACCGCTCCTTCGCTACCTCTTAGGTCGATTGCTCCTAGCATTTCTGCAAGTTTTCCTCCGTGGGTAGTCAATAACACGGGTCCTCCTGATCCCACTGCTCCTAAACCGACAGGTCCTTCTACTCCCGGATTCGGGGGGCTAGACTTTCTGTCGCTTCACCTTTGAGGTTCTTGTGGCGGCCGCCTGCCACTTGACTTCCTTAGTTGTTCCTCCTTAAAGTAAATTGTTGTCTCTTCTTGTCTCTTCTACTGTTACATTTGGTTGTTCTTTCGTGTCCTCCCTTGTAGGTAATCTCACACGCATATGCGTCCACCTTCTGCTGAAAACGACGTCTTTTCTCCCCCTTCCTTAGGCCTGAGTACCACGAAGGTCTAAGGTTAGCCTTCTGCAGGCATCGGGTCCTTGCGACGGCGCCAATACCTGATACGGAAGTGTGGGGATATTGCGGCTGGAGGTTCGAGGGTGTCCCCTTCTGGCCCCCAGCCGTACCACCTTACGGTGTACTTCAGACCATTGTAGGTTCGCGTGTGGCCCACCAGACGGTCAACGGGAAATCCCTCTGAGGTTTGGTCCTGATCTTTCGGGGAAACGCTACCTCGAGTTCTCATATGTTCCGAGTTGGGAGCTTCGTGTGTGGGAGCCGGGTAGGGAGCTTCCGCTGTTACCGTTTGAGGTTCAATTTCTGTCCCTGTTAGAGGGTTGTAATCCGGATCATCCCGTTGAATGTCATCGTTCACCTCAATTGGGGTGTGGTCCTCCGAGGGTCGAGTGCGCAGAGCTACCGCTCTGAGCTCTCGGGCTGAGGTGCCTGCCTCAATGCGATGTTGAACCGTTTCAGATGCTACCGTAATGCGGTCAATTGATATCGTATTCGGTATTCCATCTTGGTCAACCGTAGCGGTGTGGTCTGATGCGTTCAATACCTTATAAGGTCCCACTGATTTGGGTAGAAGCTTCGAATTGATATCTCTATCAATAGCTTCACCGTTCGCTTCATCACCCGGTCATGGTCTTTTACCTGAGGGTGGGTTATCTATGTAGACATATTGCCCCGAAGATACAGAGACCACTTTGGTTACCCTACGGTCATAGTCGGCCTTGTACCGCTTCTGGGCTGCAGTGAGGCGGCTCTCTGGATGTTTGAAAGCCCTCCTCAACCTCACAAGGGTATTTCGCTTGACCTGCGCAGGGGTCAGTGCGCCAGCTGCAGTGCTGGTGGTATGATCTCCCTACACTACAATACCTGGGGAGTGTCGCAAAAGAACCAAATCAAAGGGAGTGGTCTGCTTTGACCGGTGTACCTGAAGATTATAGGAGTTGGTGAGCGGTTGCACCAGCTCATCAGACCCAGTTTGGTGCTGTTCCGTATAGGTTCGTAGCCTTGATACCAATGTGTGGTTAAAGCGCTCGACCTGTTCATTCGTCTGCGGGTGGTAGGCAGTAGTGAAATAGTGCTTGATACCCAAGAGGTTACAGACTGCTTCGAAGAATTTCGATGCCAGGTTTGAACTGTTATCGGTAAGTAGGTACAGTGGCGCACCATACGGGTAGACCCAATTGTTGAGGAACGCGATCGCCAGCGTTGTTGACTTCGTATCCTTTAAAGGTATCGCTCTCGTGAGCTTCGATAACCTGTCGGTGATCACTAGAATGTGCTGATACCCGTTCTTGGTCTTGGGAAGTGGTCCTAGAAAGTCTATCGCAACAAAATCCAGCGGACCCGCTGCTGGAAACAGCTTGAGGTACTTTCGATGCTTTCGATTACCGCCGCGGCTACGAAGACAGGATTCGCATTGACATACAAAATTATAGACATCATAGGCCATATATGAGGCCAATACAACTGTTGCCTCAAATGTGTAATACATCCTGGTGGCACCGGGGTGTCCTGATAGTCGCCGGTAGTGCGCGAGATACAAGACTCTCGGGCGCAGCGCCTTCGGAACCACCTTTTGAAGGCAACCATCCAAGTTTGACCTTCTCACGATGTACCCATTGTGGTCCACATCGAACGGTGATCCTTTGAAACCAATTTGGTCAGCCAGGGTTCTTCGGTACGCATCCTGGGCCTGTTCTCGTAGAAATTCCTCTCGGGTTACGGGCATGTCGTTCGTTTTCTCTAGGGTCAGTATCTGCGTTGCCATGTCGGTGTTCCGCAAAGCACCTTCTTCAGGTAAGTCCCAACATCCCTCTAGGTGTTCGCCGGTACCATTTTGGTTCGATGACACCAAAGGGCAAGAGATATCATCGTCCACCGGTTCTGTCTCTAACCCTGAGGTGTTTAAGCGTGACATAGCGTAAGCTATGTTGTGCTTAATACCTGGACGGTACTGTACGTCGTATTCAAACTCCGAGAGTCTCAACCTCCAACGGGCAAGTCTACCAGAAGCATCTGCGAGTCCGAGGATCCACCTTAACGCGTCGTGGTCCGTGCGCAACGTAAAGCGCTCACCATACAGGTATGGACGGAGCATCAACATGCTCCACGCTACTGTTAGACATTCCTTCTCGGTTACTGTGTAGTTCTGCTCCACCTCATTCATAGCGCGGCTCCAGTATCCTATAGGTAATTTGTCTCCGTTGTGCTGCTCCTGCATGAGACAACAACCAACTTGGGCATGGGATGCATCTGTATCCAGTGTGTATGGTAGACCTGTTTTCGGTAACGTTAAGATTGGCGGCGACAACAGCGCTCGTTTCAATTCCTCAAAGGTATCCATTTCGTCGTTCGATAGATTCTCAAACCGTTCAGATTCACTTTTGTGCAGCTTCTTGTTGAGGGGAGCCGCTCTTTTCGCGAATTCCTTCACGAAGCGACGATAGACGTTACACAAACCTAAAAAAGGATCGTACGTCTGTCTGGGATGGTGGCAAATCGACGTCCTGTACGGCTCTAATGTTGCTCGGCGCAACCTCTAGGGTACCAGGGCCTATGATGTGGCCCAGGTATTCCACCGTTCTGGTAAAGAAGACGCATTTGCGTAGCTTCAGCGTCACCCCCGCCTCAGCTAGGAGGGTTAGTACGGTGCGTATGTGAGCAAAATTCTCGTCTACCCATCTGGAATTGATGATTACATCATCGATGTATACCAAGGCGGTTGTCTATTTAACCTTCGAAATGATGATGTCCAGCGCCCTTTGGAAGGTGGCTGGAGCATGGCGCAACTAGAATGGCATCCGCGTGAAGCGAAACAAACCTGCATGGCACCTGAATGTCGTTTTGTCTCGATCTTCCTCACCTACAGGTACCTGCCAATAACCACAATTGGCATCCAATGTGGTAAGTATTTGCGCATCTCCCAAGGAGTCGATGCACTCATCCATTCTAGGTATCGGGTACAAATCCCTGACGGTCACGCTATTGAGCCTCCTGTAGTCCACACAGAACCTCGTACTGTTATCCCCTTTCTTCTGAACCAGCACCACTGGACTAGCCCAATCTGAGTTGGCGGGTTCAATTACACCTTCTTGGAGCATTCGCTCCACTTCTTTTAGTTCTACTTCTCTCGCCTTCGGACCTTCACGGTATGGTAGCTGATAAATTTGCTTCGAGTCAGGAAGGAGCTCGATGCGATGCTGTGTGGCCTTAATTTGGCCCAGATGGCCTGACCATATTGTTTCAAACTCCTCCAAAAGGTCGAGAATACGGCCCCGCAGTCCGCCGTTATCGTCACCGATCTGGACTGTATCGTGCCATTGCCTCTCAGGGTTAGATTCCTTTTCTTTGTCTACCGATGCCTTATTGGTTAGCTTTGCTTCCAAGTTGGTATTTATCGATACCTTTGTGGTTGTGGACGCATTTGCGCACCCCCCTTCCTTATCGAAGGCGACCTCGTCGAGATCAGTGTGAGCTACAGTGAAGACCCCTTGTGGTGCCGGTAGCGCGATGCCAACATTGAATTTTTTCGGCAACTTCACGTCGTGACTGCTCAAGTTACTGAGACACACCTCAAAGAGTTGATTTGGGATGTTGTCGACAATCCCGTTTGCCATCAAGGTGAGGTGTCGATGTGCTCACCTCGGATGGGTTTGTAGTATGACCAGCCCGGGGGTTGCATACGACACTGGTACCAATATTTGGTGCATTGGCGGGATAACAACCTGTTTGGTAATGCGCACTTTGTGGGAGACCGTTTTGGTGGATATCGTATTCTTCGGTTTGACGAACCATCCCCGTTCGGTTTCCGTATTACCTAAAATGGCAACTCGTCCCCCGTGACGTAGGGCGACGGTATGGGAACCAGGAAGGATTGCTTTGACATTTCTGTCGATGAAGTTCGTACCTAGTAGGCAGTCTGTTGGTAAACGGTCGACAAAAAAGAGTTGCAGTCTTACCTTGAGGTGTCCGAGCTGCACCAAAGTGGTGAGCATACCTCGAAGGTTTAATGGGCGCTCGTTTGCATCCACCAGCGGGTTGTTGTCGGGAGGTCGGCTCAAGTTCCGAAGTACCGCCTCTGGTATGACGCGGGAGTTAAGGACGTTTGGGCCGGCCCCCGTATCCAACACGCAGGTGACTGGAACCGCAAGGCGATCCGAAAAACACATTGAAGCACGTACTTTATAGTTGTTGTAATTCATATGACAAACCGGAACTGGTTGTGACGTGTTCTCTTCCACCTTCAAGGTTCTGGGTATCGATTGGCCTTCCGCTTGCAGGTTCGGTTCGGCCATTACGCCAACCGCTCGGTGATTTCCTCCTGTACGGGAGGGGTTGAGTCCGAGTTTGGTGTTTCCTCGATGGTATTGACCTGTACCGGTGTATGGGGTTGGAACCTATTTGGTGCTTGCGTTGAAGACCCACAGAGGCGTTGGTGATTCTGCATGCGAGCCTGAATAAACTGGTCTCTCATCCCTGAAGGTACGTTAGCGCAATTGTTTGCCAAATGGTCTGTCGCGAGACAGAACCAGCAAACGAGGCCTCCAGTTTGGGGGTCTCATGTTACCATTGAGGGGGCTTCGAAACCTAGTTGGTAGGAGCAGTGGCGTAGGATGTGGGTGGAGAGTTATGGGAGCTCGCTCCCCGCATACTCTGTGAGCTCATCGCACTTGGCGGCGATTGTACCGAGTTTGGTGTACGCTTTGACGACCAATTTCATACCGTCGAAGGTTTCGAGAAACGCCCCTGGGTCGCTACCAAGTGGATAGCGATCCTTGTGGGTACTTCGATGTGCGAGTAACCCTCTGAGGTTGTGGTGTCTTCATTTCCCGAAACCGACCTTTTCGATTTATCCTTCGAAGTTGGGGGCACGGCTGGTCTCTTTCCCAGCCGAAGGGTATCTCCAAGGCCCTGGGAGTATTGAGCCAGCCCATTGTAGTCTACCTTTCGGTTAGTAGCCAGGTAATTGCGTACCTGGGAACGGATCGCTTTGTCGACATTGTCGGCAAATAGCGACTTGAACCTAGAGGTGGTGAATACATTACCACAACCGGTTGCCAGATTCCACAGCGCGAGCGAAAACTCCGACTCTATTTGCCCAGACCTTTGAAGATAAGCGAGGACTTCCGAGTAAGCCTCTTGGACAACCTCATCGGTTTCATATGTTTCCAAAAAGAAATTGACCATTTCTGGGTTTGACTCCAACATCTCTGTATCACCCTCATCCATTGCTAAGTTATTGCCGCAGAGCCTACCCTGCAGCAAGTAGTATACTTGTCCTTTCAGGTAAAACTGAAATAGCCACATAGCAGCGCCCTCGGAAAACCATTTTGGTCACATGCAAGCTTGAACATCTGCAAGAACTCACTCACCGCAATAGAATCCGTACCTGTGAAGGTTGCGTCACCCATTTGGAAGCTGTGCTTCTTTTGGTGCTTAGTAATCTTCTGAGCAACCTCTTGCGTGTATTCAGAAGATTTGTTGATCAACCAATAGGTCCTGTAATCAACTGCTTTGGTGAACATATCGTTCAACGGTTGGTGCACCTCCAGGTCCATTTCGGTGTCAGACTCAGAGACGGGCGACTCATTTTATCGCTTTTTACCCTTTCGGTTCTTTTTCGACGATTTCTTCATCGATCTGTTTGGTTTCTTCTTCTTCTTACCTTTACGGTCATCATCCGACGATGGCCTCGTATCGCAGCTGGAGTCTGATGAGTCGGGGTCTGAATCATCCTCTCGATTATTTACCCTCTTCGTCCTCCGCTTCTTCCCTTTTCGGTTTCTTCGTCGCTCATCCAACGAGTCAGACGAGTCGTCCTTGGGACCACCTCCATGGGTATCCTTTTGAACGAAACCAGTAATTGGTGGCAGATAAATTTCTTGAGGATGTACTTTCCCCAAGACCTCTTGACTCTGCCTTGGACCTTGTAGGTACTCACTATCAGTAGGTAATTGTTTGGAATGGGTGGAACGACCCATTTGGAATCCTTGTGGTATGCGCTTTGCGATGTTCACCTGTGTAGGTCGGGATTCTGCGAATCCTTCGGAAACCCAAAGGTTCTGCATAGCGCGGTAAACATGCTCCCTTCCATCTGTAAAGAGATACTGTTTCACCATTTCAGGTATCCTGTCCGATAGCTCTTGAGCTGCTCGGTCAACCACAATACGGGAAAAATCCATCGACGTCCATTGAGGGCGGAACCATCCGGGTACCCGACTTCTCCTTAATCCATCCTCGACCCCGAGGGTGACGAGCGCTTTCGCTCGCTCTTCGAGCTGAGGCAATAGCTTCTCCGCTGCAACCTCAATTGGTAATTCCCTATGAGGTTCCGTTGCCATAGGCGGCGGACCATGTACCTTTACGGTTTTGTCCCAAGGGTGACGGTGCAGCTCCTCGCGGTTTTACAGAATCAGTTGAGCCAATGGTCGTGACCCAAGTGGTGCCTGTATTTATAAGATAAGAATGGGGGAGGTGCAATTCCCTATATGCGGTGGACTGCACTCTCCAGATCATCCGGGAGGTGCCAGCAAGGCACGGTCTCTGACCTAGTTTCAGAGACCTGGCCAGCACTGGCTACAATGCCAGATGGCCACTCCACTACTGTACTAAAAAAAATATAATTACTATTACAATTACTAACAATCACTCAACCAGAAGGTACATGTCAACACTACACTACATGTGGCTGACAACACCTAGATGGTAGCTCACCTGGAGCGGCATGGCCGATGATCCCTCGCATCCATCACCTACAAGGTCAGTATAGTATATTGACAACCTCAAAGGTTAGCCCTTCTGCCACTATACTACAACAGAACGCGGAATCCACGACGCATGTACCTCCAAGTTTTTCATACTGCCTTTCAAGCTTCTCGTAGACGTTCCACTACTCAGATACCTGTACATCGTACATAAAACCAAACGAATTGATCGCACACGCTATAACAGTACCATTTGGCGCAAACGCGAAGACTTTGCTAACATAGTGATCTTGTTCCCACCCAATGTAGAACATGTTCTGTATTTCAAAGTCTTCTGATTTCGGCAAAAGCAACTTAAGATCATCTGCTCCTGAAGAACCGTCCTTCAGAGTGTGATACTCTATACCAAACACCTGCTTAAAATCTTTGACTTCCGCCTCATCCGGCATTTGCACATGCGCGTCCGCATCTGCTGCGGAGAAACGCAGCACAACCCGCCTACCGAACGGCAGAAACAAAGCACACACACTTTGTGATATACAGAAGAGCAAGCGCAAACATAAGGTCGAAATTGTATCTCTTGTTCTATGCCAGCTATGAACAAGACCTAAGCATTTTGTAGCATTCATAGAGCGCGAGCGATCCCTGCTTGAGTCCCGTTTTTGGATATGACCGTTTGAGATCTAAAAAGTTTACTGATTGTACGACGTTTTAAAGGATCGGAAAAGAGAGACGAAGGTACTATGGACAATCCCAGTTAGTTCGTGCATGGACTGGTCTGAAATAGATAGAAAGAGAAACATAAACGGGAAACAAGATGGACTTTGTAATGACTTTCTTGTTATTCGTCTTTCTCTACGGCGTCTGTCTTTTTTGTTAAGGTTTTTACGGAAAGGACTTCGACGCTGCAACTGCCTTAGAATTAAGATGTACAGATAAATGCTCATTGTGTTCATTTTGGACTCGTTGAAGCGATTCACAAGACGATGCTAACATTGAGTGTGTACTCTGATACCAGAATATCAGTGACCATTTGTTTCGCGGTACGCCAACCTAATCGCCATTTTTGATTTGAGAGGGGCGGGCAATTTGAAATTCAGGAGCGACCCACTGCCGAAGCCCTCAGCTGCACTCGAGACTCCCAAGAGCTGCCGTAGCGTTCTCTGCGGCCATCTATGTCGCAGCTATGTGCATATTTCTTCTTCTCAGAGAGCGAAGCAAACGATCTCACTGCTGTCATAACTCTGTTCTACCCACCAGAGCTGGCTTGCTTCATCCAGCATATGCAAAGGAACACACTCCATGGCAATTAATTGTTCACTATGGAACCGACAACGACTTTATTATCACCAAAAACTTTACACACGACATTCTAAATCAGAAAATGTGGCATCTTTTTCAGGCCACTCGTTCTACTGCAAACTACAGTAGCCCGTTTCGGAGAACATTAAGCCCTCAGAACAAGAAACGACTCATGAGATCAGTCGATTTGCCATCGTTGGTGCTTTATTTCTTGAAGACGAGCATAGAATCGTATCAATTATGTCCATACTTTGGATTTGTGCTATCGCCATTGGGTGAATGCCTAAACTACGATCTTTATGTTCTACTCAAAGCAACAAAGACAGAAGAAGCTGTTCTTTTCCGAGTTTGATGGTCTTCGACAGACGAACAAAAAACATCGGAATCTTTACGAGAACAAAATCCCCAGTTTGGACCCCTTCTGACAGACGAATTTGGTATAACGCATGAAAAACGGTTAAGTCCCAGAAAAATGGAGATTTTTCCCTAAAGGATGTGTATTACGAGGTCTATACGCAACAAGAAGAAGTCCCAAACCTTATTGTGTTTAGCTTTTGGAGAGATCATACATGCTGCGATCCACTTTCCAGGGATTTTGCATGACACAAACCTGGCTCGCGTGTCCAGATGGTACTATCCAATTCATTTGGATCGTATGACCCGCCTGGTATGGCAATTCTGGAAGGCTATGCGTTCGTAAATTATACAAACTGTATGAACGGAAAGACCGTAAGATCAAGAAAGACGAACGAAACTAACGACATTCTAGAGTCTCAAAAACTGGCTTCAGTTGGCCTTATCTTGCAGCGCACTATGCCGAGTGAACTCTAGTGCCGAATGGGGTACCAGAACTATCAAGGGTCTATTTTGGAGACTCTCGGCAAAACTGACAACAGATAAAAAGAGACAAGTTATCCTCATAGAACTTGTCGTACTTTTATTCAACTACCTTAGGCGCACAATGGGTGGTAATCAGATAGAAAAACACTCATAGCCCACCCACTTACCAGAGTGCTAGGGCCCAAACCCGACAAGCGATGTGTGAGGATACGACTGCAGCTTTGAAAGGCCAGGAAACGCGAAAAGTTGACGACATATCTTACAATTCGCCCGGTTTTGTTGTTGCGGATTTGCGGTTGGAGGCGTCGCAGACAGCCTATTAAAAAGCTCTTACAACGCATCGTTTATGCCTGCAAGCATTTTTTTCGTGTCACTATTCTCTTTTTTACTTTCTCTTTCAAAGCGAGTACCTCTTTCTGGAAGACGTTGGTAATTAAAAGCCTCATGATTGGAGGTTACCGGAGCATAATCACCGTGATTCCTATTGGGTTAGCGATGACTTCCATAAACATCTTTAATGTCTCAACACTACTTACTGAAGAGTCTTCTGTCTTTGGACGTTTGGCATACAACATTGTAGAAGCGATAGCAGGTCATTACGTTCTCGCTCCAATTCCTGCATCTTCTGGGTCTTTTTCGTCTTGCATTCTTTCTTTCGACTCATTTCAACCGCCTTGGTCATCTTCTACAAGTGTGGCGGCGATGTTTTTTGAATATTTCGTGCAATGTGTTTTGCACGCCTTACATCTGGTGGACAAGAGGGATCTCTAGTTGGTTTTTCATTGTTTCAAAGCTAATCAAACTTGTTCTTAAACGAGTCTTTGATCCTGAAAGGACGACGGTTTTCTTTGCTCCACGCGTTAAACATCCCTGCAACCGCAGACCACATGTTTGTACCAATTGGTTCGATTTGTTCGATAATATGAGGAAGGCTTTTCACACCAATCTTATTGTATTTGGGGGCACCAGTTATGCCTTTTGTAGTCTTCTTTGTGGATTGCTTTTCAGACTTGACTATACTGACGTCAGCCTTTTTCGTGATAGTTTCTCTACGAAACTGGAGTATGAATTTGGAGGCTGTGTTGTAGAGGGTGGTAAAGCTTCGCTGGCGGGCTCAGTCATCACGCCGGTGTAATCTGTACACTTGTTGGAAGTCATTTTGTTTCAAGTTGTAGGCCAGAGATGGTCTGTTGGGATGAAAGGGGGGTTGCGCTTTTCTTTGATCGCACTAGTATTGGAAGAACAAGGGTTTTGGTGGGCTATTTGGCGCCAATATTTGGCGTGCTGGTATGAATTGGCGTTTTGGAAGAGCGCCGAAAATCTGGCCGCCTGGCGTACTGTTGATTTCTGCATGCACCCAGTAATATACTGTACGAACAAAATATTTTCCTCATTGGCTTCTGATAGATCTCTCAGTGGCATACATGTTCCGATCCATAGCTTACTGTAGTGCAAACTCTGAGCAGCGCAGCAAGATTTGAAGCCTGTCGACGTCGACTGAATAAAACGTGGTGGAGCGGTGGATTTGACGTAGGCGAAGTAAAACGCGGCGGAGCTGCAGAAATGACGACAAGTTGAAGAATATTGTTGAAGAAGTGGTTGTAGAACTTTATTGGTAATTTTGATGATGATGGAAGATAGAGACGATAATTCGTCTCATTTTGGTCTTAAATACTCAACTGTAGCATAACATAATCGTAAGCAAACCTAGCTGCTCACAATCCTATTTTAAATACCTACATTTAGAGCCGCATAATTTAAAAATGCTCTATTGCAGTCATTGTTGTAAACTAAAATGAGTGTCTACTACTATACAACCCACGCAGTCGTAATACTTGCTTTCAGCTTTTAACGAGAGATTTCTTCTAGATATAGTTTGTATTGACATTTTTTCAAAACCATTTGTCTTAGATCGTTTTCCAAGTATCCACTGTTTAGTTCTGTGGTAACATCCCTTTATTTCATATATCTAATCTAAAAATCGTTATATGTCTGGTTTGTGAAAATATCAGCTGGATTGTTTTCAGACTTAACAAACCGGACATCTGAAATTTCATTTCTTTCAGAAGCTTCTCGGGAAGCAGAAATGTAAATTTATAGTTTTTTTTCGAAAGTAGACCAAGCGATTTTGATTACATCTAAAAGAAATTTAGAATATTTGAACTGGTTTAGTAGTATAATTCTTTCAAAAATATATTTCCAATCAAATTACAGATTGTAAGAGAAATAAAGCGCGTCAAAAGAAACGTGAACTCCACCACCAAGAACTGACTTTACCACGCAGCGTCTCTTATGGCTCTTTTATTGGATGATGGTGCATCTGTTGAAACTATCAGACAACAATATACGGTTGTAAAGCTGAAGTGTATTCACTTCATTAATTCCCAACGATGAATCACTATAAGTTTGGATACATAATGATCGAAGATCTAGTTTTACAGATCTCATGATTGGTGACTGATATGCCGAATGATTTTATTCTTTTTATATGAGACCTATTGAACATCTTTCCATTTACTTCGCAGTTTTGTTGACAAAATATATATTTCTGGAACTTTGTTGACAAGCCATGCTATCTGAGCATTCTTAGATCTGTTTTTCGAATATTCAGAAATATTTACCAACAGCTTTATTCTTTGAATAGTCCTGGCTGGATTTGTGTCATTCTTTCCATTTTCGCCCAATATTTTCATACCGCAAAACTTGAATTTTCCATTTACGCTTTCTCTTGATTCAAAGCGTTCCGATGTGCAAACTTTGAATGTCATGACTGAATCTTTTTCGGTGATAGTTGAATCGTTCGTGTTTGAACCTATTAGTCTATCAAAGATTTTATCTTTCTATTCGAAAACCACAATATATCTTCTTAAAATGCTGGCATGATCGACGTCGTCGCGGAGATGATCTCATCATTGTAAGATTCCAATAACCACATTCGTCAGCTAGTCCACAAAGTGGTTTTACTAGAAGCCACGAGAGTGGTGAAAAAGGAAGGGGTGTCACCCGATGGGGCGAACATGGTGCAGGTCACGGGATCTCAGAAAAAGAAATAGAAACAACTCTAGATAAGGGCGAGAATACGAAACGCAACAAATAACAGACTCGAAAATTAGAAGTAGTTCTTTTGAAAATGTGAGGTGGTTAAGTCTACCGGTAGTAGCGCCACTACCTCTTCGAAGACAGTGGCAATACGCAAAAGCGGAAAATAAATAAAGCCATGAAACCCGGTGGGGGAATCTTTACAGAGAAGTACAGCGAGGTCGCCACGCCCCTATATAGTGTAGAGTACTATGGTGAACTCCCTATCTCAATATAAATAATGCCTATAAAATATGTACTCTAACAGACCATTCTGGACGCACACGTGCACACGTCGCGCGCACGAATATTATGTCGGGAAATGATGCTCTACTAGTAGGGGCAAGAATCATAACAACGCGCAAGTGGTAAAATGGCTGAGTCGTAGGCAACCACTCTTAGGATAATTGCACTTAGGTTCAAAATAAGAACTGAAAAGCTTTTGGTTACTGTTGTTTGCGATCCTGTGTGCTATCGACACGTTGAAGAGAAAATGAAAGCGTCGAACTGTGGTAAACCTTGTCCACTACATTGACAAGATCGGGAAATTGTCATCTGTGGTCTTCTTATGAGAGATGAAACGTACGAGAAGATTGGGTGTGAGAAAAGAACGTGCTTTCTAAATGAGAAGCACGTTACTAGCGCTCAAATTTCAAAGGACCGTGTACGACGTTTGGTATGCAAGGTGTTTGGAATCTTTTGGTGGCTTTCACGTGAAGTTCTGTCCTTTTTCTCTCGGGTGATTGCAGAACGATCAATAATCTGACCTTGACCGTCCTTGGAGCACTTCTTCTTCCAATGATCGGATTCTGTGTTGGGTATAAATCTTCGCTAGGTTGCTTTACTGCTATGTCTTGACCAGAAATGAAAGCGTAATAGGCCACGTTATGATATCAGAATGATCAATGATATCTTCTTCTTCGATTTCTTGAGGACAAACGCCTCGCTTCACGGGTATATACATATTTTTCTTGGCTACTTTTCTCTCAAGAACGCATATACTTTGCTGGTGTGGAGATCTTATCCCCACATCCTCACTCTCGTCATCATCACTGCCCTCATCCTCGTCACTACATTCTGCATCATCTGCACTAGACACTCCGTGACCTTCCGCAATGCCCCGGTCGTGCTGTCGATTGATTTCATTGTCAAGTTCCAGGCACGCATTATCATAGGCATCCTCCACATGAGGCTCAGTTTTGCGACGGTCCCCCCTTTCCCCAACTTCAAGATTATCATTGACACTGCCATGCATTGCGTTCGTCTGGAATTTGGTACTACACACCCTACCAGCGCTATTCGGTTCTCTTTCGTCGCGATCGCTGCTACGTGCACGTGATCTCTGAGCCTGTTCGCCATTAGGAGGCGTTTGGCATTGGAATCCCGCCACAGAAGGAGACGGTTCTTCAGCTGCCTGTCGCTTCTGTCATTTGATCTCCTATGCACCCACCTTTTTGTCTGGTTGAATAGTCTCCTTCACCAATTTATTTGAAACCAAACCACTTGGAGCCACTGTTTGAATTCGGTATATTTCAGTAAGCTTTCGCCTCAAATACTTTGAGAAGGGAATTTCACTCTTCACTGAACTGTTTGTGTAGCCAACATGTTCCATTTCTAGAAGGTAATAGAAGCATGATAAAATTTAGTCTTTGATTTAAATCGACATCGTCGCTTATATGGGAACGCCATATTCAATAGATTTAGAGTTATGAACCAATCTCTGTTAATAAAATCGGGTTAAAAGAGCTGGTGCGGAAACATCTGTTCCGGTAGAAACCCCTGGTCGGTCGGAAGCCTTTCAGGGCCTCTTTATTAAAGCAATCGATATCATCAAAGGGTTCTAAAGAATCAAAAGTTGGCCGAGAAGAGCTACCACTATTCGTTAAAGGGACAGTACCAGCTTTGCATTGAGCGACAGCCCAACTATTCGATCAAGCGAAAGTTGAACCCGGTTGCACAATCTCATTCTGATTCGACGCTTACAACGAAAAAGAAAAGACCGTGGGTCCACTGAAGTGAACGACAATGTTAAAATTCACCCTGTGAAGAGTTAGGATACTTATGGAGCATGTGAAACTTTGAAAAGAAGTAAGGAATTCTCTTTTCGTCACATAAATGCCTGTAAATTAGAACGAATACGAGTACCAGATAACACGCGGTGCCTTTTTACCAAGTCGAGCGCCTTGAAGATATCGAGTGTGGTCTCCTGAGATATGTGAAATGTAAACGCTGAAAAGATTTGAGTCCCAGCAGAATGGGGTGGAGACGCTATAGGAAGAGGAACCTGTCGAGCGCCTCAAGAAGCTCTTACAATTTCTCACCGCGCTCAAGTAATTTTTTTTCTGCATGAAACGAAGTGCACGGACGAATTGAAAACGTCCTTGAATTTAAAATAAATTTCGAAGCTTCAGTTTAAAGTATAACGAATACAGTCTTCCAAAATATTTCCAAGTTTATAGAACTATCTTTACATGCACAATGTTTGATTGGTCTTCTGAAAGTCTAAGGTGAGGTTTCCTTGCTCAAATCCTGTCACATCGATAAAAAATGGGAATGGGATGAAAAAGATACTGCCGGGAAATCTAGACGTAGGGAAATTCTTCCCTGAATGAAACAGATCAGCGTTCTGGTAAGGCTTTCCCTCCTGTCGAGGAACCTTCACATGGGAAGGCTCAGAAGAGACTCTATAGAGCTTGAAATGTTGACCAGAACGATGTCGATGCATGAGGCTCAGATGGAATTGAAAAAAGGTTCCAAGAGAAATACCAAGCGTTTGAAGGAGAATTTGATTGATTTTTAGGTCAATATAGTGGTTTGGTACACGTTCATAATGATACTCCTTCTATTTCACACTTTTGCTCCCAATATTTAGAGAAAAGAGCTCCAGGTTAAGGGACTGATAGAGTCGTACCTGTTGATGAACAAAGCAAGATTGAGTCATCAAACATGGAATTCAACTAGACAATCAACGTCAGCAACTCTTCCTTTCTTGTCTCCTATGGCTACGTTAGGTTTCCATCACCATAACTTCTTCTGCATAGCTTTGATGCAAAAAAACCTGAGAAGCAAACAGAGTATGGCCAGTTTGCCGTTTTCTTGGAAAACGTGGAAATTTCCAGTTTGTCACAAAGAGAAAGAGAGAAACGAATGAAAGTATCCCCAATAAGCTCCACTTATTCATACAGAGCACTCATAGCGTATGCCGGGCAAAAGTATCACATTGACATGTAATCGTGCTGAGAATGTGCATTTGAAACTGAGAAATGAGCAAAGGCGGGCTGTGAGACAATTTGCTCGGGCAAATTTTTCGAGAAAAAGGGAAAAGTTCTTATGGCATCCATGAAAAAGTTCAAAAATGCTACCGTCATCCATTGTATTTAAGCTGTCAAATACAAAAATATCGAATCGCATGATGAGCGCTCCAGTATTTCTTCATATCAAACAAGGCAGAAGTATTACATCGCATCCCACATCCTTCCAAAGACCTCATCGTACTCTGGTTTTTCAACTGAAACCGAACGAGAAAGTGATTTCTTCCATCTTTATTACGAAATCGTTCCCAAGATTTTAGTGGTTGTTCTAGATTTCGAGTGGTTGAAAGTGACAGCTGTCTTTGTAGATGTTAATTGCCAGTGTGATGTGGTTGAAAATAAGTGCTTTCAGCTTTTCTTCAAATAACGACAGAGCACGCCAGCTGCACTCAAAGAGCTATTTGATTCCTTGATCTTGATGGTCACAGTTATGAAGTCGATCCAATTTGGGTGGACAGTGAGGCTTCTGAAATATCGTCATCGCATGGTCTCAGAAGAAAACGGTCATGATTTCCGTCAAAAGCACTTTGGGATAAATCATGGAATAATGTTTCCTTGTATACTACTTTAGTCGAATGATTTAGTGAGCTCCAAGGAATCGGGTCGAAAAGCCACAAAATAAAAGGATTATACTCGAAGTTGTGTGTAGTATTCTACTATGTCGGGGAATCCGATAGGTTGGTTTTTGGCGAAGTCGCGGTTGGAACTCATAAGTGAGTGTTATCATCAGCATTGTCATATGAAGCGGCATCCCGCATAGGATGCCTAGAGGCAGAATGTCTTAGTGGAACACGTGGCGTCATGAGTCGAGTGGCTTACCACGGCGCGCGCATAGTTGCGACCCTTCCTAGGAGAATGCCATATTGGCAACGGCGCATGTAGTCGCGATTCACGTGGAGGGCTTTACTACCCTTTGTAGCTAGACTTCCATTAGGGACCATACCCATACAGTGGTTTGGCTAAGTGGCTGACCACTGGGTATTATTTATATATTTATTTGGGCACTCACCCTGACATTATATAGTGTACCAGAGGTGAGCGCCGACTCCAAGTAAAGGAGACAACATGGGCATCATGACTATTCTGTTCCTCGCTTAGGATTCCTTAACCGGAGATCCAGACGAGCTATAATAGATAGTCAGCCCCCAACCACTTCACGAGCCGTCTCGTACCTACGTTCCATAAACGTTTTACAGTTGCACTGTTCACCCTCGCTGGCGAGTAGTGGCCTCACACCCCACTTCCAGCTCCCTGGTGTTGTAGCTCTACCACCCCTTTTCCTTCGCCGCAAGCGACCCATCGGCGGTCCGAACGCTGTCGCAGGTGTCTGCTCTCTCCGTTAGAGTGGATACTACATTGTGCACCAGCTCTATACCGATCGTCGTTTTCTATAGCGTAGTAACCTAGCCTTACACGGGAAAGGGAGATCGCTGAATGCACTTTCATTGTTCAAAGAAACGTAACGTTTAGTGTTCATAATTTGTAGATTTTTCGTTTAAGAAATTTGTTACGGAAAAAGGAGCACACTGTACGAGACACCATGTGAACCTTCTTATCCACAGGTGAAGGGCAAAAAGATCTTTGGCTTTCAGGCACTTTAATTGACCTCGAAAGCCAGGGGTAATGGAAAAGTGAAGCTGGGAATGCTGACCAAGTTAGACTCACTTCAAACCGGCTTCCATGAATCTCATAATTTTTGTGTCGTCGGATGGATGAAATATTGCATCCCAAACAGTCGGAGATGTTTGATTTAAGTAAACATGTGAAGAAATAAGCGAAACTATGTATTTGTTGAATTTCAGCGGTGGTCAGCGAGGAGACGCCTGTAAGGGAGAGGAACCAGAAAATGATGGACATTTTCATGGAGTCGAGCATTTTCACGAACACTGATACTAGCATATCCTCAGTTAAAAGCTATTCAGTTGGCTCAGATATAGTTTCAAATACAGAAACGAACAAAGGAATCGAGATTCCAAAGCAAACAGAGTGCTGGAAGTAGTGGTGATGCAAATTCATTTTTTCTGTCCCTTGAGAAATGCGGTTTTCAGAACGGCGTGGTTAATCCGAAAGTGAGTTATATCCATATCAAACAAAAGATATCCGGCTGCAAACCCGAGCGGCCAAGTATATCGCGCCTTCACACCAAGCAGCGTCAGACAAAATGTTGAAGATAAAAGGGAAGGCTGAGGGTTGAAAGCGAAGCTCGTCAGCTCTGGCTAGAATTTACTTGGAGGTGTCGATCTTCGAT
This sequence comes from Agarophyton chilense, assembly GCA_030374765.1. NCBI lineage: Eukaryota > Rhodophyta > Florideophyceae > Gracilariales > Gracilariaceae > Agarophyton > Agarophyton chilense. The sequence goes on from JARGXX010000016.1 coordinate 926,849, forward strand.
TTATATACTACTGAAATCTGCCAGTAGTCTAACCTCCAGCACACGTAAACCATAGAATACAAAGCGGAGACATTCAATAATACGAATCATATTCAAACGTGACAATAAACCATAATCCAAATTCAAGTCAACATACTACAGCAAGGTAGAACAGTACGCAATACACCACTACACTGACCTGTGCACAAATTTAACATGCCAGCACATACTAAGTGTAGTGCTTTTCAACGATCGGTCCTGTTCCAACAAAGCACTGCATGTCTTCTATGATACACAAGACAACGTGTCTCTTCTTGCAGAAGATTCCTTACAGCCTGGTCGATGTGTACATCTTAGAATCTAGACATCATGGACACTTTTCACAGTAGTAGAGTGAAAGCATGTGCACACGGGTATCTTACAGAATCCGAGTTCCCCCCTTTCCACCAGTTGTAATTACAAAAGTAATCACTCATCCGACATACAACACCCCCCTCTCTGTCAATCACTCAAGGCACTTAGGAGAACCAACCCATTTCACCAGAGAAATTCTGAAGCTACAAAAAACCCAATGGCTTTGTCAACATATCGGCAACCGTGTCGGCTGTGAAGCAATACTGCGACTGCACCGCTTTTTCCCGCAATACCTCTCTAGTGAAGTGAAAGCGAATATCGATCTGCAAAGTACGCTTATTCACCACACCGTTTTCGACAAGGTCGATGCAGCCTTGGTTGTCCACATACAATGTGGTGGGCTCAACCATTATCTTTACAGACTTTTCCATATTTAAAGCACTTGTGATCCCAGTGCCACTTCACAGAAGTCTTAACTATATCGTCGATATTTTCCCGGAGCACAGACTCACATACTCAGGCTCAGAGATAGACAGCGTGACCACTTCTTCTTGGCGAGAGCTCCAACACAGTCGAGCACCACAAATCATGAACACATATCCACTAGTCGATTTACTTGTAGAAGTATCACCTACCCACTTCCAATCTACAAACCAATGCAGCTGATTATCTGCAGTAGAGCCAAAGGTGGGTTTGAATGAAGGAAGTGCCATTGACGTATAACAGAAAACGTTTCAATGACTTCCAACGTATCTCTACAGGTTTCTCAACGTACTTTGCTAATTTTGACCCTGTAAACGATATATTCGGCCGAACATCAACAATAAGATACATCAGACAACCAATCACTGGGTTGCACGAGACTTCCCTCACAAACTTGGAACATCGAGTAATCTCCACAACCAAATCCATGGAGGTGACTATTGGCTTGGAATTTCATAAACTGAACCGTTCCAAGAGCTTGCGCGTGTAAGAAAACTGTGAGAGCTAAAGAAGTCTTTGGACCGGCGACTGTGATTCTCCAATTCAAGGACAATGCGAGCTTCATTGAGGTCTTTCATGCGAAAAAGGTTTGATAGTTAATCCTAAACACGATTCACTTTCTGCATACTCGTACTAGCAATGAGCAAGTCGTTCACGTATAGAAAAATGATCAGTATCTCTCCAACTATCTCTCCGGGGTACAAACACTCATCAGCGTTGTTGATATTTTGATACATCTCCATGACAAGGACCGAATATGTCTTAGCTTTCCACTGCCTTTTGCTTTTCGCAAACCGTAGATAGCTTTCTTCAATCGGCACATGAGTTCTTCACACCCAGGCTCGACGACTCGAGCCGGTTGTAAACGTACACGGTCTTCTGGAGGTCACCGTTCAGAAGCGCAGTTTTCACATCCATCTGATGCATATGATAATCGTCAACTGCTGTTATAAGAAGAAGCTTACTGACAGAAGTGAACTTCACTAAAGGGGCATACGTTCCAGAAACGTGAATTCATTAGATGAAGGTTCTCCTCAAACTTTAAAATTAACACAGACAGTGTTTTCAAAACAGTAAGGCTTTTCATCCATCCAGTTGAGCTCTCTAAACAATACATCTTGTGACATGCTCACCTTTTTATTGTTTCAATTCCACAGCTTCTATCCCTGCGACCTCGAGATGTATCCGATGAAGACAGCTTCTTTGGCAGGCTTTTACAGTTTCTTCAGGTTGTGGTCTATGATGAGTATTTAGGTTGACCGCCACTCCGACCTCCTGAGAAGCTCGGAAATAGAAGAAAAGCAAAAGTGGATTTAAGCATGGGCACTTTTGGCCACCCTTCGCGGAAAAACGCATATGCGCCTCGTCTCGATCTCAGCGTGAAACTGCCATCTGATGCGCTACTGCAAATGCCCTCATGCAACGTGTTTTGGACAAGTGGTCTGGTTCTAATGAGGCTTATTTGGGCTTCGGCCTAAGTGAAGTGATCTGATTGGACGAGAGCACTGAATGAGCACAGGCTATGCAGTTGGAGAGAATGTGGGATTGGGGGCTGGAAATGGGGTTTGGCCGTAACAGCCGAATCTAGGCTGCGCGGGACAGATGGCACTGGCATACCACTTTGGATAATTTTTTTAGTTTTTATTTGATATGCTTTATGTTAGAAATTGTTTTGACACGCAACTCCTCGTCACACAGTGGCAAGCTGTGAGACTTGGTTGGCCCGCTGACGGTCAGCACCGGCGGCGGAAGCGCGTCCAAGGTAGATATAGTTGTCGATAACGGTAGCAGACGACAGAAGTAAATTGTCAAGGCTGATTAACTTCGTGTGTTTTTCTTCTTTTAGTTCTATTTTCTTCTCGTCTTTTGCCCTCCTTTTCCTTTTCGTTTCCCTAACCTGCGCTCACTTTGTGAGTCCATCAATTGGTACCAGAGCTTGCTTTAAAAGAATTGCAGATTGCTCAGATCAGGCTTGCGTCCACTCCACATCTCAAATTGTGTTACATCACTCGGCCATTCTTTTCAAGAACACCCTGTTACGAATATAAATCGCAACGTTCCCTTCTTCCTCTGGAATGGACTTGGACATATTCTTGTGGTGTTGCATAGAGCGAGCTATGTCCATCATTGTTGGAATGAACCGTTCGGCAGGCCCGTTCTGCTGTGAGTTGTACAGCAAAGCTCGCTGATGTTCAACAACAAGACGTTAAAATTCTGCCGAGAATTTTTGAGAAACAAATTCACTACCGTTGTATGTGCGTAATAAATGTAACATGTTCTCACGTTCGATGACGGTTTTCGCTTCTTTTCATGTCTGATTCTCCATGATTTTTAGTCACTTAACGAAAATCCAGGACACCTCATTCTTGTTGTTGAGTATGTAAAAGAGCAGTACCTACTGTAGTCATTGATGAATGGGAAAAAAAAACCAGGAGCCTCCAAAAGGATCAAGCTCCATCAGACCAGAAATGTCGGAGCGCGCGTGCCTTTTACTACTACAGACGAGTCAAAAGAATGAATTTTCAGCATTAAGCTCACAAAAGACCGAATAAAAATGCATCACGAACCATTTTATTCATGCCATCTTCATGTAAATGAACCATTCTAGCTTGCTACAGTGATAAGGCGGACTGCGATAGGATATCTTGGTTTTCAAGCTGATCCGAAGCATTGCGAAGGTGGTACAGCTCTTTTGTGCGAAGGCCTTGAGGAATGAGTTTGGAGCTTTTTTACTCAATCACATGAAGCATGTTAAACACAACAAGCCCTCCCGTGTCACACATATCTGAGACTGACAAGAGGTGGCACCTTGAACCAAATACGGACACAACTTGGTTGAGTCTGCACTTGCACTTTGAACCATCAACTGCAAGGTATAGCTAAACACATCCTTTACCACGCGACTAAAGTTTGAAATCATTGCTAATACTAACACTGGAATACATATTGTTCTAGTATGACTCAAATATTGATTTGACATGAGACATGTGGGCAGTCACGCCAGAGTCCACGATCCACTGGCTATTTGAGGCCTTGCACAAACCGGTCGCAATGAGAAAAACAGGATTAGAATCACAATTGTCTTCACCACACTCGTCGCAGAATAAGGCGTGACCATCCGAGATTTCTGACTTCCAAAGTGGCATCATGTACGGATTAATCGTTTGTGCGATCCATCATGCGCTGCTCTTATTGCTGCAAACTATTCTTAGCAAATTCGAGAGATATTGAACGGTCTCTTATGGTAATATTGATTGTAACGATCAGGTGCTAAAAGCGTTTAAGGAGCCTACAGTGAATAAACATGGCAATGTATTCCTCCTCAACAATGACGTCCATTCTTTCCAAGTCCGACGCAAGATGTTGAACTCTATTGATAAACTGTAGAATTCTCTTTTCGTGACGCATCTTCGCGGTGTAGATTAAACGCCTGGCGTTGAATTCGGTTCAGTAAAGCCTTGCCCTAAAAGACATCAAAAATTGCCCTCCACATTTCTCCAGCACTTTCGGTGTCCTCCCAGGCTCCATGTCTTTTTGAAAGTGCTCCATCAATTCCATCTGCATCTCAACCATAGTTGCGCGTGCCTGGGACTTGGATAACGAAACAAGATAGATCAGATGCCATGGAAACTCACAAAGGCAATTTTCCAATCGTATTGAATAGCATGTGATGTGCGATATAAAATACGTCACAGATATACAAGGCTGCTCCCACATTCTCAAATACTGTAGATGTACCTTTGTAATCACTTCCCTATCTGCAAGAGGCTTGCGATTTTTATTCTTTCGCTTTCGTTTTAAAAAGGCTGACTGTTGATCAAGGAAGTCATCAATAAGCCTCTCGCCAAGTTCAATGAGAAGAGCCGTCGATTTGTTCGATTTCTTTGGGTCCTTCTAAGAATGAGCCGATTTTATACGCTAGTAGTTTATTCTATCATTATTTTTTTGCTCGTCGTCTTCTAACTCATGAACATGTTTCGCAGCTGCAACGATCTCTTTGCAAAATTTAGGCCACATTAGTCTCCTCCAAAATATGACTACTTTGTAGCGTAAGAACAAAGTTCTGTCATTGGGAAATCTTGATCTCCAATTGCTTTCAGAGCTAAAAAGCATAAATACTATTACGCTTGCATTTACTGGCAGGGAAAGCTTACTCTTTAGTTGGCCTAAATGCATTCTTCTTTGTTTCAAGCTCAGAAATCTCCTTAACAATGAGTGAAAGTGGGAAAGGTGGCAGTTCGAGTATGATCGAGAAGAAGTTCCAACATTTCGAGGGTAACGGTGAAGAGCTGAAGCAAGCAGATGGGATACCAAAGACAAAGTGCTGCCAAGGGGGGGTATCGGGCACTGATTTACTCGGAATAGATCGCAAAAACTTAGACTTCTCGATGGTGCTACACAGCCTCACTCGCGTTTTCGAGTACTTTTCAGCATAACCCAAACTAACTTTAGAGTGTCAACAAATAACAGTAATGTTGTCGTCTTTTTTCATAGATCGAAATAAAATTCGTCACCTTTTATGTACATTGCAAGCCAGTTTTTACAAAGATTCACGGGGTTCCCAACTCAAAAATACTCCTAAAACAGCACGAAAAATAACCAAAATCAACAGAATCAATGCAATAATTATGTGGCCGCACCGCAGGGTTCGCAATTACTAAAAAAAAGTTGAAGGTAGTACTGAAAAGGTAGGCAGAGCATATTCTATCTACCTTTTACTCTTCTTGAAGCCTATTTAAAGTGTAGACTATGAGGAGGATGAAAATATCTTAAGCCATCTTGATATCTGATTGGGCACCCATACACTTCATGTAGTGCAATTCAGAAGCTCTCAGAAATACTATTCTGTTTCAGAAATAAACCAGAGGTCGATTAAGGAAAAGATATGACCTCAACATTACATCCAACATAAGCAGGCCTCTTGGGATTAGGAGCGATCGGAACTGTCCGAGTCCCAGCGTTTTCGGACACTAAACCAAACCCGATACGGCACAAATTTTGAATGCCCTGATTCACCTCTAACACCCTCCGTAGATTCAATCTTTAGACACTTCGAGACAATATGAAGCTTTCAATGAAGCCAGGGGTGCCTTTCCCGTCCGCTGAAAACATTGATTATTTTCTTACCTCTCTTTTGCCGTGTCTTAGCCTCTCTCTTGGCCTACAGACGCACTTTTTCTACCTTTCCTAGCAAGAATGAAGACAATGCACTTCCACCAACAGCAGTTTGACATACGAAGTAGTATTTCATCATATCGGGTATTCTAAACGAAGGACACCTGCGCACGAAAATCATCTATTATTTTGGCCTGTTATCGTGATCATTACTACGTTTGCTAGCTGGGTGCCCCTAGGGCCGTTCCAGGATCACGGTAACACAGCACGCAACATGGAAAAAATCTTAAACGGTCGAAGCACCAAGCCAGTGCTCTCAATTTACATACGTCTCTTGCAGTGTTTTCTTATGTCATTATCTTGACGACTTAAGTTTGAAAAGGATCAACGCAGCAGTTTCCATCATGAGAAATGACAAAAAAACAAGCAGACCTACGCCCCACGACTTCGATTTACTTTTTTTCCAAAGTTATAAAGAAGCGCATCTTCGCTACACAAAACACAACTGGGAAGCAAAAAAAAGCTCTCTTGAATGTTTTTGTGCCGCAAAACCCGCACGAAGCCAACGACGACCACTCCCCGATCCACCTTTTGGGCGGCATTTGCGCTGGATTTACCGCTTAAGCTACCCCAAGGTTCTTTTTGTGGTATAAACCATAACGATAGCAAGGGTGCAGGATCTATGGGTTCTGGGGGGCGCAGGATGTGCTCGACCTAGGAGGCGCCGATAGAAGATATCTGAAAGGTGTGGCAGTACAAGCCACTGAAGCATGCAACGGGAACGGCGGGCGTACTGAGACCACGTTAATAGACTGTGATGCACAGCGCACATGGGTCCGGAAAACCGTAAAGAACCTAGGCTGGCCTTTATGGTCGACTGTAGAAACCAAAAGTGGTATGAGAAGCACAGTAGTGGCTTGTGTTTACAATAGTGACGGTAGTGGCTATCCTTGGTGAAGATATACATATCACCAGCCAATCGACATACGGTGGCGCTCCTCACCACATGGCTACGAGGAGTTAAAATTAAGGTGCGCCTCCCTATCTACTTACTATTATCCAACTAGTGCTAAATTAGCAAAAATTTAAGCTTGTTGGTAACTAAACCCCTGTAGTACACTGTGCGTGGATGCAACAATCTAGGTCCACCACGTGCCATAATTTTCTTAATGGTGTTGCTCATTACACTACAAATTCCCCTTCTAGCGACAGGCACGCCCCGTGGCTGTACCTTAGTTCGATCGCCAGTGCCGTGCTGCACATTGCAGCAACCGCCAGTGAGGGATGCACCATACAGTTTGGGAATGCTAGGTGGGGAACCAAGCAGTTTCGCTTGCGGCCGTGGTGCTTGAGACTACTCCCCCATGGTCGTTCGTGACGGCTTGGCAGCTAAGAATACCGAAAGGGTTCCCAATATTGGTCAGAAGTTCGTGTACCAATCGGGTTTGCCGCGTTTTTCGATGCGGGTGTCGGGTGCGCGAACGTCATATTTTGTCATTGTCTTCTACGCTTCTTCTCTTCTTTCGCGCCGGAACATTTTGGTGTCATCGTTTCCATTCGTCTTACTTACCTCTTTTCATCCTTTTTCTTCTTGTACCGTATCGGTTGGAATGCATTCGTCGCGATGCACGCAGACTCCCCGAAACCTCATCGTGGAATTCGCATGTCTGCCAAAAGGTCAACAAAACACGGTGATGGCTCTCGCTGTGTGTGAGACCAGATTACGGGTGCGGTTTCCGTATCGGTGGGGCACCTTCGGTTCTTTCCCGCTCAATCAGCGGAGAATTTGAGGTCGGGCACCCCCCAAAAACACACTGCACGATTGTCACAGTTTGCATCGGACGCCAGAGCCTACCGTCGATGGGTGCAAAGAATTTGGCTTCGCGGCAATACCGCGTCGGTCTGCCTCTCCATCATTGTTGGCCAGCATGTCTGGTAGGGGTACTCGCAGTTTGAACCACAGCCGTGGTATCTCGAAGACTCTGACCCGCTCCTGCTCTCGTGGTCGTGGTCGTGGCCAGTCCGTTACGGCTCCTGTTTCCTTGTCAGCCCCCATTCCTGGTGGGGCATTTGGTTTCCGTCCCGGGTCAGGGTATTATTATCCGTACTTGTTCAGCGCCCCGCCTGCAATTTTCAATCCTTATGGTCTGCTTCCGAAGTAGCTCAATGCGCTGCACTTGGAAGCTACCTCTTGGCCTCTCTTGATTAACACCGCTGGGTTCGGTCTTCATTTTCAGCATCCCACCCTTCCTGGTTTTTCCTTATGGAATCATCGGGACATTAACCGTTTTGGCCCTTTGTCATTAGCTCCACCGATGGGGTCTAAGGAGAATCGTTCCCGTCCGGGAAGACAGGCTTGCTTTCAGAAGCGTCAGCAGCATTCATCTTTTCTGATTTTCATTTATAACACCCTCCCGAGCCACCTACCGTATATGCGGTGTAAGGACGTGTTTTTCTACTTCCGCAACCTGTTGGGACTGTTGCACCGTATGGATGCATCAACGAAGTAGCGGACGCGTGACTGAGAAATGGTGATGTTTGGGTCCGCTGTAGCGCCGCCTTCCCAAGAATCCATTGAGACCAGGTCTACCGATACGGTGTTTTCTAGTCCATCCATTCGAACTGTAACGGTGTGTTCATTCGCTCAGAGTACCTCATATGGTCCTGTAGATTTAAGGAGTAGCTTCAATTTGATATCAGCATCAATACGGATATCGTCTCTTTCTTCGGATAGTGTAAGTCTCGAGCCATTGGGAGAGATATGAATAAGGACATAATCCCCAATTTATACCTTTGTATTCCTCTTCAAACTTGGTCGTTGTGGGCTTCACACAGCTTCTGGGCTACTGTCACTTTTGAATCGCCCTCCTTTAAGGTTGTTCTGAGCTTGTTTAGTATCTACTTCTTGATCTGAGCGGAGGCAAAAGTACCAGCTGCTCGGTAGTTCTCGGGTCCTGGCTGAAGGGCAATACCATGAGATGTACGTGACAGGGCCAGTTCGAAGGGAGCAGTGCGTAGATCGGTGTATCTGAAGGTTGCAGGCATATGTTAGGGGCTGTGCATAATCAGCTCACACAGTTTGGTGTTTTTCACATAGTGTTGTAGTCTTGCCGCTAGGGTTTTTTTGAAGCGTCCCACTTGGCCATTCGTCTGCGGATTGTACGCCATGGTGGAGTAATGCTTCAACCCAACCATGGTACATACTACTTCAAATAACTTAGATGCTAAGTTTGAACCATTGTCGGTGAATAGGTACATTGAGGCACCGTATGGAAATACCCAATTATTAAGAAAGGCTCTTGCCAAGACTGTCGAACTTGTGTTATTCAGGGGTATGGTTCTTTTGAGTTTGGAAAACCAATCGGTGATGACCACCACGAATCGGTACACCTCTGAGATTTTTGACAGCGGACCCAGGATGTCAATAGCTACAAATTCCGAAATCCCAGACGCCGAGAAAAACTTCAGGTACTTTCTGTGCTTTCGTACACCACCTCTAGTCTTTACATACGAGGTGCAGCGAGCCACATAGGTGTAAACATCGTGGGCCATGTGAAGCCAGTAGAAGTGTTGCCTCAAGGTATAATACAAACGCGTGGCTCATTGATGACCTGCCAGTCTTGGTTAATGCTCTAAATACAATACCTTCAAGCGTAGAGACTCTGGTACCACCTTCTGGAGTGCTCCGTTCAGAGTAGAACTACGCACTAGGTAATCGTCATGGTATACATCGAACTGCAATCCTTTGGTGCCAATTTGTTTGCTCAATGTATGTCTTGAAGATGAGATCCGTAGCTTGCGCTCGCAAGAGTACGGCTCGCGTTATGGGAGTGTCCTCTCTTTTTTCGATAGCTCTTACCATTTCGGGTGACTCCTCCCTCCGTCTTTCTTCATCAGCCAATAGTTTTTTTTGTTCGTCATTACCATACGGTTGTGCCAGCTGAATCAAGAACCATGTTACACCATATTGTTCCGGATCGGTGTCCAATGTATGATATTTAACCCGTACATCGCATCCGCGATGTTTTGTTTTATACCAGGGCGGTATTGGACGTCAAAGTCCAACTCCAAGAGTCGGAGTCTCCATCGAGTTAAACGTCTGGAGTCGTCTTCCTGTCCCAATATCCATCGTAAGGCTTCGTGATCCGTTTGCACAGTAAAAAAAGCACCATATAGGTAAGGTCGCAGCATCAACATGCTTCATACTACAGACAGGAATTCCTTTTTTCTGAAAGAGTAGTTTTTTTCCGTCTTTGTGAGCGTTTGGCTCCATTAACCAGTTGGTGCTCTTGATTCATCGTCCAGATTTTGCATTAGACAACAACCAATTTGGGGGTCTCAGGCATCAGAATCCAATGTGTATGGCTTTCCCGCTTTCGGTAATGCCAAGACAGGAGGTGAAAGCAGCGCCGATTTTAAGGGATGGAAGGCGTCCAGCTCGTTGTATTCTAGATAAAAAAACCTTTCTCATTGACCTTTTTGGAGACGTCGGATTAGAGGGTCTGCTATATTTGCAAAGCATTTGATAAAAATGCCGTAGGTATTGCATAAATCTATGACGGAGTGTACATCAGTTTTCGTCCTAGGGATTTTCGCTTCTTTTACCGCTGTAAGGTTTCGTTTGGCTAATTGAAGTTTTCCTGGGATGATTGCGTGCCCTTCATACTCCACCTTGTGGTCGAAGAACATACGATTACTTAACTTCAGAGTTGCTCTCGCCTTTTTCAGGGGATCCAGTACGGTTCGAACGTGTTCGTGGTGATCTTTCACGATTCTGGAGTAGATTACCATGTCTTCTATATACACAAATGCGGTTTTCTACCTTCCTTTCGACAATATAATGTCAAGAGCCCGTTGGTAGGTTGCCGGTGCATTACGTACACCAAAGGCATCCTCCATAATCGGTAAAGACCAGCGTGAAATGTGAAAGCGGTCTTATCTCTGTCCTCTTCTAGTATATCTATTCGCCAATAACCACAGTTGACATCCAGTGTGGGGAATACATTTGCGTCCCTTAGAGATTCGAGGCATTCATCCATTCTTGGTATCTAATACGAATCTCTTACCGTAACGGAATTCACCCTCCGATAGTCTATACAGAACCGCATCTGGGTTTCTTCTCATTTTTGCACAAGGACCAAATGGCTTTCCCATTCCGCATTTTCCGGCTCAATCACACCTTCACGGATCATCCTCTGCACCTCGAGTACTTCTACTTTACGAGCTTTTTGACAGGTACGGTACGATTTCTGACGAATAGGCTTGGCGCCTGGCACCAATTCTATGCGATTCAGGGTTCCTTCTATCACACGCAGTCGCGCAGACCACAGGGTTTCGAATGGCTCCAGTAAAAAGAGTATCCTTTTTCGGTTTCTTTTACCCATGAGCGGTATATTTACTTTTTCTCTCCAGTCCTTGACCTTCTCCATTTTCATGTTGGTGTGGGTCTTCTCTCTGTTTTTGGCGTGTTCCTTTACCTTCTGGTTTCAATACTCCCTCGCATCCCCCTCTTTATCGCTCACGTTCACGTGAGACCATGGTGGTTTTATTGTGAAGATTTGACCTGGCGCCGGGAGCGCTAAGCAGATAACGGTATTTTTGGGGAGCTTTACCATGTGGTTCCTGAAGGTGCTGAGGTATACCTTAAACGCTTTGTTCTGTATGCTCTCGAAAATTTAATTTACCATCAAGTTCTTGTGTTTGTCCACCAAAATGGAATGGTCCTGAACGGATACCATATCTGGTAGCAAGGATTTGACTTGTACTACCATTTCATGGGAAGGGGACATGGACACCCTGTGGGCTACTCGGACTTTATTGGAGATTGTACCTGCTGCTTGGTTTGCAATCTTCTGTCTGGTGTCCTGTTTCTGGGGTCCTCGGCGCTGACCAATGATGGCAGTGTGGGGCCCATTGTTGAACAGAACAGTCTTGGATCTGGGAAGTATCCCCCGGATGTGGCGGTTGACAAACGGTGTCCCCAGAATGCAGTCCGTAGTGTACCCACCACGAGCGCGTTGGGAACACTTTACGACTTGCAGATATGTTCTCAATGTACTCACACACTCTAGGCTTGTGTTGGGAGAGCCAATTAAATACGTTTCCAATATAAAGCCACGGAGAGAAGGCAATTAAAGTACAGGTAGTCCTCATTTAACTTCGAAAGTTCTTTTGCCTGCGGAGAAACGAAATAATGCCGCAAAGAATAGAATAAAACTTACCTCAAAGTCACTCAGAAATTACATCCTGTATAATCAAGTCCAACTGCTGTGCTGCACACCAGATTCGAGAAAAGCCAGATTCAGCAACTGCGACAAAACGTGTGACAGCACCTTGGTACCTGCCGACCATAACAGCATCACCACCAGTACCCACCGACAGTAACTTTATGGCCCATTCATCACCACACGAGGCCTTCAAAGTGGTTAAAAGTACTTCAACAATAGCATACCCAGTGTGAGACTAGCAGAACGGAATTGCTAGAACATTTATATTAGAAGCTTTCCCATGAGTGCAGATACGAACACGAACATCAATTTATGCGTCACCGTGATTGGTTGATGAATCAAAAGCCAATGAATAAGCCCAGCAGTTTTTATGATGCATAGGATCTGAGATTTTCTCTAAATTAGTAAGCACGACAGCATGAACGTACTGAAAACCCATTCCTTCGAAAAGACCCAAAAGCGCAGCTACATACCACACTTTTTTCTTTATCCGAGACTATTTACAGGCTTGGAAAGAAGGCATTTAAAAAAATACACTTCACATCTACATTTTGAAATAAAACCCTTTGCCAATACTCATTCTGTAGATATCTTGATCAGAATCAAACAAAAACAAACCGCTTCTCTCGATTATTTAGCTAGGTTTCTTTGTAGGACAAGAATAAATCTATTAAGATGTTCATGACTACTTGGGGATCAATTGTGAAAAGAAGTTCATCATCTTGTCCGAAACGTATCCTGATGGGTTCAACGTACGGTACTTTAACGTCAAAGTAGGTTTTCTTATCTTCAAGAGACAGTGTCTGATATTCATCATGTTTTGTTTTGTGTTGCTTGCGTTGGTATATCAAGTATTTGTTTGTTTGGAATGGAGCCCTTGATATCTTGTTCACGCTTGTAGGTGTCCGTTTTCCATATCATTGATCATCCCATTCAAATGTGGTACAATCACGGCAGAAAACTGCATCCGTTGTTGCTGATAGTGCGTGACGAGAGATAGCAATCAAAATAAGCGGCAGTTTGTTTTGTGTGTTAAATAATACTGCTTGTCATCGTAGTTGCTTTCAATTGCATTTAGAATTTTCGGTAATTTACGTGAATGTAATGAGGTGGAAGAATGCTGAGTGATGTTTGCTCTCGTGTCTTCTGTTCTTTAGAAAAACATGGGCGTGCTCGCTTGAGTGTAACTGGATGGCATTCTGCCGCAAAAATTTCTTTGTGGCTGTTTCTTTGGCTTTGTTTTGACGTACAGTTTTTCGCGCCAATTCGCACAGAATTGAAAATTAGATTCGGCACATTTTCGGAACATTTTAAAATGTTCCAAATCGAAAGAGGCCTGAAACTAAACTACAGCTGACGCAATAAATGTACACCTTGCGTCGACGAGAGCATGAGAAAAAAAACCCTTTTCCTTGTATAAAATGGCTTATTATTAAGTTCTTTTCTGGAGTGTTGCACTGTTATTTAGGGTTTATCTAAAAACTTGGCGTAACTGGAAGAAGACCTCTACGTTCGCAAAATATCTCAAATTTAAAGGCTGGCTTTCGAAAAGTTTTGATGTTTTACTGCGGCAGAAGACGTTAAAACTCCAAAACATTATCACAAGCACTGAGAATGGCGTAGAAAAGCGAAAAGCGTTCGATCGTGCTAATACATAAATAAGCATAACAAACCAGTGCCTATTTTAAAATTTTGAGCCTTAAAAGGCTTCAATTTTGTAACAGCCTATTTCGCTGTACCGTGGATATGATATTTTTCGTATTCTTTTTTTTCTTATTATATTAGGATAATAGTGCACAAAATAATGTCGTAAGTCCTTGGAAAGGCGTCCGAAAAACTAGATTGCATGATCTGAATTATCCATCAAAGAGACTTTGATTTATATGGCGAAATGATCACCTTTCTCGAAGCGCTTTACGTGGGATCGTGCGACGAGCGGTAATTAAGTAGTACAAGGCCAAAAATGCCCCTGGAACGGCAAGGGCGCGACGCTTTGCTTCCTTTGCTTCTCTCTGAATGGCTTTCATGGAACATTGCAAGCTGCTACCGATATGGAGCTTGAAATGCAAGGCCACGGTCACATCGTAAAGTCACAAAATCTCAGTTCATACAGTAGAGGTCTTGCAGATGGTTTTTGTGCGCAAAACTTTTGACTCAAACGTGGGCATTGGCCAATGGCCACAGCGATTGCGCACAAGTTAGTGAAAAGTGCCGGAAAGACCTTACGGCCAAGTTTGAAAACGGCAAATAGAAATCAGCAATGAGTATTACAACTTCACCCCTCCTACTCAAGTTCCATGCACGCCTTCCGCCATCCACCCAATCCTGCCTCAGGCATCCACCATCACCCATCACAGCAGTGGTATATACATCTATCCTTCATTTCCATCCACTACTACCATGCCCTTGTACAGAGAGAAGAAACATGACGCGCATTTACGAATTTGCTGCATGGCATGCTGGCAAATTGCTATGCAAAACATTGCCCGCAGTCGGGCACAGCGAAGAGGACATCAAGCAGTAGATTCAAATCTACTTTAAAACGCCACAGTCAACTTTCATTCTTTTACCATGGACTACATGCTGCGAAAGTCTTGAGTTAACCGCATTTCGGCTACTGAATTATCTTTCAAATTCAAATCATTTACAGACGAGCAAGCCTTTTTTATTTTTGTTTCTGCAAGAGTGGCATTCCTGAAGTTGTAGACGCTGTAGCGTGACCATCTGAGTACAGAAGAACTAAGCGAAACAACTACAGAACGAACCAAGTACTGTCTACATGTGTAGTTCTTCGGCGGTTTGCCTCTCCCTGTAGGTGGAAAGATATTGAGATTCTTTTTGGGAGACATTCTTCCCAAATGTCAGAGCTATTCTGGGAAAGAGTTCAGTATTTCAACGAAGCTCACGGGCATTTACTTACAGCGGACATTAGTCCACAAGTTATAGAGCAGCACGGCTCTAGATATGCTGAATCAGTGCTGGGTAAAAGCGCTGGTTTAGACAACTGTATCGGTTTCATAAACGGGACAGTAATCGATGTTGCATACCCAGGGGGCAGTGCTATTCAAAACGCTGTTTATAATGGGCGTAAAAGAAGCATGCACTAAAGTTTCAGGTAGCAATTTCACTACATGGTCTCGTACTGCATGCTCATGGTGCGGTCGAAGGACGAAGGCATGACTGGACGCTGTACATACAAAGCGAAATAGATCGGCAGCTATAACAAGCCCTTGTTGTTAACGGGACGCAGTTTTGTATCTTTGGAGACAATGGATATAATCATAGGATCTACGTAGAGGTGCCCTGTCATGGATCTGTGTTATCGGATGAGTCAAAAGCCGTCAACAAGGCTATGAGCAAAGTGCGGGTATGCGTTGAATGGATTTTGACGGAGGTCAAACTGCACTGGACTGCCGTTGATTTAAAACGAAAGATGCGTATCAAAGAGTCTCCTGTAGGGTTATTGTATCGCAAGGCAATGCTTCTAGTCATTATTCGAAACAACATATATCCGAAAAACGGTTGCCCAATACTTCGACTGTGCCCCGCCACCTCTTGAACAGTACCTTGCCCATAGAGATGAGCAGGCTTATGTGAAATAACTCCATAAACGTGGCTACATAAAAACGTTTACTTATTCAAATTGTCGCTAAACACATCCATCATCAACTTAAACTTGTCTATTTCTCACTTATTTTGCGATTCTCGGTCTTCCTTGCGCATCAACCTCTCCTTTTCCAGATCTTGGCGTCGCTCAGCGCCTTCTATCTCTCTTTCATCCCGTTCGAAAGTGAGCCGGTTACGTTCCGAGGACAGCTTTTGCTCTTTAAGGTTCATTTGAGCTCGGTATGATGCATGAATTGACTCACCAAAAGATGCTAAATTCATCGCCATGTTAGCGTTATGGTCTACTTTGTCTTTTGTTCTTTTGGCGCACAGAACTTTCACCATGGGTGAGACCACATCATTATTTTCATCATCTTCGAGTACTTTCGCCCCTGTTGTAGCCTGGTCTTGGCTTTCTGAAGACCTATGTTCGTCTGTGCTTGATTCCAAGATCTCGATATCACCATCATTCGCTGCGTCTAGCGTATGCTTCTTCCGTCTGGAAGCCATAGCCACCATTTTGAACAGCCTGCCGCCAGCTTTCGCTCTTCAATGGCCTTCACATTGCCCTTCTTTTCTTCTTTTTGTGTATCCAAGTCGTTGGTAGCCTTTTGCATAGCCGAAAGAAGCTCTTCCGCTTTTGTTACCTGGCCCTTCACACCCGATATCTTTGATAGATTTATGTAGTTCAGGTTAAAGCCTTTTTGTAAACGATTATATCGATCATGATTATTTCTCCCCTCTATTTCTTCATGAAACTTTCCTGTTGTCACCAAAGCGTCTTCGACGGTTTCAAAAGCCTTGCCCTTTTTACCGTATGCAGCTATGTGTGCTTTCTTAGCTGCTACGTCCCTTGATATCATAATATACTCCTTAGCAGTGAACACAGACTTTCCTCCACGCTTTCGATTCTTTTCAGCGTCTGCTGGGGCGACATTTGTCGCTACTGCGCCTACGTTGGAATTATTAGTTGCCAAAGCAGCAGTAGTGGGGGCAGAAGGAGGGGCTGGAGTGAAAGAGGTGGTGATAAATGCAGCTGCAGGGGTTGTTGTAGGAAGATGGCGTAGCGGGGTGATATTGCACTGAAATGGAGCGGACAGTGATCCGGATGTGTTTGGTACGGAGTGAGGGGTGCATAAAGTTGTTTGTAGGGGTTCGGAAGGGATTGATGAAATGAAGTAGATAGCTCCGACAGGGATGGGTGGAAAGAACGTGGATTGTGTGCTTGGAGTTGCTGATGGATGGGAACATTTTGAGTTTCTGGCAGGTTGTTGGATCGCATGGTCTTTGAGTCTGCTGATTGCCTACCCTCCATAGATTGGTGCGTTGAGGCAGACTGCCGGGGCTGGCTTCTTTATGTTGTTTCCGTGCGAGCAGCTCTGGTTCAGTGACTCTGTTACATACGGAGGTAGTTATTGAACACTTTGGGGGGAACTCCGTATCGTTGCCCAAAAAAATTTCAGAAACGTTTTGAGCAAACAGTCACAATTGAACACGTTTGCCACAGATTTTTCCAGTATTTCTGCAAGTGTCTGTAATGCTGTAATTTCAATGTATTTATCTGTACTTCTATTTGCTGAAAACTGCAGCCGTACACTTGCTAGTGACTGTGGGTTCAGCTCTTTGACTTTGTAAGGTCTGAAAATGTGTGGGGCCCATATTTGAAAGTTTCTTCTAAGGGAATCACCACCGTGGAGCTTGCGAAACCCCTATTATCTAAAACTCAGGCGCCAAGTGGCTAGATTTTGTTGGCCGCAGGGTGCTTAGATGAGCCTATCTAAAAATTCGGTGTTGGAGTAAATCTAATATCCATCGAACTCCACTGCGATTACAATGGGCGACGAGATGGGAGGCTGGTACCGTAATTCATCTCATCTGGTCTCTCCGACCTCTGTCGCGTGGGCCAAGACACGATCACGAGGTCAAATCCAGAGTCATCGAAAAAGGGATAGAGTACTACCGCATTGCAAAGTGGCTCTGTGCTTTGGCCACCACGATCTTCCTTCACGCGCAGACGTGCTTCGGTACAGGCAGACTACCGTACAAATGGAAGGACGCAGTGCCTACTCCAGTGACTGTGATATCGAGATGTTGATCGCCGGGGCATGTGCTGTGATGCAAGGAATTTCCCAAGTCGCTCTGTTTGTGAGTTATATAAAAAGAGCCGCCAAGGCGGCTTCGTACCCGGAAAGCCCCGAATCGCGACAACTGCGAGGCGAGAGCGAAGACGGACAACAGGACGGAGAAGTACTATTTCTCGACGGAGAAAAGCGCGAACCGTTGCACTGAACAGGAATTTGAGAGGCGTCAGCGGATGCCGCGTGTTATTTACGAGAAAGAATCGTCACACTGCTGTTGGCCACGATTCGTACTTAAATTGCAACAACGATGCAGCTGGCTTGAAAGGTACATCCACTGACACTAAGATATTAATTTATTTGCGTCAGATATGCTACGGTGATGGTTACGACCGTGTCGTATGTGATTTCAGGGTGTCGCAGACAACACCGTCGAATTCTTTGAAGAGGTTTTGCACCGCTATCGTGCAGTGCTATGAAAGCGATTAATTGCGTTTATCAACTCCGGAAGAAATTGAGAGGCTTTCGAACCGCTGTGAAGGAGAAACGATAACGGTTGAGCCTTGTAAGCCACCGGGGCCTGAGGTATCTTGCAGACGACACGTGGACGGGCTGACCTCAGTTGGGCTCATTTAGATTATTATTTTATTTTAATAAGTGAAATAGACTAGCATTACAGTGCCAGGGAGATCCCAGCGCCTCGCCATTGTTATTTACTTGGCTCGAGAGACGCTTCTCCCTTAGAGTAAGGTAGGCACCGTTAGGATACTAAATAAAACTCTTTGGTATATTAGTTCCATTAATTGGTCTTCAAGCCATCGTATCCGTAGCTCCGACCTGTAGGACTACGAAGTAAACGCCAGCCCATTGCCCCAAGTAATTTGTGAGTGACGCCGTCAAGGATTCGAACCTTACGACCCGCTCTACCACGCTACCACCGGTTAAGACCAGTATGCTGACCCACCAGTCATTACGCGACAACCGCTACGCGCGTTTGGGATTACCTGCCTGCCTGGGGTGCTTGGACTACTATAAATGGAGCTTGGACGCATTCCCAGTTGCAAGGCAGGGCACGCAATAGAAGAAGGCGAAGAAGCCTTGCTTACGGATGGAAATGATTGCGGACGACGATACTTATGTGTGGCATTGCTTCTTTGGTGCCCCATGAAGCCTAAATGATAAAAATTTCCTCAGTTCTTCTCCCCTGTTTAGAGCAATTTGCAATGGACAATGACCCTCTTGCGCACACGAAAATATCACGGTCCATGGCAAAATTCTGCGCTGGTTCTATTGGCTCGTCGACGGCATTTACCCTCTTCATCGACATTTCATCTTTACTATCAACCATTTTCGCAACAAGAAGGAAAACTGTGGAGCAAAACCCGGCGACGGGAAGTGCTCTCAAGGTGTTCCAAGCCTTGCTCCCTGAGGGAGGCAGACTCAGAGACAGAGCCCTCTGTTCCACCCGTAGTGTGGGGTGTAACTCCCACGGGGGATTCCGGCAGTACCGACGGAGGTGAGGGGTAGAAACCGTTGGATCGGGAATGGGTATGGGTATCCCAAAGAATGGGGGAAAATCCGGCGAAGAGGAAAAACGGGGCGAGGGTCGGGCACTAACAGGCAACGGACCCGAGAACCAGAAAAGGGGCGAAAAAACAAAAAGAAACCCAATACAGGGGCGAAAACCTGTCCTCGAAAGGAAACACAAAAAGCACGCAACAAGTAAGCAGAACCCCCACGGGGTATCGTGCACGCAGGTCGTCTGAGCGGTCCCAACGGGGTGGTTGCACGGAACCCAAACGTGGGCACTCTCCAAGTGGAGTCGTGTCCCTACGCAGGCGTTGCTAACCAGAGCCCGTTCCGGGTTGTAAGGCCGAAACGATGGCGACGAAGAACCTCTAAAGGTATCGAAGACCAACCTGGGTTACCATTTACTCTGAGCTTCGGACTGTCATATCTCATCTCCCTAAGTAGGGCCCACTAACTAAACTCTACAGTAGTGCACACCTGCTCAGGGCCATACACGTGGAGATCCAACTGTCAGGGCCCAAAAGTCCAACGTTCTACAAATATCCGAAAATCGGTGCCAAAAGTAAGCCACGTGTATCACGGGGCCAATCCAACCATGGGCCATCCGAATTTTCCCTTATAGGCGAAATCTAACCAGAAAACAGTGCCACCTCAGCATACCTTAGAGGGGATCATAATCATAGCCCTCGAAGGGTTCAATCCTCATTCTATGAGTTGCATCTTCAAGTATCCTCTAACTGGGCGTTGCTCTACATCTCCCCCTCCTTAAGACGAGGAAGAACATTCCGAGCCGCGGGTGTCTAGCTTTCCGATCACTATACATACTTCTTTCCCAATGGGGTCCTTCACCACCTCTGAGGATCGCCACAAAACCGGCACATCGGTACAACTTTCTTCTACTCCTCCGACTTTCGGCGATAAGCAACTTCCCGCAACAGCGGTCTCAACCAGCCCTCTCAAGGGAATGAACCCATACGTCATCAACCCACTCTCGGGGCCATCGGCCTCCGCGCCGGCGGAAAACGAAGCTCCCCAGCAGGGTGGATATTTCTCCGGTTTGGATGCGGCTCCGTCAGGTACCGAACCTTCCGCCTCGGCGGGCAACCGAAATCCTCAGGAGGATTTGGACATTAACGCGGTGGCGTGGAACTCCGCTCATGCGATGCCCTTGGTAGCAAACTCCAGAGGTTGGATCTCAAACGAATCCTTGCGAAGGTGGAGTCCCCTTACCGATCCGGTGATATATTCCCGCGCCCCGTGGTTCCATCCGACAGCGGTTCGCGACGATGAGCTCATCGACTCCTACGTGGAGGACGGCTTATTGCCGGGTGGCCTACCTGTCGAGGTTGTACGTTCTCCCGATTGGAGGGCGCGGGTAGCCATAGAGCCTCAGTATCTATACCGCAGTCGCGGGGAGTCACTGGACAAGGCGCGCGCAGCGATGGCAGCTCTGGCCTACCAGCGATTGGAGAGGTCACGCTTTGACCATCTGGTTCCCCCGGAGTACGGGTTCGATGTCGCCTATTACCGCACGTACGGTGAGGTCTCCTACGGGGATAACCTGGCAGCCTTTCCCGAAGCCCAGTTCCGCGGACCGGGTTTTCCTCTCCGAGAAGATATGCTCCAATAGAGTCATCCCATTCTTTGGGCTGAATTCAGGTACCTTCAACGGAAGTTTACCCAATATGGGTTCGATCGACGCGTGCGCTTCGAGCGCCGCTCGCGCTCCCGTTTCGGGTTCCTTGTCCCGTATCCTCACGTGGAACTGGAGCGTATCCGTAACACGGCGAAGGTTGGGCGATTCGTGCCCCTTCCAGCTTGGTGGAGTAAGGTCGAGGTCCCCCGAGGGTGCTTTGCTGAACTGCCCCCATGCATCTACTATATCGGGTCTCGTTTGATGCACGACCCGAACTCGGGATACTGGGCCCTCGTTGCAGCCGAGTGGGCAGCCCGCGTAGCGGCGCACCTCCTCTGGGATGCTCATGACCATTTCCGTATCTGGTATATTCCTCCGATGCTACGGACCATCATGCGTCAGATCGACCTTGTCCCAGCGTTGGGTTCGGCCAGCAACGTGCAGGACCTGTATCCAATCTTGGACGTGATCGACAACATCCAATGGGATCGAGTTCCAGTGGCAAATCAGCCCGCAGGGGAAGGATCCGCGCGAGACAAGTCTCCTGGCCGGTACGATCCGGGCTCCGGTAACTGGGTCTATTACAATCCCTTCGAAGGGGTTCGCATCAGCGCGGCACCAGCACGGGCGCTGATTGACTCGCCTCGACCGATGCCGGTTGGACACCCGACGGGGTTCACTTATACCGAAGATTACGACTACGAGTCTCCAGTAGACCTGGACTATCCAGCGTTGGATAACGAAGTGCCAGCTCCTAGTGGAGTACTCCCTGTGGAGCCATCTGCACCCTTCCAACCAGTGGGAACGACCTCAGCTGCGGCGGCGAATGCATCCGGCGGCGGTTCATCTGCTCCCCCCGAGTGGGGTGTGAACACCCTTGCCCAGGCGCCGGTTGCCACTCCGCAAGCGGATAGTGTGCGACAAGGCCTCGTGAACGCAGGCATTCCGATTCCCCCGGGTATGACGGATGTGAGCCAGATGTTGGCTTTCGCCTCGGCGTACCATCAGGGTCATAATCCCAACGGTGGGGCGGGTCCCTCCTCGGGCTTTCCGTAGTTCCGCCTTCGGGCAATTGTGGAGTCCATAGCTTGGCGACAATAGTAAACTTCTGATATTTGCATATCTTCCTTTCTTCTTCCTTCCTAGGATCTTAACTTCTACTTCTCTTCTTCTTCCTTCTTAGGATCTTCTTCATCTTCTTCTTCATCTTCTTCCCTTCCTAGGGTCCAATCTTCTTCTTAATCTTCTTCTCCACTTCGTGGGTCTTCTTTTCTTTTTTCATTATAAACTGTCCCGGTAACCGGTGTTGTGTTCTCCGGTTAACGGCGCTAGGCCGAGGGCCAGTAGACCTTCCCTCTCAATACGTGTTCTTCGGGATACTCTCCTCAATTCCTCTTCAGAGGTCCAACATCTTTCTCACTTCGAGGTCGCATCCACACCAGTTCCCGTGGTGGCTTACCCGACTTGGGCACGATCCAGATTTGGAGGCAAGGTTACCCGAGCGCGTCGGTGATAGGATAAAACCTTAGACCTCGGAAGGTGCTCAATGGGTTCCACTGTATCCTCATCAGGCGAGAATCCGTACCATCGGACTTGGTAGCGAACTTCTCCCTCGGGGGTGTAGATGTGACGCACGATGCGATCGATAACGAATTCCTGCGGGTACACTTTTCCCTGTTCGGGCTTCTCTTCCATCTTGGAACGCTCTAGTTCCCTTGAGGGTGTCAACGTAGGGTCTAGACACACTCCGGTGGGTTCTTTTCCGTGTTGCGAGCGGGTCTCAGCACTTCGTCCAAACGGCGCCGAGTGGCCTGTGGGCTACGTTGTAACTTCCGTCTACGGAGTCAAAACGGCCCAGTTTTACGTTTTCCTTAAAGCTGAGATCTTCGCGATAACAACAGTGTTCTTAGATTCCGTGACGGTTGAGAAACCGCGACTCGGTAGCGTCTCCAATCTCAGGGGGGTAAGACTTCAACGTCAATCCGAGCTACGGGGACGAAGGTTGCTCTTGTGCAACGCGCCGTGCGACGGAGGCGGTTTGCGCGACGGTTGGTCGTCAGAGCCTTTTGATTGGCTCGGTGAGGCGGTTTGCGCGACGGTTGGTCGTCAGAGCCTTTTGATTGGCTGGGTGAGGCGGTTTGCGCGACGGTTGGTCGTCAGAGCCTTTTGAATGGCTCGGGGAGGCGGTTTGCGCGACGGTTGGTCGTCAGAGCCTTTTGATTGGCTCGGTGCCATTCGACGTGTGACACATAAATGCGCGGGCGCCGGTTGCCACTCCGCAAGCGGATGTGAGGTGGCGCTTTCGCACGCGCTAGCACTCTCCTGAGCTGTCCCCGACGGGTCTCACTCATTTCTTTCCCATTCCTGAGGGTTCCAGTGTCTCCATAGGAGTTCCTATTCCCATTCCATAACGGAGAGCCAAATTTGGTCAACCTCGTCGTCGAGATCTTCCCCGTGCGGGTCCGCTGACACAGCTCGTTCCCGAGAAAGCGGGGTTTGAGTGTGCGACACCTCAGTGTCTCTTCCGCGGCGGCGGGTGATCGTCGGCTCTGTAGGCGTTCCGGGTGCGGAGTTCTCCACACGATTCTCCCTAGGCGGGGTTTCGTCATCTTTTCTGACGTCGTGCTCGGCTGGGTCGGCGGTGATGTCACTACCCATACGCTGGGGTTGTGACTTCTCTGTCGCCGGCTCGGTCGGGCTCGCCGTCTCACTGTGAGAACTAGATTCCCTGTTAGGGCGACTGGCTGACGCCGAAGCATCGTCCTGCGAAGGAACTAAGTCCTCCTCCCCCTCCTTAGGCGGAGAGCCAGGAGGCTTGATTACCTCCGGTGGGGGAGTAACTCTGTAAGAGTTCGTTGGCTGGGCCCTTGAGGGAGCGGGCCCAGGTTCGGGAGCATCCGAAGTTTTCTTTAGGTCGGTTAAACAGCGTTCCGGGTGCGGAAGTATATCGGGGCGGGTGTTCGAATCTCCGCCTGACGGGTTAACTTCCGTTGAATCATCCCCTGTGGAAGGCGTTGGTGCCGACACCACTTCCACATTTGGGTTGGGCGCTCGTGTGATGCGGTCCCTGGAGATCCGTTCGTGGCGGTTAGCGATATCCAATACCACCGTGTCCGGGTCTACAGAAACCACACGATAGGGTCCGTCCACAATTGGCGAAAGCTTGTGCCTACGTTCCTTTTCAGGATTGTAGTATTCCTTTCGAAGGAAGACGAAGTCGTCGGGCTCCACCCGAGGTAGAGGTTTGCGAACCCGATTATCAAAGTCCTTCTTGTAGGCGCGTTGAGCTTTGTCCATTGCTTTCCGGGCTATCGGCACCATCTTCGTAAGCCACTCCTTCCAGGCTTTTCGGTACAATCCCGGTGACGGGTACGTCGACAGCGTCGGTTGAGCCTCGATGGCGACCGGCGGCGGTGTCCTCCACAGTACCAGTTCGAATGGGGATAACGATGTAACCCGATGTACCTGGGTGTTGTATGCATACGTGATAGCGTCTGTGTACAAGTCCCAATTTTTGGGGTGATCCGCAACATACGATCTCAAAGCGTTGAGTATCGTGCGGTTAAACCTCTCCACCTGGCCATTCCCCTGAGGGTGATACGTAGTAACAAATAAATTCCTTACATCAAGGATTCGACATACATCCTGAAAGAACTTTGATGCGAATTGCCCTCCGTTGTCGGATAACAATTGCACCGGCGGTCCATATACGAACACCCAATGGGTCACGAACGCTTGCGCGACGGTAGCGGCGGTGATCCGCTTCAGCGGCACAGTTCTCGTTAGCTTAGAGAATCTGTCAGAAATGACAAGCAGATACCGATGACCTCGGGGCGTCCTGATAAACTCCCCTAGGATGTCTATGGCCACGAATTCGAGTGGAGCCCGTGCCGGGAACAGCGTCAACTTCTTAGAGTGCTTCCGAAGTTTGACCTCATTCTTGGCGCAATTGGCGCAGGCCCGTCTGACGGCGTAACAATCGATTGCCATTGCCGGCCAGTAAAAGTCCCTTCTCAACGTGAGGTACAGTTTTCTTCCCCCGGGGTGGGCGCCAACCTTCACATAGTGAGTGAGGTGTAATACCCTCTGTTGTAGGGTGTGCGGCACCACTATCCTCGGGCGAGGTCCAACAGTCCTGATTAAGTAACCCTGATCGTCGTCCTCGAAAGGTAACTGAAATCCTCCGTTGAGGCGAGCCCGAATCCGTGTACAGAATGGGTCGAGCTGTTGCTCGCGTATCATCTCCTCTGGAGAGATGGGTATAAAAGAGCCGGTCGGCGAATCCAGACTCTCGTTGACGAGTATATCGTCACAAACATCATCCGTCAGCGGTTGAGCTCCTCCCTCGAGGTCCGATACCATAAAACATGGGATGTCATCGTCCTCGTAGGGTTCCGTTTCCGCTGTGGTTCCCAAGCGGGATAGTGCATCAGCCTGAGTGTTCAGCTTCCCTTTCTTGTACAGGATCTCAAAGTCGAATTCCGACAGTCGGAGACGCCAGCGCATAAGGCGGCCCGAGGGTTCGGAGATCTCTAGGAGCCAACGCAATCATGCGTGGTCCGTATGGACTTTGAAACGAGTACCCATCAGATAGGGGCGAAGTGTAGCTAAGGCCCACACAACGGCTAAACATTCTTTCTCGGAGACGGAGTAGTTCCTTTCATGTACATTCGGGGAACGTGACCAGTACCCAATAGGGTGACGTTCACCATCCTCAGAGGATTGGAACAGTGCACACCCTACTTGGTTTGCACTAGCATCGGTGTCCACTTCGTAAGGGAGCCCAGGATTGGGTAGAGCCAAGATTGGCGGTGATGTTACGGCATTCACCAGTGCCGTGAAGGCAGACGCTTCCGCGTCGCCAAAAGGTTCCAGTTCAACTGGTTGTCCCTTTTTCAGGAGCCTGTTGAGGGGGGTGGCAATATCCGCAAAGTTCGGGACGAATCGGCGATACACGTTACACAGACCTAAGAAGGATCGCAACTCCGTTTGAGTTTTCGGGTGTTTTGCTTCCTTCAAGGATTTCACTCGTACTTCATCGATTGAAAGCTGTCCGGGACGGATAATATGACCCAGATACTTAACCGAATCGGTGAAAAACTCGCACTTCTTGAGTTTCAAGGTGATTCCCGCGTCGCGGAGTATCTTCATTACGTCCCTGACGTGTTCGAGGTGGTCATCCAGGTTGTTGGAGAAGACAATAATGTCGTCTAAATACACTAGACACGTCCTCCACTTGAAGGGAGCCAACAGAATGTCTATCGCCCGTTGAAACGTTGCGGGGGCATTTGTCAACCCAAAAGGCATCCTCCGGAATCGGAAAAGTTTTTGATGACACACGAAAGCCGTTTTGTCTCGATCTTCCTCCCTAATAGGGACTTGCCAGTAGCCCGAATTGGCGTCGAGGGTAGAGAAAACAGTAGCGCTCCCAATGGAGTCGATGTATTCGTCCATCCGAGGGATCGGGGACACATCCTTAATGGTTACCTCGTTCAGGCGTCTGTAATCAATGCAGAAACGCCACGATCCATCCGGTTTCGGAACTAACACCACTGGTGAGGCCCAAGCGGACTGGGCAGGTTCAATTACGTCCGCTTTAAGCATCTTCTCCACCTGAGATTTCTCCTCTTCCCGAGCTTTCGGTCCAGCCCTGTAAGGGTGTTGGGCAATAGGCCGAGTGTTCGGTAACAAGTCGATGCGGTGTTCTGTAATCCCAATAGTTCCAAGGGAACCATCCCACATGGGGGTAAATTCACGAAGCATGTGCCTCAGCTTCTCCCGATGAGATGCGGGTACATGGTTGAGATCCCATTTCTCCAATTCCTGAACAGGATCCGTATGGTCTGCTCCTGTGATAGGGGCCGTAACCTCCTGAGGTTTAAAGCGTTCAGCGTGTGGAGCTGCAGTCGTATGCTCACCGTCTTCCGCGATTTCGGCAGTGTCCTCCCCCTCCTTAGGGTCCGCCACACCAAGGACCTCTGCGATAGAGATCTTTGTAGGTACGACCGCATGCGGGTGTGGAAGAACAGAACCCAGGATCTGGTGTTTGACCAAATGCTGCGTTGTCTTTCCAAAGTTGGTTACCAAAACCTTGAAAGGTTTATCCGGTTCCACGGAGACAACCCCATTCGCAAGGGCGAGTTGACGCCGCGTATACAGAGACGGGTTCGGTTGTACCACATGCACACCAATTTGCTTGGTAACAACTGTGACCCAAACCTGGGTTTCTGGCGGGATAGCCACTGACTTCGCAACCTTTACCCGTGTAGACACTGGGTCCTTCTTCACACATTCCTGCGCGACAGGGAGAGGAACGCGTGTTCGCGCTGCTCCCTGTAAGGGTTTACGAACGATTGGGATCGTAGACCCGTCTTCGAGTTCCACAGTTGTATTCCGAGGACGGATGGCTTCCACGAAGCGGTCGCAAAAGTCACAACCCAGTATGACTGGTGCTGCAAGTGACTTGCATACAATAAACTCTAGCTGAACGAGATAGGAGCCTAACCTCACCATGAGGGAAATTGTACCCAGTGTCCGTAGCGGGTGGTTGTTCGCATCGGCGATATCCAAACGTGGACCGGTACGAACTTGAACCCGGAGCAGCAGGGGTAACAATTCAACATGAATTAAGTTAGGAGCGGCTCCTGTATCCAGGACAGATATTTGACGAACCATAAACTGGTTGGACAGGCCGAAGTCGGCGAATACCTTATAATTCCGCTTGGCCATTACCATAAATCGATCCGGAATACGGAGATTACGGGACCGTATCCACGGGTGACGGAGGACACTAAAGTATCCCGAGTTAACGTCGGTGTCAGCCGTTTTCCTTGAAAGGATTGTCACAGCTGGGGAGCGAAGCTGGAGCGCCTCGGGCGTCTTCAACTCCAGCTTAGAAGACGCCCCTCCCGCAGGGGAGACTCCCAAGTTTAGTTTTTCGAAGCGGACCCCACCGAATTCGGTGCAGCTGCCTCGAAGGGGACCGGTTGTTCCCCGTTCGCGGGTACAAGTTCTGTATCCCTGTCAGCAAGGTGGGCTCGGAGTATCCTTTGTTTCTCATAGGACCTACTCGGGACTCGAGCTTTCTCCTCCGGGGTCAGAGCCTCGTACTGAGCGATAATTCGTGAACCCTCCCGCAGGGGAAATGTGCAGTCTGGTGCTTTGTGACCACGGAGGTAACACAAATAGCAAATCAGCTCTGCCGGGTTCGGTTGTGGACGTGAATCCACGCGACGTGGTGCTGTATCCCTCCATCCGGGGCGAGAGAACCGAGCAGCGGTATTCGCAAAAGGTAGCGATGCGGCTGGCACCCTCCGTCCGTGGGTATAGAGCGCAGGGTCTTCATCCGTAGTCGGAGCGGATGTCGACGGCAACTCAGACGTACCCATAGATTCGGGGTTACTTCCCATGAATTGAATGTTATCATTGACCCCCACAGGGGCAGGGCCTCCTGCGGGTGACAAAGACGAGTTACCTCCATCGGCGAGGAGTGCACGTGTCGGCCGACTCTTTCGGTTCTGCCGGGCACGGAGAGTATCCCCCTCAGCCTGGGCGTACTGAACCAATTCCAAGTAGGTCAGCTTGCGCTTCTCTTCCCGATGTCGGGCAACCAATGCCCTTATCGAGGGGTCCAAACCATCCACAAACATGGAGCATCTCTCGTAGGCGGGGAATACATTCCCGCATCGGTGAAACGCTTTATTCAAGCGAGTTGAATACACCGTTTCGGTTTCCATCGGCTTCTGCCGCGTATCACTTAATGCAAGGATTGCTTCCTGAATCGCATTTCCAGTAGCGTATGACCTCAAGAGGTACTGCACCGCTTCGGGCCAGCACGTGACTCCCCCTTCCGAGGCTCGGGATGATCCACGGACGGAGTTGAACTGGTCTTCAGCCATCCCCTTTAAGAAATAGGGTAATGCAAGATACGCTTGCGCTTCACTCATACCGAGGATGTTAGCCTCCTGGACGAACCTCGCAAGGAAATTGAGCACCAGAATTGGGTCTGTTCCTGTGAACTCCCTCTTCTGTAGGGTGATGCTCAGCCTTTTGATGTAGTCCTTGACCTTACCCGTTCCGCGGGATGTTCGATCTCCCGAAGGGTTATCCAACCGGTAATAGAGGTACGATAGCAGCTTCCGATAGAGAGGATTCGTCGGCTTCAGCTCCCTTAATCCAAGGTGTTTCCTACCCTTCTTCCGGGTACGGATTGCCCCTTGAGAGGTGTAAGTAGCCTTCGACCGAGTCGCCCGGGATGACCGGCGTCCATCTTCACTATCCGAAGATTCGGAGGACGAACTCGATGACGAGCGATTGGGATCGGAATCCGATAAATCCTCTTGGAGGTGAACCCTCTTCTTGGACTTGCGGCGGTCCCGTTTAGCGGAGCGGTGTTCTTCGTCTTCCGAATCGTCGGGTTTATCCTTCGAGTCTTCTGTGTCTCCGTCCATACGGATAATGGCCTCGAGGGTGTCCAGCCGAGCTCGGAAGCGTTCCGCTTGCACGCGGTGTTCCTCCACGAGGCTCCGGTACTCCTGGATAAAGACCCCAGGGGTACCAAAGCTTTCCAAAAGGGAGTTCACATCCCTCCTCAGGTTACGAAGGTCATCGGCGACTCCCCGCACCTGGGCGTCCTCCACCTTGAGGCGGAGGGTAGTAACCTCCTGAAGGAGCTCGACGTGAGCCGCGTTGGCGATATCGATTCGAGTCTCCAGGCGCTGTAATTCAGGGTCGGCCCGACTTCGGGGTGCTGCTGAGGGGGTCTCCACCACTGGAGCTGGGCCCACAGCCACGACCTCTCGAGGACCTGAAACCACTGAGGGTGCTCTCCGAGTGTCCGGATCGATACCGGAATCGTTCCGACCTTCGGGAATTGAGCTCCTCGACCTAGGCGGGGCCGGGGGCACTGAATCCGCTTGACGGTTCGATCCAGTCCTGGAACCACGGGTAGGCGGCGACATGCTGCAGACACGATACCGACGATTCGGGGTAACGATGAAATTCGATCACGAGATTCCCGGAGAACGGATGACGTAACACAAAACAAAAATAAAAACCAATTCCACCCTTTCCAAAGGGGACCACTAGAACAAATCTTCACGACGGTGCTTCCTCTTCCAAGAGATATTCCAACACGTGGATAACCAACCCAAAAGTCCGAGAACGGATTCTAAGTCGGGAGACCACTTTTGGAGCAAAACCCGGCGACGGGAAGTGCTCTCAAGGTGTTCGAAGCCTTGCTCCCTGGGGGAGGCAGACTCAGAGACAGAGCCCTCCGTTCCACCCGTAGTGTGGGGTGTAACTCCGACGGGGGATTCCGGCAGTACCGACGGAGGTGAGGGGTAGAAACCGTTGGATCGGGAATGGGTATGGGTATCCCAAAGAATGGGGGAAAATCCGGCGAAGAGGAAAAACGGGGCGTGGGTCGGGCACTAACAGGCACCGGACCCGAGAAACAGAAAAGGGGCGAAACAACAAAAGAAACCCAATACAGGGGCGAAAACCTGTCCTCGAAAGGAAACACAAAAAGCACGCAACAAGTAAGCAGAACCCCCACGGGGTATCGTGCACGCAGGTCGTCTGAGCGGTCCCAACGGGGTGGTTGCACGGAACCCAAACGTGGGCACTCTCCAAGTGGAGTCGTGTCCCTACGCAGGCGTTGCTAACCAGAGCCCGTTCCGGGTTGTAAGGCCGAAACGATGGCGACGAAGAACCTCTAAAGGTATCGAAGACCAACCTTGGTTACCATTTACTCTGAGCTTCGGACTGTCAGATCTCATCTCCCTCAGTAGGGCCCACTAACTAAACTCTACAGTAGCGCACACCTGCTCAGGGCCATACACGTGGAGATCCAACTGTCAGGGCCCAAAAGTCCAACGTTCTACAAATATCCGAAAATCGGTGCCAAAATTAAGCCACGTGTATCACGGGGCCACTCCAACCATGGGCCATCCGAATTTTCCCTTATAGGCGAAATCTAACCAGAAAACAGTGCCACCTCAGCATACCTTAGAGGGGATCATAATCATAGCCCTCGGAGGGTTCAATCCTCATTCTATGAGTTGCATCTTCAAGTATCCCCTGACTGGGCGTTGCTCTACAAAAACCACTCTATTAAATTCCAGGAGAGCGCGCGAAAGTGCGTCGAGCGCTTGTTTGGCTTACGTTACAAGAGATTTCGCATATTGTACCTGCCAAGTCGCTTGACGCGCAAGTCCGACGTGGAGTCCGTCGTGAGAGCATGCATCATAATACACAACATCATCGTGCGGCATGGAGTTCAAGGCGGGCGAATCAAGGGCGCTCGTGCCAACAGGGTTCCTCTTGACCCTTCCACAGAGCCTATAAAGACACAAGTGCCTGCCCAACCGCCAAGCGAGAACACACATGCAGTGGATGCGTTTCGACTCGAGCACATAACTGCCTATGACGACCCAAACCAGCATTTTGAGCTCAAGTCTGCCCTAGCCAGCCACATCAGAGAAGCAAGGGGCGGTGATGATTGAATAAGCGAGACAGACGAAGACGACTTAGAGGAGATGGGCGAGGACATTGACGCTTTTGGTAGCTCCAAAAGCGATTCAAACCACTGCTAGAAATTATTTGAACGTGGCGCTGTAGACGAAAGAAATGTTGATACAGCAAAAAAGTAAACTTGGGCAGTTCTCCCCATCAAAAGTAAAACAAAACACCAAAAAGTGCTTCAATCTTATCCAATAAAGCAATGGAAGGAAGAAAAATTAAAAAATAGCTAGAGTTTGGCGTCGTGGCCGCTGTCAATGCTCGCACTGCCCACGTCGCCTTCATACGGATCAGCAAATCCTATACCAATTACTTGCTCGTTGTTAGGTGCCACGTCGCTCTTCACTAGGCCTAGGATGGCAGTAATATTCATCGCCTCATTATGTCCGCCTTCAGTGTTGCTGATTCCAACGTTAGCAAGAAACATGCTCACCTGTTTATTTTTCTGCCATTCTTGCAGTTAAAGTTTACTTTAAAGCGCTGCTAACGTGTTACATGTATCCTAGAGCAGTCGCTGCTTTCATTTTAATGAAGCACCACTTCTCTTTTCTTTCTTATTTTTCTGGATGTTGAGAAGAGTTTTGAGAACTGTTGCAGAATTGGAGCTGTTGTCAAAGATCTTTCTGACAGGACTCTTTTCGCGATACTTTTGTTTGCTTTTCTCTTTGGCAGCCTTAACCCCAGGCGGGCAATGTAGGTTACCCAGAGTCTCTCCAGCGCTTCCGCTGTCTCCATGATTCTCATTTGATTAAGCTGTTGCACGTGAATCGTTCATCCGTGCATTTGCGTTAACATTGAGCAATTTTCGGTCACAATCAACCACGGTGGGACTGGCTCCTTCCTCGAACTCCGCCACCGCGATGCTTAAATTATCGACTTCCGCAAGGGCTTTTTCACCCGCGTTAGTTACTTCAACCAACGTCATCGCCTTGCAAATTCAATTTCAAGACAGAAACTACGGCAACTTCTTACGTATAGGATAATCAAGATTGCGACAAATGTCGTACGCGTGGGCCCAATAATTAGGCTTGTGGTGCATTGCAGTTTTGAAGCCTTGAATGTCGTTCTCCGGCGGATTACTCGTAAGATCCAAGGCGAAAACGTCTTTGTTCGCGTTTTGAAATCGTTTGCTCGCTGCTGCGACCATAGAAAACTGACTTTCTCATGTAAAATCTGAACGTGCAAGCCACCAACAGTTTTTCAACGGAAAAATACTTCTCTTCTTTCTGCAAGCCTCACGCAATGTGGCGATTGTTTGCTTTGTGACTACAATTGGATATTTGTGTATTTTTGCATATGCTTGACACAGATCAAGGCATTGAGCATCATTCGACGTAAGGCTTATGCCTCTCGTTTTGTCTAAATCCTTCGCTTGCACCCTAGTTCTTTCCGCAACACAAGAGAGGCCTGAGCCGTCGTTCGTCATTCCGTCTGTGTGGCAGTGGGAGCAGGGGTGTGTGCCAAGACTGTGTCTTCCGCGTTTCGGACGAAGCCAAGCTCTGGTTCTGCCTGGGTACTTGCCAAAGGGTGCATCTCGGTCGCCGCGTACGGTACCAAAATGTTTTAGAAAAGTCACGCCATATGTAGAAAATCACTTAATTTTGGGGAACATAGACTGATCTAAAAATTTAGCTTTAGAAGAGAATCTGAGCTAAAACAAAATCGGTTAGATCAGATATCTCACCTAAAGATGATTTTGAGTGAGGCTTTTACATAAAAAGTTGTGTATTTGCGTCGCGGTGGAGCTCACCCCGGTCGGCCCCCCGACCTGCACCAAAATCTAAAACCTAAAATTTAGCTTTTAGCTCGGAAATCACGGCCGCGGTGGAGATGCCCTAAAGGGCTCTATTTGGTAGTCAGTGTATCATCGCATCCTGTCGCTATGGACAGCCCTTAACCTTAACGTCCAAATTTTATTTAGGTCAAGGGCACAGCGTTGGAAATGCCTTCGTCTCGGAGACAAATACGATGGTATCACGCAAATCGGCGAAAAAAGCTTTGACATGGATTAGTTTCAAACAAAATCGCGGGCTTTCACTCCAAGCTTTCTGTCTTCGCTGTGTGTTGCGGGATTATTAGAAAAATCGCTGTGATTAGTCCGTAATGATCAAACGAACGGTTATGTCTTAGTTCGGAAGGTACAAGTCATCGTCATTCCCGCTTTGCAGTTCTTGTAGTTCTTTGCCCAGCGCATCTCGAAAGCGACTCCAAAGTGAGCGCGGAGTCTTTGGTCTTAAGATTCGGGCAACTTTCTCGAAGTCCTTACGGTTTTTGGCGATATATTCCTGTGCCTCCTTGACAAATGCCGCCAAAGTTTCAGGATGTGTTTCGTCGATTTGGGTATTCACAGTCGTAGGATTGAATCGAAAGTATTTGTCTTCTGGGAAGAGGTCCTGCATGGCGTGGTGCACAACTTCAGTTGCTGTTGCGGAAGCTAAAATAGACCCAACAACATCACCCCAACCAACATTTTTCTTCACCTTCTCGTTTTCTTCTTGAACAGCTGCGGGGCTCAACCCATTACCAAGCGAGACCACGAGCTCAATAGGTACGCCGGGGTACATGCACTTCGTTTCGTGAAGTGCAACTGCCGTCGGATTATTAGCAACGATTGCCCCATCTGCATGGAGCTCCCCGTTGACTCGGATTTCGGAAAAGAACGTTGGCGCTGCAGATGACGCTCTGAGGCCTTCCCACAATTGAGCCTCAGTGGTACCGTCATACCGACTTTCATGCCCAATTGGATATGTGTAGTTGCGGAATACATGGAGCTCCTTCGGATTTCTTGACATTACGGAACTCACGACAAAGACTCGATTCATGTTTTCTTCTGACAAGGAGTCGATGAAAACGCCCCTTCCGCACTCCTGCTTTAGAGTTGATTCCAGGACACTTGTGTCGTAGTAAGCGCGAGTCAGCAACATCTTCGGACCGTTCACGGGGTGCTTTGCAAATATCTTTCCAATCATGTCTCTGTATAGCAGTTCAACCTCCTCAACCGTTTTGTGAACAATACCGATGGAAGCTGCAACAATCGCGCCGGTGCTTGTGCCGCCTATAATGTCGAACATTTCGTGAATCTCACAACCTGTTATCTTTTTGAGCTGCTTGAGCTGCAAAATACGCGATGAACAAGAAGCGCATTATTGTTAGCATACTAGCCCCCACAAAGCATGATAGATGTAGCCCCGAGCTTTGAACGGGATCAAGAGGTTTTGAAAACTTCGCCCGTTCTGACCTTCAACGAAGGAATACATACCGTTTCGAAAGCCATGATTGCGCGAGTACCGCCGCCATCGATGCACAAAATGCGCAAGCCTCTCTGGCCAGGCATTCTTGGTCTCCATTTGTTGATGCCAATCGCACCAAGTGCTCTTCTTGCCGCACGGGCTGCGCCTTCGGGCTCTCCGTTCTTTAATCCGCCAGCCAAACGAGTAAGACCCCTAACTAGCTCTTTGTCCAGTGCCATGGCCTTTCTCGCTTCCCGACCTGCACCACGCGCTAAAGCCAAAGATCCAAGCAAATGAGTTCCACTCACAACTGCCTCTGTATGCCATAGGCCTCCAACTGCTTGGGCACCAAATCGACCGGATTGGTGAATGACGTCTGATAGGGTCCGAACTATGTTGGTATCAGCGTTGAGCATTGCTGTGCGGGTTTTTGGTACAATGATTGCGAGGTTCGCTAAAGCAGTGAGCGCGGTAGCTTTCTCACTACCGGACAAAACGCTAGCCGCAGCGACGAGTGGGCGAACTCCAACAGTATTAAGAAACACATTTGCTTCATCTTCTTTGTTGACAGCACGAGCAGCTGCCACAGCAGCTTTAAGTCCAGCGAGTTCTGTTTCGCTTGGGCTTGTTGCAAATGCAGATGTGGCTATTGCTGCGGCAGCTGCATATGCCGAAGCAGCAGAGGTGCCGACGTCCGCATCAAAAGCCATGCGACTATCTCGTTCAACCGCCGCAGCATACGCTGCAGCCGAAACGGAATCGTCGCTCGCGCCCTTCTCTTTCCTAAATTCGCGGAACGTCACAAACTTGACAGCACTATCAGCGAAGCCCCACACAGCACTCACCCATCCACCGCCATTCTCCTCTTGCTGTTCAAAGCCGTTCCCTTCATACTTCGCGACTTTGTTTTGCTTATTCGAGAGGATTTCATCAAAAACTTTTCTCTGAAGGTCGTATG
Organism: Agarophyton chilense; assembly: GCA_030374765.1. Lineage (NCBI taxonomy): Eukaryota > Rhodophyta > Florideophyceae > Gracilariales > Gracilariaceae > Agarophyton > Agarophyton chilense. The sequence continues at coordinate 962,566 of JARGXX010000016.1, forward strand.
GCAATAGGGCAACCACGTCTCCTTCACCGATTTCTTCTCTTCGCCGAACCGCTTCACAAACCAACTCGTATAGCCTTTCCTCCGGTATCCCGTAAGAAAGCGCTCGTGGCGAAGCTACAACAGAGGTCTCGGCTTCAGGGCGACGACGGCGCTTCTGTGCTGGCAGAGCCGGTGTTGATACTCGCTCGCGTCGCGCGGCCAAGCGAGCCTTTACCCCGTCATCTTCTGCACGAGCTCGAAGACGGGCACGTAGGCCATCGGAATCGTCTGGTGGGGACGGGGCGGGAGCTGCTTTGAAGGGATTGAGAACAGAGATGAGAGTACGCAATGGATTTTGGGGTTTAGAATGAGAAACGCACTGAGGGTTTACGATCGTTTTGCTGTTGAAGACTTGAGTCTTTTTCTTTGCAGACCGATGAGCAGAGTTCAGCTGCGGGGGTGGCAGAAAACAGGTAAAGTTTATGACAACTTTGTCGTTCATTGGAAGAAGTGCCCGTCGAGGAAGCAGGTGATGAATGATCAATCGGCCGCATTCATCCCCAAGTCTGGAACAAAATGGAGCGCATCATTCCAAGCCGTCGCACATACGAAGGGTAGCAATCCTTCGTACCATTGTAGAAATTTTGTTCTCAAAATGGGTTCGAATCTCGTCATGTTTGGGCAAAGGAGATTTTTCTGTTGGGGGTTGGATTAGCCGGCGCCAACGATGCATGAATCCAGGCCTAAACGAGTTCCCTTTCTCGCTACCCTGGCCCCGCCTGGGCATCGCTATGGTTTGCCCGCCTTAATCGTACATGTGGGATTACGGCACAGGATTGCGGAGCACATATGAAGGTTCCAAGCGGGTCTAGAAAGAGGACGTGGAACGGACCACGTCATTTTCTTGAGTTCTATTTGTCCGAGTGAGCTTTGTTTACATTCAACTCTTTCAAACCGCGCAGGCTTTGCCAATCAATCTTTCGGACCGAGTCGGGAGGGCATTTCCCAAATGAATCTTTGCTATCAAGACTGAGGGTTGGCTATATTCAGGCTGGCTAAGCACTTCAAGTTCGGAACAGATGGTGATCGTGAGAAGCAACGGCATATTTTCCTCTTCCAGCTCTCGTTCTCTGTATAGCTTAAAAGGTAAAAAAACAGTTGTGATATGCGGCGATGCGCAAGTGCCGTTATGGTGCAGGGCAGTCATATTTATGCCACACTATTGGTTTTGGTTTTGGAGCTGTACCATGACGAAGACCAATCAGCTCAGGGTGCAGCCACTTGCTGCACAATCGGGCTCTCTGGGTACACTCTGGCCTCCATGAGTTTCAGAGGCGGCATGGCCTCCAAGCCAGCTTCTACGAACATTGTAACACGCAGTACAAGCTCATCAACGGCTGTTTCCGGCAGAACCCAATTAGGGACATGGTAGTAACGTTGCGTGTACGTGCCCTTTTCGTCTTGCTCTATGGGAGAATCAGTTAGGAAGCCATGGATTCCTCTCGTTCCCTTGATGTCCCAAAAGCGCCCAAGCAGATGGCCATTCACCCACAGCACACCCTTTCCAAACCCTGCAAGATCTAAGACCCAACTATTCGATGACTTGCTGACGTGCAAGTCACAAGTGCACCAAACAGGTAGCCCTGCGAACACAATGTCATCGAGCTGGGACGGTTGCGCGGTATGTTTGTGGTTCATGTATTGCTCAATCTCACCAACCAATGTACCAACGCATCGCCAGGGTGAACATCTGCGCCAACCGCGTATGTGAACATCCGACAGCAGCCCCTTTCTCTCGCACGCCATGTTCTCGTTATTTAGCTGCCAGTCGCCTTTTACAAGTCCAAGCGCATTTGTCATAATACACAGCTCGATGTTTCGGTGGTAACTGTTGTCATGCACGGTGATCTCGTGTGCAGTGCCTCTCTCCCCGTCTGGGTACTTTGCCCACTTGTTGCGCCAGCGATCTTCCCATAACGGCAGCTGTGATGTGGCGACCGGGCGACCGTCAATGTAGACGCGTGCGAAATCAGCAGCCTCAAAGCTGAGCGTCATGGGCTGCGGCGGCGACTCGGGACAAGGTTCGAAACGTGCTGTGTAAAAGGCGTAGTCGGACTGGTCGTTTGTAAGAGCGAGCTGCTCCTGCGGCACGTCACTCGAGACCACCTGTCGCGTGTGTGTATTGGCAAGCGAGTGCCATGTGGGAATTGGTTCAGAAACGAGATTCCACCGCGACGCAGTGGCTTGTACGTGCACGTACTTTTGCGTGACGATAAGCTCGGGGCGTGTAGCAGACGTGTCGAAAAGGAGCTGCATGGAGTGTGGCTGCACGATGTGCACGGTGCGCGGGCGAAGGTGGCGGTGGTAGTGGTTGCCGTTCGGCAAGGTGAATTGCGTGCGCGGGTGTTGAGTATCGTTGCAGATGAAAAGGGCGTCTCCCCACTGCACGACGCCATCGTTTTCGGGGGGGTCTTTCTGACGATTGCTCATGAAGTAGGCCTCGAAGAGTTTGGCAAGCACGGAGTGGAGCAGCGCCAGATGGCGAGACTTTGTGGTGTGAAAGCCAAACTGGTTGATGGGGGCATCGTAGTCGTAGGATGTAGCTTGCAGGTACATGGGGGTTCTTCCAAAATTAGTGCCGCCCATCCACATGTAGTAGTTGATGCCTGCGCCACCTGCGGCGAAGAAACGGGCTACAGAGTACAGAAGGTCATGCAGCGGGCGGCGGTGATGTGGAGCACCCCACACGTCATACCAGCCAGTCCAACATTCGGTCCACACGGGGGGCTGGTGCGGGTGACGACGGCGATGGTTGTGAACATGGCGGTGGGCGTAAAAGGCGTTGATGGTCTCCACAACGCCGTGTGCAGCACCGAAGCACATAATGGATGGGACGCCAAAGTTAAGTTGGTGCTGCAGATCGGCCATCCATTGCAGGTAAGCGGTGCCCTGGGAGGCATAGGCTTCGGACACCATCTGGTACTCGTTTTCGAGCTGGACGAGGATGACCGGGCCTCCGGCGGAGGCCAGTAGGCTGCGCGCATGCAGCTGGGCGGCTACGTGGCGCAGCCAACGCTCTACGTGATACATGAAGGTAGCGTTGATTGTGCGGAAGCGCACATGAGGGAGGTTGCGTAGGTGGAAGGGGAATGCACCATATGAAACCTCGGCACACACATACGGGCCCAGTCGCAGAATGACGTACAGGCCGGCGCGGGCTGCGGCTGCAATATAGGCGAAGAGGTCGCGCGAGTGGTCAAAGGTGTATTGGGCGGGGGATTGCTCGTGATGCGCCCAGAAGACGTCTGGGGTGTTGGTGGTGGTGGTGGTGGTGGTGTCAGGACTCGAAGGAAGGAAGAGGGGGGAAGTGTGAGGGGAGGGGTTGGGGGAGCGTTGGGGGGGACGTACAGGTTTCGAGGGTGTTGAGACCTGCTTGGTGGAAGGAGCTGAAGACGGCGTGCCAGTTGCGGGGGTGGAGGCGGACGTAGTGCACGGAGCCAGAGAGTATGAGGAGGGGCTTGCCTCTAACGAAGAAGGAGCGGCGATCGTAGGAGACGGGGGAGGGGGGGGGGTGAATTGGGGGGGGCATTTGGGGGGTGGGGGTTGGTTGTAATAGTGAAGTGTAAGATTGGGGAGTGGTGGAGTGAGGGTGGGAAGGGGGACGGGGGAGGGGGAGAAACGGGAAGAGGTGGGTTGGGGGAGAGGGGAGTTGGGGGTGGGGGGGGCGGCGGGACAGGAGGCGCGGGAGGGAGGTGGAACGGACCGGAACGGAACGGAACGGAACGGAAGGAAGGAACAGGCAACAAGCAACGCGGCGCGGAGCGCAACGAAAAGTGATCTACACGCGGTGAAGCAGCGCGGGGCGCAACGTGGCGCACGCGTGGGGGCGGCGGCGCGCATTACAGTGGCGGTTTGTTGTTGTTATGCGCCAGTGACACACTGAGACGGGGGGGGGGTGCAGCTATTTTTGCGCGCACGAGGCACAGCGAGCTGGGTGGGGGGGCAATGCGACGCGGCGACGACGCGACGGCGACGCGCGTCGGGCGGCGCCAGCGCCAGTGGCGGGTGGCGCGACTTGGCGGCACGCGCAATGCGCGCGTGCCAAGTGGACGGGTGTGTTGCGCGCGTGGCCTGCGCGCTGCCTCCCCGCCCCCCCCCCCCCGCCCAAAACCGCGCGCTCTCGTCGCCCCCTGGCGCGCTTGGCGCGCGCGCGTCGCCGCGCGCCGTACGTGCGCCTTTCTCCCTCCCCCCTCCTCGTCGCGACCTCCCGACCCGCCCTGCCCCCGCGCTTAACCGCACCCCTCCCCTCGACCCACTTCTCATCCGCTTCCGCCCCCTCAATTCTTCCCTCTCCCTCTCCACTACCAACCTCCACCACCACCACCGCCACCCCCCCTTACCTAAATCCCTTACAACCCACACCCCTCCTCTCTCCACCCCCGCTTCCCCTCTCCCCCCCCCCCCCCCCCCCCTCCCCCTCCCCACCATCCCTTCCCCCCTCCCCACCCCCCCCCTACCCCCTCCCCCCTTCCCCATTCTCCACCATCCATCCCCACCCCTTCCCCATCACCCCCCGACCGCATGCCGCGGCTCGCTCCCCTTTCATGGACCCCTCCGATGCGGCCGTCACAGAATCCGCCGCCTCCACCGACACCCCCTCCCACCACGACTCCCTCCCCTCCCGCCCCCCGCACCTCCATCACCAACAAACACAACATCACCCTCACCACCACCAACAACAGCAACAACAACATCATCAACATCAACATCAACAACAACAACAACAACAACAACAACAGCAACCAACACAACAATCTTCACAGCAACCGCCGCAGCAACAGCCGTCGCAGCCGCAACAGCATCATGTGCAGCAGGTGACACACGCCTTCCCCCCCCAGCCGCCGCCACCGCCGCGCGCACAGCCGCGCCCCGACTCCGCGCGCTATCCCCTCATGTTACAAGCTCTGCATCCCGCCGCCGCCCCGTCTCATCTCGAGCCGCACCGCACGCACCACGCTGTGAGCCACGCACACCCGCCACTAGCATCTACCTCCTCTTCCACCTCCACATCCAAGCTATGGCAGCACTTTATCAAGGGCGACAAGATGCTAAAGACCAACAAATTCTTCGCGCATTGCGTTTACTGCCGCAAGATCAACCGTGACAGTAACACGCGCGGTGAACGCCGCATGATGAGCGCCCATCTGTCCAGCTGCGCCGAGGCGCCGCCCGGCGCGCGCGCCGAGGCGCTGGCCATCTCCAAGGACCTCAAGATGCGACGTTCCATCCTTTCTATCGGCAAGAAGTCGCGCGGCGCCGCCGCCGCCGCCGTGGCCGCCGCCGCTTCCCTTTCAGACGGCATTGGCAAGCGCCGTCGCTCGGCGCCCTCACTACACGCGCCCATGCCAACACCGGCGGCGTCACAAGACGCCATGGTGGCAGCGGCAGCTGCAGCAGCCGCTGCCACCGCGCCCTCACAGCACCCGCAGGAGGCGGTGGCTGCTGCCGCCGCCGCCGGCTTCTTCGATCCTATGGGGTCACCACCGCCACCGCCGCCACCACCACCACCACCACCACCACCGCCACCACCACCACCACCATCCATCATGGCACACGAGCTGCGCGACGTGCGACGGCAGGGGCACTTGCGCACCAACGACAATGTGCGGTTGTACTACGAAGAGTGCGGCAATGGACACCCATTGATTCTGATTCACGCGCTGGCGGCGTCGAGCAAGTTTTTTGACGCCAACTTTGCGGACCTGGGCTCACGCTTCCGCGTGGTGCGTTACGACCAACGCGGGCATGGGGAGTCGGACAAGCCGCGCATCGGCTTTCACGTTCACCGGCTGGCGGCGGACCTGCGCGACGTTATGGTACATTTTCACTTTGATAAAGTGGCGCTTTTAGGGTGCGCGCTGGGGTGCGCTGTCATCTGGGCGTTTGTGGAGCTGTACGGGCCCGGGCGCATCTCGGCGGCCATGTTTGTAGACCAGCCACCGTTCCCGCTGCACGCCGTGGACGGGTCGTGGCTGTGCGGCTCCAAGCTGACCTTCTCCGAGGCGTCGGTGGCGCACTGCATGGCGCAATTGAACGCCAACCCACGCGCGTTCTACGAGCACTGCGCGCGGCTGGGTTTCACGCGCGACCCGTCGCAGATGGAGTTGGCTCTGTGCATTGACGAGGGTCTCCGTTGTAACGCGTGGTTTTTGGGAAAGCTACTGTGTAACGTTGCGTTTTCGGATTGGCGCGCCGTGTTGCGCTTTGTGACTTGCCCGGCGTTGGTTATTTCTGGTAAGAAAAGCAAGTTGAGCGACTGGGAGGGCATGGTTGTGGCGGCGGAGACGATGCCGCATGCGCGCCTGATTGGGTTTGAGGAAGGCGGCCATCTGCTGTACATTGAGGAGGCGTTACGTTTCAACAACACCGTGGCGGCGTTTTTGCAGAGCATTGTGAGTGGCGGCACGGGGTGAGTTTTGTTTTGATTGTCTATTTTTTTTTCGACATTATGACTACAAAAGCGAGAGGCAAGCACAACAGGGAAGGGGAAGACGGGTGACTACTTTTTGATGGCGATGGGAAGGGGGGAACGGACGATAAGGGGGAGGGTGACGGTAGAGCGTTGCAGTGCGGTGAGGAGCAGAGCGGAGCTGGGAGCGAAAGAGTGAAACGGTTTGGGAAGGGGCCGGGCGATGGTAAGCGGAGGGTAACGGTGGGGGATGCAGCAGCAGCAGCAGCAGCAGCTGCAGCGGCAGCAGCGGCGAGAAGGAAGGAAAGGCGCGCTGGCAGCGCGTGCTGACGAATCGTCGGTTGCGGTGCGCGCGCGCGCGCGCAGAAGCTCTTGCACTGGCGCGGCACCGGCGCGGCACCGGCGCGCTCGTGTTGACCATTGAGTGAAAAATGTGAAACTTTTTTATTTTATTTTATTTTATTTTCACTTTTGCGCTCGTGCCACTGCTCGGGCGCGTCAAGCGGCCCATCCGTGTGTGCCCGACTCGTTCCCCTCCCGGCCTTGCTCGCTTGCTTGCTTGCTTGCTTCTTTTGCCCCATCGCTTCTGCGTTCGCTCTCGCCGTAATGCCCACCGACTTGCCGCCCGCCGCCCCGCCGTCGTCTCCTCCCCCGGAAAGGCGCCCCGACGCCCCCGCCGACGCCCCCGCCGACGCCCCCGCCGTCGAGCCCGCCATCGAGCCCGCCATCGAGCCCGCCATCGAGCCCGCCGCCGCGCCCAAGCCCACCACCCCCTCCGCCGAGCCGCAGCCGCCGTCGTCGCCGTTCGGCGGCTGGGCCGCCCTAGATCGCCTGCACCTGCGCACGCTCTTCTCCGCGCCTGACGCTGTGGACGCCGACGAAGCCGACGACGCCGACGACGCCGACGACGCCAACCATGTAACAGGCACCACCGCCGTGCGCCCCGCGTCTTCCGCAAAGGCCACGCCCACCACCACGGCTACCGCCACAGCCGCCACTACCGCCACCACCGCCGAGCAGCCGCCGTCGCCGTCGTCGCCGCCGTCGTCGCCGCCGTCGTCGCAACACCCCGCCGCCGATCGCCCTGCCGCGCGCACTCCCGACCTCAAGGCCACCGCCGCGCATCTCGCGCACGCCGCCTCCGCAGAGCTGCAGCACGCCTCCGAAGCCGCGCAGCACACCTTCGGAAAGGCCGCCCAGGAGCTGGGGAAGGGCTGGGGCACGCTCAACAGCTTTCTGGACGATATGCTCGCGCCGGCTGCGTCTAGCACTGCTTCGCACCGCGCCGCGCCCTCCTCTGATGCTCAACGCGTGCTCAAACACTTCCATCAGCACTTCCCGACCTTGCCTGAGCGCGACGATGTCGTGGACCACTTTGAATGCACGCTCATTCAAAAGTATCGCTGTCAACTCAACGATGCCACCCCGGAAAAGGTGTTTCCGCTGTCGGGAACCATGTTTGTCACCACCTCGCACATCGCCATGTATATTGTTGACCGTCACACCGTGTTCTCATCCGAATCGTTCGGCGTCACCATCCCGCTCGCTGACGTGGCGAAGATCCAAAAGGGCGCCAAAAGCATGCTCAGGCTGCTCACCGTTGACAAGCACAGCTACATCTTTGCACAGTTCGAATCGAACACCCACTTCAACGCCGCCATCTCCTTGCTGGAGCACATGACCGCCCCGCCGCAAGCGCTATCCGAACCGCCCCGCGCCCAAACACCACCTTCGCCCGCTGACCAACCCTCGCACGCGCCGACCGCCCAAACCGGCACTGTACGCCTGCACTAAACAAGCACACACACTTTGTTTCAATTGCTTCTGTCCGCCTGTTCCATCATGCAACCATGTACGCCGGCACCCGTGCCTTCGCCTCTACACAATAGAAACCATCACCCACACAGGTTAGCGCACGCCATGCAGCACAGCGCATCAAACGCTCGCCCCGATATATGAACAAACATACACCACCTCACTCGTGACCCGACTGCTTAGTGTCGCCACATCGCCTCCCCTCGTCGTCTCACATGCCGTAATTCAAACGCTGTCCGATGTTATATACACAACAGTCGTATCTAGCTAGCTAGCTAGCGCGCGTGCGTCTGCGCCACGCTGGCAGCCTCCTGAGCCTCTCGGGTGCGCGCGCCGCGCTCTGCGCACAAGTTACCCCAGGCGCGTCGGCTCGCCTCTAACATCGCACCACGTAGAGCGCCTGAGTGCGCGCCATTGGACGCGCGCGCTACCTGTCGCCATTCACGTTCTCGTTCGCGATATCCAACACTTGGGCACAGACGAGGGAATCAAACCAACGTTTCATTGTTAACTATGGTTAGGGCGAACAAATTAGAGCGTTACAATACAATCGTGTGTTCTCTACAAATCTATGGACTATCACAAAACTTCCACAGAACAGCGCAACCACCGCTGTCCCGCCGGACACCTGACGCCGACGCCATCTCATCAGCGCGCACGTGTCTCTCGCTGGCGAGCATCGCTGCTTGTGCTTGCAGTGGTATCGGACCGAATCGTGCTCAGGTCCGACAACGACGCGTACGAATAGCCAAAACCCACCACCGAGGTGGCATTCTGCACCTTTGGCAAATCGCTTCCGTGCCGAAGTCGCATTGCAAGTCGCGAAGGTCTTCTCGCCTTGAACGCACTGCGCAACGCGCCGTCGCCACCAGCGCTGTGCGCTTTTCGTTTGCGCGGCTGCAGCTCCTCATCCTCCAGACGGATGCCGTGCGACTGCAGGCGCTTAGTATCAAAATTGCCAACCTCGAAGCCTTGTTCAGACGGCCGAGTCTCCAGCGCGGCCGCGCTCTGGTAGCCTTCATCGAGCACACCCTCCCAGTCCACGTCTTCGAAGAACAGAGCTTCCTTGAGGTCCTGCAGGTTCATGCGCTCCTCCTCCTTCTTCTTGAGTAGCCCAGAGAGCATTTCCATCGCAGCGTCGGACAGGAACGAGGGGTACCTCACGTCGTCCAATTGAATGCGCTTCTCAATCTCCGAAGCGTCATTCCTGCCGCTGTACTTATTGGAGTGGTCGTCGAACGGTGCGTATCCGACAAGCATGCGATAGAAGAGCGCGCCCAGCGACCACAAGTCCGTGCCGATTCCATACCACTTGCCGGTTACAATCTGCGGCGACATGTACGAAGTGCTTCCGCAAAAACTCTTGGTGCGGCCGAATCGACCAGTGCTAAGCATTTTGCTGAGGCCAAAGTCGCACAGTCGTACGTTGCCGTTTGCATCCAGCAGAACGTTTTCAGGCTTGACGTCGCGGTAGATGACGTTGAGCGAGTGAATGTGTTCGATGGCGAGAATAATTTGGGACATGTAGCGCCGGGCTTGAGGCTCCGACAGGCGGCGGCGCGGCGCCTTGTTGAGAACGGTCTTGAGGTTTCCGCCCTGGCAGAAGTCGGACACCATGTAGAGCGCCTTGTCGGTCTGGAAGGCGTGGGTGAGGTTGACGACGAATGGAAAGCCACGCACCAGCTCCATGACGAGGCGCTCGTCCAGGACGTGTCTGAGCGAGCCGTCGGAGTGGAATGCATCGTGCTTCTGCACCACCTTGAGCGCGAGCGGGCGATGCGGCGCGACAGCATGCTCGTCGTCACGCTCGTTGACGAGGTAAACCTCGCCGCCACCGCCCTTGCCAATGGGCGCAAGCACGCGAAAGTGCGAGAGCGGCGGAGCACGGGCATCGACGACGGCGTACAGGGCATCAAGCCAGGCAGTAGCGTCGTTGTCAAAGCGCAGATGCAGCGAGATGGCGGTGCTGGAGCGCACGGTGACGAGCGCGACGGTAGGGGACGGGGTGGTGTGCGAGACATGGTGCACATCGATGGTGCTGATGACGCGCTGCGTACCGCGCGCGAGGATGATGAGCGCTGAGCCGCGTAGACTGACGGTGGCGAGGGCCCATTCGCGGAAGAGGCGCTTGCGGCGGCGCAGACGCGCCGGACCCGTGAGGGTTTGCGGCAGGCGGCGCAGCAGCGCGACGCCGGGCTGCTGCGCGGTGGCGTCTGGCTTGACGGACGTGAGCGACGACGCACGACGCTCGGAGTTGAACATGTGTGAGCGGGGCGAGGGTGGGGCGGCGATGGAAGGAGTGAGGAAGAAGCAGGCGAGAGGAAGCGATAGCGACGAAGGGGCGACGATGTGAGGGAACGAAGTGAGGCGTGCACGGCCGCTAGCGCATCGCGCTTAAACGCAGAGGCGCGGCCTGGAGGACGGTGCCAGCGATGGTGCGACGGCGCGCCAGAGGAGAAAAGAAACGCACAACGGACGCGCGCATGGCACGCTATGACGCAGCTCGACGCGGCCACACGCGCTCGTGGCCAGCTAACGCGCGCTGTGCGGCCGTCACACGCAAGGCGCCCACCAATAGCTGCGCGCATGCTGGCGACCCGCCATGCCCAGCGTCGCCATGCGCGTCGCCGTGCCCTGCCTCGCCATAGCCCCCGAGCCGCCATGCGTCCCGCGCATGGCATGCTGCCGCGCTTTCCCACTTTCCCCTTACCACTTTCTCACCTCTCACTTACACTTCCCTTCCTTCTTGCCCGTTCCCCATCCCTCTCCCCCCCCCCCCCGCCATGAATGCCGCCCTTCTTCGAGTCGCCCGCCACCTCCACACCCGTTTCCCCCCCCCGCCCTCATTCGCGCCTCACCGCCTCGCCATCTCTTCCCAGCGCCAGCCCCTCCGCGCCATTAACACCCCCCCGTCCGCGTCCCCCCCGCCCATCCCCCCACCCACCGTTCCGCCGCCTCCCAAACCCTACACCCACTTCCCGCGCGCCGCGCGCCCCCGACGTCCGCGCTCCGCCGCACTGCTGCTGACCGCAGGCGTCGCTGCCTCCGCCTACGTCGCCTACTACTCCGACCGTGCCCCCTTCACGTCGCGCTGGCGCCTCATCTCGCTGTCGCGCCCAGCCGAGATGCAGCTGGGCGCTGACGCCTACCACCAATTGCTGCGCGCCATCGAGCCCTCTTTGTTGCCGCCGTCAGACCGTCGCACCCGGCGCGCCCGCGCCGTCGTCGTCCGTTTGGCCGCCGCATGTCAAGCTTTCGACCCTGCCCTCACCGCCGGCTTCAAGTGGTCCGTCGCTGTGTCCCACGATGACGCCCCTAATGCCGTCTGCGTCCCCGGCGGTCGCATCATGCTCACCACTGGTTTGCTGCGTATGTGTGCCGAGGAGGAGCTGGCCATGGTGCTGGCGCACGAGATTGCCCATGCTGTCAATCGCCACTCCGCCGAGAAGATGCAAATGCACACGCTCTTGTGGCCCATTGCACTGCTGCTAGCTACCGTCTTCAATTCTCACTTCATGTCCGCCTCCCTCACCCGCCTGCTGCTCGAGCTTCCGTTCGGCAGGAGTCTGGAGAGAGAGGCCGACCACGTTGGCATGATCATTCTCACCGAGGCTTGTTACGACCCCCGCAAGGCGCCCTCCATTTTTGACAAGCTTGCCCGTGTCACCGGTGAGCAACAAGGGCACTGGCTTGCCACCCACGTCAAGTCCATCGCCTCCACCCACCCCATGTCGGCGCAGCGCGCTGCGCAACTCAAGAACAAATCCGCCGAGATGGCAGTGCGATATCAACACAAATGCGCTTCTACTCAACACTGGATAGCCGACACATTCGCGTTTGCCTCTATGCAGTGAGAAGCCCTGAAAAGCTTGTCTTGCCAATGCAACCATTGCACTTTACGAACAACAACATCAACCCTGCAGGTTGGGCTCACCGTACTGTATACTATCTCAGGGATCACCATCGTACTGTTCTCCGTTATACCAACGGTTCAATAACAACCAAAGTCTAACAAACAAAACATTAACAAAGTCTCTAGTTAACACTTGCCCATCCAACCCAACTTCTTTGAGTCACTTCCTCTTCGTACAATGTACAGTTGTGTCTGCCCTACCAATGATTGCGCAATATTTATTTTTACATTGTCCGAAATTGGTTTTGTGCCAAACTTGGTGCCCAACATGTCGTCTCGACTCGTTGGAACTGCGTACTGGCCCGGAATAACCAAACCATTAGCATCACATTCCACCACAACGGCGAGATACTTCTTTTCCCAATTCGCTTCTTCAACGGTTAGAATGGTTACTTATTTGAGACATCTGTTGACAGACGCTTTTTGCGCGGTGCTAGCAGCCGATCTACGCTACGTGTCATGTCAGCGATATGTGTATCGTTTACACCTGGCTTTTTGTCCATGTTGATCGAGTACGATGCTTGGGCGGGATCACACTACTGGCCAGAGGCAGTCTGACCAAAAACAAGGAAGAGCAGGCACCAAGTTCTCAGACATGTCTCGCTCTGAGGTTGTCCCCTTCCTCCAGACAGCTATGTAGTACATAGTATGTATGCAGGTTGGGTTTTTTATTGTGTTTCTGGGTTGCGCTATGACTCTTCTGTAGGGCACTCACGACTGCGTCGGTGGCGCGCGCTATTTCCCCTCTACGCTGTACTGATAGTGCCTTTTCGGGTAAAACTGGGTTCCCGATGCGGGTGCGATAGGTTCAAGAGATGCCAGAATTGGTCGCATTATCAACAGTCCAAATGTTCTTTTCTAGCCCAGACCTCTGTTGGTCGAGAACGATGCGATGTCGGGGATCTGCGACTGGTCAGAGACGGTTACGGCAACAAACAAGAAAGCAGGTAAATAGTCGTCAAAGATGTCTCTCTCTGAATTGGCTGCGTTATTGTTTTTATGGACAAGAGCCGAACCGCCAAGACGTCAATAGCATCTTGTCGCTGCCCAATCAGATAGTGTGGTTCAACATCAGAAACAGATTTGGGACGTGCCTCATATGTGCACGTGCACATGAGTAGAACGGAAAAGCAGAAACAAACACAAAAAGAATGAACAATAGATTATTTTGTGCCTTTTCGTTCAGCTTCGCTCGATCTTTATGTTGGGTCAGGTGTGAAGGGAGCAGTATCCCTGTCCTTCGTGCTGTTCGCAAGACAAACTGCACACTGAGATGATACAGTGGTGGGTTTTGGCGAATTCCGAGGGGTGTTACTTCTGTAGAAATTTCGGTACTGATTTAGGGTCGGACAGTTCGCACCGAAATTAGTAAATGAAAATCTATGTTTGTATTGATTCACCCAAGTGTTTCTTCGGTAGATCGAGGACGTCAACTGCCACACCAATCCTTCAGAGCATCCATCCTACAAGATGTCTTCTCGAAACGTCAAGCTCCTTTCGGTGCAATACCACCTCCCCTGTCACCCCTAACACTGTCCACTCCCGTCGAAGCCCATCCATCTACCCCGCTGCCCTCCAGTCCTGCCAAAAGCTCCCATATTACCCACAAGTAGTACTGTAAACCCTGTCGGGACACCGCACCAAACGTTCTTACGAGAACAAGATTTAACACTTTTCAAAGAAATACAAGCTGCAGTTGTCCAATGTTCTCATTTAAAAACGTTACTTTTATTTGAAAAAGTTGCTAAAACCTTGACTCTGCCAGTATAGTGGACTGAAATACAAATGGTATACACTGCCATGACCGGTATAAGCTTTTTATAGCAAAGATTTGTGGCAAAGATCGCGTGAAAACAGATGCGTATAATAAAGGAGAGGCATTTAAGGAGTTTTAACAGGTGAGTCAGGATCTCATCACTGCGATAGATGAATTCAACCAAAAGAAAGTCGCCGGCAGGTTTTCCGCAGTGGATAAAGAGGTAGATTTGATTACTAGCGGTGAGCACGTTCGCAATATAGCCATGAATAGGGTTGGTTCGCGACGTTTAAAAAGCACAGTAGATGCTTCTGTAGTAGAAGTCCACAATCCTAAGAAGAAAAAGATTAGCCAAGCAAACCCAGCACCTGAAATCAGCCGGGCGATATTTTCTGTGGACCAGGGTGAAAGAAAACGTCTTCTGTTCTCAAATTTTCAAGAGCACAAAGATGAGGGCCAACTGAAAATTAAAATCCGACGTGTTGCTCTCAAGAAAAAAACTAATCAAAACAGAAGATGCAGCTGCCAAAGAGCGCAACTTCATTGAGAAAAAGAAGATGGACCTCGGGTATTGCAGATATAAGGATGGAAAATAAGCCGAAAAAGGTTCCACGGAGAGACGTCTGGGACTAGAATTGCAGCGTTTGATGCTACAGCTTCTTTTATAGATTCCATCCGAGAGATAGTAAGTAATGAGTTCCATTTGTCTGCCCTTATGTGCAAAGAATCGTAAAATAATACTCGTTTGTGGTTCAGTTGATCTTTATCAAGTGCCAAAACGAGTTAGTGAAGCTTTTCTGGTTTTATTGTTCAGTTGAAACACCCATTGCAGTAAGGTAGGTTTTTAAGTCAGGTGGTGAGCATTTGAAAAACGTCGAGCCTTGCGATCCATACAAACAATTTGGCATGTTCCACAAAATGGCAGCGACGTTGTACCACGACTCAGCCGGTAACTGATTGATACATAGCTTTCGCGATGTCACAACATGAAGAAAGAATTTTTTTATTTTTGATCGCTCACTCTACCGCTATTCTACAAGCCGGCATCTTTCTTCATATGTCGTACAATCACCTCCGAGGTATGCTACTGTCTTGTCTCGGGAACGTGGTGACGCTCAACCTTAGATGGTAGACGTAATAAACCTCGATGGTAACAAGGCACCTTGAAACCCCGCACGGGCAAACGGCAGGGCAGCTAGCCTATACCGTGTAGGTGAACGATGATAGGCGTCGACGCGCGGGAAAGCCTGTGTGGTAGTTGAGAAACAACAAACCAAAAGGTATAGTCGTGACCCAATTGGTGCCTGTTTTTATCAGATAAGAATGGGGGAGGTGCAGTTCCCTGCATGCAGTGGACTGCACTCTCCAGATCACCAGGGAGGTGCCAGCAAGGCACGGTCTCTGACCTAGTGTCAGAGGCCTGGCCAGCACTGGCTACAGTGCCAGGTGGCCACTCCACTACTGTACCAAAATAAATATAATTACAATTACAGTTACTAACAATCACTCAACCAGAAGTTACATGTCATCACTACACGTTGCTGACAACCTCTAGATGGTAGCTCGCCCGGAGCTGGGTGGCCGATGATCCCTCGCATCCATCACCTACAAGGTCAGTGTAGTATATCGACAACCTCAAAGGTCAGGCCTTCTGCCACTATACGACAGTTTAACTCTTTCTTAATATCTGTAAGTTAATCATCTTGAAAGCCAATCTGTAAAAACCTGCGTAGCAATTATGCAGGGTTACCGTAGATATAAAACTGCCCTCTTTCTATCGAAAAAGATCTTCCCAAATCAGTGGCTATGTAAGATCTCGTAAAAAACGTCATGCCGTGTCTTCTTCCATGTGGGGGACCGAACAAATTGAATATAAGTCCACTAGGCAGGGAAATGGCTTGAAACTTCAAGCATTTTCTTCTCTTATGACCACTTTATGTTGCTTTTGGGATTGCCCTCTTTGTCGCGCTATGTGTATGTTTTTCCCTTCGCTAAAACCAACACAACTTCCAAAACACTGTTTCAAAAGTACATTGAAGGACAATGCCCTTCAAGGGGGTTTCTTCGCATGACTTAGAAGTTTCGCTCGCTTGAGGACTAGCTTGGTCTATGAAAATCTATACCGCTATTGTGTGCCGACGGCCGGTTAGGACCAGAGGTGCACACTGGTGGAACACGTGGACTGCACGGATGCCGACGCTCGAGTGCGAGGCGTGCCACACGTGGCCCAGATTCTACCTGATGGTTAGTATTAGTTAGTAATTATTTGGCTATGCACTAGATATTTAGTATTTATTTTTCGGGCGGGCGCCCACTTTTAAGGCCACGCCCCACACTACTTAGGAGGTTGAGCACTGCTCCCCAGTAAACACCCTCCTGGGGAGATCCCAAGGAGGGAGTCTTGGCTCTGAAAGTTTCGCCTTCGGCGCGTCTTCACCGCATACTGCGTGAGCGCCCGTTGCACGTTAGTTCATACACCCCTCTGTCGACCAGAGTGCAACTACCACCGTGGGTTCATATTTTATAGCCGACACTTGTCGTAATCTCGCCCCTGTATAGGGTTTCGCCCCCCGTTTTCTTCTTGTTTTCCGTTTTGGCTCTCGTTGGTGGCCGCCTCACTCACCTCGCTCGTCTACCTCATATGAATGCTTCCTCGCTCCTTTTCCGACAATCGCCTTGGCACCACTCCGCCTAGGGATTGATCACACCCCGAACTGTGCCATTCTCACCTAAACACTCTAGGTATATCCCGCCGGATTGGCCTCGTTCTTACACCCGACTTCTTCGTGCCATTCCAGAGTGGCTCTGTTTCTGTGCTCCGCTGGGACGCGTCTCCTCCGCCTGAGGCGTGTCTCTCAAGAGAGGAAGATCCCTAACATCTTCGTGGTGTCTCCGCTCCAAGCGTTGTCCTACAGAAAATTCCGCTTTCCATTGCTATTACAGAAGTTTGTGAGGAGTACCATTCTTTTTGTTCAAGAATTGATAGGAATAATAGGTCACTTCAAGATGATCTGAATATGGAAAACAAGTTTGAAGAGAAAGAATGGTCTTTCAGAGTGAATACTTCTTTGCTGGCAATGTGCGTGGTTGATGCTTGGAATCTTTACAAGGGTGCATACGGAAACAAATTGAATCTTACACCGCATAATTTCTATTGTAATCACGCAGACGGATTAATAGATAACAACTGGAATGCTATTCGAACTATGAAAAGAAAATGTAAGCAGGAAGATGAAATAGAAAACCCATATATGGCTGGAACAGGCATTAATTTAATGGAGACCAATCGAAAAAGAAGGAAATTGGATGGTTCTTTGACGTCTCACACATATCAAGGACGATGCAAAGTCTGCAAGACCACTTACAAGTCCAAATTTGTTTGTTCAGAATGCAAAAAGTACAATGATATGGATGTTTGTATATGTCACAGTGGAACCGGTCGCAAGTGTTTTATAGATCATCTGCGTGACATTCATCGCATTTAGAGCAACATTTAGTCAACAACATTGACGTTCGTGTGTCAACATGCGTTTTTAAGGCTTCTTAGAGGCATCTTTTAAACGTATAAAGCAAAAGTTCAAATTACCTTAAGCGCCCTACTAATTCAATCCGCGTTATTCAACTTGCTAGATATATTATGGTCTCTGACGAAACGATCTCTCTAGCACATGTCACCTTATTCTGTCTGCTGTTCAAGTGGACGCTAATGCGTTCTTAGACCATAATAATTTTTGGAATTAGTCGAGCTCCCGTAGGAGTTTTTGAGTTACACTGAAGTCAGCGAGGTTTGAACTCTGTTTTTATCAGTCTCCGAGCGGTCGTGAAACCACTGAGCTGCGGTTACTGAAGACATTCTAAGGAATGTTCTTTAAAGCAGGAGTAACATGCTCATAAAATTAGTTTTTTACCTAGAAAATAGAATACGCCGCTGCAGTATGGAAACCAGCGATTTATACTAATTTTTTCGAAAATAGAACTGGCCTCATATGAGGCCAAGCTGGCCTCATGTGAGGCCAATCCGCCGGGCGCATAGACACTAGAGGGCGCGGCAGTGTCTCTTCAGATCGGCGTCTTAAGTAGTTTTGTCGAAAGACTTCTGTCCATCATCCGGTTGCAGGTACGCTCTCATCTCATGGCGCATCCCGCTATTGGTAACGACGGTCTCGGCAGTGTATGCCTAATCGCAAGGAGACGTACCCCGTGCCTTGTGATGACCGACAGGTCCGGTAGACACAACCGATATAACCGCTTTGCATTCAAATCGGAGGTCATTTCTGAGCGTCGAAAGTCCTCCTGACGCAAACTACACCAAGTCAGATAAAAATAAACGCTTACTCTCCTTTTCCCAAGATGGCTCACTCCCGTCAATCTCTACGACTCCCACGGCGTCGAGGTAACCTCGACGCGCCAATTCAGTCCCAATTCACTCACTGGTACTCGTATTTCGGCCCACCCGGAAACCCATACGAAAAGCTGGACAACTGCTTGATAGACCGTGTCGGATTTGCCTTTCACGAGAACCCGACCACTCCCAGATGCTCCATTCTTAAATCTGTTCGCCGTTGGTATTCACTCTCGAGGTAAACTAAATGCAGCTTCGTGGTGAGATTTTCTACCGTTCTTGTCCTACAGGGCAGAACGGCAACGCCCCAGATCCAGTCGGGAAAATATTGGCCGCAAGATACCGACTCTCCCGAACGGTGGAGTGAGATCTACTCAAACTTTTCTCCTGCCCGAAGGACACAGACCGGATCCGGGAAACCAGCATGAAGGTTCGCAGAGGTGCACGACCCTTGGGAAACAGAGTGCCTGGCACAGCTGGACGCCAAGAATTCGAAAAACAACTTGGATGAGTCGAACCCAGTGTATATAGTAGAATAATACAGTTTGTATCAATCGATTTGGCTTCTAAAGAGCTCGAACTACAAAGTGCAGTTTTCAATCGGTTTCCAATCTATGGTCACGTTTCCCAACTCGAACATTCTAGACGTGGGGGCGGGACCGAACCATATCAACGTAAGACATCTTCTACAGAAATGTAATTGTAAACTAATTCCCCGTTCGGTTCCTAGCATTACTCACACATCGCCGAACCTTTCAGGTATTATTGGCATTATACCGTTGCTGGTACGATTTCGTGATCTTTGTGTTCAAGTACCGTTCCAGGCAACCATCAAGCTGGCCGCCAGCTGCGTACTTGGTACCACCTTTATCAACCGTTACCATAGTAGAATCAATACAGACCAAACTTGAACGGGTGGATGGTCTGTTGCAATACTGTTGAGGTGTAGAGTGTTTGACGAGTGCGATTGTCAAATGCCTCAAAATCATTCGCCACGACAGCCTTCCTGTAAATAACACACTGAACGATACCATAGCATTCTTTTTTAGTCAACAAGCAGACGCACATATTCTTATGTACTCTCAGGTGTTTTGTCGCCCACCCCGATGGAAATATGGAAAAGTGAGAGTAACGCCGCTAACGTACGACGGAACCTCAGTTTCTCGGCGCCCCCCAAATGGATAAAGGAGCGGGCTGCCAGTGTTTTGTCGAAAGCTTCATGTGAACGGTCTGGTGTGTGCTGTCGGTTGGTAAGCGGCAGTGAAGTATTGTGGGGGACTTAAAGTCGAATAGTTTGGCCCACAAAAAACGGAGAAGTTAATTTTGCACATGTTAGAATTTGGGTCTTTTTGTTCTTCGCGGGTGGTTCAGATGCATATGCAAATAAGGGCCATGGGATGATCGTGGTATGCATGTCTGTGGCAGATGTGGTAATTGGCGATTGAACCCTCTACTGCGCACATGGGTTGCCATATCGTGAACTTGGGGAGTGCAGAGATCAAAATCCAACAAGCACTCTGCAGATCGAACCGAAACTGAATAAGATATGAAGAACGCTAGGGATATTTCAAGCGATACGATGGATATGGACAAATAAAAGCATACAACTCAGCGTCAGTGTTCTCGGAATGCTAGTTCAGTGGTCAAAAAAGGACGAATTGAAATGACCGAAAAACCCGTGAATTTATCCAAATTTGGAGGTGTTAATTTCCGAAAATACTTTCATTCGTTCATTAGTGCTAGTTTGTATGGGAAGGAAAACTAGCACATATCTGCATTTTTTCTAGTTTTGATGGAGGTAATACTAGCGTGAATCTTTCTGTCGCCGCAGTTGAGGTCCATTGGTTTCGCCCCCTCCACCATCTTCGATCCCCACAAACGCTTCTCCGCAACCCTCTTCCAGAAAGACGCAATCCATGCCCTCAAACAACAGCTCGCCCTCGCACACTTCAAGAACACCTTTTTCCACCCCATCTCCCAAATATCCGCCTCCGGCTCCCCCGCCTTCGCACACCCCATGGCAGCCACCCTCGGCTCAAAAGTCGTCCCCGCACTCAAGACCGCCATCATGCAGTCCACAAAAGATAACATCGTCTGGCATCTCCCTCACTCCACCGGTATCGACTTCTTCATCGGCCTCGTCCAAATCTACTCCGACAAGTCCTCTACCTCTCTCAAATCTTCTTCCATCACCTCCTACCCCCTCCACATCACCCTTCTCAAGTTCTCCGACTCCTTTCGCCGCAAATGCATCTCCGATAATCTCACACTCCTCGGCTATCTTCCCACCTCCTTCACCCTAATCACTCCTTCTCCAGATGCAGATATCATCACTCATTCCTCCTTCATCCCCCGCCAAACAAAAATGGAACTCATACAGCAGACCATCTCCTCCCTCCTTCAACCTCTCTTCTCTTCCGCCCTCCCCGGTTTCCCCTTCCGCGACGCAGACGGCGTTCTTCGTCAATGCCACCCCATCATCGCCAGCTACT
Source organism: Agarophyton chilense (assembly GCA_030374765.1). Classification (NCBI taxonomy): domain Eukaryota; phylum Rhodophyta; class Florideophyceae; order Gracilariales; family Gracilariaceae; genus Agarophyton; species Agarophyton chilense. Next base: position 983,332 of record JARGXX010000016.1, read on the forward strand.
GCGCAGACATTCCCGAGGCAAAGGATATTCTCGCCATCTCCCACGGCACCCGCCCCCAGCACCCCTGCCACAGATGCTCTGTCCCTCGCTCACAACTCCACCAACACTCTCACGCCCATCCCCCTCGATCTCTTCCCCTCACCCTTCCAGCCCGCAACAAACACTTCTCCCTCCTCAAGGACTCCGAAGCAGCTCTCCTCGCCCGCAAGCCAAGAGTCTCGCGCAACTTCAAGGAACAAGCTCTCCAAGCACTCCACTCCCTCTCCCTCGCAAAATACCCCTCCCTCTTCGAGTCTTACCCCCTTTTTAACATCACCCCCCTCCTCACCCCATACAACATCTTCCCCTTCGAACCCCTCCACAACTTCCACCTCGGCGTTTCCAAACTCATCAAGCTCGCCGCCATCGAACGTCTCAGATCAGAACACCTCTTCACCACCATCAGCTCCACAAACTCCCGCCGTTCCTTCCACTCCGTCCACAACTCCATCCTCAAGCACTCCAACTTCATCCTCACCGCCATCGAAAATCATTCCCCAGCTACCGGCCTCCACATCGACTTCTCTACTTCCGAAAGCGGGCAGTCCCTCAACGGCTTCTTCACAACTGACGGCGTCCACGGCATGCTAGAAGCAAAAGACTACCTCGCTCTCGACATGGTCTTCCCCTTCATCGGCGCTTTCTTCGACCGCTGCTGTGACGAAGCCAACTCCGCTCCCATCACAACCGTCTTCTCCAAGTACACAGACCTCCTCCTCACCTCAATGGGCTACAACTCCGTCCCCGAATGGACCACTTCTCGTCTTGCCAAACTCGCCTCCCAAATCCATTCCTTCAAGCACAGAGCTGTCGATGTTCTCGGTCCATACCATACCTCCAACCTTGGCACCCTCAAATTCCACCTCCTCGATCACATCGTAGACGACATTCGACGCTTTGGGAGTCTCCACTTCAACGATGCAGGCATCTTCGAACAAGTCCATACCCTCTCCAAAGCACATTACTCCCGAACCTCCAAGCGCAGACCCACCGCGCACAACGAAACCATCAGTGCCATCGGACGCTCCAATGCCGTCAACAATTGGATTTCTCTCTCCGCTGATCCTTCTGTCACCTCATCCTCCCATGCCCCTCCTCCTCCGTTCCAAGCCCGCAAACCAGGTTTCGTCCGTGATGGCAAACACACTTCCTTTCCCGATCTCATCACCGCTCACAAATTCCTTCGAGCAAACCCCCAATCAACAATCTCTTCTCTTCAGGACCTCTCCTCCCCAGACACTATCGCCATCATCTCACAGATTGGAACCCTCGCACTCCCCTCCTTCGTCACACTCACACTCGAAACACTAGCTCTCAACCAGGACTGCCCCACTCTCCGCCAAACCCGTCTCACATTCGTCAATTTTTCATACGTCGTCGGCGGCTTCACCCCAACCCTAGACGACTACATCGCCGATCGAAACGGCTCCGATCCGTGCTTTGCACGGTGTTGTCTGTGAAAACATGCATTTGTAGCGTTATATTCGTGTTGCACTGCACACATCTACCTTGACCGCGCGAGTGCACACATGTCGCTTGCACGAATATTTCTCCGCCTGCGGGGAGTGCTACGGCATGCCATTGGCCAACTTTCCTACACGTGTCGACATCCTCCAATCACGTGCCGTGGCCCTCTTGGTTCCGCCGCCCGCGCGAGTGCCACGGCACGTCATTGGCAAGCGCGAGTACACGTGTCTCCGTCCTTGAATCCTGCGACGTGGCACTCCTGTTCCGCCGCCCAGCCTAGGGCCACGGCACGCTATTGGTCATCTGTTACACGTGTGTCCCCGTTGACCAATCCCATGCTGTGGCACTCTTGTTCCGCGGCCAAGTGGCCCATTCGTATCACACGCAGCGACACACACACACACAAACATGTGCTTTAGTACTCTGACGGCCGACAGAGGTGCGCTCCGACTTCATCGGGGTTCCCGATGAAGTCCCGCGCACCTCTGTCGGCCGACAGAATGCACCGTGTACACCTGGGCGTCCTAAAAATTACAAAATTATATGTATTATGTAGGCCGACAGAGGTGCGCGGGGACTTCATCGGGACCCTCGATGAAGTCGGAGCGCACCTCTATCGGCCGTCAGAGTGCACCGTGTACACCTGGGCGTTCCAAAATTATGTGTGTTATGTCGACCGACAGGTGTGTGCTGCAACTTCATCGGTGGACCGATGAAGTCGCAGGGCACCCCTGTCGGCCGACAAATACGCCATAACATCACGCATGATGCGTTTCTGAGATATTGGTCGACTGACGGCTGACAGAGGTGCGCTCTGACTTCGTCGAAGTTCCCGATGAAGTCCCCGCGCAACTTTGTCGGCCGACATAATACATATATTTTTGTAACTTTTAGGACGCCCAGGTGTACACGGTGCATTCTGTCGCCCGACAGAGGTGCGCGGGGACTTTATCGGGACCCCCGATGAAGTCGGAGCGCACCTCTGTCGGCCGACAGTCGACCGACATTTCAGAAACGCATCATGCGTGATGTTATGACGTATTTGTCGGCCGACAGGGGTTTCCTGCGACTTCATCGGTCCACCGATGAAATCGCAGCACACCCCTTTCGGCCGACAATTCACCAACATGTTGTAGGGACACCATTCGGGCCATTTGTGGGCCGCCAGGGGTGTGCTGCGACTCGATGGGGCTGGAGATGGGGAAGCTGTGGAGGGCGAATGAGGAACTGAAGAGGCGTGTGAAGGTGTTGGAAGAGCACATGGAAGGGGTGGGGGAGATTTGGGGTGCGCGGAAGGTGTTGAAGGAGGTTGGAGAGGAGAGGGGGAGAGCGAAAGGGTCGCCTGTGACGCCAGGGAGACGCGGGGAGCCGGCTGGGATGAAGAAGGGGAGAGAGAAATGGAAAGGGGGAGGAGTTGGAGAGAGTCGGCTGAAGAAGAGGAGGGTTGGTAAGGATGTGGAGAAGAAGGGTGGGAATGTGTGTGTGGTGGGGCAGCCGGGTGTGAGGAACTTGAGCAGTGGGGAGGTGGACGAGGTTGAGAATGCGGTGGTGGACTTCTTCAACCTCAAATACCCTCCCGGTGGAACGCTGGAGCCTAGTAAGCAAAAGGGCCAGTAAGGAGGTAGAAGGTACTGACGACTGCCTTTGTATAGATCTCCACCTAGAGCGGTCAAAAGTGACCAGTAAACTGCAAATGCAGATTAAACTGCATTAAATGGTCAAAACACTAAGATGCATGGAGTTCTTATTTCCCAAAATTTTTTTTTCAGGTGCCGAACTAGCGCAATCTGCAAAATTCTTAGATTTTTTGGCTTTTTATTTACAAAACTAGCTATCTAGCACACTTATCTAGCATTCCGAGAACACAGACGAGGCCCATAGAAACGAAGATGATAGTGGGAATAAGCATACGATAGGAGAAGACTCTGTGAAAGCGAAGCCAAAAAAATGTGGAATCGGAAAGTATCGACGAGAATTGGTTGTACTGGTTGTTCAAATAGTGGGACGTAAAATAAAGTCATCGAAAAGATAATGGCAAAAATCGGCTTTCGCTGAGAAAGATCGGATTGGTCGATATTGCAATGGGAAGAAACAGACTGCTACTACACAGACTACTTAAATATCGCGATGGGAAGAATAATGAGAGCAGTTGCTGTATGGATACGAAAACGTCCAGTGGAATAGATATATGAAGATGTGGTGTGACAAAGAAAGAGGATGCGGAAGATATATTGCAGAAGCTACACAGAATGACAATGTTTGTTCTGAGAAAAGCAGCTTGAAAAAGACGGATTGTGGCGAAGGGAAGACTTCTGTATCATATGTGTTTTGTAATATGGTCAAAAAGAAGAAGTGTTTCATTAATGACTGCATTTGCATGCTGGTGTGAAGGAGCGACGACAACGGTTGAGCCTTGTAAACCACCGGGGCCTGAGGTATCTTACAGACGCCACGTGGACTGGCCGACCTCAGCTGGACTCATTTAGATAATTATTTTCTTTAAATTAGTGTAATAGATTAGCAATGCAGTGCCAGGGAGATCCCAGCGCCTCGCAACTGCTATTTACATGGCTCGAGTGACACTTCTACCTCAGAGTAAAATAGGCACCGTTAGGATACTAAATTACTCCCTTTGGTACATTAGTTCCACCAACTGGTCTTCAAGCCATCGTTTCTGTAGCTCCAACCTGTAGGACTATGCAGTAAACGCCAGCCCATTGCACAAAGTAATCTGGGAGTGCCGCCGTTAAGGATACGAACCTTAGGACCAGCTCTACCACACTACCACCGGTCGAGACCCGTACGCTGACCTACCAGTCATTGCGTTACATTTTGGTCTCCCGACTTAGAATCCTCTAGAAATAATTGAACGGACCACTGAAACGAAGAATATTCTGAATTCTAACCTTTGGTTTAATTCCCCAACGGACCAGAATTACAGAGGCAACCGCCATTATGGATGCTGAAAACACACCCAAACGACCAGACTATAGGACTCCTACAACAAAACCAGTGGCCCATGCCACGCCAACGATGTCCCCTGAACCCTAGATGGAAAATATTAGCAACCGCAGGAGCACGAAAAGACAGCCGCAAGAAGTACTGACTCCCCTGAACGACCCCAAAAGGAATCACTGGGAACCCACGGTAGCAGCGCGTTCACGAGAACGACTCACCAGGGCCACCTTAAGGCCAGGAATACCCCAAGGAGAACCCCGTAAAACTAAAGAAATTAGAGAAAATATTACCGCCGGACTTACCGACCTTCCCTGGCCCCGTCTCCGTGAGCTCGGCTCAGCCCATGTGGATTCCGTTGTGGACATGCGACTCGCTACGGCGATCGATGACAATACGAATTACCTCGTACCGCAAATCGTCCCCAAGGTCACGGAGTCTGAGCTATTCATAGAATCCCTCACTCAGGCCGTTCAGGGAGCAGTCACCAGCCAGTCAGGCGACGCGGTTCCTAGAACCACTCCACCAGTCAACCATCCGGCTTCCATATGGCCACCCCCTACCGAACCCCCAGGAGTGGCGGTATTACCCGCCCCTCGCCGAGAACACCCTCAGGAAAAACCAATGGAAGGGCAATCAAGGAGCAAAAGAGTGGCTCCGCGTCTAGAAGAGAGACAGGTTGCCCTACCCAAAGGACAGTATGAGGTACAGCGACTTCATGGGTCAATCGAATATGATAGAGAGATCGATCCTTTAGATCCCTATTCCGCTGGAAAGAAAAGTTGTAACCGCAGGACAAAGAAGAACAGAAGGAGTAAAAGAAGAGACCATTCGGACACGAGTGATTTCGAATCGGACTCGACCGAAATGACCAACTCGGAAGTAGATGAGGCTCCCGTTCGACGCCTCAAACCACTGACAGCAACCAACGAACTTTTCTTCAAGGTTCTGGACTTCCAGAATTACTGGCTGGCCGACAGGTCCCCAAAATATTCTGGTTCAGTGGCTCAAAGAGTCGCCAAATGAGCCAAACGGATGCAACTAACCATTACGGACAAGTTCTCGGGTTCCGATCCCATTGCTGTCCTTAGGTTTCTCAGTTTGTTCCGTACGGCCTGCGATCGGAACGGTGTCCACGAGGGCGCCGCTCTGTACTTTTTCCAATTCTTCCTTACAAGACAGGCGCGTGACCGAGTGGTTTCGAATATATCTGGCACAACTGACCTCGTGGATGCTCAAGACCGTGAGCTTCTTAGGTCATACTCTCAAGTTGCTTATTACCTCTTGGACACTTACGCCACGGGTGAAGTTATGATAGATGCCCATCAAGAAATAATCACATTTAGGCAGAGATCCAACATGACCGAATCGGCTTTCGCCGGCGACCTATGGAAGAAGGCTTACCGATGTGGAAATGTATTCTCCGCAGGACGGCTTAAACGTCACTTCATCACGGTATTACTCCCTGCCATTCGGACACATGTCCGCAATTACCACACGGAAAACCCTAAATACTCCTTCCGAAGGCTCTTCACCTACGACAAAGGTTATGGAAAAACCTATAGGACTTCCAGGGGCAACCCTGATATATCCAGAAAACCCGCAACTCCACTGCGTAAACCCAAACAAGCCCATTTGGTTTGCTCCACGGAATCGGACATGGATGCATCACTCCATTACACCGGTTTGTGATATGTCCCCGCAGTTAATTCCAGTGCTTCTCCGTCCGGGCTCCCATCATATACCTCCCAGGGCACTACAGCGACCACTGGACCACCCACACCCAAGTATTCCCCCTTTCCCCCCCGCAAGGACGTTTTTGTTCGCTCCCCAAGGGCCTGCTTCCTCCGCCTTTCAATGGTCCAACCTTGTGACTGCACGAGGTATCTGCCTGAGGACGAACTCAAAAACCTCCTAGCCTCAAGGGAAGAGAATTACTGGGTGTGGCTATCCGAAGGAATGTTTAACAGGGCACAGCTAAGAACCGCAGGGACCCCTTGAAGCTCACGCTACGTCACGCCTCGGGATACTCCGATCAAAGCCCTACAGGTCCACGCCATTGTAGACCCTATGGACGACCCTGAAGAGGAATCTTACCGTGAGGAAGAAACGGAAACCGCATCGGAAAACTCTTAGAGGGTCGATGCGAGGCAAATACTCCCTCTTTAAGCCCCTGCCTCAACCAATTGGACGTTCATGAGCCAAGAGGAAAGAGAATTAAGAAGTTCGAGTAACCATGGGACATCGTTCCAACAACTCTCGAGTGACCACAGCCGTATTGGACACAGGCGCCGGTCCAAACTTGGTCCATTCTAAGCTACTCCCATTTACTTGACAAGATTTCGTTCAGGCAAGGAAGACCCCAGGATTACCGATTCATCACGTAGACCAATGGAAATCACAGGAATAGTACCACTTTACCTAGAATTAGGACAATTCAAAGTCCGCACGTGGTTCCTTGTATGTGCTAACTGGGGAGCTGAGGCAATCCTAGGGACCTCCTTTATCGATCGATACATTAAGACTATTTATCTAGGCCTTAGGATAGTCGCATTCTACCGCGCACCTTCCATCTCCATAACTGGCTCAGCCCCAGGGCCATAAGCTAACCGCAATCGAACGGTTATCTCCGAAAAAACGAAGTCCAAAAAGGTTCGCTTGTCGAAGGCCATAACGATATACCCGATCACCCAAATCACAGAATCGATCCATTCCCAGTCCTAAGGTCTCGTAAGGATTCAAAACCACCAGGAAACGGTTCTGAAGCACCTCACCTTGATGGCCGATAGAGTAATGTACACCCACCCGAACAGGCCCTTTTTGGTCCCAATCAGCAACTCTAGAGATAAACCCGTACGGATACCTAAAGTTAGAGTGATTGGCATCACTCTACCTGCGCCCGTGGCCATCATGGAGGCCCAAATGGATAACCTGTCAATGCGAACTCCCGACGAAGGCGTCAACTCGTGGGAGGCTACAGTCGCTATCGGCCCAGAGTTCGAATCCTATAGGCCCCAGGTACTTGATCTCCTAAGGGAGTACCAGGCTATGTGGTCAGGTAGATTGGGAAAAATCAGAGCCACTACACACCGCATTGACCTTCAGGATGATGCTAGACCACAGTTCCAGCACCCATACCGTACAGGCCTGAAAGGTAGGGAAATTGTCGCCGACCAGATGGACAAAATGCGCAAAGCTAACGTCAAAGAGCCAGCGCCTCCTAACCAATCAGAGTGGGAAAGTCCTATTGTCCTCACGGCGACGAAGGACGGCTCCGTCAGGTTCTGTGTCGAATACAGTAAGCTGAACGCAATAACCAAGAGGGACTCATACCAGATACCCCGTATGGATGACTGTCTAGATTTCTTAGGCGAAGCTGTCGTATTTACCACACTGGACGCCAACTCTGGATATTGGCAAATCCCTTCGGCCGAAGATGCGAGAGCGCTGAAAACCTTCACAACCCATGAAGGTCTGTTCAGGTTTACTCGTATTCCCTTTTGTTTAAATAATGCGCCAGCGACCTTCCAACTGGTAATGAACATCATATTGACCAGAGTCAAATGGACGTTCGACTTGGTCTTCTTGGATGACGTGATACTCTTCTCACGAACCGTGAAGGAACACCTTCGCCACGTGAGAAAGGTACTAACAATCCTACAGGACGCTGGAGTAACACTGAAACTCCGTAAATTCGCCTTCTTCCATGCCTCGGTTGACTATCTCGGTCACGTCGTCCTCCCAGGAAAGCTAAAGGTAGCCAAACGGACCACCAATGCGATCCGCCAGACTAAACCCCCAAGAACCCACACGGAACTACGATTCTTCGTAGGCTTGTGCAATGTTTACCGACGGTTCGTCTAAGGGGTTGCCAAGAACTCGGCTGCACTAAACGCAATTCTGAAAAAGTGAACACCTTCGTTGAGGCCCTTACTGACGACCAGTACCAGTTATTTCACACTGTAAAAGACAAATTACTGAGCCCACCTATATTGGCTTTACCAAAACCGAATAGGCCTTTCGTTCTGGACACAGATGTCTCTGATGTCCAAGTAGTATGTGCACTGCTACAGGAACAGGAGTCACCGAAGGACTACCGACCTATTGGATAATGGAGCAGAACGCTCACCAGAGCGAAGCGCAACTACAGCACCACCAAAAAGACATGTCTAGCCATGGTATGGTCCGTATTGACGCTCCGTCAGTACCTCGAGGGAGCTAGCTTTGCCACTAGTGCAGACCACGATTCATTACACTGGCTACTGAATATGAACGATGCATCAAGTCGCCTCGCTCGGTGGCGCCTCAGGCTGTCAAAGTATGACTATGAGATAACCTATAGGCCAGGCATCAAGCACCAGGCAGCAGATGCCCTGTCGCCAATCATTACTGGCGGAACTGATGACACTCCATTCTACGACCTAATTCCTACCCCCTTTACAGATGATGGACCTCAGGGTTACACAGGAACGGATGACGTTTTGGGTTAGGTCCAATCGGATGATCCTGAGGTTAAGGGAAACGGAGTATACCTATTAGACTGGGAAACAGTAGCGCCCAGTTCGACACCACCTCAGGTTAACGCGATAGGCCCGGAGGAAAAAGAGCTCCTCCCTATAACTATTGAGTAACTCCTACAGGCGTAGATCGAAGACGAGTACTGCAAGGAAAAAGCCCAATTTGTAGAAACCACTGGATGCCTATTCGACTATGAACGATTTGGACTACTGTGTCGCCGCTCACCATTGGATGGCACACTCCAACGGGTAGCACCAAGTTCACTAAGCGCGCGATTTCTATTCTTCGCCCATTTCCCTCGCTTGGCTGGTCACTCTGGAGGCCGAATAATGTACCAGACCCTAAGGAAGTTCTTCTTCTGCCCACTTATGGCGCAGGACCTATTGCAAACCGTACGGAACTGTACTTCGTGCGCACAAATCCGAGGGTCTCGTGCCAACCATCAGGCCAAATTGAAGCTCTTCCCCGCCACAGTTCCGATGGAATTTGTCGCAATGGATATAATTGGGTCTTTTGCCTTAGTCGTCCCATGGGAAACGGTATGTTTTGGTTATAACGGATAGGTTTACCAAACTTTCCCGAGACCTTCCCCTAGGGAAGACAAAGGCCAGGGATGTCTCCACGGCCTTCTTGTCCCACTGGGTATACCCATATGGCATGCCACTCTACCTCCTTACGGAGAATGGCAGCCAGTTTGTATCCAAATTCTTCGCACACGTTTGTGCTACCTGATGTATCAAACATGTGACCACCACGGCGTACCACCCACAAACCGATGGTCAAGCCGAACGCTTCAACCGCACCCTTCTGGACCGATTGACACACTACGTATCAGAGCACCAATTGGACTGGGAAGACTACGTTGAGCCACTGGTTTATGCCTACAACACGCAGGTGCACGCTTCCACGGGGACAACACCGTCCGACTTAACGCTAACGAGAGCGCCGCCGCCGATAGCTGTTGACCTTCAGGAGTCTATCATACGCCAGGACATAACCGAAGGAATGACTACTACCCAGGAGATGCGCTACTCGCGCCGACGCATCGACCGCATTATCCAATCGGCTAGAGCTGTACTGACCACAGCCCAACGGCGCTACAAGGTCAATTTCGACAAAGCCGTCTGGAACACACCGACCTTTGGGAAAGAAGAACTTGTTTACATGGACTGGCCACCGAGGTACAGTGAGGACCTCGAGGACACTAAGCGAAAGCTCTTACCTCGCTTTACGGGACCATACAAAGCCTTTCAGGCCAATCAACATACCATTACGCTACTAATTGACAGGCTACTGGTCACTGTCTCGATTGATAGGGTGATACGAGCTCCCAGCTTCCCCAAGTCAGCAAAGTCCCAGTCCGCTGGCTCAACGGAATCAATACGACCTCAGGTAAACGCTGAAATCCCCACACCCCCTTAGGCAGTTCCCGCGGACTCGAATAGCCCCATGGACCCGATGGTCAATGCCAATGACGATGACCCATCTCTTCCAAACGACTCCGATGGACTCGCCTCTCTGGACCACACTCTCCTTCCAGAGAATGAACACCAACCATAATACATGATTGAGCGCATCATCTCCGCCAGTCGGGGAGAATATGAAACTATGATCTATCGCGTCCGTTGGCTCGGCTACAAACCTGAGGAAGACACCTAGAAAGAGCCTCAAACCATTTTGGCTAATTTTATCCCCTATTGGCACAAAATCGGCAGCACGGAGCGCAGCCTTCAGGAGGTGGCAACCATTCGCCCGAATAATACTAAAACGCCTCCCGACACGACGTTTCGCCGAAGCCCGACGGTTTGCCGGTGCGCCCGCATCAAAAATCAAATCAAGTTTTCAGGCGACACCTGAGAAAACCCTTTGACACTTTCAAGTTTGGTCGCCGTCCCGGGACACGCACGTTTGAGATACAAGAGCGATCTTTGGAAAGCACAAACATTACTTTATTTGATTAACTAACAGAGGCCTAGCAGCCCTCGCCATGACCTCAAAGTTCGCGGAAGCGCTCCGAACACAAACCGGACTCACTGGGGCGGCGCAGGAGTAACTCCGTCGTCCTCATGTGAACATGCAGTAGAGAAACTGGGACGAGAGTCACCCGAGGAGCCATCTGGACCACCTGAACCGGCCCCAGCGAGCCGAGCACGCTTCTTCGGCGGCGATTCACCTGAGAAACTATTTTCACCATCGGAAGCCTCCCAGTCACTCAAATTTAGACCATGCCGGGCATCCAAGTTGGCAGTAACCCTCTTAGACATCACTTATGCATTCTGCTGCAGGATATTGACCATAGCGGTCTTCAGATCTCGACCCTGTTGGAAAACAGCGGCGTAGCGCGCCGAGCGACGCTTGCAGGAGGAAGCTTCTTTCAGGACTGTGGCAATGTCAATCGAGGCAGTATTACCAACGTTACGGCCGACTTGACGGAGATCCGCGGCTGCAGCGGTGACCGAAGCGGAAAAATACGGCAACGGAGAGGACGCAGCGATGTGGACGCCAACAGTGGACGTCTGAGCGATCGTATCACCTACAGGACTTTTGGCTTACACAGTAACCTCGCCAGGAGGGATGTCCACTTGGGCGACGGGCGGCTCATATGAAAGTTCATTCTGAAGAGGATCGTCCGGAGAAGCTGGAGGAGGGGAAGCGGTCGGCAACACAACAGCGGACTCGACCGTGGAGTTGACGCCCCTCTAACAGGTAGGACCGAGGGATCTTTAACGAAGAATTCTCCATCGGACATACCAGCAGGAACCAGCGGTGTGGCTTCCACATCAGGCTCGAAGCACAGGGGATCGAGACCAATGGCCTTCAGATAATAGTCGGGCACATGACGCCTCGGAATGTCCGATGGTTGATTCCTCAAAGGCTTGGCGGGATAGGCACGAGCGTCGTCCCGACCCTGTAGATGTAGCGGAATTGGGTTGAAAGAGTGGGTATCGTGTTCATACCAAAGGAACCCGGGAGTCTTGCCCCACTCCACCTGTAGTAAATGATCGAAAAGGGCATCGGCATCCTCGACGTCGAACTGGGTCCCACGGATGATATTCTGAATGGCCAGGTTCCTTAGGAAAGGGATCATGATATCCTGGAGTGGAACTAAACGACTTCGAGGACCGGGTATGTTCTCGTCGTGCCATGCCCTCCAATCCTCCGAACGGACATTATCACGGACGCTGTATTTAGCGGTATCCAGGAAAACCATAAGGGACATCACGCCGAACTCAACGAAGAGAACCTGCCAAGAAAACAAATTCCTTCGATCATTTTCGTCGCCCTTGAGTTGGGGCGAATTGTACGCCACAACGGACGGCGTGAGAACCAAAAGGAGAGGCGAGATACGCCAGTAGAGGGCCGATTGGTTCTCATTCACGTAGGGAAGCGAAATATATAACGGAGGACGTTTGTCGGCGCTCATGTCATGAAATTCCACCCTGTGCCAGCAGAAGAAGAACTCCAGGGATTGACGTGAAGGGCCATCGTTCTCATGCATCTCGTTCCAAGACACCCTATTGGACATCCAAAACAGGCGTTCATACGGCGGACGGAAGCCCATGAGCACCGAGAGGTTGTGACCCGTCAGAGAAAATATCAGATGAGGCGAAAGGAAGTCCGTGTATAGGTCCGAAAGGAGTTTGTTCACCCGGAACTGGTACTCGGCTTCCTCCTCGCAGTGGATGTACGGCATGTCCGCTTCCATGAGGGTGCGACAGCGCGTCGCCGAACGCGGATCCACAGGACAATGCAACCATCGGTTATACCACGAGACGCTGCGCGCGTTCTTGCTGCCCGTCCGTAAATCGGGTATCTTCGCAAACCTCCGAGCGTCGAGATACATATGGCAGAACATTTGGAATTTTTCCACAGAGGACGGAAGAATGGTATGACGCACTGCCCGCGGGTTTCGTGCGATGGTAAATTAATAGCGGTCCCTGGGACGTTCATAAGCCAGTTTATATCACGAGGAGCTCCCCGCTTGGTTTTTGGAAGCCACGGTGCCGCTGCTCACAGTCTGGTTCGCCGGGAAATGGATAGGAAAACCGACGGAAGCGACAAAGTCCGCAGGGAGAGGAGCGTATCCGAAGGGCTTATAAGGCGAGTTCGGCATCGCGCGCGACTAATGGAAAAGTAACACAATGGGAAGACGAGATGACAGAATTGACCCGAGCGGACTGACAGGTGCAAGACACAGTGGACGAAGCCCACAAAGTCGCCAAAGGAAGAGCGGAGTCTAAGGAAGGCCCCAATGACCGGCAGCGGAGAACAAGCCAATGGACCATCTTGGCAACACAATGCAAGGAATACGCCGGCGATGCACCTATGGCCAGCGCTCACGGGTCGCTGGAGTTTCAGTCCTTAGGCCAATTAATTGTCACTCCGGCGCCAATGGTTAGCTCACGCTTCCTCGCATCCCCGCAGGTGATGACAACGCGACATCCTGTCGTGCCCAATGGTACTTGGAGCATCGAAGTGCTCACGTCTTCTGGGTAAATCATGAGGCCCTCTGGACTTCGACGTGACGGCCGAATCCTAAGGATGGAGATATACGAAGAAGCAACGAGAACGGTTGAGCTCTGTAAGCAGCCGGGGCCTGAGGTATCTTAAAGACGCCACGTGGACTGGCCGACCTCAGCTGGGCTCGTTTATATTAATATTTTTATTTTAATTAGTGTAATAGATTGGCATTACACTTCCAGGGAGATCCCAGCGCCTCGCCACTGCTATTTACCTGGCTCGAGTGACACTTCTACCTCAGAGTAAAATAGGCACCGTTAGGATACTAAATTACTCTCTTTGGTACATTAGTTCCACCAACTGGTCTTCAAGCCATCGTTCCCATAGCTTCAATCTGTAGGACTACGCAATAAACGCTAGCCCATTTCACCAAGTACTCTGGGAGTGCCGCCGTCAAAGATACGAACCTTTGAACCCGCTCTACCACACTACCACTGGTCGAGACCCGCACGCTGACCAACCAGTCGTTTTGTTACAGCTGGCAAGAAGTTGGAACGGTTGAGAGAGCAATAAAAAATTACATGTTTCTATGAATCGCGTGGGAATTGATTCGATCTGGGAACTGAAACCACGAAGGGACAATGGAAGAGCGGCGATTGTGTGGGGTATACCAGGATTGTTTGGGAGGAATGCCCACATTAGTTGCTGGTTCAGGACGATGATGTGAGTAGTGAGCAGTTTGCAGCATTGCAATACGTGTAGAAGACTATCTGCACCCATTTGGATGAGAACTTGATACAACCAGGCAGTGGGGCTGTAACTAACCAGAAGCTTGAAGGTTAGAGCAACACTCAAGGTCATTGGGAAACAGTTTGTGAAAAGCTTGAGATAATTTAGTCGCAACACGGCGACCGGGCGCCCATCACCAACCACAAGCATCTGACCGCTGCTGTAGTGCGTTGATTCTGCGTCTTGCTGAAACGAGCGGTGCTCGAAATGGCGTTCGTGCTGCGAGCAGCAGTAAAGGTGCCGATATATTTCTGCGTGGGAGAATGGAAGTTATAGAGCGGAAGGTGGCCCGTTGTGTTGTGGGCGGCGAGACGGACGCGATGAATAAGCTGGAGGTGTTTGCCGACCAAGTGCAGTGGCGCAGCACATGGACGGGCTCGCAGGATGTTGCACAAGTGCTACGCGACAAGTGCACTGGGTGTGGCTGATGGAGGTAGAAGGGAAGGTTTAGGGTTGAAGGGGAAGATCGCCAGCTCTGGCTAGAACTTACTTGGAGGTAGTCGACCTTCGACTTATGTGCTATTTGACTATGGTTCAACATCCGGCTCCAGTAAATCCTACACTACAAAACGGGGACATTCAATACTACTAATCATATTCAAACATGAGAATAATCCCTGATCCAAATTCTCGTCACGGTAAGGTACAACAGGGCGCAATATACCATTACACTCGCTTGTGAACCAATTCAACATTCCAGCACATAAAAAGTTTAATCCGCATCCATGCACGATTCAGTTCCAGTAAAGCACTGCATGCCTTCTTTATTACACACGACAGCGTGTCTTTTCCTCCAAAACATTCCTTACAACCTATACTATGTGTAGAACAAAAGATCTGGACAGCATAAACGCCTTGCACAATAGTACAACTACTGCATGTGGACACGTGGAAACTGTAGATTCCAAATACCATTTTTTCCACCAATCCTATTGATAGCACTAATCATTCTTCCGACATCTCTCACCCTCTGTCGGTCACTGCCTTCATACATTTAGGAATACCAAGCCCATTCCACGAAACTTTTGAAACTTCAAATGACCTAGTTGATATGTCAACATATCGGGAACCATGTTCTATGTGGATCTATGCTGCAACTGGACCGCCTTTTCGCGCAATGCCTCTCTGGTGAATTGAAAATGAATGTCGATGTGCTTAATACGCATATTGTACCACACCATCCCGGAAAAGATCGATGCAGCCTTGGTTGTCCCCATACACAGCGCTGGGTTTAACCATCACCTTTAGAGACTTGTCCATATTTTCGCCACTTATGTTGCTGATTTCACTCGCAGCTGTCTTAATCATATTGCTTTCTTAGTCCCAGAACAAAGACTCACGTATTCAGCCTAAGGGCTAGAAAGCGCGACCACTTGTTGTTGGCGAGAAATTCAATACACCGGAGCCCTACACATCGTGTACACAAAACCACTCGTTAATTCACGCGTATAAGTATCACCGGTTCAGTCCAAATCTACGTACCCATGCATTTCACTGCCTGCTGCAGAGCCATAAGAGAGTCCCAACGAAGAAATGCCATTGAGGTAGCGCAGAACACGGTTGACTGCCTTGCAATGATTCTCTCCAGGGTTTTCGACGGACTTGCCTTGTTTTGAAACTGTATACGATATATCCGGCCGAGTTCCATCAGAAAGATACATCAGACGATCAATCACCTGGCGGTTGCGGTCGTCTGTCACCTTTTCAGGACAGTGAGTAATGTCCTCAACGGAGTCCATGGGAGTGTATACTAAATTAGAGTGCAGCATACCAATTCGTTCCAAATCCTTGCATGTGTACGCTGACTGAGTGAGATATGGCAGTCTTTCGGACAGCTAAATTTGATTCTAAAATCCAAGTACAATGAGAACTTCATTGTGGTCTTTCATGCGAAAACGGTTTGACAGTTCATCCTTAACACGATTCAATGTCTCTATGCTCGGGTTGGCGATAGGCATATCGTCCACGTATAAATCAATGATCACTATTTCTCCTAGTTCTACACCATTTTTCACACACTCATCTGAGTCGTTGGGCTTCAGATCCATCTCAATCACAAGAAACGTTTTTTTTGCGTTCCACTGCCTTACTGCTTGTCTCAAACCGTAGATAGCCTTCTTCAATCGGTACTTAAGTTCCTTACTCCCAGGCTCGATGAACCCTTCCATTTTCTCCATATACACAGTCTCCTCAAGTCATCATACAGAGACGCAGTCTTCACATCCATCTGATGCAAATGATTTTCCTCGACTGCAATCATGGAAAAATCATTGAGAAATATGTGAACTTCAATAAATGTGCATATGTTTCCGAGATATCTACACCGTCGATCTGAAGGAAACCTCTGGCAACCACACGAGCCTCGAAACGCACGATGGGCTCACCATTTGGCCTGAATTCATATTTCTTCACTTATATTGACTTGAAGAATATCACATTGCTGTCTGTTGGCCGTGGCAGAAATTCTCATATATCCTTTTCCGTCAGCCACTCGATCACTTCGGTTATTGCCTTTTTCCACGCCTTTGAGGCCACATGTGACCCTGCATCATGCTACGGCGACGGAATGTGGTCGCTCGCAGTGAGCAGAGCAGTTCCACGCCACTAAAAGACGTTGTCTTCCTCCTCTCACACGCGGAACGTCGCAGTTGCGGTGTCACTTCCTCATGTAAAGCAATGGGTTCTGTCACTAGTGACTTGGCTGACTCAAGGGAGGTTGCTTCGTCCAATGTTGTTGTTGGTGATGAGGGATCATCTTGTGCTGGGTCAATACCGGTGGAAAAATTTGTGAGTTCATAAGATGCAGGTTCACCTGAATCTTTAACATCGATAAAGTCGGAGTTAGCAATACTATCAGGCTTGTAATCAGTCCAGTTAAGCTCTTATAACCTTACATCTCTTGACACGATCGCTTTCTTTTTTGTCCACATCACACAGCTTACAGCCATGTGACCCAGCGATGGATCCGGCAAAGTCAGTTTTCTAAGCATGCCTCTCAATTTTAACTAGCCTGTGATACACCACCTTGTACCAGCACCTGCTTTCAAAGACTCTCCGATTGTTTAGATCATGCTTGTGTTCACTCCAAATCTCGAATGGTGTTACATCACTCGGTAATGCTTTGAAAATGACTCTGTTACGAACATACAATGCTACTTTACGTCTTCCTGTCCGAAAGTTCCTCGGCAGTTTCTTGCGGTGCCGCATAGAGCGAGCCATGGCCACGAGTGTTTGGTTGAACCTTTTGGGGAGCCCGTTCTGCTGTGGCTCGTACGACACAGTTCGCTGAGGTTTAACACTAAGACGTTCTAACTCTGAAGAGAAGTTTTGAGAAACATATTTACCACCGTTGCGAATGCCTAACGCATGTAGCACATTCTCACGTGCGGTGACACTTTTTCACATCTCTTACCGTCTGGTTTTGCTTGAATTTGAGCCAATTGATGAACATCCGAACCACCTCTTCCCTTGTCTTGAGCATGTAATGAGAGAAATACGTACTGTAGTGGCTGATGAATGTGAAGAAAAACGCGAACATCCCAATGAAACCGAGCTCCATCAGACCAGAATAGTCTGAGTAAACCAGTTCCAAGATCTTCATTTCATGTTACCCTCTTTTCTTGGAACTTGAAGCCTGAGTGGCTTTCCCTACTACACAAGAGTCACATAAATCCAGATTCTGCAACTATTTCATATTAAGACCGGTCAGAACACCATCAAGAACCATTCGACTGATGCCATCCTCATTAACATGAGACACTCTAGCGTGACAGATTGAAAAGTCAGACAGCATTGAGGTATCTTGTTGTGCAAGCTGTCTAGATGTGAGCGCAGGATATAAAGAAGAAAACGAAGGGAAGGGCAAAAGACAAGAAGGAAGAAAAATGTAAAACAGTGAAAACCCAAGTGAAGATAGTCAGCCTTGACAAATTTGTTCGGTCTACCCTGGTATTTTTCTTCGAGATACAGCCACCCTCATCGACAACTATATCTACCTTGTACTCCCTGCCGCCGCCAGCACTCTCCGTCAGCCAGCACATCACGTTTCACAGCTTCCCACTGCGCGACGGGACGTTGCGTGCCAAAAAATTTCAAACATAAAGCATAACTAACAAAAACTCAGAAAATCATCCAAAGTTTCCCGCCAGTGCCCACCGCTCAGCGCAGCCGACATTCGCCTATGACGGAAAGAGTCAAATATTTAGCTCCCGATCGCACATACTCTCCAACTGCATAGTCCGAACTCATTCAGGGCGCTCGTCCAACCATATCGCTTTTCTTGGACCGAAGTTCCAAGATGCCCTATTACAATTTGCACCACTAATCCATATCATATTTTGTGACGCCATTCACAGTAGCCAATCAGATCTCCTTTTCACGTTGAAGTGAAGCACATATTCGTTTTTCTGCGGGTGGTGCCCAAAAGTACCTATTCGTATATTCACTTGGTTTTTTACATATGTTCCGAGGCTTCAATCGCTTTGGGGCGTAGATGACCAAACCTCACCACTTAATAACAGGCACTCGACGACTTCGATACACCAACAGTCCTCCTAAACTTCCTGCACAACTCAAACACGCTTCATAATCGCCAACGCTCTAGACGGTCCAAGAGGCTTGATGAGAATGTATGACACATACAGCTCGCTCGGTACGTAACTTTTATGAATTAAGATGTCATTCACCAAGTTCCAAATGAAATGAACCTTCACACCAGTTTTCTTGGCTCCCCAGAAGAATACCGCGTTCTCGCGGCACAGTCGATAGTGCATCGATTATCTAAGCGTGAGAGAGCATTCTGGCAGACTTGATATCCCGCTTCGCGTAGCACCCGGGTTATCCAGAGAAGCTCCCGGGAGGCCACGGTCAACGCATTGTATTCCGCTTCTTCAGTAGATAACGCAATCGATGATTGCTTCCTCGCACTAAAGAAGAATATGGCTGATAAAAGATCAAAATGAAGCCCGACATAGACTTATGGTCACCAGTGTCTCCTGCAAAGTCGAAATTCACATACTTGTTTGGATCCAAACGTCCTTTAAGATAACAAAATCTTTAATTGCACGTACCACGCAAGTAAAGTAGCACTCTATTAACGGCTCTTTATATGTATGAAGTGATTTCGTTCTCACATCTATCCGAGATGAGAACTGGAGCAAGGTTGCCAAGACGCGTACGCGGATCTCAGTACCATAGCGATCCAAACATCTTTAGATACAATTAGTTTTCGAGCGGTGACTTGTCTTTGTCGTGGTTCAATATCAAAAAGAACGACTCTACCATGAATGTTGGATCTGACTTGACCTTTCGAATTCCAATCAAATTAGCATTCCTTCGATATACAGCAATCATCCAATTTTAAATCCATCAAGCGTCCCGCTCGAAACAACCTTCAACATGAAGTCGACTCTCAAAGAGAGATTTACGCTGTTTTTCACGCGAACTTCGTTGAACTCTTTTAACTTCTCCAAAATGGATGACCGTTGGGCACCGGTTTGGGTAAGAATTAATTAGTCATCAACGTGAACTAAAACATAAGCGTACCCATTGTCTTTGGCTCTCTGTAGAAATACGCAGGCCGAGCTCAACGGTTTCTCAAAACACATGTCGTTTAGGTCTTTATTTGGTATACTGAGACAAGCAATGTGAACCAAATTGAGCTCGAACATCGCTATTACCAACTTTTAGTTCTTGACTTAGCACAATACACTTCCAGTGGAGAGGTCACACCAACATTCTCCTTAAGATCACCGTTCAGAAACACAGTCTTGATAATTTCTTTTGCAACCAACATCTGAAGTGAGAGCGCTCTGAAAAGAAGCATACGAACCACACTGAACGCGACAACTGGTGCCTAACTTTCCATGTGGTCTTCGAAAAAGGTCTGATGATTTGCGCCAGTTTTGAGTTAGGGTCGACGTCGCCCCCAAGCCCTCAGATTCTCGGTAATAGTGAAAACATAAAAGTGGATTTAAGCATGGACGGTTATTGGCCTCCCTTCTTGTAAAAATGCATATGCGCATCATCTAAACCCCAACGTGCAGCGGCCATCTGATGGGCCATTTCAAATGCTCACATGAAACGTGGTATGGACAAGTGTTCTGGCTCTAGTGGGGCTTGTTCGGGCTTCGTCCCAAGTGTAGCGATCTGATTTGACGAGCGCAGTGACTGAGAACTGGCAATCCGGTTGGAGTGAATGTGGGATTGTGCGCTGAAAATGGTGTTTTGGCCGTAATTAGCGAAGCTGGGCTGCGCAGGGAGATTGGCACTGGGGAGCCATATTGGATGATTTGTTGAGTTTTTATTTGTGATGCTTTATGTTTAAAAATGTGTTGGCACGAAACGCCTCGTCGTGCAGGGGCTAGCTCTAGGATGTGGGTGGCCCGCCGACGGGCACCAGCTGCGGAGGAGGCGCGTGTAAAGTAGATATAGTTGTCAGTGACGGTTGCTGTGGACAGAATTATATTTTCAAGGCTGATTACCTTCACTTGTTTTTCTTCTTGTACTTTCTTTTCCTTCTCGCCTCTTCTTATCCTTTCTCTTTTCTTTTCCATACCAGCGCTTGCATCATAGGTAGTAAGTAACACACTGTGGCATAAGTCTCCATGTTGTTTTCTCCATACGTTTGGTGACTACCACCGGCCAACACCCGAGCCTTGGAATCTTCCCCTGATGCATCCGCATTGTACTTCAATTTGAGAATGACATGGGTAATCAGGGTCCGTGATGCAGGAAATTCGTCTGGCTTCTAGGTTTACTTCGATACCAATGATTCAAACTCAGCATCAATGGCTGTTTACCGCATATCAAACTCCTTTCCAGAGACAGAAATGGACTTCTTAAGTGTTAGATCCTCGCTGGTTGTGACTTTGAAAGTCGTATCGCCCTGCGCTGATCCTACCATGAACCACTTGGGAGGGTGAAAACGAGTTTGACGTGAATATCGAGGTTCCTGATTGCGAGTTGAAAATGGCTCAACATTGTCTGAAGGCTCTATATCATCAATGCTGGCACTGTGTACATTGTCTTTGCCACCATCAGAATCGCAATTTGACTCCAACAAGAGCGGTATAGGCTAGGTTACTCGTCTGTCTGGTGCTCGACGTCAGTTTCATCAACGGAGAAAACATCCGAAACATCCCCAGTAGTCTCGTCAGAACACATCTCCGACACATAGTCTTCATCCGACGCACTCTAAACATACATATAACTCGACAGTGCCGGGGGCGTCAGGAAACTCAGACTCGTCAAACTTCACATGGGGACACTCCATAATGCGCCGAGTACCATCATCAACAGTGACTAATACTTTGCAGACACTATGCTCAACAATCTCCAAGTTCCCACCTTGAAGCGCATGAGACTCGAATTTTGGTCCAACCGGAGTCCTAAGCGCTGTAGTGCATCCAAACACACGCATGATCTTCAGGGAGGGCTTTTTGCAAATAATCAGAAAACAGGGTTTATCACTAACCGATGAATGTTGCACATGGTTGCATACATAGATGACATGCTTCAAAGCAAAAGGCCAGGAGCTCGCGGGAGTATTTGCCTGGATAAGAAAGGACCAAGCAGCTTCAAGCACGATTCGGTTGATCTCTTTTGGTATCACATTTCATTGTGGAGTACACGGATGTGAGAAAAAGGTGATAGCATTCTTTCCCGTCAAGATCTGCTACAGTGCTTTATACTCGTCTGCACCATCCGAGTGTAAATTCAGAATTTCAGCTCCTTCAACCTTCTTCATTTTTGTAACCACATCGACGACCACATCCATCAAATCACTGCATTGGATAATTAAATAAAAGAACGCAAAAAGAGAATAACCATTCAAGAACGGACACGAATATCGGAAACTATCTTGGAAAGACGTGTCCAAAAGTCCATCAATGTCTTAGTACACAATATCACCCACCTCCACAGCGTTCCGGAAGTGACCGGGGAATGGTGGCTTCTGAGACTTTCCAAGACTTAATGACCTGCATACTTCCTCCTTTTCAGAAAGACGCAGCACTCTTTGGGCGTACTTTTAAACCAATTAAAGATAGCAAACGTTCATGTGCGCCAGTCTACGGTGCCCGATATCAGTGTACTTATATCCACCTAATAACGCTAGGGCAAGCAAAGCATACGCCACGGGTTGTGGCAATATGTACAGACCTGTCTCCAAGTTGCGTATGTCAGTCTCTAGACTAAACCCATTTGAACGAAGAATCAAATGTACATTATGGCGAGAGAAGTCATAATTGATACCCAATAGTGTAAAAAACGTGGCTTCCACAAGGTACCTGGCTGACTAGCTAGTCAGCCAGGCACCCCGTGGAAGCCACGGTTTATTCCAAGTTTGGAAAAAGCAGTGCTCCAGACAGACGGGGGTTGGCAATTCGAAACGAAAGAAGCACATCATCGATTTCTGTCCCAATCACTGAACTCTTATCTGCAAATGCGACCAATCGTTTTTCACAACTGCCTAGTGAAAGAGCCATGAAAACGCGTCCCAAATGGAGACAATACACAATAGCACCACTATCAGCGTATATGTTGAAGTGCTAATGAAAGTATGGTGGTCTTATCAACAATTACCACAGCGATTTCTATTGGATGTCGGATGAGTGATTAGTGCAGTCACTTTAATAGGTGGGAAAAGGGTTTTTGGATTCTACAGTATACACGTGTGCACATGCATTAGTTGTTCTTCTCTACAAAGTGTCCTGGCTGTCCAGCTCTTATGTTGTACGCATAGTACAGGCTGTAAGGTATGCTTTGTAAGAAATGACAAGCTGTCTTATGTATCACAGAAGGCATGTCTTGCTTTTCTGGAAGAGGATCAAACATGGAGGCGGATTATAATTAGTATGTGCTGACATATTGAATTTTTGTCATACACTTCAGTGTAAAGGTGTTTTGTGCACTTTTGCACCTTGTCATAGTATGCTGATGTGAATTTGGATTAGCGGTCATCAACATGTTTGAATATGATTGGTTGTATTGAATGTACCTGTTTCCTAGTCTAGGGTTTACGTGATCTGGTGGTTCGACTGTTGCCAGAGTTAATTAGTATATAAGTAGAAGATCGAAAACTTCGAAGTATGTTTGGGCCAGAGCTGGCGACATTCCGTTTCAACCCTCAACCTTCCCATCTAATTTCAACAGGTTATGGACCCAGCCTTACTGGTCTATGTCATCTTCTTTCGTTTGTCCCCGCTCTCACGCACTGTCGTACACCCGCTCCACCGTTTCATTTCCATCGTTCGTTTCGACGTCGTTTCGTTTCGACGTCGTTCCGCTTCGACATAGTTTCGCTGCATAGTCGTTTCTTTTCGCCGTCGTTTCGTTGTACCGTCGCTGAGTTGGTTGTCTTGATTGTTGTTGATGGTCGGCGCTGGTGTCTGTTTTCAGTTTCTAGTTTGAATTCCTACCTAAAGCGTAGTGGTGGTCCTAGTTCGCCGTCTTTTGTTGTTGTGTTTTCTGATTTGGGGCTTCGTTTAGTCGTTTGTTGTCGATGGCATTCTGCTCCGTGTTTTGTTCTTGCTGGAGTTGCCCTTTTTTCGTTTCTTTTTTGGGCCCCCGTGTCGTTTTCGGTGTGTTTTTGGGGTGCGATTCGCGTTTCGTTGAATTCTGGGGCTTTTGCTTTGAGCTCAGCAATTGTTTGTGTTTGGTCTTCATTTTTTTCAGTGCAACGAGCGGTTGATCCAAAAACTCGGGTACGGGACGTTAGGCTGCCGGCTTCAACCAAAGCAGGTCTTTTGTCAAGCGGACTCCAATCTGGCTCTTTTAGAACTGATAAAAGTGAAGGTCGGGAAGACTTGGTGAGAAACGCGGGTGGATCTGTGAACGGGATTCTGTGGCGTACTGCATGTGGTTAGGTGTTTGACTTGGTTTATGAGCCTGACGTTCTCGATGGGCGCTTGGATTCTTGGTAACAGCATTTAAAAGAGGTATTGATCTATGATAAACAGGGCGGCGACGTTCTGCAGGCTCACTCCCTTCTCGGGATCAAAACGCGTGCAATCTTCATTTGTTGCGCCTCAGGAGCGTACTTTGGGTGTTGAAGATATTTCGGTTTCGAAGTTGCGCAAGTTCTTGCAAAAGATCAGAGAGGACTAACTTGGTGAATTCATATCTTTGGTCATGAACTATCCTCTGGAATACCTGTAGAGAGCAACACACCTTCCTTAAGCTTGAGGGAAGGTAGACTGCAGAATCTTTTACCTACCCAGAAGAGCTCTCAGGGTCAGGGGTTCGACTCCCTCGGGCAGTAGGTATAGGAAGCCTTACTAGTGCACCCACTGACTCCTTTCAGTTCAATCATTAGAGTTTTTATTGTTGTTGTTTTTAATTTTGTCGTTGTATTTACTGGATATCCAGTTAGATCTACGTCTCACTCAATCGATTTACGCAATGAACTCGTTCAGTGGCGTCAAAAACGAAAAGCTTAGTAAGTGCAACTTCCATGTTTGGAAGCAAAAAATAGAGCTGCTTTTTCCCTCAAAGACTTTGAAAACCATTACAGCTCAACGAGACCCACCGATGAAGAAGAGCTATGAAAGTGAAGGAATTACAAAGCAAAGGCTAGAGCTATTATTTGACTGAGCCTTAACGACGATCATTTGGATCACATCAGAACAACGAAAGTGCTGCAGACATGTGGAAGGGGATTTGCGATTTGTTTCGGCGTCAGACTCTACGGAACCAAATCAACGCCAGGCGTTCATTATACACCACCGGGACGCGTGTCGAGGAGGAAATAGTACAGTTCATCGGTAGAGTTCGAAATCTTGCGTCGGACTTGAAAAGACTGGAAGTCATCGTTGAGGAGGAAGACATTGCAATGGCTATTCCCTGTCGGCTCCCTGAACTCTTTGAGCACCTGATTCTTGCAAACGATACTAGCATGGGGGACCGACCACACACTCTCGAATTAGCTAGGAGTCGTTTGCTGCAAGGAGAGTAGCTTATGATGGATCGCACGAAAGATGAATCTGTACATGAAGCCGCTTTGGTGGGCAGAAAACTACGATGGAAGTCGATTATGTGTCATATTTTTGGCAAAAAGGGTCATATCCAGGGAATATTTTTCACGAAGCAACGTGATGAGGCCGATATGGATCAAGACGCATCGGCTCACACAAGTGTTCAAATCGTACTCCTCCACGTGGGCAGCTAGGGCAGTTGTGATTCTGATCTTGTATGTATCATTGCGACTGGATCGCACAAGGCCACCAATGGCTATTGGATCGCTGTCTCTTGCTCGACTATCCACATGACTCATGAAAAATCAATGTTTCAATCATATGACCAAAAAAATGTCTTCCCGTTGTAGTATTAGCAATGATTGCAAACTTGAGTCTCGTGGATAAGTGTGTGTTAAGCTAGACCTCGCAGTTGATGGTTCAAAGCGCATATGCAGACTCAAACCATTTGTGCACGTACCTGGTTTAAGGTACCACTTATTGTCAGTGTCAGCGGTGTGCGACATGAGAGCGCATGTTGCGTTTAACAGGCTCCATGTAAGTGTGTATAAGGGCTTCAAACTCATTTCTGAAGGCCGTTGCATGAAAAAGGCTGTACCACCTTCGATCTGGTTCTGATCAGCTTCCACACCAACATACAGCACTTCTGTCCACTCGTCACGTCCTTGTGGCACACCCGAATAGCTCCTGTTAATGAAGACTGCATGAAAAAAATAGTTCTGGATGGTGTTTTGTCCGGAATGAATTTGTACTTATTGCAAAAAATGGATGTCTGTGAATCGTGTGTAGGAGGCAAAGCCACGAACGCACCGACTCTAAACCAAGACGTAGGAAACTGCAAAGGAGCTCATGGAAGTGGTTAAGTCTTATGTTTCTGGATCGATAGAGCTCTGTTCCTCGGGAGGCTCGCGTTAGTTTGTTACATTCATCGTCGAATACAGTAGATTTTGATCCGTGTACATGCTCAAGAGAAAAGAAGAAGTGTTTTGAATGTTCATTGAAAGGCTCAAAATCATTCAGAACCAGACGGGAAGAGAAGTGAAAACTGTTACTGCAACGGAGAATGTGTAGTATTCTGCACTGTCGGAATGCCGATGGAAGATTTTTTTGGCTAAGTATGATGATACTCAGAAGTGAGTGCAACAGCTAGGATGAAGTTATGAAGCGGCACCCCGTAGATGGTCCGTGAGGTGGTATGTTACACGTGCGACATTGGTCTGCCACGGCGCATCCGATTCGACCCTTTGTAGGGGAATACCTGATTGGCAACAGCGCACATACTGTAGTGAGTGGCCACGTGGCAAGCATTATCCCGAACTGTAGAGGGGTTCATCGGTTAACCAAGTTTATATATAGATATTATTATGGGCGGCGCTCACCCCTGTGCACTGTACTTAAGGTACAGTAGGGAGCGCCGACTCCAAAGTAAAGAAGACAACAAACGGGTTCACAACTCACTTGTTCCGTGTTCAGGATTCCTTTAACTGGAGATCCGGACAAGCTACAACAAGTAGTTGTCCGTTCAATAGTACCAACCACTCTCATTGGCGAGTGGGGCCTTACAACCCCCATTCTAGCTCGCTAGTGTTGTGCTGTACCACACCTTCCCCTTAGCCGCAAGAACCCATTCGACAGTCCCAAACACTGTCGCAGGTGTCTGCTCTCTCCGTAGAGCTGATACTACAGAATGTACTACATGCGTAACCCACCGACAGCGGTGTTGTAGATGTTTCTCAGAAGTTCTCTGCAGATATAGAACGTCTTGGTGTGTACCATTAGCGAATTGATCCGAAAAAAATATAGCAGAACGAGATCCACAAAAGATCCAACCAGAAACTCATGAACATGACTCGCTCTATGTTATAGCACAAGAAACTACCAAAGACCTTTTAGGCGGAAGTAATGAACTTTGTGCTGTATTTTCGTAACAGAGTCACTTGAAAAGCATTGCCGAGTGATTTAACACCATTTTAGCTTTGGAATGGAGGCAAGCCTGATTTGAGCAATCTGAAAGTCTTTGGAAGCAAGTGTTAGTACAAGGTGGTGGAGGATCACAAGCTGAAGAAATTGGAAAAGCGTGCAAAAGACGCTTTTATCATCGGATACACCGCTGGGTCGCACGGATATGAGCTATGGGATATGACCAAGAAAAAAGTAATCGTGTCAGGATATGTAGTGTTTAAAGAGCCCAAATGGATGGAGAACATGCTTGACAGTTTTAATAACTTCAGCTACGTCAACCTTAAAGTTTCAGGTGAACCTTCATCTGATAAAAAATAAAACTTTTGGACAGGTATCGACCCAACGCAAGATGATCCCTCCACACCAAGACCAGCATTTGACGAAGCAACCCACCGATCGGCGCGAAAAAAGCGTCGATTCTCTTCGTTCAAAAGCATAGAAGGTAACACCAGAGCCTAGATAAATTTTAAATGCTGCATATCCCTCTCACCATACCATATTTCTCGGGTAATTTATTCGAAATATTCGAGGACCGGTCTTCATCTATCGGCCGTCAGCGCCATTTTGAGCCCCTGTAGCCTTTTTTCCGCCCCCATTGCGACTGATGAATTTATTGCCCTCGACGGGGATTCCATCATTCTGATTTCTTCCTATCGTAGGAGAGCTTTCCGCCTTTATTTTTCTTTGTATGACCCGTCTTCTAAGAGCGAGCCATAAGCATAGTCTTTGTGGCACTATTCTTGATCTTGGAAGTCCCAGTCTCTCTCAGTAATCGATTTGCGTCAAAGAAGATTGCAGGGTTGCCTTGTTTGACAAAAAAGACATTTTACGAGCTTTATACATTCTGTGATCGGTGATGTCTTATATATGTATATAGAGTATGAAAGCATCGTTTTTATATCTTGAACGGCTATCAAAACCTTCTTAGCGACGGTCAGTCGACTGTATGGATCTTAAAACTTTTTTTTGAAATCTTGGCGGTTGTAATCATGGTTAGAACTATATGGTCGGAGGCAACTGTTTTCTATAAACTAGAATTTCTTGAGAAACCGAAGGTTCTTATGATTTCATCAAGTCAGATTGAAGATCTTTCAAGTGTTTTAAGTAAGATATATGCGTAGCAAGAACATGTGGAGCACGAATTAAAACGTTTCGATACCCGATCCTTGACAGGGTGTTAATCTTTTGCGCTATTTTTGCGTTGTAATTAAAACTTAGCACCGCGATGTATAAGATTGTACGACTTCACAAGCCCGGGTCGACGTTTTTGTCCACGGGGTCAGCGACGGAGAGGGGTGGGGCTGGTTGTGTAACTCTGATAAACTCGGTTCGTGCTTTTTAAAAGTTGTCACTGTTTTGCGAAAGGGGAATGTTACTGCTGGCATAGAAATAGACATGTAGAGAGCTTTGATCGCGGTCGGTTGTTGGTTTGTTTATGTAGGCTTCTACTACCGCGACTGAGATGGCTGGCCGGCTGACAGCATAATTGCGGTTACATTGGGACCATCCCATTATTCCTATTTTCCCAGAATGAGGCTAGGGAGGCTCCCTCGACGAAAAGGATTGTGTCTCATTGTTTACACAGGCTTCCATGTAACAATTTGAATGTTTTTTGTACGCTATGCAGATCACGCGTGAAAACCCTTTTGCGGCCACTCTTCGCCTCGGATGCTCGAACTGTTCGGGTCGAAGAAGTATTTGACCCTTTCCCAACCGAAAGCACTAAAATAACGTCTATTTCATGCAGCGAGCTTCTTTTGGCATTGAAGAGCTCCTTAACGAAGATGAAAGCGACGGGCACTCTTTTTACGACGATGATGAAGCTGGCGATGACCTTGAAGTAAAACAACTGTCCGCAACAAAGCGTGGAGGCAACAAAAAAGGTACGTGGAACTTGAATGCAGAAGATATAACAGTATTTTTTGATTGCGTAGAAGAACATGAACCTACTGGTTCGAACATATGAACTCGTGTGTGCAAAGATTTCAACTGTTACGCCCGCATGAATGACAGACCTTAACGTCAAATGAAAAGTCTCAAAAAGAAGTTTGACAAAATGGTTTACATGAAGAAAAAACAGGCGATCCTACGTGCCCGCCCCAGGTATGTCGCACTAAACAGATTCAGAACCAAATACTGTCCGAGATGGTCTCTCTCACGTATAACAGCAACCTTGATGATGAAGATGTCGAGCCCTGAACTGCAGTTCAAAACTGTAGTGCGGAAAAACGTAGTGCTAATGAACAAGAACGAGGAGGTACTAAGGAAAGAAAATGAATCAGCTCTGTATCGTTTAGGAAGAACTGATGGAACAAGAACATCGCATATTTGGGTTTCGTGAAGGGAAACTGACATGATTTGATTGTGAAAAGCATAGTGAATGCCAGTGATGTTGGGGGGTATCATCTTGATTCCGTAGCTCTACCTTGGATTGTTCTCGATCACGTTCTGCCTCGATCGGACGCCAGAAACAGTCTTACCTACCTCCACAAGAAACTTGACGATATTCTATCTTATTGCCAGAATGAGTCTGCAACGTGTAGCTACCAGTGAAGGAACTTGTCGTGGACTGACAACTGCAAAACAATCAAGAATACCTGTGATAAGAAGCATGAGCGCGAATACATACACGGTTTGGGAGACATATCTGCTGGGTCTCACAAAAATAACCGCTCTGAGATTTATTGAGAACCAAGGATGGGTTAACTCATATATAGTCGATTTGAGAAACAGATGGTTAATTGTGATCACCTTGGATGCCATTGATAGGTTGCACCTCAACAATGAATTTGTGCACTTGCTGGTCCTCGATATCAAACTAAATCGTGTGTGGCGCACCGTATACCGTAGCAATTTGGTTATGTCCAATGGTTCGCGTTCGATAATTCACTAAATGACAGGCGACGCTGAGCGTGCGTCCGCGTTTGTAATGGCTGGCAGGTAATTTCTTGCTCAATCTACGAATGAGAGACTTCAGGCCTCGGACCCCCACATTCAGCACTTTGTCTCTCTCTGGGGTACAGGCTTTACAGGCGTTTCAATGAAAGCTCTATGGCGGCACAACCCGAAGACACAGGCATTGAGTTCATTTCGTTTGTCTTCCGGGCACGGACCAGTTTTCCGTTTGTAATGCGGGTATTATTAACGAAGGCACTATCTTCTAGGACGACGTAACCAGCAGGCGTGTGGCAGTCTTAAATCAGTGAAGGACAGTACAGTCCTGAAACGTATGCGAGCTTGCTGTAGTGCCAGCTTCGAGGGTAATTGAGACAAGCGTCTGTTATCTCTCCCTTCAAGTTCCAGACAAGCAGGTTTGTGGCCTCCAAGCTTTTCGTCATACCATTATAGGAAGCATTCTGAAAGTCGCGTTCGTTGAAGTCCGCGCAGAGCATATAAGCACCATCACTCACCCCAAAACCACCTCGAAGCGCATACCCATGACTTCTGTGTTTCTGGAGAAGAGCGCAAGACTCTTTCATTCCGTCTTCGGTTGGCCACTCGATGCGAAATTCAGCGTGGTTTCTATCGCGCACAACAGCTCACAGAACGTCCAGCGCAAATTCATGCAATTTTTAAAGAAATGTAGGGGTGATTCTGAATATCGGGCACAATGAATATTCCACATCTTCTGTTTTCATGGACCACAATGCGACGAAAAGCAAATCTTAATCGTGTAGAAAAGGATTTTAGGCCCCTTGCGGTGTAAAAAGTTCGAAAAGGGGACCCTTTACTTTTTTCGTGTCGGGTTGGTTTATACCACGGAAGAAAGTTCTCAAAGAAAAAATATCTTGGAAAACCAGTCGCTACCACAAAATATTCGTTTTTGCCGCAAAGAAGGCACTTTCGCCACGGCTTTGTATAGATTCGGGGTCTCAGAATTCCGGAGCAATGAAACTTACTGTTGTTAGTGCATCTTTTGCGGGGTAATGCTTTTCGTTTTTTTCTTTGGACAATTAATAGAATGAAAGTAAGTAAAGCCACAAAAACACCTTCTTGGATAAAAAAGTTGTTATTGTAACACTTGGGTCGTTCATCTTTTGTCAGATTGACGGGGTGCATCAAATGTTTGTCAAATATGGATTGTGGGCTGCATTCTGTTGGAGAGTAAAAGAATCTGTTGAGTTACGTAAAACTAAACACTATAAGCGTCTGGAACTCTGGTTCGGGTGCCCCTTACCCAGTCCAGATTCCGAAATCTGGAAGGCAGCCAGGCTAACGTGTTCGGTTCCTATTCGGTATCGGTCTGGAATTCTGGGATTGTGGGATTTCTGCGATGCACCCATTGTATTCTCTGGTAGTCTTAACATGTATAAACCAGTGCATAAAACGAAGGCAATTCTGTACAGTTTCTTAATTAATTGTATAAAGAATTATTGGGGCAAAATCAGCTATAATGCTCTTGATCCTTTCATTGAATCAATGCGAAGCTGTGTATATGTCATTGAGGCCAAACGGTCGAAAATAAAGTACTAAACGTGCGCTACAGAGAGTATGATACAATAAGATATGTTTATCGAAATTTTAGTGCAAGGGATATGATTTTGAAACCTTCACCTCAGTTTGTTAATTTGCTTGGCTGGTGGTGATAGAATCATGGAACAAAGTAATCAAATACTGTTTTTTTGCTTTTTTAACTATGCTGGTGGAGATGCTCTAATCCGAACGGAGTGAACACTACGATTAAAAAATTTCCACGCTGAGTGGACACGTGGGAATGCCGAGAAAACCTTCCACTCAGAATCTTCGTGATGAGGAGCGATCGGTCTATCAGTTGGACGGAGTACAGCTTCATCACAGGCACCATAGACTTTATCAAAGTCGTCAACGCCCCGCCCCCTTCCTGTCCATCTGCACGATTCGATTCGATCTATCTCCCACCCCGCAGTGCTTGTTCTCCCGCCCTCATCTGTTCCAATGACCACTTCTAAGCAGTCCGAGCTGCGACGTCGGCGCCCAAAACCGGGCGGGGGCAACCAGACATATCTTACAGCGTTTGACGCCGCCGAGAAGCCGCTAAAGTTTGGTGCGGTGAAGGGGAAAAGTCCTGATTCTGGCGCGAAGTTGAACAAACCACGTTACGCAAATGTGACGCGTCCTCGCGTTTTCACCGTGTATCAGACAGTTTTAGACTGGATTATCATGGTGGTTCTGTTCGTGGCAGCGGGAATTGTGCGTTTTTATCGTCTTGCCTATCCAGATGTTGTAATCTTTGATGAAGTACATTATTTATCCTTCAATAATCATGTGTTGAACGGAACATATTTTTTCGATGTGAATCCGGTTTGGGGAAAAGTCGTCATGGCATTCATCGCAAAATTGGTTGGGTATGACCCATCCTATGATCTACCTGCTCTTGGTGAAAAACTTTCTACACCCTTTCAGGCGTTTGCGGCTCGTGCCCCTTGTGCTTTCTTCGGTACGCTTACGGTGCCCGTATTTTACAAGGTTTGCAGATGGTTGCATCTTAGCACTTATGCATCAGTTGTCGGGTCTGCATTCATTTTGTTTGATTCTATGCATGTCATTCAAAGTCGGGTCGCCATGGTCGATGCTTTGCTTGTGTTCTGGACTTGCTTTTCTGTCATCTGTGCTTTTACTTTGTGGGATCAGAAGAATTTTATCATTTTTAAGGGTAAGGATGTCAAATTTTCCTCTGTGGCTAAGATGATCATGCTGCTCGTTGTCACTGGCATCAATTGCGGTCTATCAATATCTGTGAGGTGGACTGCGTTTGCTACTCCAGTGCTAATCTTCATCATCAGCTTTTTTGGCGTGGGTCCTTTTCTTGTCGAACCTCTTAATCTTATCGAATTGTTGGTGTTGTACACAAGTGCATTTGCTGGGTATTGCGGCTCGTTCTTGGTATTCTTATTGCAAGTAAACAAATCGGGCTCGGGCGACGGTTTTATGAGCCCCGATTTCCAGGCTTGTCTGCAAGGGAACAAACACGCACAACCCGGTACTTGTGAAATGTCGTATGCAGCGCGTATATGGGAGATTAACAAGCAGATTTTTAACTACTCCAAGCACATCCGTGGTAAGGACAAATGGGGATCCTCATGGTTTCAATGGATCATCAATTGGAGAGGGGCATTGTATTACAAATGGTATGATACGCCAAAGAAGTTATTGGCTGTCATATACATTCTGATGAACCCTTTCATGACACTGTTGATTAACTTATTGATGATCGCGTTTGTCGCGGGATTGTTCTACGTTGTACGGTATCGTAAGCAGCTGTCTATCAACGAGGCGTTGAAGGCCCATCTGCGACGAGGAAGTGTGATGTTCTTTGGTTGGGTATTAAGTATGCTGCCAACGATGGTGGTGTATAGATCAGGCCCGGTTTATCAGTATCTACCTGGCTTATTCTTTGCGCAGGCATTAGCTGCAGTCGGCTTCGATTTTATTCCCAGAAAGCTTCGCCCAATTGCATGCATCATAGTTGTGGCGATACTTGTGGCAGGGTTTGTGTACTGGAGTCCCTGGGTGTATGGCACTGTTCTTTCGGAAGAGGAACACATAAGACGAAGGTGGCTACCCCGGTGGGATTAGTAGTTTGCGTGGCAGGTTAGAGGAGAGGTGTTTTGTACAAAAGAAAACAATTGAACAAGATTACCGTAACGTAACGGCGGTTTTTACATATTGGACCACATGGATGCAACAGAAAGAACTAGTGACAATGTCTAACCCACCCTCGTGCGTGCTGATAGAAATCTTCGACGTAACGATGCCAATAAGGCTTACAAACTCTGGGTGTTGGCGTAGTTGACGGCCACATCCGTGTGTACGTGAGCGGAAACAAAGGCAAGCTTGGTAGAGCCAATGGTGATGGGCGCCTCATCTTCGTCGTCATCAGAAGAGCACAGCTTGATCACGAGCGGAATGGCGATTGCGGCGGCAAGCACGGCGACGGACGCACCGATAATTATCTTACAGCGGTCTATCTTATTTTCGTCATCCTTCTTATCAGTGGGCGTAGTGGTGGCGGGGGTGGTAACGTCGGCCATTTGGTGGGTTGCGGGATGAGGCGGGACGTGGGTAGAGGCTTGAAAAGATGGGTGATGAGGGCACGGAGGGCAGGGGGACCTGGGATAGTGAAGGGTTGGTGGCGGAGAAGCAGGGTGGACAGCTTTTACGGGGCAAACGCGGAGTCTTGTGTGAGGTGGCCTCGAGATAAGGGTTTGCAGAACAGCATCTACGATTGGGTGAACATTCAGTGTAACAGTCCCCCGAATCGCTTCCATGTGCGAAGTTGGCACAACCAACCAGGCATCGCAACTTGTCAGTGGAACAGAGGTGTGGACATGGAACAATGGAACTACATATACGTGGATACGTGTCCCGCTGTACACGGATGGCACGGGTAAAAGTCGGTGGTGTCCAATGACACCGAACGCTTGGCGGGTGTGACGGACTTGTGCTTTGTGTCGGTGGTATGACGCGTTGTGTGTGCACACTGTGTGGTGGTTGGTCCGCTGACTGAATCCCGCGACAGAAAACGGTCAGTTTGCGCGACATGAATGTCAGTCGCTGTGCTGCTGATGACTACGTCGCTGTTTGTCGAGACTCGGCGTTTGTCGGCGTGGCGTTGTGCGTGCGAGTGACCCGGACGGACTCTGACTCGCTTCACTCCGCCTGTTCGTTGCTTTCCTCGTTCGCTCTTGCCAACGCCTGGTTGGCGCCTTGTTTTGCTCTCTCCTCGTGCGCTCGGCGGGAAGAGTGGCGTGTGCAGTTTATGATGCAGTCTCATAACACAGGCGCTGTTCTAAAGCCTCCTCCGAAGACTATCTTGAGTCCGCCTTCTCGGTCCGGCGTCCTTTCTGTCTACGCTACTAAGCTTGTTGCGTTGGCATTTGTTTGGTTGTGTTCGATTGTTGTCTGGGGGCACCAAAGCAATGTGGCCGCTGTCATCGACAAATGTAATGCGCGGTGCATCATTCACATCATCTTTGCCTTCATCTCATGGCTCTTCACGTCAATGTTGTTGATTGCCAATTATCGAGCCGAGTCCGACCGCACTGAGGGCTATACAAGTAGCTACGAACCTCAGGCCACTGCGTTACTCATCTTCTTTTCGGTCATTGTCGTCATCAGTGCCAGTACGCACAACGGTGCCGATTTCATTATCAAATGGTTTGCATGGCTTGGCTTTTTCGGAAGTATTTACGCTACCTTCAAATCATACCACTCTTTCAAGGAAGGTGACTTGCCTACTGTTCTACCTGAAAACTTTGACGAAGAGATCTATGTGTACGGATAAGCGTTTTACTTTTTGTTTCCTTCTTGCTTTTTTGTCTTGTGCCTTACGTCGTGTATATATTATATCCTCGTAAATCTCCGAGCCGCTGCTGTGTGCATGGCACACAAGTGCCGCGTTCGTTTTCTAATCCGCCAGATGCTTCTGGGTTCAGTTCAACACATGCTCTTCTTAACTTCATTTATACAAATCATATGTGGTTTCATCTGTTTTATATCACAAACCTTCAAAGCTACGAGAAGTTGGCGTATTCCTCTTCTTCTGCAGCTTGCGTCGCAAAGTTCTCCTCAAACTGAAGTGTTAATCTTTCCTCCTCCCTCGCATTATGCGCCTTGTACGCACCATATATACTTCCGAAAAACGCCAGCCACCCGAAGAATATGGCAATTTCGCTCGTGTGGGGCACAACCACCGGTAGGGCGGTGTTCTCAACGCATGACAGTATAGAAACGCCAAATATCCACCATACAGCTAATCCAAACATGGCTTGTTTCTCTCTTTGTGAGGTGTACCATGCCATAACTTCTGTCTTGCCCTTCCATTGAAAAAAATGGAAGGCTAGCAAGGTGCCGGCCGTTAGAAATGAAACCACCGCAAAGACTATCGATGCTGCGCACAAACTTGAACAACGATCGGTAGAACTGGCAAAGTCGGAAGTGCTTCCAAAAACAACAATGGAACACAGGCATACAAATGCTTCGCAAACGATCTTCTGGGCGTACAATGAAATTTCTCCAGACCGTGGTGTACCGGGTGGTGGACCTCGGTCATCGAAATCGTCTTCGCGCTTCACAGATAGCAATGGCGTGGACATGACGCTTTCGCTATGCTTTGACGATCTAGTTGGAATCGCTGCGTGGTTCAAAGCCTCCCAACAAGAGGTTCGAAGGATGTAGAGGAAAGAAGCGGCGCACAAGCTGCGGTGGAAGGCTCAAAATGGCAGAAGCGCGAACCTCGAGTCATGCAATGTAGAAGGGCGAGTAGCTTTCGTGGCAGATGACAGCTCCGCTCTCTAGCTAGAGCTGGCGCCGGTGTACAACTTCCTTCCCATTCAACGGTGGCGGTTGAGGGATGGGTATTGGCTTTTCGGCATGGGTCGTTGTCAGCTATGCGTAAGTGTGTTGTAAGGTCGTTACGTAACGGCCGCAAGACTGGAGTCAGCATATGGGTCAAAATTTCTCAATCCTGTGTTCAAAAATCGAACGAAACACGTGTAAAGTCACCACCTACTGTATCATCTGTACAAACTTGTAGCAGTCTACCTTTGGTACGACTGTGGCACCAGTAAAAAGCCCACAAAGGAAATGAACATTTGTTTGAAACCGATGGTCTACCGAGGTCAACATGCTCTTTATTTTGCAACGTAGGTGAAGAGCTCTACTGGAGAAAACATAGTGTAGTCAAAACCCTGTGCAGCTTTCTCGAACTTGTAGCACTAATACTCCTGATGGAAGGGTGGGTTGGGAAACCAAAAGCGAAAAGTTTGCGTGTTTTAAAGTGCGACGGAAGTGATGACAACGATTTTGGAGAAAAAGCATAGAGGTGCCTGTACCAACCAGTGCGGTTTCGCAAGGAAGACGACGGCGACACAAATAGAGTAGATGGAATCGGCGCCGTCCCAGAAGTCCCCGAAATGCTCAAATAAACCAACTTTGGTTCTCCCAAAACCCAGTGCGAAGAATCGGCTCACACATCCATTGCTAAGCTAACTACAAACCGAAAGCGGCTGTCTCACCCCGTAAGCCTCTGCACTACGTGGCTCTGCCTTAATAATCGTAAATATTATTAGGCGAATGAGAGACCACCTTGAAGAATAGGGTCCCATTCACGTCAGCTGCAAAATATGATGGATATCTTCAGCATTTATGCGCAACCAATCATTCCTGTGACTAGAAACAGAATCACCAGACTGGTTTCAATCACTCATTTCTGAAGGATGTCCCATTCATATTGTAATGCCACAGTTGCATTTGTTCCGAAGAATCACTCGATGGCAGTTTCTAGGGGGCCACGTAGCGATGCATCATTGCACACATCTTCATTTTTTCTTGGGTGTTCCATTGGCACCATCATCCAGCCCCCAGTTGCCGCCTGTGCGGAAACACCCCTGTTCTATAAACAGGCTTCTTTGAGAGCAGCACACATGCTAGAAAGCATTGTCGCCGGGTGTTCTGTCGGAGGCTTTCTGTCGCGCCAGCTGTTCTGCCACCATCTCGCTTCAACCTCCAGGTCATCATCATGACAGGCAGGAAGCCCATCGCCGACAGGCTTTCACCAGAAGAAATACGACGCAACATCGTCTGAAGTTACGCCTCGAGTTAGAATGTTTAATGCATTGAAAGTGACAGGTATTCGACAACACGAAAGCAAAAGCACCGTGTGGACCTTGAGTACACTAGCGTCGGGTTCCACCAACTAGCTTGTTGGAACTTCTCTTGCCCTTCACCTCAGCCGATTGCACTGCGTGCAACAATATATACTTTCGATCTGTAGTCGGGTTGTGATGGGCGGCTCCCTTGCTCCAATCGTAACCAACGGCGTACGCAAAAATGTTTCCATCAGTGCTGAAGGCTGTCGCAGTAATTGGTTGGTTGACCCTTTGGAACTGCTTGAGACGATGCTTGTTATCTTTATCCCAAAAGTTGAAACCACCGTCCCCACCCGCCGTAGCAAACGTTCCGTGTTGTTCGTGGAACGAAATCGAGTTGACTGGATAAATGACGCTATTGTCCGGATCACGATGGCATTTGAATGCAAAGTCCAAATTCTTTCGGTCTTTCTCATGCACATGATCAATACTCACACGCCCTTCGATTGAGCCTACAGCATATCCGCTCTGATCTGGGAAAGTAGCCAGACATCGGAACTGGTATTTGAGTTGTGCCATCTTTTCATGGTAGACCACAGCGGGCTTACGAATATCATATACACGAAGTTTTCTATCTGCCGTTCCGACAACGAGCAATGGGGCTCGAACATCCATACAGTAGACTCTTTCGGACAGAGGAACGGATCCCATCGGAGTCCCTGTGGGAGCCCGCACATCCCAGTACTTAATAGTCTTATCCCATGACCCAGTCACAAGACACGGAGAGCCGTTTCCCATATCCTTGCAGTAAAATACATGTCGAATGACATCATCGTGAGCAGCAATTGTAGTTTGGTTGTTAGAGCTCAATTGCCACATTCGGGCTACTTTGTCGGCTCCTGCGGAAAACACAGCTTGACCATCTGCGCTCCACGCGACGTCAAGCACCGGTCCCTGATGTTGTTTCATACCAACAGGGTTGGATTGTCCGTTGGACTGCACCTCCCAACATCGTACTTCATTATCCCACGATCCGGAAAGGAGGAACGACTTCGGAGCCAACGTTTGGGGCGAGAAAGCAAGGGACTGTACCGTATCATTCGGCGGCTGATTGAGAAGAACATCATTATTCGGATTGTGTGGAGCGTTAGCGTTTCCCGCGGCAAATGACATTGTTGAAGTTGCGCGCAGCCTTGTCCCGAGGAAAGGCGCAAAAATGAGAAGTCAGTGGTAATGAAAGTCGACCGATCTTCAGTTGCCAAATAGACAATCTAGGAAGGTTCTAATTGGTCTGCAAATGCACGAGAGCGCCACACGCTTGCGGGAGTCCCCTTGATGGAGAACCGAAGACCTTGGTATACGTCGAGTAAAAGCCTTGCACTTGAGTTTTCGCCGAAGCAACCCAAAGTGTAACGAAAAAACGGAGTGCAGATGAAAGTTCGCTTGTACTGTAGTGATCCAGACGACTAATTTTGCATCGCATCACGCATCAACGGGTGCATTGTATCCCCGATCGATCTTGGTCTTTTCATTAATTCTCATGTTATTGGTCGCCGATTTCCACTTGTTTTGTCTTGAATGGTTGGTGAACTCGCTCCTTCGACATTTCCATACAGTCCCGATTTTCTGGCAGGCGTGGAGGGGGTCGGAGCGTAAGACAAATCCATCTCAGATATCTCGTCCTCACAGCTCATTTCGCCGGTTTCGTCAGCTTCAGGTCCCCGGAGCGAGTGACCAATTTATCATCGATAAGCAGGCGATCTCTTTTCGTACAAATCTTCTAATTCTCAAGAACGTAATGGGTCTCCCAGAAGTGTTCAAGGAGTCTGCTGAACGCGTCAAGAAACTGCCAGACGCTTCCAACGACGACAAGCTTGAGCTCTATTCCCTATTCAAACAATCAAACGCTGGAGATTGTAATACAAGTAAGCTATACCTACCTGGTCATGTATTGAGGTATTTAAACGATTTTTTTTGGCTCTAACAAAGCTTCACTATGTAGATCGCCCCGGTGGATTATTCAACTTGGGTGATAAGGCGAAGTGGGATGCATGGAACTCCCGGAAAGGAATGGAAAAAGATGAGGCAATGAAGGCCTACATTAACAAGGTGGATACTCTATGTGGAACTTGCTTCGCCTCACAGGTCTAACCACAGCGCTTTAGATAGTACTGAGACCACAGAATGAAGATGTGACGCCAGGCCTCGACGAAGTACGGCATATGCGAAAAGGAATCTTTGGCACAATGATGTACAGAACATCGAGAGTTAAAAGTCTTAGCGCTTCGAAATCGGGTTGTTAGACCGTAATAAAAAAGAAGAGTTTAAATACACCCTATCGAAAGGAACGCAGTTTTGATGAACATGGATCAAAATCGATATCTCGTTTTTGCGGACCTGATCTCTACACCAGTTCCTGATGTCATGAAAGCCTTATAACCTGAGCGAGGGGCAATGCGCAATTTCAACAGTATAACACGAGAAAGTCTTGATTACATTTCTACAACCGCACATGCATTTTTCAGGCAGAACGACAACCGGGGCACCGAGAACTATGATTCAAATATAAGCAAAACAAAAGTCTTCAATGCTACACCTGCGGTGGGGTTCACTCTTATCCATCTGAAACGATGCCCCCACTCAGCTCCAAACCCCTTTAATGCGGATGAGTTGACTCACGGACTCACGGACTCACGGATTCATAATCACTATCCAAGTATACTGTAGCAATCCCCCCTTTTGAAACGGGGGCTAAATAGAGCAACGGCTCAAAAAGGCAGCGATCCCGGATTTACGAAATCCAGGAGGGCACTCGCGTTCGTATCCCTAATACTCCAAAGATTCACTATAGTGAATCTCACCAAAACCTTGAAAACACCCCGAAAGCCCATAGGTTCAATGTAGTGAACCTATGACAGCATTCACAAGGTCAAGACATGAGGGTTGCCTGGCGAGGGTTTCATGATCAAAGCCCATTAAATGCTACATTCCGCGAAACCTTGATAAAGTCACCACCCCGTTCCTTCTTGCCGCACTCCATGATGGGTAAATGGACCTTGTATTGTAATCAGTAGGTAGTACAATGTAAAGCAAGTAATTGTGAAGCTTTCTGTGAAAGTCATACCCGTAAAAATAAAAGGGCACAACTTGGGTGGATACAACCCAAGGAAAAACATGTAATAAATATGCTCTCGAGAGTACCACTCCAGATGAGGGCAAAGATAAGATGTCAAATATAAGACGTCAAAGGAAGACAGAAAAAAGAAGAAGAGTAGGTAGAGAGTGATACTGACAACGTAATAAATAAACATGTGTTTAGCAGAGACAAATATATAAAGATGCGAGGTAAGAAAATGAAAATTTATAAAAGGCCTATAAAAAATGTAGAGCTTTTACGTATAAATCTTAACCGTTTAAAACAAATATTGCTCTTTTTCATATAACCGGCTCGATGACGAAGAATTTTATAATAAACTCAAAGATTGTCAAATTTTGGAAACTTTAAATCACAAACAAAGCACCATACATCTTTTTTTTTGTACTAAGCGCATCGTAAATCTTTTTTGGAGCTTTAAGCCGCCTTGGGGCACATCGAACTGGGGCCGGCAGGCTCTACAATTTGATGCTTCAAAAGATGCATCGTTTTAAAGAAGGCTTAAAAGATGGAATATGGCGGCTACACCTCTTAAAATGAGTATAGACATCTTTTATGTGCCTAGCGCGCGGATTAAAAATAGTTTTGAAAAATGTGAAGAACCGATGTTTTATGTAGCTTTCATTTAGACGCTAACTAATTCGACTTTTGGCTTCAAACCTTTTACAATTAAATGTTTGTTTGGGTCTATTCTAGAGTATGGGACTATGTCCGAGAGAGACGGAATTCATTACTTGCACGTAAAACGCAAAAAATAGTGAGAGTCAACTAAAATTTAACAAATTCCTAGTACTAGCAGTTTGTGAGTCTTACGCTTTGTCACGCGGTTCTGTAAATAATAAAAAGAAAGAAGCAACCAAGAATGTTTCGCTTTACTTCTGATCTTCGTCTTCTTTGTCCCTTCCTCGGTCCCCCCCAGCTGTAGAACTCTACGAACTTTAGCTTGTGCGCTACTTGTAGTCTAGCTAGTTCTACCTTCTAGCTGTTAGAACGGTTCCCTATATTTGAACCTTGTTCAAATATCTTGTGCGCAAATAGTTCGGACTGTAACCGAACTCAAAATATTAACACACTTTCCACTTTGTCATCTTAAAAACAGTTGCTTACACTTTGCTCTTGGACAATTTCACTTACCCGGTAGATGAGTGAACACTGCGCGACTCAGCAGTAGAGAGGTCAAATGGCAATTTTCCATCACACAGCAAGAGCTCTAAAGTTTGAAAAAGCAAACTGTCGGTCTTCGTGAGGGGATCAGCCAACTTTTGTTTTCCAGGTATCCACACCATTTGGTCAACGTTATGAATCTCAAACTGATACCGTTTAACGCTAACATCTCCAGGAACAGAGCGATTATTGGCATTTCGATACGTAGATAGAGCACTTTAGAGATTCATAGAGTCAACGACGACAATGTGGCCTACTTCTTTACCAAGTAGCATATTCATTGCCTGAACCAGTACGTTTACTTCATCAATACCCTCACCGGCGGCGAGGATTTCTGCAGAACCAATAGACTTCACAGGTCTTTTGGATTTGTGAGAACTCCAAGCGAGGGGATGAAAAATGAAATTCTTCTTCAACTCTCCGAACAAAAGGCCAGCCACAAACCCCAGTTGCCCA
This sequence comes from Agarophyton chilense, assembly GCA_030374765.1. NCBI lineage: Eukaryota > Rhodophyta > Florideophyceae > Gracilariales > Gracilariaceae > Agarophyton > Agarophyton chilense. The sequence continues at coordinate 1,025,838 of JARGXX010000016.1, forward strand.
TAGTCTTCGGTGCGAATTGCATCCGAAAATACCACCACTGACACTTGGTACGACCGGGAATCATTTGGTCGCTGATAATGTGTGATAGTGCCTTGTCTCTGCAAAAACCGAAGCATGTTGACCTGCGTAACTAAATCCTTCACAAGAGGTTGCGGACCTTTCTGCTGTAGGAAACTGTGGAGCAAGACCCGGCGACAGGAAGTGCTCTCAAGGTGTTCGAAGCCTTGCTCCCTGGGGGAGGCAGACTCAGAGACAGACCCCTCCGTTCCACCCGTAGTGTGGGGTGTAACTCCCACGGGGGATTCCGGCAGTAACGACGGAGGTGAGGGGTAAAAACCGTTGGATCGGGAATGGGTATGGGTATCCCAAAGAATGGGGGAAAATCCGGCAAAGAGGAAAAACGGGGCGAGGGTCGGGCACTAACAGGCACCGGACCCGAGAACCAGAAAAGGGGCGAAACAACAAAAGAAACCCAATACAGGGGCGAAAACCTGTCCTCGAAAGGAAACACAAAAAGCACGCAACAAGTAAGCAGAACCTCCACGGGGTATCGTGCACGCAGGTCGTCTGAGCGGTCCCAAGGGGGTGGTTGCACGGAACCCAAACGTGGGCACTCTCCAAGTGGAGTCGTGTCCCTACGCAGGCGTTGCTAACCAGAGCCCGTTCCGGGTTGTAAGGCCGAAACGATGGCGACGGAGAACCTCTAAAGGTATCGAAGACCAACCTTGGTTACCATTTACTTTGAGCTTCGGACTGTCAGATCTCGCCTCCCTAAGTAGGGCCCACTAACTAAACTCTACAGTAGTGCACACCTGCTCAGGGCCATACACGTGGAGATCCCACTGCCAGGGCCCAAAAATCCAACGTTCTAACAAATATCCGAAAATCGGTGCCAAAATTAAGCCACGTGTATCACGGGGCCAATCCAACCATGGGCCATCCGAATTTTCCCTTATAGGCGAAATATAGCCAGAAAACAGTGCCACCTCAGCACACCTTAGAGGGGATCATAGTCATAACCCTCGGAGGGTTCAATCCTCATTCTATGAGTTGCATCTTCAAGTTTCCCCTAACTGGGCGTTGCTCTACATCCCCCCCTCCTTAAGACGAGGAAGAACATTCCGAGCCGCGGGTGTCTAACTTTCCGATCACTATACATATTTCTTTCCCAATGGGGTCCTTCACCACTTCTGAGGATCGCCACAAAACCGGCACATCGGTACAACTCTCTTCTACTCCTCCGACTTTCGGCGATAAGCAACTTTTCGCAACAGCGGTCTCGACTAGCGCTCTCAAGGGAATGAACCCATACGCCATCAACCCACTCTCGGGGCCATCGGCCTCCGCGCCGGCGGACAACGAAGCTCCCCAGCAGGGTGAATATTTCTCCGGTTTGGATGCGGCTCCGTCAGGTACCGAACCTTTCGCCTCGGCGGGCAACCGACATCCTCAGGAGGATTTGGACATCAACGCGGTGGCGTGGAACTCCGCCCATGCGATGCCCTTGGTAGCAAACTCGAGAGGTTGGATCTCAAACGAATCCTTTCGAAGGTGGAGTCCCCTTACCGATCCGGTGATCTATTCCCGCGCTCCGTGGTTCCATCCGACAGCGGTTCGCGACGATGAGCTCATCGACTCCTACGTGGAGGACGGCTAATTGCCGGGTGGCCTACCTGTTGAGGTTGTACGTTCTCCCGATTGGAGGGCGCGGGTAGCCATAGAGCCTCAGTATCTATACCGCAGTCGCGGGGAGTCCCTGGACAAGGCGCGCGCAACGATGGCGGCTCTGGCCTACCAGCGATTGGAGAGGTCACGCTTTGACCATCTGGTTCCCCCGGAGTACGGGTTCGACGTCGCCTATTACCACACGTACGGTGAGGTCTCCTACAGGGATAACCTGGCAGCCTTTCCCGAAGCCGAGGTCCGCGGACCAGGTTTTCCTCTCCGAGAAGATATGCTCCAATGGAGTCGTCCCATCCTTCGGGCTGAGTTCAGGTACTTTCAACGGCAGTTTACCCAGTATGGGTTCGATCGACGCGTGCGCTTCGAGCGCCGCTCGCGCTCCCGTTTCGGGTTCCTTGTCCCGTATCCTCACGTGGAACTGGAGCGCATCCGTAGCACGGCGAAGGTTGGGCGATTCGTGCCCCTTTCAGCTTGATGGAGTAAGGTCGAGGTCCCCCGAGGGTGCTTTGCTGAACTGCCCCCATGCATCTACTATATCGGGTCTCGTTTGATGCACGACCCGAACTCGGGATACTGGGCCCTCGTTGCAGCCGAGTGGGCAGCCCGCGTAGCGGCGCACCTCCTCTGGGATGCTCATGACCATTTCCGTATCTGGTATATTCCTCCGATGCTACGGACCATCATGCGTCAGATCGACCTTGTCCCAGTGTTGGGTTCGGCCAGCAACGTGCAGGACCTGTATCCAATCTTGGACGTGATCGACAACACCCAATGGGATCGAGTTCCAGTGGCAAATCAGCCCGCAGGGGAAGGATCCGCACGAGACAAGTCTCCTGGCCGGTACGATCCGGGCTCCGGTAACTGGGTCTATTACAATCCCTTCGAAGGGGTTCGCATCAGCGCGGCGCAAGCACGGGGGATGATGGACTCGCCTCGACCGATGCCGGTGGGACACCCGATGGGGTTCATTTATACCGACGATTACGAGTACGAGCCTCCAGTAGACCTGGACGATCCAGCGTTGGATAACGAAGTGCCAGCTCCTAGTGGAGTACTCCCTGTGGAGCCATCTGCACCCTTCCAACCAGTGGGAACGACCTCAGCTGCGGCGGCGAATGCATCCGGTGGCGGTCCATCTGCTCCCCCCGGGTGGGGTGTGAACACCCTTGCGCAGGCGCCGGTTGCCACTCCGCAAGTGGATAGTGTGCGACAAGGCCTCGTGAACGCAGGCATTCCGATTCCCCCGGGTATGACGGATGTGAGCCAGATGTTGGCTTTCGCCTCGGCGTACCATCAGGGTCAGAATCCCAACGGTGGGGCGGGTCCCTCCTCGGGCTTTCCGTAGTTCCGCCTTCGGGCAATTGTAGAGTCCATAGCTTGGCGACAATAGTAAACTTCTGATATTTGCATAACTTCTTTTCTTCTTCCTTCCTAGGATCTTAACTTCTTCTTCATCTTCTTCATTCCTTCTTAGGATCTTCTTCATCTTCTTCCCTTCCTAGGGTCCAATCTTCTTCTTAATCTTCTTCTCCACTTCGTGGGTCTTCTTTTCCTTTTTCATTATAAACTGTCCCGATAACCGGTGTTGTGTTCCCCGGTTAACGGCGCTAGGCCGAGGGCCAGTAGACATTCCCTCTCAATACGTGTTCTTCGGGATACTCTCCTAAATTCCTCTTCAGAGGTCCAACATCTTCCTCACTTCGAGGTCGCATCCACAACAGTTCCCGTGGTGGCTTACCCGACTTGGGCACGATCCAGACTTGAAGGCAAGGTTACCCGAGCGCGTCGGTGATAGGATAAAACCTTAGACCTCGGAAGGTGCTCAATGGGTTCCACTGTATCCTCATCAGGCGAGAATCCGTACCATCGGACTTGGTAGCGAACTTCTCCCTCGGGGGTGTAGATGTGACGCACGATGCGATCGATAACGAATTCCTGCGGGTACACTTTTCCCTGTTCGGGCTTCTCTTCCATCTTGGAACGCTCTAGTTCCCTTGAGGGTGTCAACGTAGGGTCTAGACACACCCCGGTGGGTTCTTTTCCGTGTTGCAAGCGGGTCTCAGCACTTCGTCCAAACGGTGCCGAGTGGCCTGTGGGCTACGTTGTAACTTCCGTCTACGGAGTCAAAATGGCCCAGTTTTGGGGCCTTCTTAAAGCTAAGATCTTCCCGATAACAACGGAGTTCTTAGATTCCGTGACGGTTGAGAAACCGCGACGCGGTAGTGTCTCCAATCTCAGGGGGTTAAGACTTCAACGTCAACTCGAGCTACGGGGACGAAGGTTGCTCTTGTGCAACGCGCCGTGCGACGGAGGCGGTTTGCGCGACGGTTGGTCGTCAGAGCCTCTTGATTGGCTCAGTGAGGCGGTTTGCGCGACGGTTGGTCGTCAGAGCCTTTTGATTGGCTCGGTGCCATTCGACGTGTGCCACATAAATGCGCGGGCGCCGGTTACCACTCCGCAAGCGGGTGTGAGGTGGCTCTTCCGACACGCGCTAGCACTCTCCTGAGCTGTCCCCGACGGGTTTCACTCATTTCTTTCCCATTCCTGAGGGTTCCAGTGTCTCCATAGGAGTTCCTATTGCCATTCCATAACGGAGAGCCAAATTTGGTCATCCTCGTCGTCGAGATCTTCCCCGTGCGGGTCCGCTGACACAGCTCGTTCCCAAGAAAGCGGGGTTTGAGTGTGCGACACCTCAGTGTCTCTTCCGCAGCGGCGGGTGATCGTCGGCTCTGTAGGCGTTCCGGGTGCAGAGTTCTCCACACGACTCTCCCTAGGCGGGTTTTCGTCATCTTTTCTGACGTTGTGCTCGGCTGGGTCGGCGGTGATGTCGCTACCCATATGCTGGGGTTGTTACTTCTCTGTCGCCGGCTCGGTCGGGCTCGCCGTTTCACTGTGAGAACTAGATTCCCTGTTAGGGCGACTGGTTGACGCCGAAACATCGTCCTGGGAAGGAACTAAGTCCTCCTCCCCCTCCTTAGGCGGAGAGCCAGGAGGCTTGATTACCTCCGGTGGGGGAGTAACTCTGTAAGAGTTCGTTGGCTGGGCCCTTGAGGGAGCGGGCCCAGGTTCGGGAGTATCCGAAGGTTCCGGTAGGTCGGTTAAACCACGTTCCGGGTGCGGAAGTATAACGGGGCGGGTGTTCGAATCTCCGCCTGACGGGTTAACTTCCGTTGAATCATTCCCTGTGGAGGGCGTTGGTGCCGACACCACTTCCACATTTGGGTTGGGCGCTCGTGTGATGCGGTCCCTGGAGATCCGTTCGTGGCGGTTAGCGATATCCAACACCACCGTGTCCGGGTCAACAGAAACCACACGATAGGGTCCGTCCACAATTGGGCGAAAGCTTGTGCCTACGTTCCTTTTCAGGATTGTAGTATTCCTTTCGAAGGAAGACGAAGTCGTCGGGCTCCACCTGAGGTAGAGGTTTGCGAACCCGATTGTCAAAGTCCTTCTTGTAGGCGCGTTGAGCTTTGTCCATTGCTTTCCGGGCTATCGGCACCATCTTCGTAAGCCACTCCTTCCAGGCTTCTCGGTACAATCCCAGTGACGGGTACGTCGACAGCGTCGGTTGAGCCTCGATGGCGACCGGCGGCGGTGTCCTCGACAGTACCAGTTCGAATGGGGATAACGATGTAACCCGATGTACCTGGGTGTTGTATGCATACGTGATAGCGTCTGTGTACAAGTCCCAATTTTTGGGGTGATCCGCAACATACGATCTCAAAGCGTTGAGTATCGTGCGGTTAAACCTCTCCACCTGGCCATTCCCCTGAGGGTGATACGTAGTAACAAATAAATTCCTTACATCAAGGATTCGACATACATCCTGAAAGAACTTTGATGCGAATTGCCCTCCGTTGTCGGATAGCAACTGCACCGGCGGTCCATATACGAACACCCAATGGGTCACGAACGCTTGCGCGACGGTAGCGGCGGTGATCCGCTTCAGCGGCACAGTTCTCGTTAGCTTAGAGAATCTGTCAGAAATGACAAGCAGATACCGATGACCTCGGGGCGTCCTGATAAACTCCCCTAGGATGTCTATGGCCGCGAATTCGAGTGGAGCCCGTGCCGGGAACAGCGTCAACTTCTTAGAGTGCTTCCGAAGTTTGACGTCATTCTTGGCGCAATTGGTGCAGGCCCATCTGACGGCGTAACAATCGAATGCCATTGCCGGCCAGTAAAAGTCCCTTCTCAACGTGAGGTACAGTTTTCTTCCCCCGGGGTGGGCGCCAACCTTCACATAGTGAGTGAGGTGTAATACCCTCTGTTGTAGGGTGTGCGGCACCACTATCCTCGGGCGAGGTCCAACGGTCCTGATTAGGTAACCCTGATCGTCGTCCTCGAAAGGTAACTGCAATCCTCCGTTGAGGCGAGCCCTAATCCGTGTACAGAATGGGTCGAGCTGTTGCTCGCGTATCATCTCCTCTGGAGAGATAGGTATAAAAGAGCCGGTCGGCGAATCCAGACTCTCGTTGACGAGTATATCGTCACAAACATCATCCGTCAGCGGTTGAGCTCCTCCCTCGAGGTCCGATACCATAAAGCATGGGATGTCATCGTCCTCGTATGGTTCCGTTTCCGCTGTGGTTCCCAAGCGGGATAGTGCATCAGCCTGAGTGTTCAGCTTCCCTTTCTTGTACAGGATCTCGAAGTCGAATTCCGACAGTCGGAGACGCCAGCGCATAAGGCGGCCCGACGGTTCGGAGATCTCCAGGAGCCAACGCAAGCATGCGTGGTCCGTATGGACTTTGAAACGAGTACCCACCAGATAGGGGCGAAGTGTAGCTAAGGCCCACACAACGGCTAAACATTCTTTCTCGGAGACCGAGTAGTTCCTTTCATGGATATTCAGGGAACGTGACCAGTACCCAATAGGGTGACGTTCACCATCCTCAGAAGATTGGAACAGTGCACACCCTACTTGGTTTGCACTAGCATCGGTGTCCACTTCGTAAGGGAGCCCAGGATTGGGTAGAGCCAAGATTGGCGGTGATGTTACGGCATTCACCAGTGCCGTGAAGGCAGACGCTTCCGCGTCGCCAAAAGGTTCCAGTTCAACTGGTTGTCCTTTCGTCAGGAGCCTGTTGAGGGGGTTGGCAATATCCGCAAAGTTCGGGACGAATCGGCGATACACGTTACACAGACCTAAGAAGGATCGCAACTCCGTTTGAGATTTCGGGTGTTTTGCTTCCTTCAAGGATTTCACTCGTACTTCATCGATTGAAAGCTGTCCGGGACGGATGATATGACCCAGATACTTAACCGAATCGGTGAAAAACTCGCACTTCTTGAGTTTCAAGGTGATTCCCGCGTCGCGGAGTATCTTCATTACGTCCCTGACGTGTTCGAGGTGGTCATCCAGGTTGTTGGAGAAGACAATAATGTCGTTTAAATACACTAGACACGTCCTCCACTTGAAAGGAGCCAACAGAATGTCTATCGCCCGTTGAAACGTTGCGGGGGCATTTGTCAACCCAAAAGGCATCCTCCGGAATCGGAAAAGTCCTTTATGACACACGAAAGCCGTTTTGTCTCGATCTTCCTCCCTAATAGGGACTTGCCAGTAGCCCGAATTGGCGTTGAGGCTAGAGAAAACAGTAGCGCTCCCAATGGAGTCGATGTATTCGTCCATCCGAGGGATCGGGTACACATCCTTAATGGTTACCTCGTTCAGGCGTCTGTAATCGATGCAGAAACGCCACGATCCATCCGGTTTCGTAACTAACACCACTGGTGAGGCCCAAGCGGACTGGGCAGGTTCAATTACGCCGGCTTTAAGCATCTTTTCCACCTGAGATTTCTCCTCTTCCCGAGCTTTCGGTCCAGCCCTGTAAGGGTGTTGGGCAATAGGCCGAGTGTTCGGTAACAAGTCGATGCGGTGTTCTGTAATCCCAATAGTTCCAAGGGAACCATCCCACACGGGGGTAAATTCACAAAGCATGTGCCTCAGCTTCTCCCGATGAGATGCGGGTACATGGTTGAGATCCCATTTCTCCAATTCCTGAACAGGATCCGTCTGGTCTGCTCCTGTGATAGGGGCCGTAACCTTCTGAGGTTTAAAGTGTTCAGCGTGTGGAACTGCAGTCGTATGCTCACCGTCTTTCGCGATTTCGGCAGTGTCCTCCCCCTCCTTAGGGTCCGCCACACCAAGGACCTCTGCGATAGAGATCTTTGTAGGTACGACCGCATGCGGATGTGGAAGAACAGAACCCAGGATCTGGTGTTTGACCAAATGCTGCGTTGTCTTTCCAAAGTTGGCTACCAAAACCTTGAAAGGTTTATCCGGTTCCACGGAGACAGCCCCATTCGCAAGGGCGAGTTGACGCCGCGTATACAGAGACGGGTTCGGTTGTACCACATGCACACCAATTTGCTTGGTAACAACTGTGACCCAAACCTGGGTTTCTGGCGGGATAGCCACTGACTTCGCAACCTTTACCCGTGTAGACATCGGGTCCTTCTTCACAGATTCCTGCGCGACAGGGAGAGGAACGCGTGTTCGCGCTGCTCCCTGTAAGGGTTTACGAACGATTGGGATCGTAGACCCGTCTTCGAGTTTCACAGTTCTATTCCGAGGACGGATGGCTTCCACGAAGCGGTCGCAAAAGTCACAACCCAGTATGACTGGTGCTGCAAGTGACTTGCATACAATAAACTCTAGCTGAACGAGATAGGAGCCTAACCTCACCATGAGGGAAATTGTACCCAGTGTCCGTAGCGGGTTGTTGTTCGCATCGGCGATATCCAAACGTGGACCGGTACGAACTTGAACCCGGAGCAGCGGGGGCAACAATTCAACATGAATTAAGTTAGGAGCGGCTCCTGTATCCAGGACAGATATTTGACGAACCATAAACTGGTTGGACAGGCCGAAGTCGGCGAATACCTTATAATTCCGCTTGGCCATTACCCTAACTCGATCCGGAATACGGAGATTACGGGACCGTATCCACGGGTGACGGAAAACACTAAAGTATCCCGAGTTAACGTAGGTGTCAGCCGTTTTCCTTGAAAGGATTGTCACAGCTGGGGAGCGAAGCTAGAGCGCCTCGGGCGTCTTCAACTCCAGCTTAGAAGACGCCCCTCCCGCAGGGGAGACTCCCAAGTTTAGTTTTTCGAAGCGGACCCCACCGAATTCGGTGCAGCTGCCTCGAAGGGGACCGGTTGTTCCCCGTTCGCGGGTACAAGTTCTGTATCCCTGTCAGCAAGGTGAGCTCGGAGTATCCTTTGTTCTTCATAGGACCTACTCGGGACTCGAGCTTTCTCCTCAGGGGTCAGAGCCTCGTACTGAGCGATAATTCGTGAACCCTCCCGCAGGGGAAATGTGCAGTCTGGTGCTTTGTGACCACGGAGGTAACACAAATAGCAAATCAGCTCTGCCGGGTTCGGTTGTGGACGTGAATCCACGCGACGTGGTGCTGTATCCCTCCATCCGGGGCGAGAGAACCGAGCAGCGGTATTCGCAAAAGGTAGCGATGCTGCTGGCACCCTCCGTCCTTGGGTATAGAGCGCAGGGTCTTCATCCGTAGTCGGAGCGGATGTCGACGGCAACTCAGACGTACCCATAGATTCGGAGTTACTTCCCATGAAGTGAATGTTATCATTGACCCCCACAGGGGTAGGGCCTCCTGCGAGTGACAAAGACGAGTTACCTCCATCGGCGAGGAGTGCATTTGTCGGCCGACTCTTTCGGTTCTGCCGGGCACGGAGAGTATTCCCCTCAGCCTGGGCGTACTGAACCAGTTCCAAGTAGGTCAGCTTGCGCTTCTCTTCCCGATGTCGGGCAACCAATGACCTTATCGAGGGGTCCAATCCATCCACAAACATGGAGCATCTCTCATAGGCGGGGAATACATTCCCGCATCGGTGAAACGCTTTATTCAAGCGAGTTGAATACACCGTTTCGGTTTCCATCGGCTTCTGCCGCGTATCCCTTAATGCAAGGGTTGCTTCCTGAATCGCATTTCCAGTAGCGTATGACCTCAAGAGGTACTGCACCGCTTCGGGCCAGCACGTGACTCCCCCTTCCGAGGCTCGGGATGATCCACGGACGGAGTTGAACTGGTCTTCAGCCATCCCGTTTAAGAAATAGGGTAATGCAAGATACGCTTGCGCTTCACTCATACCGAGGATGCCAGCCTCCTGGACGAACCTCGCAAGGAAATCGAGCACCAGAATTGGGTCTGTTCCTGTGAACTCCCTCTTCTGTAGGGTGATTCTCAGCCTTTTGATGTAGTCCTTGACCTTACCCGTTCCGCCGGATGTTCGATCTCCCGAAGGGTTATCCAAGCGGTAATAGCGGTACGATAGCAGCTTCCGATAGAGAGGATTCGTCGGCTTCAGCTCCCTTAATCCAAGGTGTTTCCTACCCTTCTTCCGGGTACGGATTGCCCCTTGAGAGGTGTAAGTAGCCTTCGACCGAGTCGCCCGGGATGACCGGCGTTCATCTTCACTATCCGAAGATTCGGAGGACGAACTCGATGGCGAGCGATTGGGATCGGAATCCGATAAATCCTTTTGGAGGTGAACCTTCTTCTTGGACTTGCGGCAGTCCTGTTTAGCGGAGCGGTGTTCTTCGTCTTCCGAAACGTCGGGTTTATCCTTCGAGGCTGCTGCGTCTCCGTCCATACGGATAATGTCCTCGAGGGTGTCCAGCCGAGCTTGGAAGCGTTCCGCTTGCACGCGGTGTTCCTCCACGAGGCTCCGGTACTCCTGGATAAAGACCCCAGGGGTACCAAAGCTTTCCAAAAAAGAGTTCACATCCCTCCTCAGGGTACGAAGGTCATCGGCGACTCCCCGCACCTGGGCGTCCTCCACCTTGAGGCGGAGGGTAGTAACCTCCTGAAGGAGCTCGATGTGAGCTGCGTTGGCGATATCGATTCGAGTCTCCAGGCGCTGTAATTCAGGGTCGGCCCGACTTCGGGGTGCTGCTGAGGGGGTCTTCACCACTGGAGCTGGGCCCACAGCCACGACCTCTCGAGGACCTGAAACCACTGAGGGTGCTCTCCGAGTGTCCGGATCGATACCGGAATCGTTCCGACCTTCTGGAATTGAGGTCCTCGACCTAGGCGGGGCCGGGGGCACTGAATCCGCTTGACGGTTCGATCCAGTCCTGGAACCACGGGTAATCGGCGACATGCTGCAGACACGACACCGACGATTCGAGGTAACGATGAAATTCGATCACGAGATTCCCGGAGAACGGATGACGTAACACAAAACAAAAATAAAAACCAATTCCACCCTTTCCCAAGGGAACCACTACAACAAATCTTCTCGACGGTGCTTCCTCTTCCAAGAGATATTCCAACACGTGGATGACCAACCCAAAAGTCCGAGAACGGATTCTAAGTCGGGAGACCACTTGTGGAGCAAAACCCGGCGACGGGAAGTGCTCTCAAGGTGTTCGAAGCCTTGCTCCCTGGGGGAGGCAGACTCAGAGACAGACCCCTCCGTTCCACCCGTAGTGTGGGGTGTAACTCCCACGGGGGATTCCGGCAGTAACGACGGAGGTGAGGGGTAAAAACCGTTGGATCGGGAATGGGTATGGGTATCCCAAAGAATGGGGGAAAATCCGGCAAAGAGGAAAAACGGGGCGAGGGTCGGGCACTAACAGGCACCGGACCCGAGAACCAGAAAAGGGGCGAAACAACAAAAGAAACCCAATACAGGGGCGAAAACCTGTCCTCGAAAGGAAACACAAAAAGCACGCAACAAGTAAGCAGAACCCCCACGGGGTATCGTGCACGCAGGTCGTCTGAGCGGTCCCAAGGGGGTGGTTGCATGGAACCCGAACGTGGGCACTCTCCAAGTGGAGTCGTGTCCCTACGCAGGCGTTGCTAATCAGAGCCCGTTCCGGGTTGTAAGGCCGAAACGATGGCAACGAAGAACCTCTAAAGGTATCGAAGACCATCCTTGGTTACCATTTACTCTGAGCTTCGGACTGTCACATCTCATCTCCCTCAGTAGGGCCCACTAACTAAACTCTACAGTAGTGCACACCTGCTCAGGGCCATACACGTGGAGATCCCACTGCCAGGGCCCAAAAATCCAGCGTTCTAACAAATATCCGAAAATCGATGCCAAAATTAAGCCACGTGTATCACGGGGCCAATCCAACCATGGGCCATCCGAATTTTCCCTTATAGGCGAAATATAACCAGAAAACAGTGCCACCTCAGCACACCTTAGAGGGGATCATAGTCATAACCTTCGGAGGGTTCAATCCTCATTCTATGAGTTGCATCTTCAAGTTTCCCCTAAGTGGGCTTTGCTCTACAGAAACTAGCCGCAAATGCGCAGAATAGCGAAGCAGCCAGTCCCAACCAGCCCAGCGAACTGTTAAGCGACCTAAACGCATCTGCTTCAAGGCTATTCAGTTGTTCTTCTCGTTGTTTACACCTGTTGCGATCCAGGGGGTATGGTTTGTAGGCCTTCAGCTTTTTGTCTCCATGTATCGTAATGGAATGATCTTCGAACTGAGTAACCATGAGGCCACAAAACTGAATGTCCCGGGTGCATACACGATAGTGTCTAAGGTGAATGATTTCCTGATCTGTTCGATAACTTCAGTAATCTTCCTGCGTGACCCACCAAAAAGTACATCATCAACGACCTTAATGGCTGCAACAGATAGCTTTCCATCTTCCATCTGATAGAATATCTGATGTACATAGATCAGTTAACTAAACCCATTTCTTGTAAAAAGATCGTCGCTCAATCGTTGCCATTTCGCAGAAGCATTCACAAGCCCATAGGTTGCTGCAAGAATTAACCAGTAGAAATTATACCTTGTGGTGCACTCACGAGGTGGGACCATGTACACATCTCTCGTTGCGTCTCCAGTCTGGAGAAACACGCCCTTGAAATCGATCTTAGCCAATGTCCACTTGTGTATCACTGCAAGTGACAACAATATTCGAATACCAGTAGGTGGGCAGGTGGTCGAATCGGTCTTCAAAGCATGCTTCTGTTTGTCTTCGTTTCCATGTGGGACAATTCGCGCACGTAAAAGGAGTGATGTGGCATCACACTTTTTGATCTTGTAGAATACGTGACTGGAGATGATGTTGGCATCATGAGGGACCTGCGTGATAGGAACCTCACGAACAGTATTCTTGAATGCCTTTTCTTCCACCTTGTAAGCATTCTCTGTGAGAAAAGGGGGAACACCATGGGATTGGTGCAACATAAACTCTTTATTGCCCAGAACGTCATAGTATTGATGCAGTACATCGGCCTCGATACTATCCAGCTCCTGTCGTGGAGAAGCTGAACTTCGGTTCCCACAATAGCTTCTCCTCCTGTGGCGTTGTCGACATATCTCCATGTCTCCTCTTGAAGTTTAAGAACTTCCTTCTGACCATTGTCGTAGCAAATGGTGTATCGTTCGGATCGGGGGGAGAAACGCACGACTGATCCTGTGTAGTACTGGTTATCCAAAGGCCAGTCTTCGATTGTGTCTCCCAACTTGGGTAATGTGGCACCAATGCCTGCTGTGTCTCCAATACCCATATCGTACTGACTGTCGTAGTTCTGTGTTCGCGTTGCTTCGGTAGTGTCCTCTTATGCAAGACACCAATCGTAGGCAAGTGAAACTGAGTGATCCAACTCGTCGATTGCATCCTACACAGCAGAGACTAGCTCGTCCTGACCCACCGCGGGCCGTACATCTTCTATCGCTGCCGATATAGTTCTACCATTGGCACCAGGGACTGTCACCGTTCGATTTTCATGGTCGTATGTGATAACAGGCTTAACCCCGGTCCACTTTCCTCGTTTCTCATTTGAATTCTTGATGAAGACCTGAATAATGTCCCCTACACTGATAGGAACATCTCTCGTGGCCTTCAAGCGCAATATGAGGGTCAACTTGCGCTTCGCTAGCAGGTTTCATGCGCTTTGATAAGGTCGGGGGGGATCTCAGAGGGTATGGCACCACTCAGAACAGAGCAAGTGTAGCCTTTGGCCAGTTCTTGGTCCGACGGAACATCACTGCCGTAGAGATCATTCGATATGCGCAGCGACTTATTATTCAAAAGAGGTACCTGGGCGTCATCTTCGTCGTTCGACGCAGCCTTGAGACGGAGAAATATGTCTCTAATAATTCGGTGCTTGGACTCAAGCTTATTCTTGTTCTGTCTTCTTGGAGGCAGTGGTCGTGCTTCAATGCCATGGCGACCGAGATATCCAAGATATATCGAATTGTTAAACGTAGGATCGAAGAGGACAGACTTCGGGTACCAAAAGAGGGATATCCAATGGGACTCAAACGCACAGATGGCGTTGTTCAGAGACGTACCTACTACGGTCGTTCCCGTAGAGTAGAGTGCATTGGAGTCCATTGTAGAGCAACCCCCAGTCAGGGGATACTTGAAGATGCAACTCATAGAATGAGGATTGAACCCTCCGAGGGTTATGACTATGATCCCCTCTAAGGTGTGCTGAGGTGGCACTGTTTTCTGGTTATATTTCGCCTATAAGGGAAAATTTGGATGGCCCATGGTTGGATTGGCCCCGTGATACACGTGGCCTAGTTTTGGCACCGATTTTCAGATATTTGTAGAACGTTGGACTTTTGGGCCCTGACAGTTGGATCTCCACGTGTATGGCCCTGAGCAGGTGTGCGCTACTGTAGAGTTTAGTTGGTGGGCCCTACTGAGGGAGATGAGATCTGACAGTCCGAAGCTCAGAGTAAATGGTAACCAAGGTTGGTCTTCGATACCTTTAGAGGTTCTTCGTCGCCATCGTTTCGGCCTTACAACCCGGAACGGGCTCTGGTTAGCAACGCCTGCGTAGGGACACGACTCCACTTGGAGAGTGCCCACGTTTGGGTTCCGTGCAACCACCCCCTTGGGACCGCTCAGACGACCTGCGTGCACGATACCCCGTGGAGGTTCTGCTTACTTGTTGCGTGCTTTTTGTGTTTCCTTTCGAGGACAGGTTTTCGCCCCTGTATTGGGTTTCTTTTGTTGTTTCGCCCCTTTTCTGGTTCTCGGGTCCGGTGCCTGTTAGTGCCCGACCCTCGCCCCGTTTTTCCTCTTTGCCGGATTTTCCCCCATTCTTTGGGATACCCATACCCATTCCCGATCCAACGGTTTTTACCCCTCACCTCCGTCGTTACTGCCGGAATCCCCCGTGGGAGTTACACCCCACACTACGGGTGGAACGGAGGGGTCTGTCTCTGAGTCTGCCTCCCCCAGGGAGCAAGGCTTCGAACACCTTGAGAGCACTTCCCGTCGCCGGGTTTTGCTCCACAAGTGGTCTCCCGACTTAGAATCCGTTCTCGGACTTTTGGGTTGGTCATCCACGTGTTGGAATATCTCTTGGAAGAGGAAGCACCGTCGAGAAGATTTGTTGTAGTGGTTCCCTTGGGAAAGGGTGGAATTGGTTTTTATTTTTGTTTTGTGTTACGTCATCCGTTCTCCGGGAATCTCGTGATCGAATTTCATCGTTACCTCGAATCGTCGGTGTCGTGTCTGCAGCATGTCGCCGATTACCCGTGGTTCCAGGACTGGATCGAACCGTCAAGCGGATTCAGTGCCCCCGGCCCCGCCTAGGTCGAGGACCTCAATTCCAGAAGGTCGGAACGATTCCGGTATCGATCCGGACACTCGGAGAGCACCCTCAGTGGTTTCAGGTCCTCGAGAGGTCGTGGCTGTGGGCCCAGCTCCAGTGGTGAAGACCCCCTCAGCAGCACCCCGAAGTCGGGCCGACCCTGAATTACAGCGCCTGGAGACTCGAATCGATATCGCCAACGCAGCTCACATCGAGCTCCTTCAGGAGGTTACTACCCTCCGCCTCAAGGTGGAGGACGCCCAGGTGCGGGGAGTCGCCGATGACCTTCGTACCCTGAGGAGGGATGTGAACTCTTTTTTGGAAAGCTTTGGTACCCCTGGGGTCTTTATCCAGGAGTACCGGAGCCTCGTGGAGGAACACCGCGTGCAAGCGGAACGCTTCCAAGCTCGGCTGGACACCCTCGAGGACATTATCCGTATGGACGGAGACGCAGCAGCCTCGAAGGATAAACCCGACGTTTCGGAAGACGAAGAACACCGCTCCGCTAAACAGGACTGCCGCAAGTCCAAGAAGAAGGTTCACCTCCAAAAGGATTTATCGGATTCCGATCCCAATCGCTCGCCATCGAGTTCGTCCTCCGAATCTTCGGATAGTGAAGATGAACGCCGGTCATCCCGGGCGACTCGGTCGAAGGCTACTTACACCTCTCAAGGGGCAATCCGTACCCGGAAGAAGGGTAGGAAACACCTTGGATTAAGGGAGCTGAAGCCGACGAATCCTCTCTATCGGAAGCTGCTATCGTACCGCTATTACCGCTTGGATAACCCTTCGGGAGATCGAACATCCGGCGGAACGGGTAAGGTCAAGGACTACATCAAAAGGCTGAGAATCACCCTACAGAAGAGGGAGTTCACAGGAACAGACCCAATTCTGGTGCTCGATTTCCTTGCGAGGTTCGTCCAGGAGGCTGGCATCCTCGGTATGAGTGAAGCGCAAGCGTATCTTGCATTACCCTATTTCTTAAACGGGATGGCTGAAGACCAGTTCAACTCCGTCCGTGGATCATCCCGAGCCTCGGAAGGGGGAGTCACGTGCTGGCCCGAAGCGGTGCAGTACCTCTTGAGGTCATACGCTACTGGAAATGCGATTCAGGAAGCAACCCTTGCATTAAGGGATACGCGGCAGAAGCCGATGGAAACCGAAACGGTGTATTCAACTCGCTTGAATAAAGCGTTTCACCGATGCGGGAATGTATTCCCCGCCTATGAGAGATGCTCCATGTTTGTGGATGGATTGGACCCCTCGATAAGGTCATTGGTTGCCCGACATCGGGAAGAGAAGCGCAAGCTGACCTACTTGGAACTGGTTCAGTACGCCCAGGCTGAGGGGAATACTCTCCGTGCCCGGCAGAACCGAAAGAGTCGGCCGACAAATGCACTCCTCGCCGATGGAGGTAACTCGTCTTTGTCACTCGCAGGAGGCCCTACCCCTGTGGGGGTCAATGATAACATTCACTTCATGGGAAGTAACTCCGAATCTATGGGTACGTCTGAGTTGCCGTCGACATCCGCTCCGACTACGGATGAAGACCCTGCGCTCTATACCCAAGGACGGAGGGTGCCAGCAGCATCGCTACCTTTTGCGAATACCGCTGCTCGGTTCTCTCGCCCCGGATGGAGGGATACAGCACCACGTCGCGTGGATTCACGTCCACAACCGAACCCGGCAGAGCTGATTTGCTATTTGTGTTACCTCCGTGGTCACAAAGCACCAGACTGCACATTTCCCCTGCGGGAGGGTTCACGAATTATCGCTCAGTACGAGGCTCTGACCCCTGAGGAGAAAGCTCGAGTCCCGAGTAGGTCCTATGAAGAACAAAGGATACTCCGAGCTCACCTTGCTGACAGGGATACAGAACTTGTACCCGCGAACGGGGAACAACCGGTCCCCTTCGAGGCAGCTGCACCGAATTCGGTGGGGTCCGCTTCGAAAAACTAAACTTCGGATACTCCCGAACCTGGGCCCGCTCCCTCAAGGGCCCAGTCAACGAACTCTTACAGAGTTACTCCCCCACCGGAGGTAATCAAGCCTCCTGGCTCTCCGCCTAAGGAGGGGGAGGAGGACTTAGTTCCTTCGCAGGACGATGTTTCGGCGTCAGCCAGTCGCCCTAACAGGGAATCTAGTTCTCACAGTGAGACGGCGAGCCCGACCGAGCCGGCGACAGAGAAGTCACAACCCCAGCGTATGGGTAGCGACATCACCGCCGACCCAGCCGAGCACGACGTCAGAAAAGATGACGAAAACCTGCCTAGGGAGAGTCGTGTGGAGAACTCCGCACCCGGAACGCCTACAGAGCCGACGATCACCCGCCGCCGCGGAAGAGACACTGAGGTGTCGCACACTCAAACCCCGCTTTTTCGGGAACGAGCTGTGTCAGCGGACCCGCACGGGGAAGATCTCGACAACGAGGTTGACCAAATTTGGCTCTCCGTTATGGAATGGGAATTAGAACTCCTATGGAGACACTGGAACCCTCAGGAATGGGAAAGAAATGAGTGAAACCCGTCGGGGACAGCTCAGGAGAGTGCTAGCGCGCGCCGAAAGCGCCACCTCACATCCGCTTGCGGAGTGGCAACCGGCGCCCGCGCATTTATGTGGCCCACGTCGAATGGCACCGAGCCAATCAAAAGGCTCTGACGACCAACCGTCGCGCAACCCGCCTCACTGAGCCAATCAAAAGGCTCTGACGACCAACCGTCGCGCAAACCGCCTCTGTCGCACGGCGCGTTGCACAAGAGCAACCTTCGTCCCCGTAGCTCGAGTTGACGTTGAAGTCTTAACCCCCTGAGATTGGAGACACTACCGCGTCGCGGTTTCTCAACCGTCACGGAATCTAAGAACTCCGTTGTTATCGGGAAGATCTTAGCTTTAAGAAGGCCCCAAAACTGGGCCATTTTGACTCCGTAGACGGAAGTTACAACGTAGCCCACAGGCCACTCGGCACCGTTTGGACGAAGTGCTGAGACCCGCTTGCAACACGGAAAAGAACCCACCGGGGTGTGTCTAGACCCTACGTTGACACCCTCAAGGAAACTAGAGCGTTCCAAGATGGAAGAGAAGCCCGAACAGGGAAAAGTGTACCCGCAGGAATTCGTTATCGATCGCATCGTGCGTCACATCTACACCCCCGAGGGAGAAGTCCGCTACCAAGTCCGATGGTACGGATTCTCGCCTGATGAGGATACAGTGTAACCCATTGAGCACCTTCAGAAGTCTAAGGTTTTATCCTATCACCGACGCGCTCGGGTAACCTTGCCTCCAAGTCTGGATCGTGCCCAAGTCGGGTAAGCCACCATGGGAACTGTTGTGGATGCGACCTCGAAGTGAGGAAGATGTTGGACCTCTGAAGAGGAATTGAGGAGAGTATCCCGAAGAACACGTATTGAGAGGGAATGTCTACTGGCCCTCGGCCTAGCGCCGTTAACCGGGGAACACAACACCGGTTAACGGGACAGTTTATAATGAAAAAGGAAAAGAAGACCCACGAAGTGGAGAAGAAGATTAAGAAGAAGATTGGACCCTAGGAAGGGCAGAAGATGAAGAAGATCCTAAGAAGGAATGAAGAAGATGAAGAAGAAGTTAAGATCCTAGGAAGGAAGAAGAAAAGAAGTTATGCAAATATCAGAAGTTTACTATTGTCGCCAAGCTATGGACTCTACAATTGCCCGAAGGCGGAACTACGGAAAGCCCGAGGAGGGACCCGCCCCACCGTTGGGATTCTGACCCTGATGGTACGCCGAGGCGAAAGCCAACATCTGGCTCACATCCGTCATACCCGGGGGAATCGGAATGCCTGCGTTCACGAGGCCTTGTCGCACACTATCCACTTGCGGAGTGGCAACCGGCGCCTGCGCAAGGGTGTTCACACCCCACCCGGGGGGAGCAGATAGACCGCCACCGGATGCATTCGCCGCCGCAGCTGAGGTCGTTCCCACTGGTTGGAAGGGTGCAGATGGCTCCACAGGGAGTACTCCACTAGGAGCTGGCACTTCGTTATCCAACGCTGGATCGTCCAGGTCTACTGGAGGCTCGTACTCGTAATCGTCGGTATAAATGAACCCCGTCGGGTGTCCCACCGGCATCGGTCGAGGCGAGTCAATCAGCGCACGTGCTTGCGCCGCGCTGATGCGAACCCCTTCGAAGGGATTGTAATAGACCCAGTTACCGAAGCCCGGATCGTACCGGCCAGGAGACTTGTCTAGCGCGGATCCTTCCCCTGCGGGCTGATTTGGCACTGGAACTCGATCCCATTGGGTGTTGTCGATCACGTCCAAGATTGGATACAGGTCCTGCACGTTGCTGGCCGAACCCAACGCTGGGACAAGGTCGATCTGACGCATGATGGTCCGTAGCATCGGAGAAATCTCCACCCTGCTGGGGAGCTTCGTTGTCCGCCGGCGCGGAGGCCGATGGCCCCGAGAGTGGGTTGATGACGTATGGGTTCATTCCCTTGAGAGGGCTGGTTGAGACCGCTGTTGCGAGAAGTTGCTTATCGCCGAAAGTCGGAGGAGTAGAAGAAAGCTGTACCGATGTGCCGGTTTTGTGGCGATCCTCAGAAGTGGTGAAGGACCCCATTGGGAGAGAAGTATGTATAGTGATCGGAAAGTTAGACACCCGCGGCTCGGAATGTTCTTCCTCGTCTTAAGGAGGGGGAGATGTAGAGCAACGCCCAGTTAGGGGAAACTTGAAGATGCAACTCATAGAATGAGGATTGAACCCTCCGAGGGTTATGACTATGATCCCCTCTAAGGTGTGCTGAGGTGGCACTGTTTTCTGGTTATATTTCGCCTATAAGGGAAAATTCGGATGGCCCATGGTTGGATTGGCCCCGTGATACACGAGGCTTAGTTTTGGCACCGATTTTCGGATATTTGTAGAACGTTGTAATTTTGGGCCCTGACAGTTGGATCTCCACGTGTATGGCCCTGAGCAGGTGTGCACTACTGTAGAGTTTAGGTAGTGGGCCCTACTGAGGGAGATGAGATGTGACAGTCCGAAGCTCAGAGTAAATGGTAACCAAGGATGGTCTTCGATACCTTTAGAGGTTCTTCGTTGCCATCGTTTCGGCCTTACAACCCGGAACGGGCTCTGATTAGCAACGCCTGCGTAGGGACACGACTCCACTTGGAGAGTGCCCACTTTCGGGTTCCATGCAACCACCCCCTTGGGACCGCTCAGACGACCTGCGTGCACGATACCCCGTGGGGGTTCTGCTTACTTGTTGCGTGCTTTTTGTGTTTCCTTTCGAGGACAGGTTTTCGCCCCTGTATTGGGTTTCTTTTGTTGTTTCGCCCCTTTTCTGGTTCTCGGGTCCGGTGCCTGTTAGTGCCCGACCCACGCCCCATTTTTCCTCTTCGCCGGATTTTCCCCCATTCTTTGGGAAACCCATACCCATTCCCGATCCAACGGTTTCTACCCCTCACCTCCGTCGGTACTGCCGGAATCCCCCGTGGGAGTTACACCCCACACTACGGGTGGAACGGAGGGCTCTGTCTCTGAGTCTGCCTCCCCCAGGGAGCAAGGCTTCGAACACCTTGAGAGCACTTCCCGTCGCCGGGTTTTGCTCCACATCCATCACATGGAACATACACTTCTCGTCCAGAAACATGTGGTCTACACAGACCACGTTGTTGAAAGAACGCGACATGGAACTGAAAGAGACCTTCCTCGCAGGATGCGGCAAGGCTGTAGTCTTACAATGATGCATTCTTCGAGCCTACGAGCAGGGTACTTGTTATCGTCATCGCTCTTTACATCATTTCGTTCCAGCAAAACTCTGATGTCCGAATACGTAGAATGTCCACAAGCATGTTTGTGGACCTTGTCAACTATCTTCTTGAGTTCATTCCAAGGTCGAGGGACGTCAGACTCCGGAACGTGGGCCATAGCGCATCACAATATCCCTACACTCTGATCATTCATCGGCTGTGCTCGAAATGTGAACGCGCCATGGGGGATGTAACTGTAGAAATCATGGTCGACTAGCAATATCGTACCCGGCGAGACACCGCTACTATCACATGGAATCTGCAATACATTTGTCTTCATGTGCGTTATGTCACAGTGCTGGGTAAGATTTCTCCCAACCACCCATTGGGATGATCCTTCTATGACCAAATGCCTGATTTTCACGGCGTTACCTTCATCCGAAACAGCCTGCAGAACAACAGACCCAAGCACCTTCCTAGCTGGGCTGGAGTGGTTGCCAGTGCCATACTTCCAAAACAGCCTGTCTGCAACAGACTTCGGTAAAGGGCCCAGTGTCCCATTCGACTCAGGACATACTGGGCGGCGAAAAAGTTGTAGCTCATCTCTTCCAATGGCACTGTACGGTGCACCGTTGTCCAATAAAGGTCCAACGAAGTCATCACTAAGACTGCTGGACGCATTTGCGCCACTTAATTGAACCATGTTGAAAGTCAGTACATTTTTCTGATTATTCCTGCCAGGTGGGGCATCCGTGGAGCGAACTCCATGCTTCAAAGTTCTATCTTCCTTATGATCAGTTTCCCAATGTTCAAACGTCTGGCACGAGTGGCACTTCGTGCGCGCCTTCAGCTCTGCAAGCTGTTCTGGGGTTCTTGATGTTCTTCCCCAAAAGGTAAATGAGGTTCTATGTCTTGTACTTGCGGCGGCATTTACAGAAAGCGTTGGCGGTTTTGACTCATTTTGAGTGATCTTATCGCATTGCCGCAACACAGAGGCAATCGAATCGTAAGAAACACCTTTCAAATAGTCGTTCGTAGTGGCCGCAGCGTCCAACTGATCACGACGGGGGGCGCTGTTCGCCAAGACAGACACTCTTTCATTGTTCTCCACGTTTGAGTTAGACAGGAGAATGAAAGCAACCAACGACTCCGACAACTGCGCTTCTGTTCCGTGTGCAATTAACCTCGATACATGAGCCTGAAACCTGGACTCGAAGTTCCTCAATGACTGGTTCTGATGACGCTCCATGGTCATCATCTTCAGCAGATCTTGATACACGTCGGTAACTGCTGCAAGGGGATCCTGTTTGTAGATGATATTCAGAATCGAAGAAACTCCTTTCTTCGATTTGATGAAATACCTCGAAATCGATCTACATAGATCGCGGGCTCTACCACAGAGCTGTGACTGCAACAATATCTCTCTCAACTCCTGAGGGATCTTGTTGTTGTTGGAATCGGGCAGTCGTTCATGGAAATCCGTCCACTGTGACCCCGCGTTTACACACTGCTCCTGATTCTCTTTGCCATCGGTCCACGGCACACTGCGTATATCCCTTGAGAAACGCGGCCGTGATGGCATATCTGTTGATGAGCTTCCTGGGCCCATAAATAAGAATTTTTCGCTTCACTTCTGGTATTGGTCTTCTTTGTCCCTTCTTCGGTCTCCCCCAGCTGTAAAACTCTACGATCTCTAGCTGGTGCGCTATCTGTAGTCTAGCTAGTTCTACCTTCCAGCCTTTAGAACGGTTCCCTATATTTGAACCTTGTTCAAATATCTTGTGCGCAAATAGTTCGGACTGTAGCCGAACTCACAATATTCACAGCAACCCTTTGTGATTTGCAAGATCACAAAACGAGTTGACACAACCACAGCAGTTTTTGGACCAGATTTCCTAAAGAGAAAAAAAGGCGGAATGTTGATAGCCTAACAGACAAAAACTATTATAGAAGATAGGTTGATGCCGGTTCAGGAAGGCGTGGGACGCTCTTTTTGAGCTTATTGGACTATAGTTGGTCGGAGACAACCGCAGTCGGCTTTATATAGCGTAAAATAGAATTTTGGTAGGTGTTGGTCTGCTGGATGCCCAAAACTCGCTCCCTGATGAGCTGAACTGAGCGGTAGTGTCCTTCGCAAGTGAAGAAGTGCAATGGCAAGCCGATTGTGAGACCGAAAACGGGGATTGCTGATACTTGCAAAGTTGGGGTGTAGTATCCGCTCTAACGGAGAGAGCCGACACCTGCGACAGCGTTCGGACTGCCGATGGGTCGCTTGCGGCGAAAGAAAAGGGGTGGTCGAGCTACAACACCAGCGAGCTGGAAGTGGGGTGTAAGGCCACTACTCGCCAGCGAGGGTGAACAGTGCAACTGTAAAACGTTGATGGGACGTAGGCACGAGACGGCTCTTGAAGTGGTTGGGGGCTGACTATCTATTATAGCTCGTCCGGATCTCCGGTTAAGGAATCCTAAACGAGGAACAGAATAGTCATGATGCCCATGTTGTCTCCTTTACTTGGAGTCGGCGCTCATCTCTGGTACACTTTATACTGTGTGCCAGGGTGAGTGCCCAAATAAATATATAAATAATACCCAGTGGTCAGCCACTTGGCCAAACCACTGTATGGGTATGGTCCCTAATGGACGTCTAGCTACAAAGGGTAGTAAAACCAGCCACGTGGATTGCCACTACATGCACCGTTGCAAGCCACTCCACTCGTGAGACCACGTGTCCCACTAAGAGATTCTGCCTCTAGGCATCCTACGCGGTGTGCCGTTCCAACCGCGACTTCGCGAAAAAACAACATATCGGATTCCCCGACATAGTAGAATACTACATACCCCCCTCGTTAAGCGCAAACCATGGGGGACGCAAGAAGCGTTTATACGCAGTCGGACCGGTGTTCCGGGTACTCATCGTCATCACGAATTCCTCGCCCCCCGACCAACTCTTACAGTTCTCAACAGCATTCTGTTCCCCACCGCTCTTCAGCTCGATCTCTCGCGATGGATCCGAACGCCGGGTCCAACCCGTTTCAGCCCTCCTCCGAGGATGTGCCTTCTGGGGCTCCGCCTAACACTGCTGGTTCTGCGTCGCAGCCTACTGCTCAACTCGGTCCATACCGTTCGTTCCCCACACCGTACACCGGATTCCGGTCGGTACGGTTACCTCAGCCAACCGTGGCTCCGATGCCGAACGCGGCTTACGTCGCCTCTGCGGGTGTGATTCGAGCTCCTTCTCGTCGTGCTCAGCGGAGCTACTCACACCCCGCGGATTTCTGTGGACGAGATCCTCTCGACAACGTTGAACTTTTTGCGCAAGCGCCCTGGTTTGATCCAGTTGCTATCCGCGATGACGCGTTTATACAACAGTATGTACACGGTGGGTACTTCCCTGACGGTATTCCGGAACACGCGATTTATAGCGACGACTGGGCGATCCATATTGCTTTGCCAGACAACGCGATTGCACAATATTCAACGGAAACCTTATCCGAAGCCCGTACGCGGTTCATCAAGCTGATTTACCAGCGTCTTCACCGATTCATCAGTACGGTTCTCCTCCCGCAGGACAAGTTTCTTGCGAGATACTCGCAAATCGCGTTTTGAGATGAAGAAAATTTGCTGTGTATGTACAGGTTCAAGGTCTGAACACGAAAAGAGTCCTTTCAGAGTAACGAATATGCATTTCCTCTCGTTGACTACATGACAGCTCGCTACGCTCGTATTATTACGCTTCGCATTTTTAACAAACTAATATTGACAAGGTAAAAAACAATTTTTTGACAACAACATTTCAATTTTTAATACCAAGCTATAGTGTTTTATATTACGACGCGATGGCATCCGAGCGACTTAAACAAAAAACAAATGAGTCCCAGTCAGCTCACCCCCACTCCCCAAAAACCAGTCCTAGACCAAACCCCATTAAATTCCTACAACCAGGTCCACTACTACTATCCAAAGTAAACTTCCTTCTCATATAGGTTCCAAGCTCTTAGTTGATATTCCAGGACACAGTTTTCTGTTATATGGGTTTTTTCAGAAAACTGATTCCGAGTGTCAGAATTCTGCGAGTGGGGTGCAGAAATCTGACGAACTGACTTAAACGAAAACTATTCTCGTCTTAAGTATCCACATGATAATCCAAACCCCCAGCCCAATCTGGCGGCGGCACGTTGAACGATGTGAATGCCCTGGTGTAACCAGCCTCAAATGACTTATGTTGGGCCAGGGATAATTCGTTGAGCGCTTGGTATAATTTGTGTGGTTGAATATATCCCTTAAGATTCTCATCGCTTTGCTAACGTCCTCGGCATTTAATATCCTGGTCGGCGAGGCGAGCATAAAGCTTATCGGTGGTTGCCCCGCCGTACCTAAGCATGTGTGGAGTAATTGCGAACGGACTCCCTAGACGTTCGACGGCTCTTCGGAGACCGGCCCGAAACCGGGCCGGTTGATATGGGAAAAGAACTTCTGCTTCTGGCAACTTCCTTCTTCTAAGCAACTTGTTCAACAAAACCGCCAAAACATACGGCCTTATCGTGACGGATTCGTTACGGCCACGTTTTCCTATCGCAATATTGAGCATCCCATAGTGCGGCCGCTTTTCGGTTAGCGGCATCATGGCGACGTCCAATACTTTTAGCTGCAATAAATCCCCTAGCCTGAGATACCCATCAAACAGCAGCAGTAATCCCACCCCCAGATCCGGATCCCCGTGTTTGAAAAGATCCAATTCCAATCCGTATACAACGATTTCCGGACACACGCCAAAGTGAAGGTTAGGGCGCGACGCTGTCCAGGCTTGTATACTTTGATTCGCCAATACCAACTTCCCGCTGAGTTCGGGGAGAAAAAATTCCAACGCTGATTTTGCCTGAGCTACACCTCCTGCCTTCAATTGCTGATTACCATGAAAAAGATCAATGCAATACCTCGTGAACAATTTATCAACTTCTTCTGCATTCCTACATCGACGGCGAGCGGCTGGTTCTTGTACCAGTCACTCCACGAAATAACCATGGTTCTTACGGTAGCCCTGCAGTGTTGCTGCTATTACCCGTCGGTGAGCTAGATCAAAAAGCCCGTGACGGTTCATCGGCTGGATTTTCCGCGCTAGGGACATAAAAAGAATCCATTGTTAGGTCACCAACGAGTACCAACGCGGCAACGCGCCTGCAGGTCCGGTTAAAGCTTCGCTTACTGCTACCTCCCTTTAGCAAAGCTCCAAGAAGCGATTGGTTATCAATAAACATAATTATTCGTGTTTGATAATTATTCCGATTTCGAAGAAGCCAACACAGACCAAAAATGACTGCTTCGCCCTCTAAACTGTATATCGGGTGTTTTTTCTTCCAACGATGTCGTATCGCAATTTTCAACTCCTGTTCTTCAATCCATTCAATCCGATTTGATCCTTCGCAAATTTTTAAAGGATCTTGGCACTCGGTATAAACTACTCCTCCACCAATTAAGCTTCCGTCTGTACAAATGATTGTTGGGTTGAACGGCGTAGAAATATTAGTCCGGATCAACGGTGCTAGTTTTAAAATTAATCCCAGCTCCTTCCAGCTAATCACGATGCCGCCAACATATTCTTTGGTCGAGGACGTAATGTATTCTTTCGAAGACCGAAAAGAGCGGCCTCCTTAAGAGCATAAACCACGCCCATTTTCCAATTATGCTTTGTACTTCTTGCACCTCCCATATCTTCTTTTTCAGCATGTTTTCAGTAATTGTTATCAGCGTTCCCGTTTTTTCCTGCTTTGGCATCAATACGCCATTTTTCCCGATTTCAATTCCCAAGACTTCTGTTCTTCCTTCTTCTGCAGGCCATGATAATTATGTCGCTTGCGAAGGCAAAGAGCTATGCTCTCAGACTCCTTTATCACGGCCCGCAGATTTCTTTCCGACATTTCTTTGTTTGTTCCAAACGAAAAATAATCGTCCACGTAAGCTCCAAATTTATATTCGCCAACGGAAATTGAATCCGCTAGCCAGTCGTCTATGGAGAGCTTAGCGCGAGCTAAGATTTATAGATGGATTTTCTGAGCCACAAAGACGGAGTGTGACCACCCCATGGGCATTGAGAGCATGACGGGGAATAATTTTTTCCGTTCGACTTCGATTGATGGCAAACCAAAATACGTATTCATCCATCCTGGTAATCTCATTACATGATATTGATTGTCCATGTCTGACTTTCCAACATAAAGCGTTCGTCCTTCCGGGTTGTGTAATCTCGCTAGATGCCCTGGGTTAGGAAGTTTGATTTTTGGTGGTTCGGTAAACTGAAGGTTAGCGTTCCGGGCGTCGATTATGAGCCTTTTTTCCCTCTTTTTCATGGACCGCAAAAGCACCATTCAAAACTTTCAGTTTTCCTTCCCTCAGATCTACTAACCCCCCTTCCACCGGTTTCCTAATCAGTGCACTGTAATCTTTCGCCTTCACTTCACAAAACGGCTTCTTAGCTCCCTTCACCTCTTCATCTTCTCGAATAATTTTTCTAGTCATATATAGTAGCTGTACATCCCCTGGTAGTAATGAGATAATATCAGCCGAGGCTGCCAGTCCGTGTTCTGGCAATGATACTCGGTCCGGATTCAGCAAGACCCATTAGTGTGTGTCACTGTATTCGAACGTAGAATCAACCTCTCCTACGAACTCCTCCGCAACGAAATAATTTCGGCCGTATGAGTCCTCCCTGATGACTTGCAAGATATTGCTCTCCAGGCTTTGTACAGCGTTTCTCTCTTGTACCGGTAGAAAGAGGTAGACGAGTCCGGCATACAAGCAATCAAGCCAACTTAGAAGTCCCTCAAGTATACTTTAAACTTTCTTATTACGTCTTCACTTTTGTCGTTGTCGTGCGCTTGCATTCTTTGTATCCTTTTCCCGTTTATCAGATGCTGTAGGACAACGCTTGGAGCAGAGACACCACGAAGATGTTCGGGATCTTTCTCTCTTGAGAGACACGCCTCAGGCGGAGGAGACGCGTCCCAGCGGAGAACAGAAACAGAGCCACTCTGGAAAGGCACGACGAAGCCGGGTGTAAGACCGAGGCCAATCCGGCGGGATATACCTATAGTGTTTAGGTGAGCACGGCACAGCCCGGGGTGTGACCAATCCGAGGCGGAGCGGTATCACGGCGATTGTCGGAAAAGGAGCGAGGAAACACTCGTATGAGGTGGACGAGCGAGGTGAGTGAGGCGGCCACTCACGAGAGCCAAAAAGGAGAACAAGAGGAAAACGGGGGCAAAACCCTATACAGGGGCGAGACTACGACAAGTGTCGGCGATTAAATAAGAACCCACGGTGGTGGTAGCACTATCGTTAACAGAGCGGTGGATGAACTAACGTGCGACGGGCGCTCACGCAGTATGCGGTAAAGACGCGCCGAAGGCGAAAAGTTCAGAGCCAAGACTTCCTCCTTCGGATCTCCCAAGAGGGTGTTTACTGGGGAGCCGTGCTCAACCTTCTAAGTAGTGTGGCGCGCGGCCCCTGACAGTGGGCGCGCGCCCGAAAAATAGACACTACATAGCGATAGCGTAGCTAAATAAATACTAAATAATACTAAATAATACTAACCATTAGGTAGAATCCGGGCCACGTGTGGCACGCCTCGCACTAGAGCGTCGGCATCCGTGCAGTCCACGTGTTCCACCAGTGTGAACTTCCGGTCCTAACCGGCCGTCAGCACGCAATAGCGGTATAGTTTGTCATAGCCCAAGCCAATCTTCAAGCGAGCGAACTCTCGAAGTCCAGCGAAGAAACCCCCTTGAAGGGCATTGTCCTTCATATCCCCCTCCTTAGGTGACGAACACGCCGTCGACATGGCGGGGAGGCAACGGTCCAACTGGCGTAAGAGCAAGCCGCGTACCGCGTCCAGCGATCACTCGACTGTCGAAGGCAGAGCTGCACAACCGAACGACAAACGCACCAACGCGGTAACCACTCCTCGAACTGCGAGCGCTCTTGCGCTTCGTACACCAACATCCGGCGACCACATCCCGATACCTCGGCGACCAGTACTCCCGATGAACGGTGGTTACAATCCCCGCCGGGGTTACTTCTCCGGTTTCCATTTGGCTTCCCTTCCGCGGGGGAGTGCCTCGTCGACCGCGCCGAGGCGATCCCGGGGTCCCGTTGAAGCTTCAAGCCACATCACTCCTGTGGAGGACACCTGGCCCAGTTACGATGAACTCGTCGGGTTAAACCCGCGTCAACATGCGGCGATTCTCCGGAGAGCTCCGTGGTTCCATCCGACAGCGGTCTTCGACGGAGAGCTCGTGGCGTTGTATGCTGATGGTAATGCGCTTCTCCCGGGCGAGCTTTCGGCTTTGATCACCACCTCGTGGGATTGGCGACGCCGTGTGGCGGTTCCCGTTCACGCAGTTCTGCGGCGAAGGCGCGAGTCGGCGGAAGAGGCGCATTGCGTATTCGTCCGCATCGGCTATTCACGGATCAACCGGGCAAACTTTCAATATTCCATCGCCCACGAATTTGGCTTCGACCTACGGATGTACCGGACTCAGGGTGAGATCGGCTATTGTGACCGCCTTGCGGCGTTGGAAACCTACGCATGGCGCGGTGAATTGCGAGCGCGTCACGAAGCGATCTGCTGGGTCCGTCCGATCATTCGTGTCGAGTTTTGTCATCTTCGTCATGAGTCTCGATATCGGTGGTTACAGAACTTTATCCGAAAGTAGCGTCGGGGCAGATCCCGCTTTGGGTTCTTTGTCCCTTGTCAGAACACGGAGATAAACCGGATTACTTCCTTCTATCAGTTCGGACGATACGTTCCCCTTCCTGGGTGGTGGTCCTCCGTCGAGGTGTGCCGGGGAGGTTACGTGGAATTGCCTCCAGTCGTCTCCTATCTGGGCTCGTACCTCATTGAGGATCCGCACTCCAGCTTATGGTCTGTGGTACTAACCGAATGGGCAGTCCGCGCCGCGGCATACATCATGTGGGAAGCCTACGACCAGTATCGACTGTGGTATCTTCCTCCGGGTTTGAGTGGTTTCATCCGGCAGCTAGACCTTCAACTTCTTCTTGGAGGTGTCGATAATTCTGATGAAGCTCAGGAGCTCATCGACATCATTGGGCGTGTCGACTGGGCTGTCGTGCCTGTCCGGCAGAGCGGCCGTGGTCAAGAAGCCGGTGGGGCTGATCGGTGTCCGGGGCGTCGCACGCCGTTGGCGGGAGATTTCATCATCTTTAACCCATGGGAGCAGCAAGAGATCTCCGAGGCGGAGGCGTCGGCACTCCGGATGGCTCCGCGAGGCATACCGTACGGACACCCCGTGGGGTTTGTCAACTCGGATGACTTCTACTACGCCTATGGCGGTGATGATCTCCCGGAGGAGGCGGGCGAATACCGTGGCAACGAGGTCATGGAAGACGTGGAAG
Source organism: Agarophyton chilense (assembly GCA_030374765.1). Taxonomy (NCBI): domain Eukaryota; phylum Rhodophyta; class Florideophyceae; order Gracilariales; family Gracilariaceae; genus Agarophyton; species Agarophyton chilense. Next base: position 1,056,218 of record JARGXX010000016.1, read on the forward strand.
ACCCCGATGGTGCCGATACTACGGCGCAGCCGGCGCAGGGAGCGACTCACGCAGGTGCAGTGGTCGATCCAGTGGCGGCGGCGTTGCTGGACGAACCGGAAGTTATCGAGGTTCCCATACGCCCAGAGGCGCTGGTGATCTCCCAGTTCCTTCGGGGTGTTGGACTGAACGCGCAAGCGGCGAGCGGCGACATCAGTACGATTGTAGTACTATACTACCACCAATGGCTGAGTGGGGAAGTAGTATGTACCGAGGGTAGCGGCGGTAGAGTCCAGCCACTGGGGGTGATAAACCACTGGGGTCTACTTGAGTCGTGGGCACCTTTTGACCAGCGGGCGCAATGGGCGGGCGTTAACTGAGGACCCTACAGGTCGGGTGGCACTCGTAACGATGGCTTGGAAGCCCGTGTCCTCTTGAAGTTTGGGGTAAGTTGAAGACGGAGGTGGTGCTTGCCTTTACTTCCTCAGTGGCCGGCTGCACTCAAGCCACTAATATAGTAGGCGAGGCGCTCAGGTCCACTGGTAAACTACCCTAAAAAATTAAATAAAATATCCTACTCCCTCTGGGCGTACTGCCTTACAGTGCCAGGTCCACCGGAGGTCACCGGTCTGATCTCCTGCTCCCGTGTGCATATCTCCACGTGGCCACTGGGTGGGGTTGCCAACCGCTGCTCCTGCCGTGCGCGTACTTTGGTGCTCGACCGCCGCACCACTTTGGGACTCCTCGTCCGACACTCCACATCGCTACCGTCCTTAGGCCCATTGTACTACAACGATGAGAGACGCCCTCATGGCACGCCTGACCGGCGGGAGTAACTCCGCTAGCGATTTGGTTGGCGCGCACGGCAATCCGGGTTCTTCCAACTAATCCCTTGTGATCTTGGTTAGTATATCCCGCTGTGCGGTAGTGTGTGCAGCAACTTCGAAAATAGTAAACTGCTTCCGTCTATGACGTATTTGTTTTCTTTCTTCTCTTCCAATTCTTCTGAGTGTCCTTCTCCAGGTCTTCTGTGCATCTTCTTCTTTTTCCAAGGGTTCTTATCCGGATCTTCTGTTCCTTTATCCCCATCGGGTGTCTTCTTATCCCACTTGGGATCGGTCTATGGTAGCCAGCAAAGCCGTGATAGTACGACGATGATACTGTGCCACCTTTGACCGAGGTAGGTGCTCTATCAGTTCGTCTGAATCCCATTCGGGGCCGTACCCATACCAACGGACCAAGTATTGGATATAACCCTCTGGGTGGTAGGAGTGCTTCAGAATGCGTCCCACCACGAACTCTTTTCGGTACACTTCCCGGCCATCCCGTATGACGTTGTCGCTATTTCCGGGTGGTACCCGTCCTGAGCCCGGGGGTACCGAAATGATCACGCGTTGGGCGGCTTCGCTCCGGTCGGACCGTGTAGCGCGCAAGGCAGTCCTCGGCTGAGTGGAATGTCGACCGGACTTCGGCGGTTCATCTTCCCCAAGTGCCTGGTTTGCTTCGGCGTTTCCCACTCCGGTTGGAGGGCCCACACCGGCGGGTAACCCGGGTGGTCGTTCCGCTAGTCGGCGTGGTGAAGCTCGCTTCGGCGGTGAGATTCGCTGGGGCGTTGGCGCATTGTCGCACCTCTCTGTCCCACGGCGAAGTTCCGTGTAGTCACGTGAGGGTTCCAATGGATGGCTGTCCAACGTCGGCGCTGTGGATGTATCCACCTCCCTATGCGGGGTACTTGGCTGTGCGTCGTCCACTCGTACTGTATCAGGCTGCAGTGCGTCGAGCGCATTTGAATTCCGTGTTGCACGTGTGGTGACACCTCGGCGAGAATTGGTGGCGTTATCCGCAGCTGCGGTCTGAGGCTTGGAAAGCGACTGCGTCGAGTCGTGCAGGACGTCGGTATCAGGCGCCCCTGATGGGCGAAGAATGACACGCGACGGTGCGGCGTTTCCAGTGACGGCATCGACCGGATTACGACGGCTGTCGGGCGCCTCCCCCTCCTTAGACGATGCACCGGGGTTGGTGTCCGTCGGGTGGACTGGGGAGGAGCGACGGATGCGCGATACGATTCCTTGCGAGTTGGGCGCCGCGGGTAGCGGAAGGTCAGACAAACCCCGAGATGGGTGTGGCAACGCGTAAGGACGCGGGTGGACCTGGGATAAGGGCGTCGATGTATCCGTTTCAACGGGAGAAGTCACACCAGTAGGTTGGGATGTTAACAGCGGAGGAGCCGATACCACGCGGTCGCGGGAGATGCGTTCGTAATTACCAGCGAGGTCAACTACGACAGTGTCGGGAGCCACCGAAATAACCCGAAAGGGGCCGTTGGCAACAAATGACAGCTTGTGGCGTTTCTCCTTCTCGGGGTTCCAATACTCCTTGCGGATGAATACATAACCGTCGTGGGCGAGAGGTGGCGGCGAGCGAGGGGCTTTGGTATCAAAGTCACGCTTGTAAGCGGCCTGGACTCGGCCAATTGAACGCCGTGCGGCGGGGGCGAGCTTCGTGAGCCAAGTTTTCCACGCTTCGCGGTAAGCAGTCGGTGACGGAAAGGTATCCAGCGTGGGCTGTGGTTCCAGCGCCACGGGCCCGTAACGTTACAGTCCGGACCAGCTTGGAGAAGCGATCCGTAATTATGAGTAAGAACTTGTAATTACGCTAAGTGGTAAGAAGGGACCGAGTATATCGATGGCCACAAACTCCAATGGAGCCCGAGCTGGAAACAGCTTCAACTTCGTCGCATGACGGCGGAGTTTGACACGGTTCCGAGCGCAATCGGTACAAAACCGCACCGTTGCGTAGCAGTCCACTGCCATGGCAGGCCAGTAGAAGTTATGGCGTGGGGTGAGGTAAAGTTTCCGTCCCCAGACGTGGCCACTCAGTTTGGAGTAGTGCCACATCCGCAGTACTCTCGACTGGAGGTTATGTGGTACCACGATTTGTGGGTGCGAACCGACGGTCCGTACAAGGTATCCGGCGTCATTCACCTGAAAGGGGAGAGTACCTCCTCCATTGAGTTGAGCGCGGACCTTCGCGCAGAACGGGTCAGCGAATTGCTTCCGTATCATCTCCTCTGGAGTAATAGGCACGAAGTTGCCTGGTAAGGGTTTCTCGGAATCTTCCGAGAGAAGAAAGTCGTCCAATTCGGAACAGAAATCTGAAGAGTCCGTGTCTCGTTCCTCGTCTTCGATTGTAGCGTCGTCGCGATTCACTGCAGAGCATGGTATTTCATCGTCTTTGACCGGTAATGCTTCGCCAATAGTGACCAGGCGGGAGAGAGAATCGGCTTGGGTGTTGCACGATTCTTTTCGGTACTGCACGTCAAAGTCAAATTCCGCTAGACGGAGACGCCAACGCATCAAGCGGCCTGAAGGCTCCCAGATGGAGAGTAGCCATCGATGTGATGCGTGGTCCGGTAAAACGGTGAAATGATTACCCATGAGATAGGGGCGCAACGTTTGTAATGTACACACTACTGCAAGGCATTCCTTCTCCGAGATGGAGTAATTCTTCTCGTGGACGTTAAGCGATCGAGACCAGTACCCTACGGGGCGTCTTTCTCTATTGGGTGCAGTTTGAAACCGTGCACAACCTACTTGGTAGTCCCTGGCGTCTGTATCTACGGTGAAGGTCCTTCCAGGCTTGAGAAACGAGAGGATCGGGGCGGAGACGATAGAATCCTTAAGAGAGTTGAAAGATTCCGTTTGAACGGGGGTGAAGGGGTCCAGTTTTGGTGGTTGGCCTTTCCGAAAAATCGCGTTTATCGGTGCAGCCTTGTCCGCAAAGTGCGGGATGAATCGTCGGTAGACGTTCGCGAGTCCCAGAAAGGAACGAAGCTCGGTTTGCGTCCGCGGTTCTTTAGCCTCTTTGAGTGACTTAACGCCAGTCTCCTCGATTTTAACACGTCTTGGACGGATAACATGGCCGAGATGCTTCAGGGTGTCCGTGAAGAAGTCACATTTCTTCAACTTAAGAGTAACACCCGCATCTCGAAGCGTGGTCATGATATCCCTCACATGAGTGAGATGTTTGTCCAGGTTATCTGAGAAGACGATTATGTCATCCAGATAGACCAGGCAGGTACGCCATTTGAAGCGGGCCAATAGGATATCGATGGCTCGTTGGAAAGTAGCGGGGGCGTTGGTAAGACCAAAAGGCATCCGTTTGTAACGGTAGAGACCGAAGTGACACACGAAAGCGGTTTTATCCTGGTCTTGCTTCCTTACCGGAACTTGCCAGTATCCCCAATTGGCGTCCACGGTTGTACAAACGGTGGCGGTTCCCAGCGAGTCGATGTACTCGTCCATTCTTGGGATTGGATACACGTCCTTGACGGTGACGGCATTCAACCGACGGTAGTCGACGCAAAACCTCCAGGAACCATCCTGCTTTGGAGCCAGTACTACTGGAGAAGCCCACGGCGACTGAGCCGGTTCAATGACTACTGCTCGAAGCATTTTATCCACTTGTGCCTTTTCCTCCGCGCGTGCGGCGGGTCCGGCACGGTATGGGTGCTGAGAGATTGGTCGGGTGTCCGGTAGCAAATCAATCCGGTGTTCCGTAGTGGCAATCTCACCAAGGGAGCCGTCCCACATAGTGGTGAAGTCCCTTAAAAGTTCTCGAAATCGATAGCGGTATGACTCCGAGACGTGGCTGAGATCCAGGTCCTTGAGTTCTTGGACTGGATCGGGGCGGTCACCACTCGTTGAAACAGGCTGCGTCCCTGATGTTACAGGTTGAACCCCGGGTACCGGCGATGAAACGGGTTCCGGGCTGTCCCCCTTCTTAGAGTGAACGAATCCGAGAACGTCAGCTGCGGTCAGCTTTGTCGGCACCATAGCGATGGAGTGCGGTATCACGGACCCTATCACTTGGTTCTTCACCAGATACTGGGGTACAGTCCCTATATTGGCGATCAGCACGTGTAACGGTTGGGTTGGCTCTACATGGATGATTCCATTCGCAATTGCGTGGCTATGCCTGTCATACAGTGACCACAATGGTTGCAAGACCCGGAGTCCGTGTTGACGGGAGGTTACTTTCACCATCATTTGGGACTCAGGCTGGACGCACAACGACGCTGCGACGCGGAGCTTATTAGATTCACGGTTATCCGGTCCAGGTTCCTGTGCTGCCGGTAGCGGGACATGCATCTTCGTGGCACGCCTAAGCGGACGACGAACGATCGGAGTGGACGATCCATCCTCCATCTCGACACACCGTTGGCGGGGGAAGATCGCTTCGACGAAGCGGTCGCAAAAGTCGCAACCCAAGATGACCGGGGCGGCTAATTTCCGACATACGACGAAGTCGAGTTTCACCACGAGAGCGCCAACCCGGACTACCAGTTCTATGAACCCCACTATATCCAACGGTTGGTTGTTCGCGTCAGCGACCTCCGGGACGTGATCGCGGCGGATCCTAGACTGCAAAGCAGGCGGTAACACTTTCTCCACGACAAAGTTCGGAGCGGCACCGATGTCTAGGACGCTAAGGTGTCGCACCATGAACTGGGGTGAAGGGCAAAGGCCAGCATAGACCTCGTAATTTCTTTTGGCTATCACCAGAACTCTATCCGGGAACCGGTTATGGGAAACATCTTTCCACGGACGACGCAGAACACTAAAGTGTTCCGAGTTCACGTCATTGACGGCCTCTTCCCTTGAAAGGATTTTGACCGGGGAGCGAGGCTTGGACGCCTCGGGCGCCGTCGACATCGACTCTGAGGGCGCCCCTCCTTTAGAGGAGACTCCCAAATTTAGTTTTTCTGGGCCTGCTCCGCCGGAGGCGGCTGCTCAGGGCGTTGAGCAGGCAACGCCTGGGCATCAGGTCCAGAAGGTACCGTAGAAGCGGTGGGGTGACCGACCACGTCGGTGACACGGGATTCCGGTACAGGTACCACCCGAGCTCGGGAAAGCGACACGTGACGTAAAACATCGGTTCGAGCACGGATATACGATGCAACCGGAATAGCTGCTTTGTCCTCCGGGGATAAGGCCTCGTAATTGACTACGACTTGTGCCCATTCTCGGAGAGACAACACAAATTGTGGAGAAGTATGGCCTGGTTTGTAGCAGAGATGACAAATCAGACCAGAAGCCGGTGTTGGGTGGAGAGGCTCGGCAAACTTCACCGCGGGGCGGGTATCTCCCCAACCTGGACGCGAAAAGCGGAAATTACCACTCTCGTGTGGGACGCGTGGCGCACGGGCGCGACCATTATCCGCATAGAGTAGCGTGTCATCCCCAATCACGTATTGTGACTCGTCTAAGGTTGAGGGTAACCCCGTTGTTCGGATGGAATGAACGTCACTATGGTCTAGCTGCACGTTATCATAATCCCCTCGAAAGGCCTGTTCGTCGATCATCGAAGCTGACGGGGTACCCGGTTGTAACATCAACGCTTTTGCGGACCTACCCCTGGAGCCAGGAGTGCGTGCGCGCAGGGCTTCACCTTCTGCACGAGCGAACTGCACTAGTTCCAAATACGTGGCTTTAGGTTTATCTTCTTGACGTCGAGCAACAAGAGTCCGGATCGCTGGGTCCAAACCATCGACAAACATGGTACAACGCTCTTCAGCGGGGTAAGCATTGCCACAGCGGTGGAAGGCCTTGTTAAGGCGCGACGAATAATCGGTTTCCGAATCGCCTGGACTTTGGCGAGTGTCCCGCAGGGCTAGTATAGCCTGCTGAATGGCGGAATTAGTAGCATATGACCTCAGAAGGTATTGAACTGCTTCAGGCCAGCATGTGACCCCTCCTTCGGAGGCGCTTGATGAACCTCTGACAGAGTGATACTGGTCTTCTGCAAGCCCACGTAAGAAGTACGGTAAGGCAAGGTAGGCTTGTCCCTCGTTCATTCCAAGGATGTCAGCTTCCGCGGCGAAGCATGCCAGGAAATCCAACACCAATATTGGGTCTTCTCCAGAACACAACTGGTTTCGTAGTGAGAGCTGCATTCGCTTAATGCAGTCCTTCACTCTTCCCGTACCACGGGGTGTACGATCCAAAGAGGAGTCCTCCGAACGGTAGTACCGGTATGATAAGAGCTTCTTAAAGAGCGAATTGGTCGGTTTCAGCTCCTTCAAACCTGTGTGCTTCCTTCCCTTCGTGCGGGCGCGGATCACACCATGGGTGGCTGTTGACCGCTTACAGCGTGAGAAACGCTCACGGCGAGCTACTTCCACCGATGAATCGGAAGAGTCGGACTCCGAGGATGAGGAATCCGACGGTTCGGGATTCGTGTTCCTTCGCTTCTTTCGAGCCTGGCGGTTCTCTTCTTCATTTCCCTTGTGGGATACTGGAACCGGCTCGGCCGAATCATCCCCCGACAATAGGGTTTGTTCCAACGTCTCAAGAGGGCTTCGGACGCGCGAGAATTTGTCCGCGACGTCCTTGACAAAGGCCCAGGGTCCACCAAGGGACTCTAGAATCGAGTTCACATCCGCATGGAGGACACGAGGGTCCTCAGAAAAACCTGCGTAGCAGTGTCGTTTACCTTCTTGCGAAGGGAATCGAACTCCTCTGCAAGGATGGCTTGAGCTTCCCGCATAGAGCGGAGTTGCTCTTCCACAGCTGCAAGGCTGGGATGGGGTGTGACATCCCTAGCAGGGGAGAGCATCAGGGCGGCGGCAGACGCCGGTCCTGCTCCACTTGCTGCGGGTGTCGAATCAGAGACAGGAGGTCTCGAGGCTCTTCCACATGGCACGCCAGTCGATCCACCGGTATGAGACCGTGAACGAACCGGGATACGGGATAGTTGCGATGGTTCCGGTGCACCGGTTTGACCCCGCGTCCTCGGACGGTCTTTGGACAACATGAGATCAGAATCCGTTAAACGTGAGTATCCAAACCCGATCGGCTAGTGGGGCCAAGAAACTTCCTCAAAGAGGGCAACTGAGATCAACGTCAATTTTTGAGTCCTCTTTCCGATTGATCGTGACTGAGTGTGCCCGACTCAAACTTCTAAGTCGGGAGACCAGTTTGTAGGACAACGCTTGGAGCGGAGACACCACGAAGATGTTCGGGATCTTTCTCTCTTGAGAGAAACGCCTCAGGCGGAGGAGACGCGTCCCAGCGGAGCACAGAAACAGAGCCACTCTGGAAAGGCACGACGAAGTCGGGTGTAAGACCGAGGCCAATCCGGCGGGATATACCTATAGTGTTTAGGTGAGCACGGCACAGCCCGGGGTGTGACCAATCCGAGGCGGAGCGGTATCACGGCGATTGTCGGAAAAGGAGCGAGGAAACACTCGTATGAGGTGGACGAGCGAGGTGAGTGAGGCGGCCACTCACGAGAGCCAAAAAGGAGAACAAGAGGAAAACGGGGGCAAAACCCTATACAGGGGCGAGACTACGACAAGTGTCGGCGATTAAATAAGAACCCACGGTGGTGGTAGCACTATCGTTAACAGAGCGGTGGATGAACTAACGTGCGACGGGCGCTCACGCAGTATGCGGTAAAGACGCGCCGAAGGCGAAAAGTTCAGAGCCAAGACTTCCTCCTTCGGATCTCCCAAGAGGGTGTTTACTGGGGAGCCGTGCTCAACCTTCTAAGTAGTGTGGCGCGCGGCCCCTGACAGTGGGCGCGCGCCTGAAAAATAGACACTACATAGCGATAGCGTAGCTAAATAAATACTAAATAATACTATATAATACTAACCATTAGGTAGAATCCGGGCCACGTGTGGCACGCCTCGCACTAGAGCGTCGGCATCCGTGCAGTCCACGTGTTCCACCAGTGTGCACTTCCGGTCCTACCCGGCCGTCAGCACGCAATAGCGGTATAGTTTGTCATAGCCCAAGCTAGTCCTCAAGCGAGCGAACTCTCTAAGTTCAACGAAGAAACCCCCTTGAAGGGCATTGTCCTTCAGATGCCCCTGACATAGGAAGCACGTCCTGCATGCCCGTCGGAATAAAAATTGTCGTTGTTGTTGTCGTTGTTTTTATATTAATTTTCGTTCCCGTCTCCTTGCTTGCGCAAGGCACACTTATTCTTCTTAAACTCCTTACGAAGCTTCGCCGACTTGTTAAGCTTTCGCTTCATTGACTCGCTTATCAAATCGTCGTGCTCTTCTCCGAGTTCTCTGGCAGCTTCCCAGTTGCCAGTCTTATCAACCATTGTCACTGCAGCCCACCTACGAATTTCCAACTCCACCGCCAACTCATTTATAGCGCGCTTAACGCCCAACGAGCTGATAAGGCCTTCAGTAACCCGGGCTAGTGTTGCAGCTTCCCGGCGGTTCCAAATTCCCGTCAAATGACGAGCTTCAACCGACGCAGAGACCGTCCGATGATTCGTCAGGGTGTTGCGGAGCATATCCTCCCCTTCAAACCCGTCAACCGAAATATATTGTTCAGGAAACGGTTTGCTAGCGAAAGCAAGCACAACTTCTTTTTCTCCTTCTTTCGCTTCGAATTGAAAGCCTTCTTCGCAAAGCTCGTAATTCCCTCATATCCATCGTCGGACTCTGAGCCAGAGTCATTGTCGGAATCGACAACAACCCCTTCCATCGTCTGTCTGATGTCCACAAGAAAATCCTCCTCCTTTGATTTCTTCTTTGAACTCTTCTGCGACTCCTTCAATTCCTTAATGTCTTTAGTCATGCGTTTCTGCGCCTTCTCCAAACCCTCCATGAAAGAAAAGCTTTTCTGCATTTCACTGGGCCGGGTAGTAGTCTCTTCCTCAGAGTCAGACTCCAGAGCGGATTCGGACTCGTATTCACTAGAGAATTCACCCTCTTTTCTCCCCGTCACGAGTTTAGAACGCCGTCGAGGTTTTTGATCCGAGACGGTTACAACTCGAGTACTCGCTACTCTCTTAGAAGACCCCGCTTTTGACAAACGTCCTCCGACACTCAGTGGGTATGTTTTATCTTCAATGCAATCGAAAAAGACGTCGGTCTCCCCCTCTTTAGGGATCCCCAGAATCTCATTCCTAATTACACGAACGAGAGCATTTCTGCTCTGTGACTTTTCTCCAAGGTACACTGAAAGCCTATCCCGAAAAGTTTCTTTTACGACGCCCAAGGCATCTTCCCCCATGCCCTCGATTTTCTGCCGGAGAGCCCTAAAGTTTGAAATTCTGTTTGTAGCAAATCCACCACCTCTAAGGACGGTCAATCCATTCCTTCCTCGGGACTACTTTTACCCATACTGCAGGCTTGCGCTTTTAGGAGGGCTTCTTCCGGCTGAGCGCGCGACCTAAATAGGTATAGCCGTCACCCAACCCCCATACAATTGGAATTAGGTCTGGGCCTCGTATCCGCCAGGTCCCTCAGATTTGTGCCTCCACAACACTACCCACAGTTACTAATGGACAGACCTTGGTGCTTTAAACACTCCCGTATTGCGTAAGTACGCAAAGCGCATCGTACGGAAATTTGAACATTTTGTTTTCAAAAAACTCTTCAAAAACTAAACACCAATATCGCAAAAAACCGTTAATTTCGATATGCAAATTCAAAAACCTTATAACACTCGATTGAAAACACGCAGAAACCCCAGCCAAATACCTTTAAACGACCTTCCGGAGTGCACTGACGATAAACTTGCGCAAGTGCGAAAAACCCCCTTGTCACCCAATTAAGGAAAGACCTTACATAATTCCGTGTCCGAACTCTAACACAAGAAACGCCAGTAAAGCCCAATTGACAACAACCGATACGGGAACTCATTTAGGCTCTGCATTTCGTCGAACATAGCCTTAAAAGAATTAATTTTCACCAGCATACCGCAACGCCCGGCCTTGAAATACCGGTAATTTAATTTCCTCAGAAAATTGAAGCAAGTCTCAAGAAATCTGAAAAAACACACCAACATAATAGGGATCACTGGCATACGGAGGCCTGATCACTTTCCTCTCCAACAGGGATCCCTCCCTGACTTACTCCGTTAGCTAGCTTACGCTGCCCAGTCGACACCACGAGGAGGTGGAGTAAAGCTTTAGTCGACCAAACGCAGAGGCGTCAATTTTTCGTCAAGTCTCCGGAAATAATAATCCCTATGCAGGCTCTGGATTACAACATCACAGAGGGCCACAGTTTTGGAATCAAATGAGGCCAATTGTCTTTTAGACACTGGATCCCGTTTTGGAGTAAGTCGGTCTCTGGAATTCGGAATCACTATCTTCTATTTCATTGTCTTCATGACCCTCATCCTCAGCATTAGTTTCCCTTGCGACGTTGGTGTTTCCACTTCCCTTACCCTCCTTCTTAAACTGCAATAGGTTATCCATGCTAGCGCCGTTCCCCTGGACCTCACCCATGTGTTGTCTTGGCATTCGTTCAGCGACTTCTCTCCCTATTCGTTTTATGATCAGCGCGGCCGATACAGACACAATAACGCCAAGCCCCACTGCACCTGCTATAATACCCAGCGTTGGCAATGCGGCAAGCCCTAAAACGGATCTCTTTCCATCTACGAAATCGGATTCGTTCACTGCATCCGCGCTATCATCTCCATGCACCCCAAAACCACGCGCTTCTCCGTTTGTAACGTTTTGGATCCATTGCCAGTACTGACCGACTCTTGTGTAGAATCCGGGCAGTCCCTTTCTTGCACAACCAATTCCACCGCTCACCACTCCTACTTGCACATATTTCCCTTTGGCTCGCACGACAATGGGCCCTCCAGAATCCCCGTAACAAGTGTCTCCTGCACAGTCATCGTCGGCATAACCAGCACACAGGTGACTTCTACTTTGTAGAGCACGTGCAAATTCTGGCGCTCCGTATGAAGCAAAAGCTTGTACGCATCTCTTGAATGAAACGATAGGAATATCAACTTGCAGTAACGTGCGTTCTATGGCAGAAATCCAATCCTCTGCTACCTGTCCGTAACCGCTAGCCCTTACGAATCGTCCTGGGTCAGGCCCTTTCTCATTGAAATTAAGTAGTACCGGCCTTCCGTGTTTCATAGAATCTGTTTCAATCACTGCGATATCATTTGCTTCTACCTGCCCTGCTAGAGACAGTGTGTAATCAGGATGTGCAATAAATCGCTTCACTCTGTAGCTTGCACCATTAAGATTTGTGTTTCCTCCAATGAGGGCTTCCCCACCTTCCCGTACTTGACAGTGAGCAGCTGTGAGAATCCACCGTGGACCTATCACTGTGCCAGAACACGCCCCGGATGATGAACGAATTGACACCATGTATAGGCGAATAGTCAAATCACTCACCTCAGTTCCCGCAACCACATTGTTTGTTGATGTATAATGATCTGTTTTGCTGTATACCCCTTTCTCTTTACCGGTCCAAGAATCATCGTTGGAATCCGCACGGATTTTCATTGAACCTCTTGTAGTCTGGGCCGAAGCAATGTATTCTTCGGTCGAATGAATTCGCAAGGCAGTGGTCGTCTTGTTGAGCTTTTCTGTTTCGGGCGGAAGGCCGAGGTATTCCTTATATTTATTATCATCGGATGTAACACTGCTCGAGTCAAATTGAACTCGGTTCGTCTGGTTCCACTTGCCGTCTCGCCCTGAACGCAGACGAACCGGACAAGGCAATGGCATGCTTTGAAATATATGCATAATCTCAAGTTCACAATCGTCTTCATCAGACCTTGTTCGTATCGCCATCACAAAGGTTTCGTTCCGATACAGCTCGATGTTTGGTGTTTGAAAGAAGAATTTATCATACACCATGTTGTACTCGTTTGCTCGGCTGCCTACAGCAGAAAATTCGGGGATGTAATCTGGCGCCCCACTATACCTTGACGAACGCCATTCAGTAAACTTTTCATTAGTAAAAACCAGAAAGTCAACTTCAACTTGAGATTGTGTTTTCGTTGACAGTCCAAAACTGACAAAGCAGGGACAGTTTCGCAAGTGCACTGGATCCAGTATTTGGACCCCTTCCTTAACGCATGTAGGAACCACATCGAACATCATCCTTTGCTCCGTCCCAACTCGATAAGGCGCACGCGCGGAAAAAGCTTGAGTGCCGCTCACTTTGATAAGGAACATGAAACTCGCTGTTAGCAAAACAGTTGTGTATACATGTCTTCTCATTTCGGGCGCAGATACGCGCCCGCATTGGTTGTAGCTATCGGATGAGTGATGGTACCAGGTGAGCTAATGGCGGAAACGAAGGAGACAGCATACTTGTTTAAGAATAATGTTGAGATTTCCGGTATTATCCGGTAACGGCCATCCCGGTAATGTGCTTGGCGCTAATGTTTATCTCTCAGCCAGGCCAACATGTTTTGGTCATGACCAGGAGCCTTGGCACCGATTCCGGCGAATTCTTCGGGGGTTTATATGGAGGTATTTGCACGACAATTAATGTCTAAATGAGGTTTGCGGTGGAAGTTGTTTAACGGGCCAAGTATTTTGTGAGTGGGCTATTCTCGTAACCCTTGTAGGTTTTCTCTCCAAAGAAACCACCCGGTTGGACTGACTGGTAGTCGTATCACCCTCGATCAGATGAACTCACTGGCCATATATCCAAGCGGATGAACTTGGACTTGACGCAAAAGTCATCTCTAAACGGTGTGCAACTTGGGGGAAAATTCACCGATAAAGACCTTAGCAATCTCATGATGTCGATGATATACATTCGAGATTTGTGCTTGACCAGATTAAGCACTACAGTATGTGGCAGGACGAGAAAGGTGCAACCTGATCACTGAAGGCGCGTACAGATCCATCATTTCGATGAAGAAGTCAAATCCTTTAAACCGGGGATGAACTTAGAATTATCAATCTGCACATCAGCGACCGCGGCGAAATCTGGTGTGAAAAAAACCGAACCAATTATCCGCCTGAAAGACTTTGTTTTGCAAGGTACAACGGTAGTGTCATGAACAACTGTACTGTAGGAGGTAATTCTTTACGGTGGGCAGCATGTGGCCAACAAAGAGAATCAACACCCCTCACCGTGAGGCAATCGGAAGGGAGGGAGGGATATTGAGGGATTCCTGACGCGGTACCGGAACCCTAAGCACAACAGTACGCGGGTTCCCTTCGTATGTACGAAGGGTACAACGTGTACCGTTGTACGAGGTTTTCTAGACAACCACGCCTCACACATGCTAAGATTCTCAGTTGCCGTAATATGCATGTGACTTCGCGGAATGACGCCAAGCTAACCAGAGGGACTACAAATCGTTTCTCATGAAACCGAACGGCACCAACGCCGTCTGACGACGATTTTCATAACATAAATTGTCATCTACGCTGTTGAAATTTTGAATACCCAAATCTACACCAGCACGTCTTAATTGTGGGTCGTCTTTCCGTTACCAAATACGTGGTGATAGGAAGATTTTATTAGGTGGTCGTCACAGCAATACCATCGTTCGTGGTGTGTTTACTTCGTGATGAAGCATTCGCGATAAGCCTTGATTATTGATATCAAACTCGCGATCCCAAACGGGCGTCAGCAGAAATCAAGCAATTTGTTGGACAATCGTTTCAGTTTGCTTGCTTCGTAAGGAGTTTCAGGGATGGAACTGTCTGCTTTCCGGGACGTGTTCAGATCTGGTGTTACTCGGCGTGTCTACGATGTTATTGTAGTCGGGGGCGGACACGCTGGCTGCGAGGCTGCATCGGCGGCAGCTCGAATGGGAGCTAATGTGGCATTATTAACACATCGCTTGGATACGATAGGGGCCATGAGCTGCAACCCGAGCGTCGGAGGAATCGGGAAAGGTCACCTTGTGCGAGAGATAGATGCCCTAGATGGAATTATGCCTAGGGCTGCGGATAAAGCATCGATTCAGTTTCGGACTCTGAACTCTTCAAGAGGTATGGCTGTACAAGGACCTCGTGCACAATGTGATCGAGGCCTCTACAAGAAAGCAGTACGTGAGGCATTGACCTCACAGTCTCATGAAACTCTGAGCGTTATTGAAGGGAGCGCAGAAAGCTTCATTCTGAACGATCAGCGTGTTTTGGGGGTCCAAACCAGGAACAATGTCGGGCAGGATGGGGAGCAGTTACACGCAGGCGCTGTTGTTTTGACCACTGGAACTTTTTTGAATGGAAAGATGTTCGTCGGAAAATCCTACAGTGAAGGAGGTCGAAGGGGAGATGTGTCATCCGTTGGAATCGCCCATGCATTGAGATCCTCAGGTTTAAGATTGGGAAGAATGAAAACTGGCACACCCCCAAGACTCTTTAGGGATTCAATAGATTTCAATGGTTTAGAAGAGGAGAAGTCAGATGACAAACCTCTTTTTTTTTCGTTCATGACGGATTCGGACAGTCTTCAAAACCGCCAACTTGTCAGTTGCTTTAAATCAAAGACATGTAGAGCAACACATGACATCGTGAGGGCGGCCATGGCCACAGGACTTACTCCAAGATACGATTCAAACAACGGACCTCGATACTGCCCGAGTTTGGAGGCTAAGATTGAAAGATTTGGTGACAGAGATGGACATACCGTATGGCTGGAGCCAGAAGGTCTCGACTCAACTCTTGTTTACCCAGCCGGAATTTCTATGTCATTACCTGCAGAAATCCAACAAAAAGTAGTCAATTCTATTCCAGGATTAGAACATGCGCGAATTCACATTCCTGGTTACGCAGTAGAATACGACTATGTAGATCCACGCGATCTCTCTCCCAATCTCGAATGCAAGCGGTTACCTGGATTGTTTTTGGCGGGACAAATAAATGGCACCACTGGCTACGAAGAAGCAGCAGCGCAAGGTATTTTGGCTGGTATCAACGCCGTTATGAGCCTAAATCGCAGGGATACTGGAAGTGGCGCGACTGAGAATCACCCCCCGGGGGAAAGCGAATGTCATCGAGATGGTTATGTCCGTCTCGGACGTTCGGATGCATACATCGGGGTTCTTCTCGACGATTTGACTAGGCTGGGCACATCTGAGCCGTACAGGATGCTTACGTCTCGTGCCGAATTTCGAATGAGTTTGAGGCCAGATAATGCCGATAAACGATTGACACCTATTGGAAAGACTGCGGGTTGCGTTTCGAGAGAACGTTGGTCTCACTTTGAACGGAAGCAGCAGATTGTGCGAAAAGCAAGCGAATGTCTGCAGGCTGTGAAGCTGACCCCAAGCGAATGGAAAGCACGGGCTTTTGATAGTTTATTTCCGGGCGGGGTAATCGACGGGAAGCATAGTGTAAGTGCCTGGCAGGCACTGGCACGTACAGGCATTTCCATCCAACGTCTCTGTGGGGAATTCGGAGACGATTGCAAACCTTTAAAAGAGCTGAGCCGGCACACTGAAGCTATGAGACATTTGGAAGCGGAGAGCAAATATGAAGGACATATACGGCGACAACGGGCTGATATACAGCGGCTACGGCGAGATGAGGGCTTATGCATAGGCAAAGACTTTGATTTCGATTCTATTGGTGGACTTTCCACAGAAGATCGGGAAAAGCTGAATAAGAAGCCCAACACTTTGAGAGAGGCAGGGCAGAATTGCGGTATAACCCCAGCGGGGTTGAGTCTCATTCGCTCTCACTTACGGAGAAGGTCTCGCCGGGAGCGTGATGTCTGTGTAAATGGGGCGGTAGCCTGACTGAGTTCCAAGAAATGTTGCGTTATGGCTCAAGAGAGTGCCCTGATTGGCTTGGAGTGAGCTCTCGTATAGATTCATCCATGGAAGACAGGGAAACGGCGCTGAGATCAATCAAGGATTGAGATGGGTCGGGAGCCTTTTCCACCTGTTGCGCTCGACTTGGTGATTCGTGTTGACGCCCTGTCCAGCATCTCATGACTTCATCGTAATCAAAGTCAACGGTCTGGAGCGGGAGGAGTGTGGCATCAACACCCAAAACTTTCTCAAGGTCCGAAATGAGATCGCAATACTGTAACTTCGAGTATTCTCCATTTTGCAGTTGGAAAGATGACATGTAGATATGAGAACGCGTTAAGAAAGAAACGTGAATTGCAATTATATGTTCAATACGAGAGCGAATGCTGTCTGGAACAATTTTCTCATATGCTGCTCGAAATGAACGAACGATGTAAAGAGATAGAGGACTTTCCTCAGCGATACCGCCGTGGCAATATACGAGCGTCAGTGGGCCTGCGGGTGGCACGATACATAATTGTTCCCTTATCTCGCGTTCAAAAAATGAAGACTTGGAGGACGGAAGATTTTGAGGGTGGAAAAAGAGCACAGCGCGATTTTGGGTATCAACATGCGAAGCGAGAGTGATGAAACAGGATTGACGTGTCATGGCAAACGAATGGAAGAGTCCTTGAGGCTTTGTAAAAACGGCGAATGTTCGTGAGACAAAGGGAGCTGGGCGTACCTAACAGTCGGGCGCCCTCCTATACAGATGACAGTTAAAGTGGGAGAACAAGAAACTCACATCCAAGGATTTGGGTCAAGTCCAGCTGGCAAGGCCTCGTGGTTGGCTGTGTTCAACGTTGTGCTGGTCTAAACGACATTGTACAGAGGAATTTGGGGTCAAACTGTGATGGGCCTTCATTTTAAAGAGGCTTGGCATTGCGCAAACAGCTGTGCGTGTTACGCGACTTGATTCGGTTGGCAATGAGAACGTGATGCCTGTGCGCAATTTGGCCTTCCGAGATAAGGTTAGCAATCAATCAGATTGCTAACCCCTAAAATTTGTTTTAATCTCAGGCCCCCGCGGTCGTCGTTCACGTGCCGATCCTCACATTCTGGCGGCGAGGTCGCGCAATCGAAAGGATAGCCCACAAATGCGTCCCAAAAGCTAGCATTCCAAAGTTTGTTATTCGAGGTGAGCTCTCCAATGTTCTCTGGTGCAGTGCGGCATCCACCCACTACTAGTTATCTCAATGTTTGGCAAAAGAAAGCTAAATGCGTATTGACGCCCAGATGATACAAGTATTAAAGGAGATGCTGCAAATTAAGTCATCTATCCTCCTTTTCAAAATTGGAAGATATGAAAGATTCGCATAGAAGGGGGATTCCTGAAATGTATTGACTTTACCAGGCTGATGGTACTAGGGCGAAGTACCAGGGCGACCTTCGTTTAAAAGGTCTATTTGTACAGCGTCCAAGACATAGCAAGCCGAAGTGTGGTCACAACCTTTTCAGTTGAAGTTCGAAGCCTCGCTGTGTCGCTGTGATCCAGGCTGGATCTGAATAAAAACCTCTTTGACAAGCCTCGTCTGTGAAGGTGCCTTCAAGCGATCTCACCTGGCCATCTGTGCTCATTCGTTGATTAGAAACGGAACTTCGGAAAATTTCATTTGCCACCTTTTTGTTCAATTAAAAACGTACACAGGTGGGAGATCAACACTATCAAGAGACAATGCACAGTTCGAAAAAATGCAGAGCACTTGCCACACCGAAAAAAGGGTGCTGGTGCGTGTCGTGTGGTATTTTTTCCATCGCAATGAAAGAAGTAGCATTCAGCAGAGCCATTGCATTTCCCGCAGTTAATAATCACAGATTGGTTTGTAGGAGACTAAGCAGATTCAGAACTATGACTATGACACAGAAGCCGGTATCGGAGAAAGGGAAATTGCTGTTTGCAAAGGCAGGACCCGATGGGAAATCTCTTGGAGATTGCCCGTTCACGCAAAAGGCCAATCTTGCTTTGCGGTTCGGTGGGATGGAATTCGACGTTTGCTGTATTGATGTGAGCAACAAGCCAAAGTGGTTTTTGGAACTCACGAAGGCTGGTACTACGCCAGCTTTTCAGAACGGAGACGATGTGCTGGAGGACTCTGAAGACATCGTGAAGCTTTCGGATGAAATGGGAACAAGCGATACAACGCTGATCCGTCCCGAAGAGGCGCTGTGGAATGAAGGCGAACAAGTGGTGAGCAAGGTATTCCCCGCGTTCGTGGCGTTCCTAAAAAACAAGGACACAGCAAAAGAAGAAGAGGTCAAAAAAAATTTGAGCGATACGATTTGCGAAGTGGGTGCATTTCTAAGCAAGACGGGTGGAAAGTTTCTGCTAGGTGATGAAGTTAGCTCGCTGGATTGCAAGCTGGCACCCGTGTTGCACCACACTATGGTAGCCGGAAAGCACTACAAGGGATACGATGTCGGGAGTGTTTCAGGGCTTGTTTCGCAGTACATGGACAACATGCGAGTATCTGAAGAATGGAAGCCCACGGCGTGCGACGATGCAACGATTGTGTGGGGTTGGAGCAAGTTTTTCAAGTAAGCACCTAGACCGAAATCGTGATGGTACGTGGATGTGTCGTGTGGGTTAATTGTATTTGTTCATTGTGACAGTCGGACGTTGAGGGCTGGACAGATATGCATTGAGATATGCATTGTGCAATATTTTACGTGCATAACGAGCCGAGTTGGGGTTTCCGCTTGACACGGGAATGAAAGTTTGACGCCCTGTGCGAAGATCGCGGGGATGACCACTTCTTTCTAACAGTTACCGACGGTACTGCGTGTGCGCAACAATGTCACAACAGCAAATTCACACAAGGTGTCCCGTTTCTCAACATATGACTGCACGGCACGGTAAGTCGGGGCATGTCAAAACAAAGCACA
The DNA here is from genome assembly GCA_030374765.1 of Agarophyton chilense. Taxonomy (NCBI): domain Eukaryota; phylum Rhodophyta; class Florideophyceae; order Gracilariales; family Gracilariaceae; genus Agarophyton; species Agarophyton chilense. The sequence goes on from JARGXX010000016.1 coordinate 1,075,633, forward strand.
CGCTAAAAAACACGCACGCCTACTTACAGCGGGCACAGCGCCTTTTACGCTTCGCAACTGCTGCCACGTCGGCGACGCGCCTTTCCGTATATTTGCGCGTCCGCTCCATGAGGGTCGTGCCGTGCGCTCTGCCACACGCGCTCGCTATCAATGCCAGTGCGCCCTCCTGCTTCCCCACATCCATCCACGACCACCACCTCCTCCAGTGCGCCCGTTCTGCCTCCTTTCGTCTCCCATTGTATACTTCTCTATGCGTTCAGACACACTGCTTCCCTTCATCTAGTCCTCGCTCCTGTCCTCCTTCCTGGCAAGTTTGGTGTCGACGCGCTGCGTGCCCGGTGCACTAGAGGGTGGTGTGCTTGTCGGGAAGGCTTATCATGTCCGAGGCCATGTCCACCGATTCCTCGGCCTCCATTGACTCAGATTCACTCACTTTGTACGACTTATTGTTACCAGGCACACACGATTCCGCTGCCTACGTCATTCGCCCAGACCTAGCATCGCGTTCTACAGCATTGCCTCTTCGCGTGCGTGCCATACGCACCTATCTTTCTACGGTACAAGCTGATTTCGCCCTCACGCAGAAGCTCACAGTTTACCATCAACTTCAAGCTGGGGCAAGATTCCTTGACATACGAGTCTCGAAGCGCCCCCCCGCTTCGGATGATGGCCAGTTTTGGACCGTACATGGTATGGTATTGTGTGTTCCTCTCGTGGACATTTTACGACAGATTAACTGCTTTCATCAACACACCGACTCGGCGCACACCGTTATCATAGTTTTTCGCGCTCAGTTTCTGCATCCTTCCGAGGAGATCCAATTAGCACACTTTGTACGCCACACTCTGAAACACACCATTTTTGACGGTTGTGAAGCGCAACTCCGAAAAGTTCCGTTCTCTGAATTACCCCCTAATGTTATCGCTGGTCTATGTGGGATGCCATTATCCGTAGAATGGGGCCGCGATGCCTGGATCGACACCTACTCCTGTGATCGAAAGATATCCTTTCTTCAATCCGTTTTGCAAGCCTACAAATCACGTTTCTGTCGAAACGACCTGTTTGTATTAGGTTGGACCGTAACCCCTTCTGTATGGGATGTCACTATACGAGTCTTATCTCTGGGCTATTTCAGACCATCTGTCAAGTCAGAAGCTGCAAACATGAACGCCCGATTCGATGAGTTTATGAACGCCAACTCGCTAGCGCTACGGCAACGTTGTAATGTAATCTTCTTTGACTGCTTTTCAAGAAAGCTGGGCACAATGGTCAACTCACTCAACTCTTTATCACAAAGCTCGTATCCTTGGCATTCATGACACATGGTTAACATTTTTCACCGAAACCCCTTTGTTAAACATTTGTCATTCAGCTGTGTCATGTGCAAAGTGTTCCCATGGTTCGATGAGTAAGAATTTCAATGGCGTGAGAAAGTTACAAGAACTAATGGCTCTCCTACTGGGATTATCACTTCAGCACCGGATATAACGCCAATTGCCGATAACTTTCGATACCACATTTGTTAAATCGCTCACATGGAGTACACAGTCCGAATCTGTGATGGACATTGGTCCTGCCTCGGGTCTCTTTCTCTGTTTGGACAAATTGTTCGATGGTAAGGCCATCGCTCATAGAAGGTGGCCCACAGCCAGTTCAACACCCCACAAAGTCATTTGTTCCTAACGTCGGAAAACGTGTTGAACACATTGGGCCTGTGGGTCGCAACCCATTCATTCAAGGGCCAAGTCAGTTGATTCAGAAACGATGCGAATCTCGGATTTGCTGCTGGAATATAAATTACATGGGCCTCAGATACGTGCCGTAGCGTGCGATACAAGTTATCTTTCGTACTAAGAAAAATCTTGAAACCCGCTTTGATATTCGATCGCGGCTTTTTTTGTGGCCCGGGTGTCGCACGAACCGAAACGCTGTATCTCACAGATACAGCTTCATGTGCAAACACTTGTTTTATCGATGATCGTCGTACTTTATCAAAATAACTGACTTAAGGAAATAGTTTTGGTCACTACTGTTCTAGGGTGGTTGATCACATTCTTCTTGTAGTAAAGTCAACAGCTAGGTCGTAGCTGGTGGATAATCACTGTCTTCGTCTTTTCTTCCTGGTAGAGCCATTGCCGGCCAAAGTCTTAAGCATCTGTTCCGCTGCTTCTCCTTTCCTCTTGGTAGTTTTGATGCTCACTGTGCCACGGTCTCCAGAATTGTTGTTCCCGAGCACTTCTGCCCAATCTGCATCACTTCCCTCAATTTTATATTTCTCCATGGTTTTCGGGATGCCTTCTGCTTTTTTCTTCTTCACAATTTCCTCCTCGAGTTCCTCATCTACACTCTTTTGTAACCTTGTCTTCGGCAGAATGGTTGCAGCGACCTTTTCAGCATCGCTTGGCCCTATTTCTTCGGCAACTCGATTCTCTTCTAGTTGTCGGATATGGGTTGACATCTTCCGCACCACCTTATTGAATAAAGCCAAGATTTGGGAACTTTGAATCTTCAGTTCTTCTTCGAGTTGATCAATCGACTTGCGCTGTAGGCCTATTGCAACTAGGATTGCGCACTGTGCCGCAGACAGTTTAAAAGACTCACTCGACCCAAACCCTCCCATCACATACATTTCGGCCAAGCGCGGGACCATATCTACAACAATATGATGATCGACCAAATTCCGTGCATATGACTCTAGCCTACGACGATCGTATGGGGTAAAGAGAGATTCGAATTCAGAAACATTCTTTGCAGCTCGTTCTTCATCCGCAGTATCCCAGAATCCATGTCCGACGCCCAGAATTGTCATGGCCAGACCACCCGGCATATTTCTGAAATCATATCCTAACAAGTACACGAACCGTCGTCGAAAGTCTCGGTGAAATGTAGGAAGCCAGTGATCCGAACTGTTATCACTCCCAGATACCTTGTTCGTTGCCATGATACAAGTGTGTTCTCCAGTCAAGTCATTGGTTGTTGATCGGATGTACAAAGGGAGAAAGCTAAGATTACTCCAAAAATTATAAAGCGGATGAGTGAGACCAAATGATACTCCAATATAGTCCAACCTTTCTGCAGGCCGTTCAGTGAGTCGAAGCAGCAAAGGAGGTATATTTGTCCGGGGACCTACTGTTTCATTCAGAAGATTATCTTCTTCATTGACCTTCTTGTTGCGGTTTTCATTGTTGTCTTCCTGTTTGGCCTTACCCTCGTCGTTTTCTAAAGAGACGTGGCTCCCAGAATAATATTCGATGAGAAGCTGGATTGCCCGAGTTCCGTACCCCATTCGCTGGACATCGGGGTGAGTCGCTATTCTGACAATACGAGCCCCAGAAAGAGTGGCAAAGTCAGGCTCTTGATACTGCTGGCTTATCGTCCACGGAATCAGATCGCCAGCAGCGCGATAACCTCGAGAAAGATTACTCTTTGAGCTTTTCAATGAAATCCGACCTTCAAGACAAACTTGAATAGCACACAGAACATCAGGAAGCTTTTCAGTGTCGGACCTGGTTGGGGCCAAGAGAACAAAAAGTGCATGAGCTGGTGCATCGGATAGCATTTGTAAGTCATTTGGAGAGTTTTTGTAGTGTGATGACACAAACAAGGCCATTATCCTGTGCAGGAAAGCTTCGGACGCCTGATGGCGAGAAAATAACGCATCTCTTTCTATATAGTATAGTTCACATTCTTCAGGATGTGGGGCGCCCGCTGTTAGTACCTGACGAGCACCCCCTGCCTCGAGACAGAGCAAATCATATAACCAGGCTTCAATCGGATCCTTCTCCCCGTATCGGATTGGTGTTTCCATTTGCACCTCGCGAAAAACTCTTCCGGCTCCAGTTTTCGATGCGATTGCGGAAACTTCTCTATCTCGTTTTCTGTTCAAATATCCGTCGACGATGTTTCCTTTGATGTTGTTCCCAGAATTACTGCCCTCTCGCAGCTTTTTTATGAGCTTCAAAGATAAACTACGACCTGTACCTTCGTACCCAGTCACGGTACTGCACATGAACACCACATATGGCCCTAGCATAGCTTCCACAAGCGGTAATGGTATGGCAGCAGCCTCGTCGATTACTAGAAGTTCAGCTTGGGATAAAGACTGTGGGGCCTTTCTAGGATCGACATATTGTACGGTCTGTCTATGACTTCGGAAAATATTCACTCGCACAATGGACTTGTTGAGCATAGGCTCAGTGCTCCGTATACATTCGTAGTCAATGTGTTCTTCATATCCCAAGGCATGAAAGCCAGTTAAAACGAAGTCGAAAAATGTTCGCAGGTTCTCGGGAGATGGTGCAGTCACGAAAACATTAGAATACTCATGAGCAACAGCGGCAGCTACAGCTAAACCTAGGGCGGCAGATTTTCCTCGTCCTCGGGACGCAGTCAGCGCGACCGTGCTGCGTAACGCTTTGTCTGAAAGTGCTTCTTCAAATCTCAAAAGTGCTTTAGCCTGGTCAATAGTCTTCGATTTTTCAATCAAAACCCCGATAGGAGGAGTATCTGCAAGCGACTCTTTCAGTTCTTTGAGTTCGGAAGCACTCGTAGTATCCTTTGCCGGTTGAGCTGAGGCAACTTCCCCAGTTTGCCCGGATAGCGAGCGTACGTGAGATGAAATGGGAAGCACATTAAGTTCATCATCGGCTACAATTGCGGCAGGGCAATCGGAGAGGGATAAAATGAAACGTTCATTGAAACGACCCACAACATTCTTGTGTGCTTCAGTGCGAAGACGAGAATGGACGTCCATTGTCAAACTGTACAGCTGCTTTAGAGATGACATCCTGTGAATAAGCAGAACTATTAGGCCCCCTCCTTGCACAGTTTCGAGAGTTCTGGCTAGAAGATTGGGAGTCAGCGCCTCAAAATCCTGAAGGACACACATGCCGAAAGTATTCCCCAGAATCTTGTGGGATTCATTGTAGTACGCAAATCGAATAGCTGTCGATGATATAAAAAGTTCGAATGGGTCGTCCTTGTTCGGGTCAACAAGTCCCTGCTTGATTCTTTTCTTGATTATCTTCATACGCTTCTTTCTATTGGAACTAAAGCCAAGTTCCTTCTTATACATCCAAAGAACCGGTGGCCGAGCTTGTAATGACATTTTAGAAAGCATATAATGTAAAGTCACTACTTGGTCGCGACCCTTGTCTCCTACGAGCACGATAAGAGCACGATGATTTTTGGCAACAGCATCTTGCAATGTTTGTCGTATACGGGAATCGACCTTCTTCTTCATCCTTCTTTATAACGTAACGGCGCAGCTTGTATTTGTCGAAAGCCAGTGTAGGCCCTGAAAAATTATGATTCACCGGTAACGGTTCTACGGAAACGGAATAGAGTATCCACGACCAATGTGCCTGTTGGAGATGCTCGGTTTTGAACAGATCCCATTCTGTATATCTTGCGACGTGCTGCTGTCGGCGACGTATTCGCCGCCGTGACAGGCCAAGCAAGCTTTTTTTGGTATAATTTTTGCACTTGCGCTTTTACAGTAAAAGCGCATAGAGAACACATTTGGCTCTATCCACCCCATAAACCAGGTCAATAGCATTGCAATGCACCATATCTCAAAGCTTTTTTTGTTGAACAGGGAGCTTTTCCTCAAGTCTTGACTATGACCATGTGCATAGCCCGCGTTTTCTCTTTCAAAGAACTGCTTCAGCGACTCAATCACGCTCTTCAAGGCGAGGAGTGACAAGCCCAACCATGAAGTTGCCTAAGCGAAGACGGGGCTCGCGGATTCTGGGTTTTATTCCAGGTTTGGTTCCACCTTCATCTCAGACCCGCACCGCTCCTAGAATCAGTCACCAATTCAAGCGAACGAAGAATGAAATAGTCAGTTCTCGAACCAGCCATGTAAAATTGGTTTGCGTTCTTCCACAGCGACTGGAGACTTTGATTACCGATATAGGACAACAGCCAAACGCTACATCTCGATATATGAAACTGGTCGAGCTCGGTGACCATATGATTTCCATTCCCGAAGAAAGTCTTACGGCTTCTACCAGGGTTTCTGGATGTTTTTCAATAACTCACATCAGTGTGCATCTCTGTGCTCATGGTACCGTAAGCTTACGAGGATATTCAGATGCCCGTATTTCACGCGGGCTGGTTGCTTTACTTGCGCTCGGACTCGATGGATGTTTTATTGAAGATATACTCAAACTAGATTTAAATGAGGTGCTGCGCAGGGCTGTTCTACCCGAAGGCATTGGTCCATCTCGGATTAATGGTCTCGCCAACATTTTCCGAGAAATTCAGAGACAGGTTCGTGTTCTTAGGAATAGGCTTCCCAGTGCGCAGAACAACGATGAACACGTTTTGACCGGCAGGTGGAGCGAACGGCAAGGAGAGGATGTTGCCGTCTTGCTTTCTGGTGGCGTAGACAGTTCAGTAGCAATGCGTCTTGCTCTTGAAAATGGAGCTAGAGTTCATCCCTTTTACCTAAAGATATGGCTTGACGATGAATTAGCACACATGGGAGAATGTCCATGGGAGGAAGATATAGAGTATGCGAACGATGTTTGCAAACAAGTTGGCGTAAAATTGCACGACGTTCCATTCCAGCGAGCATACTGGGACGAAGTTGTATCGTATACAGTTCAAGAAGCTCAAAAAGGACGTACCCCGAACCCGGACATATTGTGCAATTCTAGGATAAAGTTTGGTGCATTCTATGATAAGATTGGAAAGCACTATGAAAGAATTGTAACAGGCCACTACGCTCAAACCACAAAAGACGAGTCTGGGAGAGTGGAGCTAAGACTGTCACGGGATGAGTTAAAAGACCAGACATACTTCCTAGCCCATTTAAGACAAGACCAGCTTGCCACAGCTTCTTTTCCAGTTGGAAAATATAAAAAGGGTGAAATCCGAAAGCTTGCTGAAGTCTACAATCTTCCAAACAAAGCTCGTCGAGATTCGCAGGGGATATGTTTTCTGGGAAAATTGAAATTCAACGACTTCCTTGATCATCACCTTGGTCAAAGGAAAGGATCACTTGTCGAATTTGAAACCGGTCAAGAACTCGGTTATCACAATGGCTATTGGTTCTTTACTCTGGGTCAGAGGAGGGGAGTTGGATTGTCCGGCGGGCCTTGGTACGTTGTAGCCAAGGATGTACCACAAAACATTGTATATGTAAGCAAGGACTACAACAGTGTATCGAAAGAACGGAAACGTTTTGATTTTGACTCGGTTCTCTGGATTTCCGGGCAATGGCCGAAACAACTACGAGATCCAGGTGACACGTTGCGAGTGAGAGTGAAGACTAGACATGGACCTCGATTTCATGACGCTATGCTGACGAGGTTGGATGATGATGACAAGGGCCGAGTCGAACTAGACTCGAGGGATAAAGGACTTGCTCCTGGTCAATTTTCAGCATTTTATGACTACGAAGGAAGATGCCTTGGTTCGGGCGTAATTAAGTCTGATGTTTCCTTGTCCGACGCACCTGCTGAAGTAAGGAGCCTTCGCTTGCTTTCAAAGAAGCTCCAAGCACATTTTCTGTGAGAGGCGAAGTCTATCTAGGTTGTTCTTCCACTAGCTTTACAGGAAACTGGAAAAAATGGAGTTTGTGGATTCCACAGGATGGAACGCAGGAAAGGCAGGGTTGCTCCCATCCAACAGGGGGTCACGGGCGATACAGCACCCTTTGTTCTAGAAAATCACACACGCCCAATCAAGAATTCGAGATTGGTGGCTGGAGATGACTTCGTGTGCCCTCTGGCTGATTTCTTCTTAAAGCGCCAGGCTTTAAGCAAGCTGCGTTGGAAAGCCCCTCGACAGGGCAGGCTAGCTTTTGTTTTCTAAGTGAGTCTAAGTGATCAATCGTCCAACGAGCAAGCCATAGATATATTCCTATCTAATCTTTACAATAGCCACGTAAGTTGCGCCAAGGGTTCCACTTCGCTTTCCGGATTTGCCTCACAAGTCATCCGACATGCTTCATGACTATGTAATGGAATAAGGGTAAACACCACGCAAACACCAGACATATATCTGAAAAGCCGTGCTACTCTTTTACGGTCATTTCCATCTAGTGTACAATATACTCCTTAAACCTTGTCTTCTTCGTCATGAAAGATACCACGGAGGCCTTCGAACATCCTGTGCTTGCTGAAGCGAAAGTCTACGACGGTAAACACTTTCCTCTTTTCGTCACTCCTCCCTTTTCTGCACCCGAGTTACGGACATCACCGGAAGCTGTGATCGATTATCTTCGGGAAAATCGCGAGCATGTCTTGAATCTGCTTCAAAGTCATGCAGTTCTATACTTTCGTGACTTTGCAGCGCAATGTTCTACTCCCGAAACGTTTGCAAAGATTGTAGAAGAAAGTCTGAGGTTACCAAACTTTCCTTATGAACTTGGGAATGCGGTTCGCTCGCCCGTAGTTGGGGATCGTGTATTCACTGCAAATGAATCACCACCGGAAAAACCAATACCATTTCATCACGAACTCGCCCAAACTCCCAAGTACCCATCGAAATTATTATTCTACTGCGAACGCGCAGCGGACACTGGCGGTGAGACACCTGTGTTGCTTTCAAGAGCCGTGTGCAAGGATCTGCAAATGGAACATCCAGACTTTCTTCAGATGTTGGAGCAACACGGCGTGACGTACTCCCGTGTAATGACCCCCCACGACAGGCCACATTCTGCAATTGGGCGAGGTTGGCGACGCACCTTTGGCGTGCAGACTCGCATCGAGGCAGAAAGAGTCCTTTCAAATAGGGGCTATAGCTTTGAGTGGCTTGAAGACGGAGAAGATAGTCCATTAAGAGAAGTAAGTCCTGTTTTGCCAGCAGTCGTTGAGACTGAAAACGGAAAGAGCTTCTTCAACCAGATTGCTGCTGTATGGGGGGGTTGGAAAGATGAATTTAACAAACCTGAAGATTGTATAAGAGCCGGAGATGGGTCAGTTCTTGACCGGTGCTGTATGGATGCACTTGTTGACATCATGGGCAGACATCGCGTGGCCATACCGTGGAAAAGGGGCGATTTTATGTTAATTGATAACATACAAGCACAGCACAGTCGTGCTACCTTCACTGGAAGGCGTCGGGTTCTGGCATCTCTAGCTAGTGGCGGCTCAGTCTTAGTAGAGAACATTGGCATTTGATTTTATTGGGCCATACAACTGTGGTGAGATGAGAGAAATGATTTCCTTTGTAAAAGTTGAGATCAAATGTCTTTCATATAGGTTGCATTCTCTCTTGCCACTTTACGTCATAGAAAAACCAGAGCACACAATTGTCTACGTTAAAAAAAACGTCAACTCCCCAAATGAAACGGCAAACACCGTACCCTATCATTTGACGACCCTCATCTACTAGAAACTGTATCTCAAGCCCCCAGGTGTAGTACACCTGGGGGCTTGAGATACAGATTCCGGTTCTTCTAAGCCGTTCACCAAGCAGCTGATCTTCATTGTCACCGAGGTTTTCAAAACATCACTTTCCGATGTATGAATAAATACTTGAAACGAGAGAATTGTTCTCATAGAATGAGCCTCATCAACGCAAATTGTTGATTTTATCTTTGAACCGCTCATCGCCCAGGAAATTTGCCGTGGTCTATCCTTCAAAAATATTGTGAAAAGGCGGCCTCGGAGGTCATTGCCGCGAAGTTGGAGCCAAAGCACAATACAGTATTCGGAGAATATCAAATCCTCTAAAATTAGAAAGGGAAACTTTCACAGCAAAGATTTGCATTGCAAAGAAAACAACTGTCGCAAAGTAGAAGAAACGCGTTTCATCTGACTGAGAGGGAATATGCAAGATGAGGGATCGGCTTCAAAATATCCCAACCGAGAACTGCCAAATGTGCGACTGACGCGAATTGGATGACGACAAAACGATACAGCGGTTAGATTTACAACAGTATCGAGTTGATATCAGTATCGAGTCGTTTTTGTGACGTTGTTGAGTGCAGACGTGCACAGAAATGCAACAAGGAACCAAGCTTCGTCTGAGTCCTTCATTTCGACGTGATCTCAACAGCTGTCGCGAGCATCGGGACAGCGATGGTAAGCATGTGCATTTACATGATGAAGTTTAAGGTTCTTGGAGTCACGAAGGTTTGGGTTGCTTGCTGTCAACCCATGAATCTGAATCAATCGATAAAACTATTGTGACCCACATCGGCTAAGAAATGTGAAATGTACGGAGAGTAATAATTTCAATCGCTGAGTTCAAGAGCTGTCCATCATATCTCTCATGCATTGCTGGAACAGGGGGTAAGTAGTGGCATTGAAAATGTGACCGAGGTGATGTCTCGAAGCGCACAATACCCGCATGCCTTGCTTTCGCGAAAATTGTTCCGACGATTTCCGAAGTTCTGCATTTGTTCGAGCTTCCTCAGATACACCGAGAAAATGACTATCAATATACGACCGTACATCCGAATCAACCTTCATACGTTTTCTTACAAACAGTCCACCCTTCTCAGCAATGACTTTTTCTATATTGGGAATGTCGCCAGAGTCAATTGCAGGAGGACGACTACCCCTCTTCATCACGCCCCAGAGTACTAATCTAAAAGCATCATGGACGATTCTGTCACGAGTCTCTTCAGCACGAGTCAGCAACGTGCTAAAGAAGAATTCTTCTGGAACATATACATTAGCGAAAAACGCAATCAGTTGACGAGAAAGGCCCGAGTGAATAGAGAGTTCTGCAGCGGATCGATGTAAAATAATCCAGGCTTCAGATTTGACGACTACGACGGGCAATTTGGTGTCAAAAAGAGGGTGATTCGAATGGCCTATAGTATTGAGACAGCCCCGTATGCATGGCTCCGTCTTGACCTGTTCATCATGCGGGTCATGAGGTCTTATATCACTGTAGGTAGCGGAATCGATGTTGATACGAAAGAAACGATCGTTGTAAACACGGCCAGAAGCTGGGTTCGAGTAGTTTGTTGTCTGCAAAAAGCTCAAGTTCTTGTCGATAATTTCGGGATGTCCAAGTACGTGACGCAATTGGTTTGGTGTGACAAGAGGGTAGTCGGCACCGCTGAGGTTGATAAAGTAGTCCCAGGTATCATCTCGTTCAAGTAAAAACGAAATGCCATTAAGAGTATTCAGAACGGTTGTAATGCCCAAGTAGGTGACGTACTGACGTGGGATGAGGTGAACATTTGAAGAATAGTTTGCGTTTTCCAGAAGCTGGTGTACCGGTTCCATCATTTCTGGAGGGGTACGCTTGTCGATATGGATCGCATAGACGTTGTCTTGATGCCATATTACATCAAACAACGAAGGTAACATCGGTATAGTGCGGTCGTAGGCTTGTATGAACATCGCAATTTTGGCGCTTTGTTCGGGAACTTCAACGGGGTTGGTGCGAAGAATGGATTGAATCGGCTCATTTCTTATGCTGGCTTCGAATGTACCGAACCACAGCAGAATTACTAACACAGCAGTCAACCAAAACAGTGATCGGCGTTTACGGAAACAAAACAAGGTGATATCTTGAGCCAGGTGTTTTGGCATTGTGACGATAGAGATGGCCGCAAGAAAGAGCGACAAATGTTTCACAATGTGGACAATGAGACGCGCAGATTTCGCTGCCAAGCGCGGGCACGTCTAGGCCGGCGTGCACAACCTGAAGGCCGCAGACGGCGAAATGCTTCATCATTGCTTGGAGTGACGTTACTTTACAAAGATTCTTGGGACTGGTGCCTTACGGTGTTGTCATAAGACCGCCTCACAGAGACAATCTTAAGATCTCACCGGGAGGCACTGTCTGATAACAAGTCGTCACAGACAAATCCCAAATAGAGCTCTTTTTCTCTATGTTTTCTACAGACCATAAAAGATAAATCAAGCCAACTGTATGCCTATTTACCCTTCCCGGCAAGGGTAGTTGTAAACGTCATATCCGTTCAAATTTAGTCAGGGACACAACGCGGGTGGCTACAACCCAAAAGGGACACAAGTAGTAGATATGCTCTCGAGTGTACCAGCCCAGGATAGGGCAAAGAAAAGAAGTCAGAGAAAGACGACAGAAAGAAAGTGTAAAGAGTAGAGTGCGAATGATAAAATGACCAATATATAAGTAACAGGAAGAGAGAGAAAGGTACAAAGATGTGATGCAATAAATGAAATATGTAAAGGCCTATACCACGATGTAAAACGATGTGAAGACTGGATTTTATATCGCAAACGCTCTAGAAACTAGTATTATTAAAAAAGGAGTAGAAGCAGGTTAGAACACAGAGACCAGGTTCATAATCAAATAAACAAAGTATCAGTTTTTATGCATCTTGTAGTGGTTGCCGTCTCGTTTTAAAAAATACAAAGAAGCGTAGCTTCTTCTAAAATCATGATACTAAATATACGATAGCTTAACATAACAGTTAAAAACATACGAGGGCTTAATAAAACAGTAAAAAACATACAACATGTCGTAAAGTGGCGGAAAGGCTGACCTTTGAGATGTCCGATACACTAAGCTGACCTTGTAGGTGATGGGTGCAAGGAATCATCGGCCACGCAGCTCCGGGCGAGCTACCATCTAGGTGTTGTCAGCCACGTGTAGTGTTGACATGTACCTTTTGGTTGAGTAATTTTTAGTGATAGTAATTGTAATTATGCGTATTCTAGTACAGTAGTTGAGTGGCCACCTGGCACTGTAGCCAGTGCTGGCCAGGTCTCTGGCACTAGGTCAGAGACCGTGCCTTGCTGGCACCTCCCGGGTGATCTGGAGAGTGCAGTCCACTGCATATAGGGAACTGCACCTCCCTAATCCTTATCTGATGAAGGCAGGAATCACTTGGGTCACGAGTATACTTTTTGGTTTATTGTTTCTCAACTACCACACAGGCTTTCTTGCACGTCGACGCCTACCATCGCTCATCTACACGGTATAGGCTAGTCTCCCCGCCGTTTTTCCCTGCGGGTTTTCACAGTCCACTGTTACCATCGAGGTTTACTACGTCTATCTTCTAAGGTTGGGCTTCAACACGCTCCCTACGGTTGATTGTCCCTACCCTCCCGAGACAACACAGTGGCATACCCCAGAAGTGATTGTACGACATTTTGGTCTCCCGACTTAGAAAGTATTGAAGAGCAACGTCCTCCAGGGAGGTTTTTGGGGACTTAAGTTTTTTCCGGAGCCTCCGGCGTGCAACCTCGTTATGAGTAGGAGTAATCTGTTTTTACGGCGATGGCCGGAACGCCGGTGATGCACCGGCGGGACCGGGTGCCATACACGTGGCCGCAGCGCCCGCACGACACGTGGCCGCCAGATTGGCCCCTTTTGTTAGACGGACATTTAGCTATTTAGGATAGACTTTATTTATTCTATTCTACGGTGACTACAGTACTTAGGCCGCCGGCCTCGCGGCCGCAGGTCCAGTAAAGTCTGCCCAACAAGGGTGATCTTGGTCTTCCAGATCTTGGCTCTGGGTCGAACCGCCTGCGCGGATATACAACTCCTTACGGAGGGATTTCCCGTGGTGCACGGCTTCCCAACCCCCTTGGACGTTCAAGCAGCCTTCGTGTGTTGGGTATCTATTCCCACTTTCGTGGTTCCGCCTGTGTATACGGTTTGCTACACCCGGCAGTGCCGGCTATTCCCGAGTCCCCTCTTGCGACTCGTGGTCAACCTCGCCCTCTTGCCTCCGTTCCCATTTTCCTTCCCTCTTCCTCCCCTTCATTGGGCAATTCCCGCTCTTGCGGCTCGCACTGACACCTGTCGTGCTCGCCACTCTCGTGGGTTTTGCCTCCTCAGAGAATACGCAAGCACCGCTTCGGCGGATATTCTCGGCTTCTTTCAGCCTCCCTGCGCCCGTCGCGACGGTTCGGCTCCGACTTACACCCGGCATTGCGCGCCGATCCCTGGGAGGGCTCTACCGCGCCGGTTACCTCGTGAGAGGAAGATCCGGACGTCTTCGTAGGTTTTCCCCCTTGGGGGCATTGTCCTACAAGTATTTTTAGGTTTCGTCGTACCTTCACAGTTCACACGAGATTCTGAGAAGGATTGAACGCTCGTACACCTATTCGGTTTCAGGAAATCCCGCAAAGCAATACAGTATACCACTATTGGTCATAAATGGAACAACCTAAAAGGAATACGCGTGGTGCGAGCGCCCCGCCAAGCCATAAAGGTTTTAAAGGTGCCCCATCAACTCAACCGATTCTGGAAAACCCCGAGGAACTTCTCCGATACCCTCGAGACAAAACCGGAAAGGTACATGGTCCGCCGCCAATGGCAATGGAACCTCAAAGGGAATTACCAATGGAGGTTGCAGCGGAGGAGCTATGGCCTCAGCTCGAAGAACGAGCGAAAGCGCTCGTCACCCTCGCGGTCGAGGATGCATTAACCATAAAGGAGAATTCGGATACCCGGATGGTTCCGCCCTCAATGGACGTCGATGCATTTACCCGTATTATGGTTGACCGAGCAGCTCAAGAGCTATCGTAAAGCATACCTGAAATGGTGAAACAGTATCTCTTTACAGATGCTAGGGAGCATGTTTACCGCGCTGTGCAGGACCTTTGGGTTTCCGAGGGATTCGCAGAATCCTGACCTACACAGGTGAAAATCGCAAAGCGCATACCACAAGGGTTCCAAATGGGTCATTCCACCCATTCCAAACACTTTCCTACTGATAGTGAGTACCTACAAGGTTCAAGGCAGAGTCAAGAGGTGCCGGGGAAGGTAGATCCTCAAGACATTTACCTGCCACCAACTACAGGTCTCGTTCAAAAGGATACCCATGGAGGTGGTCCCAAGGACGATTTGTCTGACTCGTTGGATGAGCGACGAAGAAACCGAAAAGGGAAGAAGCGGAGGACGAAAGAGGGGAAAGAATCGAGAGGATGATTCAGACCCCGACTCGTCAGACTCCAGTTCCGATTCGAGCTCATCGTCGGATGATGACCGTAAAGATAAGAAGAAGAAGAAACCGAACAGATCGACGAAGAATTCGTCGAGAAAGGAGACAAATTACCTGTAGGATACTGAAGCCGTGCTATGAATGAGGCGGAGCAGAACTACACGGTAACCGAGAAGGAACGTCTAACAGTAGTGTGGAGCATGTTGATGCTCCGTCCATACCTTTATGGTGAGCGCTTTACGTTGCGCATGGACCACAAAGCCTTAAGGTGGATCCTTGGACTCGCAGATGCGTCTGGTAGACTTGCCCGTCGGAGGCTGAGACTGTCGGAGTTTGAATACGACGTACAGTACCGTCCAGGTATCAAGCACAACATAGCTGACGCTATGTCACGCTTAAACACCTCAGGGTCAGAGACAGAACCGGTGGAAGATGATATCCCTTGCGTTGGTGTCATTAAACCAAAATGGTACCGGCGAACACCTAGAAGGATGTTGGGACTTACCTGAAGAAGGTGCTTTGTAGAACACCGACATGGAAACGCAAATACTGACTCTAGAGGAAACGAACGTCATGCCCGTAACCCGAGAAAAATTTCTACGAGAACAGGCCCAGGATGCGTACTGCAGAACCCTGGCTGACCAAATTGGTTTCAAAGGATCACCGTTCGATGTAGATCACAATGGGTACATCGTGAGAAGGTCAACCTTGGATGGGAGCCTTCAAAAGGTGGTTCCGAAGGTGCTGCGCCCGAGAGTCTTGTATCTCGCGCTCTACCCGCGACTATCGGGACCCCCCGGTGCCACCAGGATGTATTACACCGCTAGGCAATGGTTCTATTGGCCTCATATTGCCCATGATGTCTATACCTTTGTAGGTCAATGCGAATCGTGTGTTCGTACCCACGGTGGTACTCGAAAGCATCGAAAGTACCTCAAGCTGTCTCCAGCAGCGGTTCCGCTGAATGTTGTTGCGATAGACCTTCTAGGACCACTTCCCAAGACCAAGAACGGGTATCAGCACATTCTAGTGAGCACCTACAGGTTCTCGAAGCTCACGAGAGCGATACTTTTAAAGGAGACGAATTCAACCACGCTGGCGATCGTGTTCCTCAACCATTTGGTCTACACGTATGGCGCAGCACTGTACCTACTTACCGATAATGGTTCAAACTTGGCATCGAAGTTCTTCGAAGCTGTCTGTAACCTATTGGGTATTAAGCACCATTTCACTACGGCCTACCACCCGCAGACGAACGGACAGGTCGAGCGCTTTAACGACACATTGGTATCAAGGCTACGACACTATACGGAAGAGCACCAAACTGGGTGGTATGAGCTGGTGCAACCGCTCACCTACTCCTATAACCTTCAGGTACACCAGTCAACGCAGACCACTCCCTTTGATTTGGTTCTTTCGCGACACCCCCCAGGTATTGTAGTGCAGGGAGATCATACCACCAGCACTGCAGCTGGCACACTGACCCCTGCCCAAGTCAAGCGAAATACCCTTGAGAGGTTGAGAAGGGCTCTCAAACATGCAGAGAGCCGCCTCACTGCAGCCCAGAAGTGGTATAAGGCCGACTATGAGCGTAGGGTAACCAAAGTGGTCTCTGTATCGTCGGGACGATATGTTTACATAGACAACCCGCCTTCAGGTAAAAGACCACGACCGGGTGATGAAGCGGACGATGAAGCTATTGATAGAGGTATCAATTCGAAGCTTCTACCCAAATCATGGGGACCGTATAAGGTATTGAACGCATCAGACCACACCGTTACGGTTGACCAGGACGGAATACCAAATACGATATCAATTGAACGTATTACGGTAGCACCTGAAACGGTTCAACATCGCATGGAGGCGGACACCTCAGCTCGAGAGCCCAGAGCTGTAGCCCTGCGTACTCGACCCTCGGAAGACTCCACCCCAATTGAGGTGAACGATGACCTACCAAGGGATGATCCGGATTACAACCCTCTAACAGGGACGGAAATGCAACCTCAAACGGTAACAGCGGGAGCTCCCGACCCGGCTCCCACACACGAAGTTCCCAACTCGGAGCATGTGAACCCTCAAGGTGGAGTTCCCCCGAAAGATCAGGACCAAACCTCAGAAGAATTTCCTGTTGACCGTCTCGTGGGCCACACGCGAACCTACAATCGTCTGAAGTACCCCGTCACATGGTACGGCTGGGGCTCAGAAGGGGACACCCTCGAACCCCCAGCCGCAATGCCCCCACACTTCCGTATCAGGTATTGGCGCCGTCGCAAGGAGCCGATGCCTGCAGACGGCTAACCTTAGACCTTCGTGGTACTCAGGCCTAAGGAAGGGGGAGATGATACGTTGTTTTTCGCAGAAGGTGGACGCATATGCGTCAGATTGCCTACAAGGGAGGACACGAAAGAACAACCGAATGGAACAGTAGAAGAGACAACAATTTACTTAAAGAAGGACCTGTCGGTTTAGGAGCAATGGAATCAGTAATACCCGGGATATTGACTACCCGCTGAGGAAAACCCGCGTAAATGCTAGGAGACATCTACCTAAGAGGTAGCGAAGGAGCGGTAGCCCCGCCACTGGGGAGAGGAGTCGAAACCAAAAGAGGAGGAACGAACGGAACCGCCGGAGCAGGTTGCAAAGCAACAGGGTTCAAGTTTGCACCTAGAAGGGGGTCTGTCAAAGGATCAGATGGCGCAGCTGCAGAGACGCCTGCCAGATTGGCAACCTTACGGGTGGCCAGTTGGTACATGTCCAACTGGAACTGATTCCGGAACTCACCAAGTTGGTTCAGCGAATTCATGTATTGCGCATGGCGTGGCAGCAAACCTTCAAGGAGCGTCAATGCAGCCACCACGGAGGTAGGCCCAGCCCTCTGAAAGTTGGAGACGCAAGACTGGCGAATTCGAGCCTGCAAACCGACCACGGCCGGTGAATCCATCATAAGTTGAGGCCGAGGCCGAGAAATACCCGCCAACAGAGGTCGAACCAGACCAGCAACCCGCGAGGAGCTCGGTTGAGTAGGAGTCACACCCGTAAAGATAGGCGACTTACGACCTTGAGGTAACGGCTTGGACGGGAAGGGACCAGCATACCGACCAACTAGTGCCTCCACAGTACCTTAATAAGGTTCGGGGCTCGCGGGAGCTCAATAAACAGGAGGCTCCCCGGGATAGTATTGGGCGTGGCGACGCACAATCTTACAAGTT
Source organism: Agarophyton chilense (assembly GCA_030374765.1). Classification (NCBI taxonomy): domain Eukaryota; phylum Rhodophyta; class Florideophyceae; order Gracilariales; family Gracilariaceae; genus Agarophyton; species Agarophyton chilense. Next base: position 1,093,696 of record JARGXX010000016.1, read on the forward strand.
GCGGGATCGAAAGCCTCCCAACCTTGATGGGAATCCCAGTGGTAACTCTTGCTCTGCTCGAGATACAAGTCCAAATAATTCACGGTATAATCGGTCCCCTCCACGATGTTCACGTAACCACATCGGGAAATGTCCTGGGCAGGCCTCGGAGGTATAAAGAAAATGCGACCTACAGGTTGAACACCATCTCGGTATATGTCAGAGTCGGGATTGCGACAATCCCAATCGATACCGTAGCGGGCGGCCTCTAGAGCCAGGGTGGCAACCAATACGGTCCACTCCGAGAGGGCAATCGACCAAATGAGGTAATACCGCTCTAGGTTCCGAGAAATCTGACTCCCGAAGTACGCCAAGACCGGCGGATTGGGCACGTTCAGTGATAACTAAACCTCATAGGACTCCCACCACTCTGGTCGAAGCACGTACCAATCGCGTCTATCCTTCGTAGGTTGTGAGAAGTACTCGACGTTATGAAACATATGCATAACGCGATTGTACGAGTTACGAGTGCGAACGCGACTCTCCGTCGCTGCATCCTCGCCCCACCTACTACGGTCAGCCCAATTGATAGTTACGAAAGGCCGATTCAGGGGAACCAAGTCAGTTGAAACCTGAAGGTAAGTCTCCGGAATAGACGGGTACTCACACACTGGCACCACCAATCGACGGTAATAATACAGCTCCGGTTCGATGCGCACATACGGCAAGTCGCTCGCATATATGGGCGGCATGAAGTACCTCAAAGGTGTAGGACGCTGCCGAATCTGGAAACATTCCAGTCGACCCTGACGAGGTTGAGACTCTTGGTCCCTTTTCTTCAATAGCAAAGGAACGGAGCGAGGTCACTCGCAGTCCCAACGGGACAAATCCAAGTAGGTATCCAATTGTGGTCTGGTAAGAGCTGCCGGCAGCGACGACCTCCCTACCGCCACAGGCCAATCGTGCTTCAACAGGTCATTGTTCGTTACCTGGTCGAAGGTAATACCAAAAGGTCCATACTGACTCGTCGTCCAGATCGCCGCACCAAACGCGAGATTGTGAGCCCAATTGGTTTGGGTCGTCGAAGGAAGTCCACCACTGCGTTGGTACGGATCAGCCGGAGTCCTAGGGGAGAACTCAGTCGCAGGGACAGGCATACTGCAAAATCCAATGTTGGTAGGCGTTCACGAAGTCGAGCGAGTTACCCTCTTGGTATTACCACCGCGTCCACGGCCACGAGATGGGCCGCTACCTGACATGGTTGGGAAAGCCGTAGCTCGACCCGACGAACGAGGTGATGACTCGAACTCCACCGCCGCGGTGAACACCAGCGGGTATTCATCCTTCTCAAGTAGAGCCTCCTCGGTCCGTTCTGAGGAGACGGCCATCGGATCCAACCTTTCCGGTAGTACCGACACTGATCTTTCGGGTACAACAGTGGCCGCCGTGCGGTCGCGAGCGGGTCCAGACCTTTGAGGTATCGTGGAACGGGACCAATCCGACCTTAAAGGCATAACTGAAGGGGTATCAATCCCCTCGGAATCTCCAACTTCTTCGACTTCAATGGTAACGGGCATCTCACGTCTCTCGATCACTGGTGCTTCTTGTGGGGAAGAACCACCCCTTCGTGGTATCGGTGACGAATCCACGAGGTGGCGCGAGGTGCACCGATGTGGTACCGAATGGGTTCGAACGCGTGCGCGGAGGGGGCGCGATCCTGTCATTACCTTGAGGGTAAACCGGAATGCAAAACCGGAAAAAGTTCGCGTAATTACCGGCGGGGACGCTCAACACCAATAAGGTCTCACAACCGGAAGCTTCCACCACGGACCCAGGCCAACACCTCAATGGTTGTATCGACGCAGGCTCAGGCCCCAGTCAATCCTTACAAGGTAGAAGAGACCTGAAAGGTCGAGAAGCCAGGAAACCTTTAGGGAAAAGCCGGACAGTACGGCTACGGTCGCGACGCCGCCAATTAAGGGCAGTACAACCTGAAGGGTTGTCGAGCCCTGGGAACGACCAGGCGGGACGGCGCTGCGCAGGGACCTAGGAGGAGAATGAAGTTGAAGTAACCGGGAAGGATGCGATACCCACTTGGTTAGACAGTAAGCGATGCGGAAGCAGAATCGCAGGCAAGCAGGGCCACTACCGAAAAGGTGTCCGAGAGCGTGCTAGGTAAACTGCATCGCTCTCATGACAGTCCCTACCTGAGTGGTTGTGGCTCAATTCGTGCGCCGACGTCGTCGCATGCCCTCCCCAACCGATACTGGCACCGAGTTCTGAACCTCAAGGGATCGCGCGCCGCGCGCAGACACCACTCCGATGCCCACGTCACTGTTGCACCTCTATGGGTTGATGGAAGGAGACACGGGGCGTGCCTCGTGGGTAGGAAGGGGGTTTGTCGTATAATGAGGGAAGGGCTGACCTTTGAGGTGTCCGATACACTACGCTGACCTTGTAGATGATGGGTGCGAGGAATCATCGGCCACGTAGCTACGGGCGAGCTACAATCTAGATGTTGTCAGCCACGTGTAGTGTTGACATGTACCTTCTGGTTGAGTAATTGCTAGTACCTGTAAATGTAATTTTATTCATTTTAGTACAGTAGTGGAGTGGCCACCTGGCACTGTAGCCAGTGCTGGCCAGGTCTGTGACACTAGGTCAGAGTCCGTGCCTTGCTGGCACCTCCCGGGTGATCTGGAGAGTACAGTCCACTGCATATAGGGAACTGCACCTCCCCCAACCTTATCTAATAAAGACAGGCACCACTTGGGTCACGAGTATACCTTTTGGTTCATCGTTTCTCAACGACTACACAGGCTTTCCCGAGCGTCGACGCCTACCATCGTTCATCTACACGGTATAGGCTAGTTGCCCCGCCGTTTCCCCCTGCGAGTTTTCACGGTGCCCTGCTACCATCGAGGTTTACTACGTCTACCTTTTAAGGTTGAGCGTCAACACGTTCCCTACGGTTGAGCGTCTCTACGCTCCGGAGACAAGACAGTAACATACCCCAGAGGTGATTGTACGACAACAAGTAATACTGAAGACCGTTCACTATTCAAAACATTGAACGCTTTTAATATGACATTAAAAACGTGAAAAGTCGTATCATTTAAATTCAATAATGACATTACAAACGTGAAAGGTTGTAACATTCAAACTCAGTATTCATCTCCTTCTAAATCTGACTTTAACCGAGAGGTTGATGAGATGATCTAGACTGAGATGTGGAAAATTCGTGAAGTATTTTTCTGGAGGGCATAGTAAGCTGCAAAGACTGTGCTAGAAAACTGTATGGATTAGTAGCCGGATCAGCCAAGTTCTGTTTTCCAGGAATCCACATTAAATCGTTGAGGTTATGTATCTCAAACTTAAATCGGATTCAGTTCACATCAGCACGAATTGATCTTTCAATTGAATTTAGATGAGGCTAAAAGGAGTGAAAAAGATCTTTCGAATCGACAGCCACTGTTAAATCGATGTCCTTGTTGAGAAGGGTAGAAAATGCTCTTGATAGAAATTTCCCTTCGTTAATCGCTTCGGATGCCGCTAGTGTCTCTGCCGCACTTATAGATCGAACGGGACGTTTAGACTTGTTTGATGTCCATGACAGCGTATGGAAGATAGAGTCACAGCGCAGGTCTCCTAATAGTACTCCACAAACATAACCGAGCTGGCCATAGTCTCCAGAGCGAGCAGCATCGGAAAATACCGTTATCGAAAGAGGGAACTCTTCGTTCGTCTCCGTTCTTGGAAACAAAACAGTTGTGCCAAGCTTTTTCAGCGTTCGTAGTGAATTAATCTGACAAACAAGATCGGTAACTTTAACAGTAGGAAGCCTTTGTTGTAGATAGCTTGCATAGGGCGCACAGAACGGAGATGCCGCTATGCCGAGTCATCCAATTGAACTGTTGAGTGATGTATAGGAAGAGTGTTCGACACAATTCAGTTTTTCATCAGCTTTCTTGCGACGAATACGAGATATCGGATATGGTTCTAGAGCTTTGAGTTTGTCATCGCCATTAATCTCAATTAACATGTCTTCTTGTTGAATTGCATTTAGACCAAATAAACGAAGAAGTCCAGGTCCATGTACAACAGTACCGAGTGTATATTTGTTATTAAACCTTGAAATGAATTGAGCAACGAGATGTTGGTGACCAGTAACGAGTATGTCATCAACAATCTTGACAAAGAGCAACGCCAGATTTCGTTCTTCTTTCAAATAAAATAATTTAGGAACGTATGTAAGCCGTAGGAGTCCCAAGTCAAAAAAAGCTGATCAGATTGAACTTGCCACTTAGCATTGGCACTGACCAGGCCGTAGGCAGCTGTGAGCAGCCACAAATATTGGTTTCGATCAGTAGATTCCTTGGGTGGAATGACATAAACATCACGACTTGCGGACCCGGTCTGGAGAACGGCAGTTTTGACATCGAGCTTCGTGAGTTGCCAACCGAAAATTGATGCGATAGACAATAAGTTGCGAATTCCTGTAGGCGGAAACATACAAAAGTCGGTCTTAAGATCATGTTTCAAGTTATCTTAATTTCCATATGGAGCAATACGTGCCTTCAGTTTCAGCGACTTGTCACCATTTATCTTCACTTTGTAGATGACCTGACTGGATATTACGTTAGTTTCGGATGGTGTTTCAGATATCGGCACCACTTTCACCGTCTTTTTGAATGCTTATTCTTCTGCATTGTATGCATTAACGAGGGAAAATTGATGAAAGCCTTGTACTTGATATGGCAAGAACGGCTTATTTCCGAAGTGATCAAAGATGGATCGTAGTGCATCAGGTTCGGTGCTGCTTAGCGCGAGAGTTTTTGCAGATGCAGAATTGGCATTCATTGCTCTTGAGGAAGATCGCCAAATTTTGTCCGTTAGCTTGAGGGTTTCGGTGTCACCATCGTCATATTGAAGTACATGAAGTCCATCATTATTGATTGCATCAATTTTTCAGCGTAGTATACATCATCAATTGGCCAGTAAACTTCGATGGAGTCTCCGATAGATGGGGAAGAGCATAATTTAACATCTGAGGTATAATGCGATTCAAATGTTTCTTCTTCTGTACCATGATGAAGTGAGCAATCTTCTTCCGATTCATTAATCTCGATGGTGCTGTCTATTACTTCACCTATGGAGCAATTGATTCTGTCAATGCTTTCTTGAACTTTGGACGCCAGAGGATCGTTGATGATTGCAGGTCGAACGTCTTCAATTGCTGCTCAAATTGATTTCCCATTAGTCCCAGGTACAGTGATGTTTCGAGATAGAATGTCAAAAGAAAGCACAGTACGTGGAGATAACCATATACCACGTTTTTCGTTTTAATGCTTAATAGATCTGTACAAGATCCCCGACTCGAATGTTAGGGTCAGAGAGAGCTATAGATCTGAGGATTAGAGTAAGCTTCCGCTTGGCTGCCAGATTGTCATGAGCCTTCAAAAGATCATCTGATATTGGAGTTATACGTTGCCTGTTATTTATAGGCTTTGTGAATCCCTTTGCCATTTCAAATGCGGAAAGTATATCTGAACCGTAAAGATCATTGGAAATCCGAATTGCTTGGTAGGCTAGAATCTCATTTGAACTTTAGGCATCTGCGGCTGACTTTAACCGAAGAAAAATGCTCTTGATTATTCGATGCTAGGACTCTAAGGGGTTTTTGCTTTGCCGTCTTGGCGGTACAGGACGAAATTGGATATCGTTTTGACTCAAAAAATGAGGAATTATTTCTTGTTGAAAGAGTCGTCACCCTTAACAGCACTCGGAGACAGGAACTGAGACATACAACTTAATTTGAAGCCTTCGATAGCGTAGCGAAGACTAGTAGTAGATACTACATATCCTGCAGAATACCTTGTGCAAACATCCATAATGTGAAATACTCGTAAGTCTTCAAGATGAAAGTGTTCGATACACAAAACATCAATGAATTCACGATTCAAGGATGATAATGAGACCTTTCGAGATGGCTGCGGAAGAGCAGTTGCGATACAATGAGAGCAATTCTCAACCATACGAGCAAGATATCGGCTGACTTCATCAGTCCATAGCGTGTTACGTTGAAGTAATGTCTTAATATCTGTAAACGTAGCATGTCCACATACATGTTTGTGAACTTTGTCAATAATTCGTTTGATGTCTATCCAAGGGCAATTACTGGTCATTTGTGCTGCGAGGGCACAAGACGATGGAGTTGTTTTCGTATTAGTTTGTGCTGAGATTTCAAGAAGAAACGTTTTGTATGGAGCAGAGCTGTGGAGATCATGATCAATCATTGTGGTGGAATCACGTGTACCAGATGGGTTGAAAATCATAAGAGCATTTGTTTCAATGTGCATGATGTCGCTTTGACTCGTGATATTGCGCCAAATAACCCACTGAGAAGATCCTTTGAGAACGAGGTGTTGAATAAGGATATGGTTGTTGGTATCGGAGAGTACATTCAAGACAATGGATCCAAGGATTCGCCGTTTAGCACTAGCATGACTCCCCGAGTCATGTTGCCAGTATCCTCGATCAGATAAATAGTTCAGTACATCATCAAGCTTACCATTAGAATTTGGTAGCAAGTGAGAACGTAGCAGATAGAGTTCCGTAACACCGATTTCTGAGTAAGGAGCCCCATCATCTACAAGTGGTCCAAAGTTTCGGGTTATAGTATCACGGATATCACTGAAGTTAGGTAGATTGGCCATATTGAATGAAATGGTCCCGGATGTAGAGAAGTCACTTGTAGTACCAGTTTCGGTTGCCGTACTTCGAGTAGCAGTATTATCAGTGCTTATCACATTGGGTTTAAGCTTGCCGTCAGCAGTGTGATCAAATGACCAATGGCCATATTTCTTACATGTGTGGCATTGAGATCGCGATTTAAGATCAAGAAGCTGTGTAGGGGTTAATCTTCGTCTATCACGCCGACCATTGTACCGTTGTCCAGTGGAACGTTGAGCCGATGCAGAGCTCGAAATAATAGGATTAGAAAAATCTAAAGATGAATCTTTCGTATGGTCACATTGGCGAAGTACAGAAGAGATCAATTGGTACGACACAGCGTTCATAAATTCATCGTTTGATGACGGGTTTGTGAGATCATTTCCAGATGGAGCGGCAGCAGCAAGAACAGAGACACGTTAAGAGTTGTCTATGGCTGCACTGGCGAGTAACATGAGCGCAGTGAGAGATTCGGGAAGCCTAGTGTTTTTACCTATGGCTTTGAACTTACCCATCTGAGCAGAGAATCGAGACTCGAAGTTACGAATAGATTCGTTCGATCCGCGCCGTGTAGAAAGTAGATTATTGAAGCTTCGGAAGACCGCACTTACAACAGAAGGAGCATCGCGTTTGTAAATAGCGATAAAAATGGCATTGGCACCTTCAGCAGATTGAATTATGCCATCTGAAATACCGATGCAGAGGTCACTGGCTCGTTCGAAGAGCTGTGACTGTAGACAAATGCCACGAAGTTCAATTGGTATCTTGTGTGAGTTACTGTCGATCAGTTTGTCTTGAAACGAGTTCCAGAGTCGAACGGCTTTCGCATATCCCTCCTGGTTCCCTTTTCCGTCAGTCCACGGAACACATTTCATGTCCCATGAAAACTTGGGGGGACTAGGAAGGCTTGGGTTTGACGCTAGGCCCATAACTAAAAGAAAGGGGTAGAAACAGGTTAGACCACGGAGAAAGAGTGTATAATCAAACAATCGAAGTATGAGTTTTTAAGTATCGTGTAGAGGTCGCCGTCTCGTTTCGGAACATAGAGAGGAGCGTAGCTTCTTCTAAAGTAGTGATACTAAATATAAAAGAGCTTTAAAAAACAGTACAAAACAAACGACAGCTTAACAAAACAGTTCAAAACATACGAGAGCTTAACAAAACAGTACAAAACATACAAGAGCTTAAAAAACAGTTCAAAACATAAGAGAGCTTAACAAAACAGTACAAAACGTACGAGAGCTTAGAAAAAAGTGCAAAACATACGAGAGCTTAAAAAAACAGTGCAAAACAAACGAGAGCTTAAGAAAACAGTACAAGTAATACTAAAGACCGTTCAGTATTGCAAAAAATTGAACGCTTGTAATATGACATTACAAACGTGAACGGTCGTAGTATTCAAATTCAATATTGAAATTACAAATTTGAAAGGTCGTAACATTCAAATTAAATAATGACATTACAAACGTGAAAGGTTGTAACATTCAAATTCAATAATTATTTTTCTTTCTAACTCCGGTACGATAGCGTCTCTTTTTATAATAAACTCGGAGATCGTGGGCTGCGGGGAACTTGATATCGCATACACAGCACCAGACGTCGGTGTTTTTTTGATGAGCGCGTGGTAGTGCGTCTTGGTGCTCAGGACCGCCTTGGTGTACCTCTTATGGGCGCTGGTTCAGAACGTTGATGCTGCAAACGGCACGGCGCATCAGGGAGAGTTTACGAGTTGGAGGACGGCGACGACGCTTCTCACGATGAGTAACGACTGGAAGGGTGTGACGGGCGCGCAAGTTGCCAAGGGGTCCGATAGATAGCAAAGATTCGGTGAGAGATGTGGCTTTCTTGGTGATGCTGATGGCTTCCACTTCCGAATCGAAACCTTGCACAGTTTAATATTCGCTCGAGGAAATTGCAGATGTCGGCACTTTATGCAAAACAGGCGAAAGTCAGTACTTGAACAAAATACCAAAAGAGCAGTGAAAGTCAATTACTCTTGAACGAATGCCGAATGGCCGTGAAGTGTAAGCCCTACGCCGTATCATGCGGTTCTGTTAACAACAGGAGGTGCGAATCAGTCTCACGTGAGTGACGGGTTCGCAGAAAAGGTCGGCGCAGTCGCGGTAGAAAGCGGACCCAACCCCGATTAGCGAAAAGAAAGGAAGAGAGTTGATTGAAAGAGAGGCACAGACTGTGCTAAGAGATCGTTTGGTGCCATAGGAGGGGGGGAGGGGGTGAGCCACTTTTTGTAGAGCTGACTTGACCAGAGTTGGTCGGAACCAACCGAGGGCGGTCTTATATAGACAATTTGGAGGAAGGCCGGCGCGAGAATTCTTGAGGCTTCCAGTCCGGTACCAGCCAGCCTGTTCCTAACTATGCGAGAATTCAAGCTTGCAGCCAGTACCGAACAGCCTGTCTCTACCTATGCGAGAATTCGTGCGGCTTCCGGCCAGAGCCGAACAGTCTGTCTCTATATTTGTGCCTTACTCGACGGAGAACGCATTTGCGGTGGGCGCTGGCTTTGTGGTGCTTTTCATTTGCGATGACTTGCACTAATAAGCGTATCACAAGTGATTTGGAACACAGAGAGAATTGGAACAAGGAATATTTTTCATTGTTCTACTTCGAAATCGATCTCTGTGTAGTGTTCTACTACTTCGGCGTTCCGATGGTTTCTTTGTCGCAAAGTCGCGTTTGTAACTCATTACTGAGTGGCCTGGTCAGTGCTAGGATAAGAAGCAACACACCGCGTAGGATGCCAGGCGGCAGGGTACATTATTGGAACACGTGGTATCACGAGTGGAGTGGCTTGCAACGGCGCATGTAGTGGCGATCCACGTGGCTGGTTTTACTACCCTTTGTAGCTAGACGTCCATTAGGGACCGTTCCCATACAGTGGTTTGGCTAAGTGGCTGACCACTGGGTATTATTTATATGTTTATTTGGGCACTCACCCTGGTACACAGTATAAAGTGTACCAGAGGTGAGCGCCGACTCCGAGTAAAGGAGACAACATCGGCATCATGACTATTCTGTTCCTCACTTAGGATTCCTTAACCGGAGATCCGGACGAGCTATAATAGATAGTCAGCCCCCAACCACTTCACGAGCAGTCTCGTAACTACGTTCCATCAACGTTTTACAGTTGCACTGTTCACCCTCGCTGGCGAGTAGTGGCCTTACACCCCACTTCCAGCTCGCTGGTGTTGTAGCTCTACCACCCCTTTTCCTTCGCCGCAAGCGACCCATCAGCAGTCCGAACGCTGTCTCAGGTGTCTGCTCTCTCCGCTAGAGCGGATACTACCATCTGATACCGGTATCAGATTTACTTTCTCTCTAGAAAGTCTTGTTTCCACTTAACCAATCATTGGAAGCCATTTTCACTCAAGTTCCTACATCCTTTTGGTAGAACCGCTCCAAACTAGTAACAATACATGATACATAGTGTTTCTACATCATGATCTGTAATATTCAAATGGAGCGCCAAAACTATCACCTGATGCTGTCTTATCAGCTGAGAAATAAGTAATGACGCCGATAAACACCAGTGAAAAGTGTTCTACTCCGTCACAACATCAAAAAGCTCCTTCAATGCTCTCTACCAACTATGGTGACGCTCTTGATGCGTGAACAAGCACTTGCAGGGAAAACATGCCTCACACTCCAAAAAACACTTCCTATGCAACGTAAGCAAGCCATACATCTACCTTATAAAAAGAAGACAGTTTATCATGTGTCTACATGCTTTTGTCTTTCTATTTGTACTTTTTAACGCTTGAAAACGGCAAGGGAAAAATCTGAATAGAACAACACTCAACATTGCTATTTAATTCATAGCAAGCGGGTTAGTTGACTCATATTGCTCTTTGGATACGAATAGCAAGTTATTTCGACCAGATTTTCGTTTGTAGCTCATTCAAAATTTCCAGCAACCGTTCACGTTTTTAAAACTATTGCTAGACAGACCCAAAGAGACGAAAGGTTCGGCTTCAAGAATGGATGTCCGTCGGATGATTGGGTAGGATGTTTTTGTACGCAACATCGAGATTTAACATTGTGGGAAACAGAAAACAAGAATTCCAAAAAGATTTCTGCTGAGCATCCGGACCATGTAAAAAGTTTTGTACGTGCATTTAAAAAATATGAGAAAGCGAATTCGAGAATTCTAATCGATCCTGACCGGATATTGAACATGAACGAACGGTAGTTGGAGGACAATACGGAAAGCTTACGAAGTCGTTCATGTCATCAAACGAACATTGTGGTGGTTAAAATATGCCTCTCATGAGGCATGGAAAGCATTTGACGGCATTCGTCATCGTTTCGCTATCTGGTAATGTGCTTCTGCCGTTTCTGATAATTGCGCGAAAGAAGAACATTTATTGGTGGCATGATCTGCTGCCTTCAGAAATACTCAAAGAACTTACAAGTATGCCGGAATGGGTTATATTTGAAGATTAATTTCTTGGAAACTATTCTGTCTGGGGCACCGAAAATAGTTGATGTCCATAAAAACGATTAGATACGTCATGAGTCATATAAACTCTAATGCAGAAAGGAAACAGAAACCCAACCATGAGCAATTGTTGCTTTTGTATGGTCAAAAATCTAGCAACGATGTCGCATGGTTGGAGAATGACAACCTGTATGACATCGAATTCATACAGAGTCCTGCGCATACATCCTATTTCTTGCAGGCTTGCTAAATATTTATCATTCATACGTTTCAGTAAACTGTGACGCAGACGTATGACCAGCTAAACTAGTTTTCCAATGTTGATTTATCGAATCTTTGCAATATAATTAAACTGAAAGTGGCCGGGTATATTTCGTTAACAGAACAAGTTGTGCAGCAGGCCTTCGTAGACATAGGATTGTGGTCGATGGACTTTCGCTTTTTTCAGTAGACAAAAGGGAAGCATTTTGGAAAAACCGAGTTGGCAAATCCACGAACGGAACGTTTTATTATTCGCCGAACAGCATCTCACGTACAGGCAGCAAACAATTTACTTGTCTAAAACACAGCCCCTGCACAGAAGTTGCAATACCTTACTGCTCATGTAAATAGGCAAGCAAATCAGAATCCACTATTGAAGAATGTACACCAACTACCAAGCGTGTACTCAAAATCACAGTCTACTATTGTACCTGTTTTGTGCCATCCAATTGTGCGCCGGCAGAATACCTGCCACACAATGAAATAATCGAGTTGCGCAAGAACGATGTCCAAGAAGATCCCCAACGGGCAGAATTAAAACAGAAACGTGCAGAGGAAAGAGAAAAAAACAAACATCTGCTGCTTTGGAGCGAACAGAGAGGCTCAAAAAGTCTGCTGAGAAACGCGTAGAAAGACAAAATGCGGGAGCTGCCAAGAAAGGAGAAAGTGAAAGGTGCAAGATGGAAAAACATTTTTAGAAAGAAATGGCAATGCACAAAAAGAAATCTACGCCGAAGCATCCGTCAATCGCCAACAAACCAACCGAACCAGCGCATAGAATTATGTTTTTTATCGTTTCGAGTAAAAGCTGCCGTCGTGCCCCTACTTCTGTGATGTTTAGAGATAAAATGATGGCTTTGCAGTTCGACGGAAATGCACCAAATGGCCCTGACTCAGGAAAGGAAAAGAACGTGCAACAAGCTGCTAGAGCGATGTTGCAGATGAAAGTTATAGACCCAAAACTGGCGGACACGCACAATATAGTGTTGGAAGACTCGTTTAGGGATCAAACCTGTTTGGCAAACGTAGATTGTAACCCTTTTATGTTGGTAAGAAGTAGTGCGGATGGTTTAAATGGCCCCGTTCGTGTCTCTTGCGAGGGCAATCAGAGCACCAGCGAAAAGATCCTGTAACTCACTTCGGAAGAATGAAACAGGCGGGAACTTTCGCGGCAGTGTTTAGAGCGATGTTTTTTACGTAGTGACTAAAACTGATTGTAAATTGGTTGACTATCAAGCCCCAGAACACGATCAATGTGGAGAGGTGTTCCAAGTTACCCTTGCCGGAAAGGGTTAATTACTATATACCCCTACTATGTGTACAGTACGCTAAAGGGGAGATCAATAGAAAAATTTCAGGTTCAAATCCGACCATGTTTGCGGCTTGCCAAATCAAGCCAAATACAAATTTTATATCAAGTAAAACTTACTTTCAAATGTTTGGAATTTGTTTTCATCGAATTTCAAAATAGATCTCTGCCAAGATCATGAGTACTGTAAACTCAATATCCGTAAGAGTAGGAAAGGGACACACCGCGGGTGGTTACAACAAAAGGGGACACAAGTAGCAGATATGCTCTCGAGAGTACCAGCCCAGACTAGGGCAAAGAAAAGAAGTCAGAGAAAGACGACAGAAAGAAGGATTTTATTAGGTAGAGAGTGCGAATGATAAAGTAACCAATATATGTGTGGCAGGCAGAGGCAAAGTGATAAAGATGTGATGAAATAAAATGAAATGTGTGCAGGCGTATACCACGATGTAAAGACTGGATGTGAATATCGCAAGCGTTCTAGAAAATAGTATTATTATTCTTTCTGACGCTGGCACGATGACGACGGCTTTTATAACGATCTAGGAGATCGTCAGCTTCGGGGAACTTGATATCACATTGTAACGCAATGACTGTTGGGTCAACGTACGGGTCTCGACCGGTGGTAGCGTGGTAGAGCGGGTCCTAAGGTTCAAATCCTTGACGGCGGCACTCGCAAAGTACTTGGTGCAATGGGCTGGGGTTTACTGCGTAGTCCTATAGGTTGGAGCTATAGAAACGATGGCTTGAAGACCAAAGGGTGAAACAAATATACCAAAGGGGGCTATTTAGTATCGTAATGGTACCTGCCTTACTCTAAGGGAGAAGCGTCACTCGAGCCAAGTAAATAGCACTGGAGAGGCGCTGGGATCTTCCTGGCACTGTAATGCTAATCTATTACACTACTTAAAATTAATTAATAATCTACATGAGTCCACCTGAGGGCGACCCGTCCACGTGTCATCTGCAAAATCCTTAAGGGCCCGGCGGCTTACAGAGCCCAACCGTTGTCATCGCTCCTTCACATATCTCCCTCCTTAGGACTCGGCCGTCACGGCAAAGTCCCGATTGCCTCATGCTTGACCCAGGCGAGGCGAGCATTTTGTTGCTTCGGGTACCGTTGGGCGCGACGGGACGTCGCGTTTTCATCGCCTGCAGGGATGCGGGGACGCGTGAGCTGACCATTGGTGCCGAAGGGCAATTAATTGGCCTAAAGACGGAAACTCTCACGCGCCGTGAGCGCTGGCCATAGGTGCATCGCCGGCATATTTCTCGCGTCGTGTTACCGGGACGGTCCATTGGCTTCGTTCTTAGTCTTCGTTCTTTCTTTGGCGACCCTCCACGCTTCGTCCACCGTGCTTCACGCCTGTTAGTCTGTCGGGGTCGATTTCGTCACCTCGCCTTATCATCTTGGTACTTTTTCATTGGTTGTGCGCGATGCCGAACTCGCCTTATAAGCCCGTTGGGTATGCCATTCATCCTCCGGAATTTGTCGCTCCCCTCGGTCTTCCTATTCATTTCCCGGCGAAACAGCCTGTGGGCAGCAGCACCATGGCTTCGAACAACCAAGCGAAGAGCTCCTTAGGATTCGAAGTGGCTTACGAACGTCCCGGGGAGCGCTATGATCATACGATCGGACGGAATCCGCGGGCGGTGCGTCATGCCATTCTTCCGTCCTCTGTGGAAGAATACCAGCGGTTCGGTCATATGTATCTTGACGCCAGAAGGTTTGCCAAGATATAAGATTTCCGGAGGGGCAGCAAGAACGCGCGCAGCGTCTCGTGGTATAACCGATAGTTGCATTGTCCTGTGGATCCGCTTTCGGCGACGCAATGTCGCACCCTCATCCAAGCGGACATGCCATACGTCCGCAGCGAGGAGGAATCCGAATACCAGTTCAGGGTGAACATACTCTTCTCAAACCTATGCACGGGTTTCATCTCGTCTCATGTGCACTTTCCTCCGGCTGGTCACAACCTCTTGGCGCTTATGTGCTTCTGGCCGCCGTTAGACCGCCTGTTTTGGATGTCCAATAGGGTCTATTGGAACGAGATGCACGAGCTTGATGGTCGTTTGCGTCATTCTCTGGGGTTCTCCTTTTGTTGGCATCAGGTGATTTTTCACGACATGAGCACAGACAAACGTCTTCCGTTATATCTTTTGCTTCCCCACGAGGATGAGAACCAGTGGGCCATGTACTGGCGTGTATCGCCGCTCTTTTCGGTTCCTACGTCGTGCATGGTGGCGTACTACTCGTCCCAACTCATGGGCGATGAAAATGACCGAAGGTCGTGGCTGTCCTGGCAGGTACTCTTCGTTGAGTTTGGCGTGATGTCTCTTATGGCCTTCCGGGATACTGCGAAGTACGGAATCTGTGGTAATGTCCGTTCGGAGGATTGGAGGGTATGATACCAAGAGAACATACCCGGTTTTCGAGGCCGCCTAATCCCGCTCCCGGACATCGTGATTCGTTTCCTAAAGAACCAGGGCAGAATATCGTCCGTGCGGCCCAGTTTGACGTCGAGGAGTCCGAAGACTTTTTCGGTCATGTCGTACAGATGAAATGGGGCAAGACTCCCGGGTTCTTTTGGTATGAGCACGATACCGACTCATTCACGCCGATTCCACTGCATCGGCAGGGTCGGGACGACGCTCGTGCCTATCCTTCCAAGCCTTTGAGGAATCAACCATCGGACATTCCGAAGCGTCATGTACCTGAGTATTATCCGAAAGCCATCGGTTTCGATTCTCTGTCCTTCGAGCATGATGTCTAAGCCACGCAGTTAGTTCCTGCTGGTATGTTCGACGGAGAATTCTTTGGTGAAGATCCCTTCGTCCTACCAGTGAAAGGCAGTCATCCTCCGGTTGAGTCCGCTGTTGTGTTGCCAACCGCTTCCCTCCTCCAGCTCCTTCAGGCACTGTTACTCAGGATGAGCTTTCTTATGAGCCGCCCGTCGCCCAGGTGGAAATCCTTCTTGGCGAGGTTACTGTCGAGGCCGGAAGTCCTGTAGGTGATGCGCTGGCTCAGACGTCTACTGGGGGCGTCGAAATCGCTCTTTTCTCTCCGTTGCAACACTCTCCCGCTTCGTTCACGACTGCAGATTCTGATCTCCGTCATTTCTGCAGTACCGTTGGTATTAAGGCTTCGATGAACATTGCGACAGTCCTAAGGGAAGCCTGCTCCTGGGCGCGTCGCTCGGGGCGCTAAGACGTGGTTGTCCAATAGGGTCAAGATCTGAAGACCGATATGGTCAATCTCCTGCAGCAGAATGCGCAGGCGATGTCCCAGAGGGTTACTGCCGACTTGGATGCCCCGTATGGTCTTAATTTGAGTGACCAGGAAGCTTCTGATGGTGACAATAGTTTCTCAGCTGAATCTTCGCCGAAAAAGCGTTCTCGGCTCGCTGGGGCCGGTTTTGGTGGTCCATTTGGCTCCTTGGGTGACCGTAGACCTTGTTTCGCTCCTGCAGGTTCGAATGAGTACGACAGCCTAGAGAGACTCCTGCACCACCCCCGTGAGTCGTGTTGGTGTTCCGAGCGCTTCTGCGAACCTTGAGGTCATGGTGAGGGCTGTTCTATATCTGTTAGTTGTCAAAAACATTACTGCTTGTGCTTTCCAAGGGTCGTTCTTGTACCTAAAATGTACATGCCCCGGAATGGCGTCCAATCTTGAGAGCGTCCCGAGTCTTTCTTAAGTGTCTCCGAAGGACTGACATTGTGCCCTAATGCGGGAACTACGACGAACCGTCGTGCTCCAGCGAACCGTTGTGTCGGGAGGAGGTTTGGTAGGCGTTTTGGGATTATTCAGACCAATGGATGCCCCCTCCTGAAGGCCGCACTCCGAGTGGCTGATTCTACGCCGATAGCGGGCGATAAAATGAGCCGGAATGGTTTGAGGCTCTTTCCAAGTATCTTCCTCAGGTGTGTAGCCGAACCAACGAACGCGATAGCGCATAGTTCCATCTTGTCCCCGACCGGCGGAGATGATGAGCTCAATCACATATTCCGGTTGATTTTCATTCTCCGGAAGGAGAGTGTTGTTCAGGAAAACGAATCCATTTGAGTCGATTGGAATAGATGGGTCATCGTCATTGGCATTGACCATTGAGTCCATGGGGCTAGTCGGGTCCGCAGGAACTGCCTTTGGGGGTGTGGGGACTTGAGCGTCGACCTGAGGCTGTAGTGATTTGGATGGACAAGGGGACTGGGACTTTGGTGATTCGGGGAAGCTGGGGGCTCGTCTCACCCAATCAATCGGTACGGTGTCCTGTAGGCCGTCAATTTTTAACCTAGTGGTGTTTTGATTGGCCTTAAGGACTTTGTATGGTTCCGTAGAACGGGGTAAGAGCTTCCGCGTAGTGTCCTCGAGTTCCTCACTGTTTTTCGGTGGCCGGTGTAAGTAAAAAAGGTATCCTTTCCCGAAAGTCGGTGTGTTCCAAACAGCTTTGTCGAAATTGATCTTGTACCGCAGTTGGGCTGTGGTTAGTAAACTTCTGGTCGATTGGAGAATGCGGTCAATGCGTCGACGCGAGTAGCGCTTCGCCTGATTAGGATTCATTCCTTTCTATATGTACTGGGGTAGGATAGACTCCTGAAGGTCAACAGTTATCGGCGACGGCGCTCTCGTTAGCGTTAAGTCGAACGGTGTTATCCCCGTGGAAGCGTGCACCTGCGTGTTGTAGGCATAAAAAAGTGGCTCAACGTAGTCGTCCCAGTCCAATTGGTGCTCCGAAACGTAGTGCGCCATCAAGTGTGCGGTTGAAGCGTTCGGCTTGGCCATTGGTTTGCGGGTGGTACGCCGTGGTGGTCACATGTTTCATACCTAATGTAGCACAGACATGCAAGATAAATTTGGATACAAACTGGCTGCTGTTATCCGTTAGGAGGTGAAGTGGCATGCCATATGGATATACCCAGGGGGACAAGAAGGCCGTAGCGACATCCGTGGCTGTTGCCTTCTCTAGGGGTAGGGCTCGGGTAAGTTCGGTAAACCTATTGTTTATTACCAAGACAAACCGTTTCCCATAGGACGACTTAGGCAAAGGCCCGAGTATATCCATTGCCACAAATTCCATTTGACCTGTGGCGAAGAAAAGCTTCAATTTGGTCTGATGATTGGTGCGAGACCCTCGGATCTATGCGCACGATGCACAGTTCCGTGCGGATTGCCATAGATTTTGCACCATTAGTGGCCAGTAGAAGAACTTCCTTAGGGTCTGGTACATTCGTCTGCCTCCAGGGTGACCAGCCAAGCGGGGCAAATGGGCGATGTATAGGAATCGCGCCCTTAGCGAAGTTGGTATTACCCGTTGGAATGCGCCATCCAGCGGTGAGCGGCGACATAGTAGTCCAAATCGGTCATAGTCCAACAGGCATTCTGGGGTTCATCCCAATTGGGCTGTTGCCTTGCAGTACTCGTCTTCGACCTGCGCCTGTAGGAGTTCCTCAATAGCCATAGGGAGGAGTTCTTCTTCCTTTGGGTCTATCGAATTAACCTGAGGTGGTGCCAAACTGGGCGGTACTGTCTCCAAATCCAATAGGTGTACTTCGTTCTCCTTTACTTCAGGATCCTCCAATTGCACTTTACCCACAAGGTCATCTGTTCCCGTACAGTTCTGTGGTATATCTTCTGTAAAGGGGGTGGGAATTAGGTCGTCCAATAGAGTGTCATCAGTTCCGTTGGTAATGATTTGCAACAGGGCATCTGCTGCCTGGTGCTTGATGCATGGCCTATAGGTTATCTCATAGTCATATTCTGACAGTCTGAGGGGCCACCTAGCGAGGCGACTCGATGCATCGGGCATATTGAGTAACCAGTGGTGTGAATCATGGTCTGTTCTAATGGTAAACCTGGTTCCCTCGAGGTACGAACGGAGTTTCAATATGGACCATAAGATGGCTAGACATTCCTTTTCGGTCGTACTGTAGTTTCGCTCCGCGCTGGTGAGCGTTCTGCTCCAGTAGCCAATAGGTCGATAGTCCTTCGGTGACTCCTGTTCCTGTAGCAGTGCACAACCCACTTGGCCATCAGAAGCATCTGTGTCCAGGACTAAAGGCCTACTGGGCTTTGGTAAAGCCAATATAGGTGGGTTCAGCAATTTGTCCTTTAGAGTATGAAATGCCTCGTACTGGTCGTCGGTGAGGGCTTCGAACTCCGAAGGTGTTTCCTTCTTTAGCATCGAGTTGAGAGGGGCCGAGGTCTTAGCCAACTCTTGGACGACCAATCAGTAAACGTTGCACAAGCCCACGAAGAATCGTAGTTCCGTGTGGGTCCTAGGCGGCTTAGCATGGCGAATTGCATTTGTGGTCCGTGTGGCCACCTTTAGCTTTCCTGGAAGGACGACGTGACCGAGATAGTCCAGTGAAGCCTGGACGAAAGCGCATTTGCGCAGTTTCAGTGTTAATCCAGCGTCTTCTAATATTGTTAGCACCTTCTTCATGTGGCGAAGGTGTTCCTTTACGGTCCGTGAGAAGATTTTAACGTCATCCAATTAGACCAGGGCGAACTTCCATTTGACTCTGGGAAGTATAACGTCCATTACCCGTTGGAAATTGGCTGGTGCATTCTTCAAACCAAAGGGAATGCGAGTAAATCTGAACAGACCTTTATGGGTGTTAAAGGTTGTCAGCGCTCTCGCATCTTTGGCCAAAAGGATTTGCCAATATCCCTAGTTAGCGTCCAGTGTGGTGAATACGACAGCGTCGCCTAAGGAATCCAGACAGTCTTTCATGCGGGTTATTGGGTATGAGTCCCTCTTGGTTACTGCGTTCAGCTTCCTGTAGTCGGCACAGAACCTGAGGGAGCCATCTTTCTTCGCCACGAGGACCAGGGGACTTGCCCATTCGGATTGGTTAAAAGGCGCCTGCTCTATACCGTGAGCTTGGCGCATCTTGCCCATCTGGTCGAAGACAATTTCCATACATTTAAGGCCAGTACGGAATTGGTGCTGGAACTGTGGTCTATCAACATTCTGAAGGTCAATGCGGTTTGTAGTGGCTCTGAATGTGCCCAATCTACCTGATCACATGGCCTAGTGTTCCCTGAGGAGATCAAGTACCTGGGGTCTATAGGATTCGAATTCTGCGCCGATGGCGACCGTCCCCTCCCAAGAGTCGACGTCCTCGTTGGGAGTTGGCGTCTAAAGGTTATCCATTTGGGCCTCTATAATGGCCACGGGCGCGGGTAGAGGGATAGAAATCACTGTATCTTTAGGTAACCGCACGTGTTTATCTCGGAAGTTGCTGATTGTGACCAAAAAGGACACGTTGGGGTGGATGGCCAGTACTCCATTGGCCATCAAGGGAAGGTGCTTCAGAACCGTTTTCGGGTGGTTCTGAATCGTTACGAGACCTGAGGAGTGGGAATAGACCGATACAGCGATCTTGGTCATCGGGGGTATCGCTATGGCCTTCGACAGGCGAACCTTATTGGAATTTGTGTTTTCGGAGACAACCGATCGTTCGCAGTTAGCCTCTGGCCCTGAGGCGGAACCAGTTATGGAGATGGATGGTGCGCGATAGAACGTGACTTTCCTAAGGCCTGTATAAATGGCCTTAATGTACCGATCGATAAAGGAGGACGCTAGGATTGCCTCAGCGCCCAAGTTAGGACATACAAGGAACCACGTGCGTACTTTGAATTGTCCTACCTGGAGGTAGAGTGTTACTATCCCCTTAATATCCATTGGTCTAGGGGATGCATCGGTAATCCTTGGGGTATTTCTTGCCTGAAAGAAGTCTTGCCACCCCAGTGGGAGCAGCTTAGTATGGACGAAGTTTGGACCAGAGCCTGTGTCCAATACAGCTGTGGTCACTCAAGAGTTGTTGGTAAGAAGTTCTACGGTTACTCGAACTTTATAGTTCTCTTTCCTGAGGATACAGACGGGGTCCTCACTGTGTTCCAATTGGGGCTCATCCTGAGTGGTTCATTGTGTGTGGTTCGTATTGGGAGGTGAGGAGCTCTTTGGCTCATGACCGTCCAATTCGTTGAGGCAGGGGCTTAAATAAGGAGGATTTCCCTCGAGTCGTCCCTCTAGGAGTTTTTCGATGGGGTTTTCGTTTCTTCCTGAGGGTTGGATTCTTCCACGAGGTCGTCCGTAGGATCTACAATTGAGTGGACCTGTGGGGCTTTGATCGGAGTGTCCGGAGGCGTGGTATAGGATGAGCTTCCAAGGGTCCCTGGGGTTCGTTGCTGTGACCTGTTGTACATTCCTTCGAATCTCCGCACCCGGTAATTCTCTTCCATTAGGGCTAAGAGGGTTTTTTGTGCGTCCTCAGGCAGGTAGATCGTACAGTCACAAGGTTGGGTCAGTGACAGGCAGAGGAGGCAGACCCTTGGGGAGCGAAAAAAAACATCCTTGCGGCGCGGAAAGGGAGAATACTTGGGTGTGGGTGGTCCAGTGGTCACTGTAGTTCCCTGGGAGGTATATGATGGGGGTCCGGACGGATGAGCATTGAAATTGACTGCGAGGACTTCTCCCGAGCGGTCGTAATGGAGTGATGAATTCATGTCCGACTCCAGGGAGCTAACCAAATCGGCTTGGTTGGGCTTACGCAGTGGAGTAGCATGTCCTCTGGTTATATCAGCGTTGCGCCTGGAGGTCCTGTAGGTTTTTCCATAACCCTTGGCGTAAGTAATGAGCCTTCGGAAGGACTATTGCGGAGTTTTCGTGTGATAATTGTGCACATGTGTCCGAATGGCAGGAAGTAATCCCGTGATGAAGTGACGTTTAGGCCGTCCTTCGGAGAACACGTTCCCACATCGGTAAGCCTTCTCCCATAGATCGTCTGCGAAAGCCGATTCGGTCATGTTGGAGCTCTGCCTAAAGGAGATGACCTCCTGGTGGGCATTCATTATGACATCATCCGTGGCGTAGGTTTCCAAGAGGCAATGAACAACCTGAGGGTATGACCTGAGGAGCTCACGGTCTTGAGATTCCACGAGGTCAGCTGTGCCAAATATCTTCGAAACCACTCGGTCACCCGCCTGTCCTGTGAGGAAGAATTGGAAAAGGTATAAAGCGGCGCTCTCGTGGACACTGTTCAGATCGCAGGCCGTACGGAAGAAACTGAGAAAACTAAGGACAGCAATGGGATCGGAACCCGCGAACTTGTCCGTATTGGTTAGTTGCATCCGTTTTGCCCATTTGGCGAGTCTGCGAGCCACCGAACCAGAACATTTCGGAGACCTGTCGGCCAGCCGGTAAGTCCGGTAGTCTATAACCTTTAGAAAAACTTCGTTTGTGGTTTTCAGTGGTCTGTGCCATCGAACGGCAGCCTCATCGACTTCCGAGTCGGTCGTTTCAGTCGAGGCCAATTCGGAATCACTCCTGTCCGAATCGTCTCTTCTTTTGCTACTTCTTTTCTTCTTTCTCCTACGATTGCTTCTTTTCTTTCCAGCAGAGTAGGGACCTAAATGATCGATCTCTCTATCAGATCCGATGGAAACCTGAGGTCATTGAACCTCATATCATCCGTCGGGTGGGGCAAACGGTCTCTCTTCTAGACGCGGAGCTTCTCTTCTGCTTCTAGATCGTCCCGCCATAAGGTTTTCCTGATGGTATTCCGGGCGAGGGGCGGATAATGCCGTGACTCTTAGGGGTTCGGTAGGGGTTTGCCATATGGAGACCGCATGGTTGATTTGTGGTGGAGTGGTCCTAGGGACCAAATTGCCTGCCTGGCGGGTGACTGCTCCTTGAACGGCCTGTAGGAGTGAGTCTATGAATAATTCAGACTCCATTACCTAAGGGGCGATTCCCGTGATGAGGTAATCCGTATGGTCTGCGATCGCCGTAGCGAGTCGCACGTCTATAATGAAATCCACATGGCCTGAGCAGAGCTCACGGAGTCGGGGCCAGAGAAGGTTGGCAAGCCCTGCGGGCATGTTTTCTCTAATGCCTTCGGTCTGGTGGGTTTCTCCTTGAACTGTCCCTGGCCTCGAGGTGGCCCTTGAGAGGCTTTCTCGCAAACGCGCTGCCATCGTGGGTTCTTGGCGAATCCTTTCAGGGTTATCCAGGGGGGTCAGTACTTCTTGCAGCTGGCTCCTCGTGCTCCTGAAGTCGCTAGCAGTGTTAACCTGAAGGTCAGGCGACATCGCCGGCGTTGTAGTTGCAATTTGTTCTGCGGTAGGAGTCCTATGGTGTGGTCTGTTTGGTGTGTTTTCGGCATCCATAATGGCGGTTGCCTCTGTACTTTTGGTCCGTTGGGGAATCAAGCCAAAGGTTAGAATCGAGATAATTCTTCGTTCCAGTGGTCCGTTCCAAAATTCCAAAGGTTTCTAAGTCAGGAGAACAAAATGTAACGCAATGACTGTTGGGTCAGCGTACGGGTCTCGACCGGTGGTAGGGTGGTAGAGCGGGTCCTAAGGATCGAATCCTTGACGGCGGAACTCCCAAAGTACTTGGTGCAATGGGCTAGCGTTTACTGCGTAGTCCTACAGGTTGGAGCTACGGAAACGATGGCTTGAAGACCAAAGGGTGGAACTAATATACCAAAGGGGGGTTATTTAGTCTCGTAATGGTGCCTGCCTTACTCTAAGGGAGAAGCGTCACTCGAGCCAAGTAAATAGTACTGGCAAGGCACTGGGATCTGTTTGTCACTGTTATGCTAATCTATTACACTAATAAAAATAATTCAATAATCTACATAATTCCATCTGCGGTCGACCCGTCCACGTGTCATCTGCAAGATCTAGGGCCCGGCGGCTTACAGAGCTCAACCGTTGTCATCGCTCCTTCACAAACATACGCGGCACCAGACGTCAGTGTCTTTGTAATAAGCACGTCGTACCGTGTTTGGATGCTTACGGCCGCCTTGGTGTATCTTAAATTGGCGCTGACTCTGCACTGTGATTCTGCAGACGGTACATCGCTTTAAGGAGATTTTACGAGATGGAAAACGGCTGGGACTCTTCTCTGTTAAGGAATGACACGAAGAATATGAAGGGCCCACGGGATGCTAAGGGGTTCGGGAGAAGGTGAAAAATCGGTGAGGTATATATTTTTTCGGTGACGCTGACGGCTTCCACTTCCGAATCGGAATTCTGCACACTTTAATATTCGCCCGAAGATATCGCAGACGTTTCCATCTTGAAGGAATTCCAAATGGCCGTAGAGTTTGAGCTCTACGCCGTATTATGCGGTTCTGTTAAGAACAGGAGGTGCAAATCAGTCCCCCGTGATTGACGGCTTCCCAGAAAAGAACGACGCAGTCGTCGTAGAGAGCGGACCCAACCCCCAAGTAAAGAAAGGAAAAGGCGGAAAGTTGATGACAGGACAGGCAAAGACTGTGCTTCGAGATGGTATTGGCGTCAAAGGAGGGGGGGTGTGCCACTTTAGTCAAGCTGACTTGACCCGAGTTGGTCAACACCCATCGGGGCGGGTCTTATATAGACAAATTGGAGGCAGGCCGGCGGCACAATTCGTGCGGCTTCCAGTTCGGCACCAGCCAGCCTGTCTCTAACCGCGCGCCTTACTCGACGTAGAACACATTTCCGTTGCGTGCTAAATTTGTGGTTCTGAATAAATTTTCTTTCTACAGTGCTATGTCCCAATAATACCTTAATTAATATATTGGTTCATTTCAATTGTAGGGCCGATGTGCGTTTCTTGCACTAATATGCCTGAAGGGACACGTGTTTTACTCGTGTGTTTTGCAGGCTTCACAAGTATCATCGTGATAATAGTGACCATAATAAACCATCTCCAACTGTGCAGTTCTACTCTAAAATTGAAATATTTTTCAATCTTTGGCAGCCCACCGGGGAATTCCGTCGATCCCAACCATTTTAGGTTGGAACGTCTCATATTTGGAACCCCGAAATGTTGGTTAAAACCGCTCCATTCGAAAGGACAACAGTGCTGATCCATATGCTGATCCATATGCTGATCCAACTCAATATGGCACATAACCTGGATCAGACCAGTCCGAATCCGGATCTATTCTACCGCCAAAACACCACAAACCGTAACACCTTCCGCTTCTGATACTTTTGTGTTCTGTACGTGCAAAACCGCTCGCAGTCTTGCAAAAAGTCTACACCCTTAACTATTTCTACTTTGTAAAAAATCTACTATAACCGTAACTTTGTAGACTGTCTTGATGGGTGCAGGCGAACGATGGTCAGTTCATGAGAACTTACTATGCTGCAAGGCATTCTTGGATACATCAAAAGACTGGAAATACGTTACGAATAGAAATTGGAGCTGTTTGAAGCGCATATAGCCAAGTCCTATAGCCGTTTGACTACAATACACAAACAAAACAGGCCGAATGACATTTTTTTGGATCGCAGTGATTCCTCAGTTTCACAACGATTCAAGCGTATCAAGATATTTTTTCTTGTATATGAGGGGTTATATCAAATTCTGAAGAGTAACACACTTACAGGGAACCCAAATGTCGGTAACTACATCCGAGCTACTACTGCAGCATACAATAATCGCCTTGATATATAAGGCTCTCTATCTACTATCTATCGGTATTTCGGGTCTTCTCCAGCTGATCCGGGAACACTCTTACTTTTTCTATATTTCTGCGCTTGGATGCAGGATACTTTCTTTTGGGAAAATGTTGCGAGTTTCTGATTCTTCTTCTCCGAAAACGAAAACCACCGTCTCTGCTAAAAGAACATCCACGTCAACGTCTTTTTCAAAGGCCTGCTCTGTCAAAGACCATGTGATATCAGCTCTACAGTCGTCACTTGCGGAGATAGATATCCCAGTTGGTGTAACTGGAGCTGGGTTCGTAAATGAGACCAAAGGAGCAGAAAAAAAGTTTCAGCAGCCAACTCTCGGAATGGACAGAAAAAAACCGTCGACGTCTGAAAGGTTTAAAGAGAGCACTAGAATATTCTAAGGTGAATTCTGCCATTTCTGGCGGCGCGCAAGGAAATGAAAGTAGTGTTCTGCAGAGCAAAAAGCGCAACGAAATATCCTCGCAATCTCTGGCTGTGCAGGAACAAAATTTTCGCATTGGGTTGTTTTCTATGGATGGCACAGCTTTGGGCCTCACTAAAAAATTTATGCAAAAGGAACAGCAATCAGTCTTGAAATAAATATTGGAATCGCAAACTGACCTGGAAGGGCTCTTCTACGGGCTCTCCAGCACCGCAACCCGTAGTACCAATGCCATCCCGTCATCATGGGGCTTCTTCCTCTCCGAGTACGTCACAGCCTCGCGTTTAGAAAAGCGGAAACTTGAATGTTTCTCTCAGCGACTTCCCCAGTAGTAGCCCTGCTGAGCCCGTCAAAATCAATACCAAGCGACCATCTCAGACTCTGACCGATTTGTCTCCAACACCCATCCCAATTAATCCAATTCTTCAACCGGCTCTTGATGAGCAAAAAAGTGGCCAGCCTCCGAGCCCGAAACGCATGACGCTTTTTTAATGATGTAGGGTACATAATGGGCATGTCGTTGACTGATCTAACAGGAGACATGTTACCGTTGTGTTTGTTTTGTTCTTGATATGCTGTGGAAGACATACAACCCCCCCCTGATCCCGTTCCCAAAGAAATAGTCCCATCTTTTCTCCACGAGCATGTTTTGAATAATGTAGCACGTCTTCAGTAGCGTTTGCATATCTTCACTGTACCGGAATCGGGAAGGAAGGTAAAGCATATCGAACCTTTTAAGAAATACACCGAAAACTCGTTCTACATATTACCTTGAGCCTTCCTGGAGAAAAGTGAATAGCTTCGTCTTTTCTGTTGTTTTCCGGGTCTGCTCTACGCGATGGAATAGGGACGACCCCTAGTGGTTCCCTCACTTAGTTTCCCGACTGAGGCGGGTTGTCCGCCCTTAGGGCGTTGCTTCCAACTTGCTAATTAACCTGCGGTGCTTCAGTGTTCTGAATCACGGGAGCTCCAGATGGCCGTCCCGGACGGTAACTAAGCCATGCTTTCACCTTCCAGTAGGTACCAGCGGGCACTTGGGTTTAGTACTCCACTGAGAGAGCCTCGTAGTTTTTGAGGACGTGAACTAAATCCTTCGCCGGGAGGGTACATTCTGAAAACAGATGATGACTGCCATAGAACAGATAGAAAATTAACGCTTCACGGCGTTCTACCGACATCGGTTGTGATCGATACGCTATTCTCGTGTCCATCCATCCAGGTTTTTCATTCTTGAATCCTCCATCCGGGGGTTTCATGTATGCACAGGGTACTGGGCGTCTGCCCTTCATAACCATTAGAGCTTCTCCCTCATGGGATTCTGAGTTAGTTAGATCCTTTGTGGGCACCGATGAGTGCCAATAACTCATAAGGTGAATAGAATCGTGTTGCGATTGGTTATCGTGTCTAACGAACGACGACTCTCGAGAGTTCCCTGGAGATTCCAGGTGGAACACTTTTCGAGTGGGTTTCGCGGCTTGTTTGCATCTTTCCTCTGCTTCGGATGAACCAATCGCTATGGTGTTCCGCGTAACTCCACGAGCTCTTACTGCGTCACCTTTAGCTTGCCCAAACTGAACCAACTCCAGAAATGGGGTTCTTTCATGCTTCTCTAGAAACCGAGCCACCAAAGATTTGATGTTGGGATGGAGCCCATCGATGAACAAGGTAATCTTGTTCTCCGTTGAGTGAACGTTTCCACAGCGCGTGGCAATTTTGTTAAGCATCGAGCTGTGCTCTGCTTTTCCCTCACCGGGTTTCTGGGTCACATCACAAAGATACAGGATAGGCTGTCAGATTTCGTATAATGTCGCATAGCTTCGCAGTAAGTACAGCACTGCCTCCAGCGAGGATGTTACACCTTCTTGGACAGCTGTCAGGGATCCGCAAACGGAACGTTACTGCTCGGACGCAAAAACCGTCAATAAATGTGGTAATGAAACCCAAGCTTGAGATTCACTCATTCTTAAGGTGTCCGTTTCGGCATCGAAACGAGTAAGGAACTCGATATCGAGAATAGGCGTTTTTCCATCAAAGACTAGATCATTCAGTCCAATCTTCAACCGCTTAATGTGGTCCTTACTCTTTGCGGTTTCGCGACCCGATCGCTTCTTTCCTTCTCTCTTTAGGCGATAATACCTGTAGTCCAGGACTGTCCGATACAACGGATTAGTACAAGGAAGTGGCCTGAGACGCTTGCACTTAGGACCTTTCTTCCTTAATAGCCAAGATGACTTGTTCATCTTCCTAGAACGGGAACTAGGACGATCATCATCACTGGAATCGTCAGTGGACGTATTCGACGAGTCACACTCGTCAGCACTGAAGTCCTCATCCTCCGATCCTGATGAATCATCACTAGTGTCCGGCTTGGACTTTCGCTTCTTGCGACGTCTTAACTTCGATTTCTTTGATCGCTCTTCCCTCAAGGGGACTTCATTTTCGTCTTTCACGACTTGGGTAGCAGTAGCGTGCGCATTCACTACTGCCTCCAGGCGTTCCAGAAGAGGGCTAACTCGAGTGAAGATTTCCTCAAGTTCAACGGTCAGGCCCGGTAAAGCCTCCGGAGCATTACTATTACTTTCCATTATTTGATTCAAATCCCCTCGCAGGGTTCTCACAACCGCGGAAATCGGATCTCTTTCTTCTAGCCGAGCCAGTACGCCTTGTCCTCGGCGCAAGCGCTCGATATTTTCGGCAACGACCTTCATCTGCGATTCAAATCCAATGATTTCCTCAGGACAGGCGTTTGACTCAGATTTGAGACTAACCACCTAAGCGCGTAAATCATTTTCCCCAGCATGGATTACGACGTGTTGGTTTCTAGGTTAATCATGGGAACCATCTGCATCCGTGGCTGGTTCAATAGCCAACTCCACGGGCGTGGGTAAATCCGAGAGATCTTGTCTATTGGTTACCGAACGAGATCGTGTCATAGTCTGACGGAATGGTCGCTCTCCGGCTTCTGTAGGTGAGGCGAGCTTCGGTCGCAGACGTGGTTCTGGAGGACCCGGGGCACCAGTACTAGACTGGGTATTCTTTTTCAGCATTCCGAACAAATCCAATGTTCGAAGACGAAATAATTGAGGTTTTAAATTGAATACGACAGCGTAGTCAACTACGGAATTCCTTAATAGCTTGACGTGTTTGGAAGCCGTTCACGAGATCGTGTTCCACTCGAATTAAAGATCGGTATCGATTCCACTTTCCAGATGCGAAATATTTGGAGTAACCAACCACGGTGTCTCTAAGTCGGGAGACCTCTTTTAGTATCCGTTCTACGGAGAGAACAGGCATCTGCGACAGTGTTCGGGACTGCCGAATGGGTGCTTGCGGCTAAGGGAAAGATGTGGTAGAGCACAACAGTAGCGAGCTAGAATGCGGGTTATAAGGTCCCACTCGCCAATGAGGGTGGTTGGTACTATGGAACGGAGAACTACTTCTTGTAGCTCGTCCAGATTTCCGGTTAAAGAATCCTGGACAAGGAACAAAATAGTTTGTAAACCCGTTGTTGTCTTCTCTACTTTGCAGTCGGTGCTCACCTCTGTCCCATATATACTGTGCACAGGGGTGAGCGCCGCACATAATAATATATAGATATAAACTTGGTTAGCCAATTAACCCCTTTATAGTACGAGATAAATAGCTCTAAATGGGCTTCCGCCTACGAAGGGTAGGCTTCGTTGCCACGTGGCTACCCACTTTATAAGCCGTTGCCAATCTGGTATTTCCCTACAAAGGGTCGAATCGAATGCGCCGTTGCAGACCAAGATCCCACGTGTAACATACCACCTCGCTGGCTATCTGCGGGTTGCCGCTTCATAACTTCATCCCAGCAGTTGCACTCACCTATGAGTATCATTGTACTTAGACAGAAAATTAGTTTATCTGCATTCCGGTAGTAATAAAAGACTACCAATGGGGTGTATTTTAGGGCTTCTACCGGACGCTACGGCTGGTGGGGTATGCATTTGGGGACGAAACAGAGCCGAGTGCTGCAGGTGGAAAGCGCCTTCTGGTTGAAACGCACCGAAATTTTTGGGGCTGAATTAAGGTTGTTCGCGTTTGTTGAAGCGACAAAAAATGCAGACAGTACAGAGCGGGAGCGTGTGTTTATGTAAGTGAAGGTGAAGAACAGGGTCCCTGAAGTGTTTGGCGACAGAGTACACGAAGAAGTGAAGTAGAGAGTTCAGGTTGCGAGCGTTAGGGAAGTAGTGGATGTGACGGAAGTAAATGAGAACGAAGACGCACTTAACGCTGTAGTGCACGACGTGGCTGAAGTGCAGGAAGCAAAGTAGAGACTGAACGCCGGGGGGGTGTAATATTCTACTATGTCGGGGAATCCAATAGGCTGATTTTTCGCGAAGTCGTGGTTGGAACTCATAAGTGAGTGATATCATCAGACTTGTGATATGAAACGGCACACCGCGTAGGATGACAGGAGGCAGGGTACATTGTTGGAATACATGGTATCACGAGTGGAGTGGCTTGCAACGGCGCATGTAGTGGCGATCCACGTGGCTGGTTTTACTACTCTTTGTAGCTAGACGTCCATTAGGGACCGTACCCATACAGTGGTTTGGCTAAGTGGCTGACCACTGGGTATTATTTATATGTTTATTTGGGCACTCACCCTGGTACACAGTATATAGTGTACCAGAGGTGAGCGCCGACTCCGAGTAAAGGAGACAACATGGGCATCATGACTATTCTGTTCCTCACTTAGGATTCCTTAACCGGAGATCCGGACGAGCTATAATAGACAGTCAGCCCCCAACCACTTCACGAGCAGTCTCGTACCTACGTTCCATCAACGTTTTACAGTTGCACTGTTCACCCTCGCTGGCGAGTAGTGGCCTTACACCCCATTTCCAGCTCGCTGGTGTTGTAGCTCTACCACCCCTTTTCCTTCGCCGCAAGCGACCCATCGGCAGTCCAAACGCGGTCGCAGGTGTCTGCTCTCTCCGTTAGAGCGGATACTACAAATGGTCTCTCGACTTAGAACCACTGTGGTCAACTGCACTGAACAATTCGTTCCTGGAACGTGGAATCGATATCGATACTTGAAAGAAGTGGAATCACTACAGTTATTTTTTATCGAACCACCTCCGGCAATTGCGGAATTCATCGTGGTTGAACACGTGGTCGAGAAGTCGAAGACACCACTTGGTTCGCACCTGGACTCAGGTTTGGTCTAGGATGCCGAAGACCCGAAGCCAGTCGAGTATTGGTCGCCCCGGTCCTGCGAGACCACCCCCAAAACCGAGGCTCGCCTCATCTGTTGAAAACGGAGAGCGGCTGTATCGTCAAGCGATGTCGCGCTCACGCTCGGTGAATGATGAACGAGATCTCTCGGATGTACTGGCCCCTGTGGCAGCGGCAGTTACGCCCACCACAGAAGCCGTAGTTGACCCTGAGGTCGTCGGACCTCAAGAACAGGATGATTTGCGCAGGGAAGTGTGTTGTCTCAAGTCTGAGTCAAGCGCTTCGCGTGTGCGCATGGTTGCGTTGGAATCGCAGATCGCTGCTCTTATCGCTGATGTCGAACAATTACGCAGTGCGCATCAAGCACTCGTTCGTCAAGACGATGGGGAGCAGGTCTCTGCATCAGTGAAAACACTACGTGAGGATTTGAAACATCTACTGGAGAGGTACGGGAATACGCTCGATGCGCTATCCGGCTTAACCGTGGATGTAGAGGAAGTCCTCACTCGAATTAACCCTCGTTTAGAACGCCTGGAGGCGGCAGTTCATGCACAGACTGCTGCTAAACCAGTCGTGCTGGAAGAGAGAGAAGCTGCTTTGAAGGAAGCTCGTTCGAAGAAGTCGAAGTCACGACGTAAGAAGCGGAAGTCTGCACGTGATTCGAGCGATGAATCGTCAAGTACGGAGGGCTTCAGTTCCAGTACTGATGATTCTGATGATTCAGATACGTCAGATGACGACGACTGTGATGATGGTCATCGAAGGTCCCGATCTCGGAAGAAGAACACGTCTTCGTGGTTAATGAGAAAAAAAGGCTCACCTTACAGAGGATTGAAGGTGCTCCCGTGCACGAATCCGCTTTATCGGAAGGTCCTGAATTACAGGTACTACCGTCTGAAGGTGAAGAGCAAGAAGCGCTCAGGACGCGAAACCGCGAAGAGGAAGGATCACATCAAACGTTTGAAGATCGGCCTTAATGATTTAACATTTGATGGGAAAACCCCCATTCTCGTTATCGAGTCTCTCACTCGATTCGTTGCCGAAGCAGACACTCTAGAGATGAGTGAACCACAGGCATTTGTGTCTCTACCACACTTCCTGAAGGGTTTTGCTTTGGAGCAATATCGTTCCGTATGCGGATCATTGACAGCCAATGAAGACGGCGTTACCTCTGGGCCAGAGGCGGTGCAGTATTTGCTGCGCAGTTACGCGACTTCAAACGCGATACGTCAGGCGATCCTGGACCTAAGGGATGTGACCCAAAAGCCTGAGGAGGGCGAAGCTGAGTACAGCTCAAGGCTTCACAAAGCTTCAGTCCGCTGTGGAAACTTCCACTTGACGGAGGACAATATTACCTTGTACATCGACGGGCTGGACCCGAGCATCAATTCGTTGGTAGCTCGATATCGAGAGAAGCATGGAAGAGTGTCTTTTTTGGAGTTAGTTCAGTTTGCAAAAGCTGAAAGAGACGTGGCCAGAGCGCGTGGTAGTCCCCGTCGTTCAGTGGCTTTTGGAACCTCAATCGGTAAGGAGAAGATCTCCGCCAGAGTTAATCAGCGCAGCAAACTGCTACATCTGGAATCTCCAGTGCACTCACGAGATTCGTCGTTGGCACCCTAAGGGAGTGACTCGCATGAGGAGGCGGTCCATTTAATGGAATATACGGACTCTTCTGTACCTACAGTGGATCTCCCATACTCGGAGTCTCAGGACGAGGAAGCCCTAATGGCTATGGATGGCCGTCGCCCTATGTACCGTCCCTACACGGCGCCTCCACAAGGAGGTTTTGAGAACCGGGGACCCGGATGCGTGGATACTCGCACGGCATACCGTTCACAACTTATGTTGACCAACCGTCGTGACGGTTTGATCTGTTATTCATGTTATGGAAAACACCATTTGAGCGCAGAATGCACGCTTCCTGCAAAGGATCTGAGTCGTATCATGACGAATTATGAAGCACTCTCAGAAGAGGAAAGGAGCCGCGTACCGGCGGGCATGTATTGGAAAGCCAAAAGTTGGTTTTCTCAGACACCAATGCGCCGGACGGACAAGCCGGTTGCTCAGAATGCTGAAGTGTTACAACCCGGAACCCCGGTAGGAAGAGGCACCTTTGAGGCGAATAAGCCGGTGCAACCGGAAAACTAAGTGAGGGAACCCCTAGGGGGTCGGCACTAGTCGATCTCGTAGTGCTGACCAGGGAGAGCTCGCATCCCTGCTCCCGCGCTTGGAAGCCCAAGATTCTCTTGATGCCTCCCAAATTTCCGCTGTACGGAATCAATCCACCGGACGGAAAGCGAGTACAGTTTGACTGTGAGTTACATCGTCCTTGGAGATGTTATACTAGTCCGTCAAAACGGGAAAGTTATCTCATGGTAATGTCTAAAAGAAACTATAAAGTCTATGCCGACATCGGCTCTGACAGGAATCTGTTATCTCGTCGATTGATTATCATGGACACAGGTGCTGGTCTGAACTTTATACGAGAATCGGAGCTCGCTCCTGCTGACTTAGAACGTATTCGATTCGGTCCAGTACTGGACATCCGGGATGCCAACAAAAATGCTGTGAAGACACTGGGAACAGGTCGACTCGTGGTGCGTTTGGGACGCTTTGTAGTCCTAGTCGACTTCATCGTCTGTAAGACGTTAGCTGCACCAGTGGTACTGGGATGTGATTATTGGAACAAGATTGTCGAAGCCATTCGCCCGCGAAGAAAACTGGTGGAACTAGATGAAGGATCAATGGTACCAATTGTTCGCAAGCCAATGCGTCGTTGCCCCGAAGCACCTCCACTTCCACCATCTATGGAATACAGGAAATCCCGAGGACGTGT
This sequence comes from Agarophyton chilense, assembly GCA_030374765.1. Lineage (NCBI taxonomy): Eukaryota > Rhodophyta > Florideophyceae > Gracilariales > Gracilariaceae > Agarophyton > Agarophyton chilense. The sequence goes on from JARGXX010000016.1 coordinate 1,127,367, forward strand.
CTCGCCGAGGATTCGAGTAGCGAAGAGTGCCATGCTGAAGGCGCAAACCCAACCGGGGGTTCAAGTAAGAACAGAACGACACAGACTCGTGGTAATTCAACCGAATACTCGGATGTACGAATCCCGTGGATTTCTAGTCGCTAACGGCATTGTTCAGGTTGATCCTTGTAGCCCCTTTTGGATACTAGTGAGTAACTTCACCGATAACGATTATCAGATATCGAAGAATCAGGTTGTTGCAACAGCTTTGCCTCATCCCACAGTGGTGGGCCGTACTCATATTTCTACTGCAGAAGTATTGGGACTAACCCATGTCGGTGACACAGACGAAAAACTTCAAACTCCGTCCGGAGATCAATTGCAAACGGCAAAGGATCCAGAGAGCCTGGTCGATGAGCTAGAATTAGCACATGTGTCAGAACACTACAGAACGAAGATCAGGTCTATGTTGAAGAAGTATACATCCATGTGGAGTGGAAAACTAGGAGAGATCTCCGCTACGGAACACCACATTGATTTGGTCCCAGGGTCACGACCCATCTCCCAACCACCCTACAGAGCGGGACCGCGAACTCGCCAAATCGAGGAGGAGAATGTCAGCAAAATGCTGGAAGAAGGAGTAATCGAAGCAGCTCAATCTGCTTGGGCCTCACCAGTGGTGCTGGTTCCAAAACCTGATGGTTCTTTACGATTCTGTATCGATTATCGGAAACTGAACGCAGTTACAGTTCGAGATACATACCCGTTGCCTCGAATGGACGAATGCAACGAAAGATTGGGAGAAGCGAACGTGTTCACCACGTTGGACGCCAACTCTGGCTATAAACAGGTGCCTGTAGCGGAAGAAGACCAAGATAAAACCGCATTTGCGTGTCACGCCGGTCTCTACCGTTTCAAAAGGATGCCATTTGACTTCACGAATGCACCGGCTACTTTCCAGCGTACTCTGGACATCTTGCTCTCAAGATACAAGTGGAAGACTTGTTTAGTCTATTTGGACGATGTGATCATCTTTTCCCAGGATGTGGAAAGCCATTTACGGCATGTCGAGGAGATCCTCAAAGCACTACAGAGAGCAGATATCACCTTGAAGTTCAAGAAATGCGAATGGTTCGCTGGCACCGTCCGGTACTTAGGACATGTGATCAAGCCGGGACAGCTTGCCATTCAAGAGGCAAAAATGGCGGCTCACCACGAAGTACAACCTCCGTCGACACAGAAGCAATTGCGTTCTTTCCTCGGCTTGTGCAATGTCTACCGACGATTCGTGCCGCGATACTCGCATATAGTGGCACTGCTCAACGCAAAGCTGCGCAAAAGACAACCAGTACAGCTGGAACAATTCAGACAAGCGGAAGCGGAAGCGTTCGACACGCTGAAGACAAAGATTATTACAACCCCAGTCTTGGCGCTGCCCATCCCCAACCTGCCATACTCAGTGGATACCGATTCTAGCGAGTACCAAGTAGGGTGTGCCCTTTTTCAAACACACCCTGATGGTGAACGCAAACCCACTGGCTACTGGTCAAGATTGCTGAACGCAGCTGAGAAGAAGTATTCAGTTTCAGAAAAGGAATGCCTTGCAGTCGTTTGGGCTCTAACCACATGGCGACCGTATCTCCAAGGAGAACGTTTTACCGTCAACACGGATCATTCGTCTCTACGATGGTTACTGCCCAGTATAGACCCGTCTGGTTGTCTCATACGATAGCGATTACTCCTTTCTGAATTCGATTTCGAAGTGAAGTATTAAGAAGGGATTGGCCACTGTCCAAGCTGATGCGCTATCGCGACTCAAAACACTGGGCGAAACCCAAGGCGAAATCGATGAAGAGATACCTTGCTTCTACATGGAGACCCATTCGCCATCTTTTGAAGAAGAAGAAGAAGAGACCCTTGATGATTATTCGGATGCAGACCCGTTCCTTGCATTAGCGGACACTGACCCTTCAGTTCAACTCGAGCGAATCTCGTGCACTGAGCTCCTCAATGAGCAACAAGCCGATACGTTTTGTGCTTCGATACGCTCTCGTCTTAACGGGGGGGAGGAGCTCCCCTTTTAACTCGATTCACAAGGAATACTGTTAAGACATGTCGAAAAGCATGATCAAATCGTGATTCCACACGTCTTGAAGAGTCGAGTACTCCATCTGGCACACTACAGCAGGCTGTCTGGTCATCCAGGAGGAATGAAGTTGTTCATGACTCTAAAAAGAGATTTTAACTGGCCTACTTTGGCAATGGACTGCCATGATACAGTGAGGTTGTGTGCAACATGTGCGAAGAACCGCATGAAGCTTTACAGGAAGCGGAAACCGATGACGTTATTCCAGGCGAAAGCGCCTTTACAATACGTCAGTATTGACATCCTAGGGGAATTGATTCGCTCAAGGCGAGGTTATCGCTACCTATTGGTAATCACCGACCGCTTCTCGAAGCTAGTGCGGACTGTGCCGCTGAAGCGGATAACCGCAGCCGTAATCGCACAGGCGTTTATCAATCACTGGGTATTTATATATGGACCCCCAGAAGTTCTGTTATTAGATAATGGGAAGCAATTCGTTGCGAAGTTCTTTCAGAATGTTTGCCGCATTATGGGCATTCGACACGTGTTTACCACGACCTATCATCCGCAACGCAGCGGTCAGGTCGAGCGTTTCAACCGCACGCTGATAGCAGCATTACGACACTACATCACGGACCACCTGCAAGAATGGGACATGTTTACAGATACTCTGTGCTACGCGTACAATACGCAAGTGCATACCTTTACAAAGAGGGCACCGTTCGACCTCGTGCTCTCACGTAACCCTTCGGCTTTACCGGTTGCGCTCGACAACGAGACAGAATTGGACGCGCCGACCCCGGCTAAGTACCATCTGAAATGGAGGAATGACCTGAAGGCCAGAGCGGAAGGAGCCGCTAAGGAGTTATCTAAGACGCAAGCTCGCTATAAGCGAAACTATGACGCCAGAAGGCGAAGAGGAAATCCGGCAATCCGAGTAGGAGGTCACGTCTTCGTGCGAGTCCAAAGACCTGAGAAACAGGAAGAATCTCGTCATAAGTAGTTGCCGATAGCGGCTGGACCCTTCAAAGTCGTGGATCTTAAAGAAAACACAGTGGTCATCAACACAGGTGAGGACGTTGAACGTGTATCGCGCGATCGCGTTGAAGTCGCGCCTGACCCGCAAGTGGAAGTCCAGGTATCTGGTAGAACTAAGAAGGCAAGTGCGACGGAACGTGAAGGCAAAAGCCCAAGTGACTCTGGGGAGAGTGAACCGCCACCAATGGCTCGAGCGGAGGAGAAAGCTCCTGATCTCCCACCGCAAGCGATTGCGTACGCCAATCACGGACAGCTTCCGAAATATCGGGATATGCCCCGTGGACCGCGCACACCCGTAAGTACAGAAATGGAACCTGAAAGCAGGAAAGATGTTTTGGACTTTGGCCCCAAGGACTTGGAAACGAGTGCACGCGAAAACGAGCCGTTGCCGCTTCTGGCTGAACCGTCAGATGAAGCGCCACTTGCTGTTCCGCCGATATCGGCTCCCATACCTCGTAGGCAGTAAGAAGAAGAGGTATCGCCTCCTGTCGTAGTGCAAGCACTATCGCCCACCGAACAGCGGTCAGAATTGGAAAAACCAAAGGAAGTTCATCCACGAATGGAATTGAGAAGTAGCAAGAAGTACGCTTGTATGGAACCTGGAAAACAGGATAGCTCTTTATCTGGGAAAGGTTCGCAAGGAATAAGTACAGTGTCCCTGCAGGCAGAACGACAGTTAGTCGACGAGCGAACGCTTAGCGACGCTGAGACTGCTAACACAGAGACGCTCGGGTCAGCCCTAAGGCATTTCAAACCTGTTAACAGGAGTCTCGCACCAACAGCGAAAGCATTGGGAAACGCCCAGGAATATGTTATGGATCGCATATGTGAACATGGCGAGCATGAAGATACTAGATAATTACTGTATCGAGTCCGTTGGTACGGTTTTCCTTCGGAAGCGGATACGTGGGAACCTATAGCTCATATCCTCCGTTCGCAACTCGTGCGATATCATCGACGCATTAGATTACCACTCCCCAGGGAGATCGACTCCTCGGTAGTCGGGCTCATGGGCATATCTCATTTCTAAGTATGGGCTACAAAGGTAGTAAAAACTCGAAAGGCGAGAAGAAAACAATAAATCATGAAGAGGAAACGTGAAGACACGCAAGCAAAGGACATTTACTGATTATCACCTATGCCAATCTCGAGAAGCGAGAAGAAGGATTGAAGAACTCGAGAAGCGAGAAGGGAAGTATGAAACTCGAGAAGCGAGAAGAAGAAGTTAAGAACTCGAGAAGCGAGAAGAGATGAAGACTAGAAGATAAGAATAGAACGTGAAGACACGAAGTCACCGGAGTTTATTAGTATCCAGATACCACCGCAAGGGTGTTGACTAGGAGTCTTTTCTAGGATCATCAAAGAGACGTGCGAGCACGCAGGTTCGCAAAAAGCTGTGCGCGATCACCCTCAACTTGGTCCACGGGAAAGACCGCGTCTAAGAGGAACTGCCTCAGCGGATCCAAGTCTAGATCTTCGACTGGCACTGCACTCGGTTGTTGGGTAAACCCATGAGAGTACTCTTGAGCAACTCCCGCCGCTGCGGATTGATCGACGGAAGTCGTTACGCCTGCCAGCTCTGGCTCGTCCTCGTAACCGAGTTCAGCCTCAGCTCCCGGCGCTTCCTCATACGGTTCCTCTCCGTTCTCGGATGGAGTACCATCGTACACGTATCCAGTAAGCTGGTTCGGTGGCATGTCATGCGGGTTCTCCCGAAGAAAGCAAGCCTGCTCGGAGGCGATCAACTGGCGCGTCCAGGGTTCGTACCAAACGAAATCTCCAGCACTTGCTGTTCGTCCAGGAGAATGGTCGTGGCGTCTTGCACGGGTTCCGCGAGCGGATTGATCAGCTGGCACTCCAGACCAATCGACAATGTCTATCAAATCCACAAGATGGAGGAAGTCGGCATGGTTCGCACGGGATCCCAGGACAAGGGAAAGATCGAGTTCTCTCGCATACTTTCGCGCTGTGGCCGACATGTACCAAACTCTAAAGGTATCATAAGCATCCCACAGGAGGAAGACGGCCATCTTGGCGATAAACTCGGTATAAACCACCGTCCAATAACCCGAGAGCGGGTCGTTAACCAACGCGGAACAAATGTAGGAGATCGTCGGTGGGAGCTCCACAGGGCAACCACGAAGACTCTCGATCGCCGCCCAATGCTCCGGAATACCGATGTAGCGCCCGAAGCGCGCGTTCCGCCGGATGCGGTCAATCTGGATCATTTGATACGGCACCAAATAGCCCAAACGCGACCGAGTACGACGTTCCAAACAGGGATAATCCCAATAGGGAATGTCACGCTTTCGAAGGAAGCGAAAATCCGCACGGAGAAGAGGATGCTGAAAGCAGAGAGCTGCATCACGCACACCGCGAACACCGCGCCAACCGCTAACATCGACTTCAACGAGAGTCTCGATATACGAGTAACCTTCACCGTCGGTACGGGCTAGTTCCCAGTCCTGCGGGAGGAGAACCGTACTGATGAATCGGTGAAGACGCTGGTAAATCAGCTTGGTGAACCGCGTACGGGCTTCGGACAAGGTTTCCGTTGAATATCGTGCAATTGCGTTGTCTGGCAAAGCAATATGGCTCGCCCAGTCGTCGCTATAAATCGCGTGTTCCGGAATACCGTCAGGGAAGTACCCACCGTGTACATACTGTTGTATCAACGCGTCATCACGGATAGCAACTGGATCAAACGAGGGCGCTTGCGCGAAAAGTTCAACGTTGTCGAGAGGATCTTGTCCATAGAAATCCGCAGGGTGCGGGTAGCTCCGCTGAGCACGACGAGAAGGAGCTCGGATCACACCCGCAGAGGCGAGGTAAGCCGCGTTCGGCATCGGAGCCACGGTTGGCTGAGGTAACGGTACCGACCGGAATCCGGTGTAAGGTGTGGGGAACGAACGGTATGGACCGAGTTGAGCAGTGGACTGCGTCGCATAACCCGCAGTGTTAGACGGAGCCCCAGAAGGCACATCCTCGGAGGAGGGCTGAAACGGGTTGGACCCGGCGTTCGGATCCATCGCGAGAGATCGAGCTGAAGAGCGGTGAGGAACAGAATGCTGTTGAGAACTGTAAGAGTTGGTCGGGCGGCGAGGAATTCGTGATGACGATGAGTACCCGGAACACCGGTCCGACTGCGTATAAACGCTTCTTGCGTCCCCCATGGTTCGCGCTTAACGAGGGGGGTATGTAGTATTCTACTATGTCGGGGAATCCAATAGGCTGGTTTTTCGCGAAGTCGCGGTTGGAACTCATAAGTGAGTGATATCATCAGACTTGTGATATGAAACGGCACACCGCGTAGAATGCCAGGAGGCAGGGTACATTGTTGGAATACATGGTAGCACGAGTGGAGTGGCTTACAACGGCGCATGTAGTGGCGATCCACGTGGCTGGTTTTACTACCCTTTGTAGCGAGACGTCCATGAGGGACCGTACCCATACAGTGGTTTGGCTGAGTGGCTGACCACTGGGTATTATTTATATGTTTATTTGGGCACTCACCCTGGTACACAGTATATAGTGTACCAGATGTGAGCGCCGACTCCAAGTAAAGGAGACAACATGGACATCATGACTATTCTGTTCCTCGCTTAGGATTTCTTAACCGGAGATCCGGACGAGCTATAATAGATAATCAGCCCCCAGCCACTTCACGAGCCGTATCGTACCAACGTTCCATCAACGTTTTACAGTTGCACTGTTCACCCTCGCTGGCGAGTAGTGGCCTTACACCCCACTTCCAGCTCGCTGGTGTTGTAGCTCTATCACCCCTTTTCCTTCGCCGCAAGCGACCCATCGGCAGTTCGAACGCTGTTGCAGGTGTCTGCTCTCTCCGTTAGAGCGGATACTACAGGAGGTGGAGGTGGAGGCAGTGCAAAAACAAAAAAAGATGCTTAGCAACGAGAAAATCAAGGTGATCAAATTGCAAGGGGGTGTGAATAAATTGGGCGCCTGAGAGGTTAAGTTGCTCAGAGTGCAGGACGGTAAGGAGGGTCCGGGCGCCGTGAAGGTAGATTTGGCGGCAATGGCAGCGGACTCTGGTGTCTCGACCGGCGCCTCCACTGAGGAAAGGCGACGGTGGCGCGGAAAAATGGAGTTAAGTCTGCAAAAGCGGTGGAGGCACAGCACCTATCGGTGAGCTCAATCTGAACACCAGACTTTCAATCTAATTTCAGTTGCAGCTTCAAAATCGAGGTAATTTCAGATTCTCAGACGTCCAATGAAACGGTTCTACATTTTGGAGCTTTCACTTTGTCGGACCCTACCGTCGGAGATGCTCTTACTTACTGCACACAATCGGTATTCACCAACCTGCTTGGCCCATTTCAGGAAGTAAAAGTAGACTGAAATGAAACAGGCAGAATCCTGTAGAGATTGCTTTACAAAAGATGCTAGAAGATGGTGCATTAGTATAGGTGCTTCAGGATTTTGTGAGCATTCCGACCATGCAACTGGTGGGAATTTGTTGTCTCTCCTTCTCAATTAAATTCTACACCGATATCCTTTAGCTTCCAAGGAAAGAGTTTCCGAGTTCAATCGGCTAATTGGATTCCTAGCTCATGAATGTCTAATAACTGCTTTCATAAGATAAGATATCTTGGTCGCCCCAGTACGACATTGCAGTGGCCTTGAGAAGCTAATTTCGATATTTCTGAATCCAATTTCTCAATGACCTGAGTTTCCGTTCATTCCTCTGATTAAAAAGTATTATTTCGCATGTTCACCAAACGAATTTCAATGCGCTTCTGTTTAGAGGTGGAATGAAAATGTGCTTCAAAAAGCTTTGTAGCATAAGCGAGAGATTGAGCTTTCTGAACGTCATGGTCATTGAAGCAACGCTTTGCATCATCCCTTAGAATATTATGCATAAGCTGAACATGTTTGTAGTCAGGTACCATGTAATCTTCAAATACAATACGATATTCTTTATAAAAAACCATCCATGATTCTCCAATGGCTTCGGAAAACTTAGAGTCTTTGTCTTTGAAACGCATTGCCAGATTGTGTGAGATCTTGGAAAAATCTACGTTGTGCCCACTCTGATCGTTTGCGAAGGCATATTAGAATGATTATTCAGAGTTGGAATAGGGTCCTCGACTTATTGGTTTACTTGAAAGACAGGTATTTGCTGGGAATATGGAGCAAAGATTAAAGACTTTTTTGATGCCTGAATAGCTTCTTCAACAAAGGTACGGTCTTCGTTCTTGACGTATTTGGTAAATGCGAGACGTTTTATACTTCTTCTTGAAGGATGGTGGGCCAATTCGACACCCACTTTCTGTAGAAGACGAGCAGTAGAGCTGAACAAAGCCACATTGGATGGTATTTGGCGCTTGATAAATATATCAGGTAAAACTTCTATTCTAATGAGATTCAAAAGCTGATTACCAGTGATATCGGGTAAATCGGCTAATTAACTTCGAATATTGTCCAACAGAATGTTCTGAGAAAAATGACGGATCACCAGAGAACTTCCAAACGCATTACTTGCACCACCGGAAATGTTGCGAACAGTCAGGGACGCTGCCAAATTAAAACCCGGTATTAGAGAAGTAATCAAGAATTCTGCAGTTAAATACGGAAGCCTACTGTTGGCTGGCGTCTGGAATGGCGTATAAGAAACAGACGGTTGATCACCAGAGATATTCGGTTGGTCCCTTGTAGATTCTTGAGATCTAGTATTAACCATATGTTAATGTATGCATATTTTCTACTATGCCTTCAACAATCGCGCAAAAAAAGTACTTTTGCTAGATAAAATATTTTCTTTATAAGAATGCACTTTTTACTCAAATAAGATTTTTCTTATTCCTAAGAGTAGAACGAAGACTGCGACTACGAAGATGAGCGCTGAGGTCGTGAGCTTCAGTAACCGTAATGTTGCAAATGCGACTGTGAATATTTTCACGCGAGTAGTTAGTCCGTGGAAGCTTGCGCTGATGACCCTCGCATTTCTGATTCGATTCGAGGTGCTGAATACTGCGAACAGAAATTTCACAAACAGTACAAAGCTGAAACGTACGTTTCGGCGGAGGGGACTTCATCATACGGTGTTCGGTTTGAGTAGAAACGCGGAGAATATATCGCGAACATCTTTCGGAGAGAACGTTTTTGAAATAGAAACCAGAAATGATAGGCATATGCATAGAAATAAAAAGATGTCCAGTGTTGCTGGTTTGTTGTGCGCTTTTGTCGCTTGAGCTTTCATCAGCTTCAAATGCTTCATTTTTGACAACACTCGGAAAGGCACGGTATAGCTATCCCGATTGCTATTTTTAATGCGGTTGCTATCGCCCACGTGCTCTGCTTCAGAACCGGACAAAGACTCGGAAAAAATGATTGAAACCTTGGCGCTGTATGTAAGAAAAAATCGGTTAAAAATTGTTTCACACAATACCAAACAGTCACCATAACAACTAACTTATTACTGCCCCACTCTTGGCTAAAAAAACTTTTTAAAATTATCAACTGTATCATCTCCAAATACTAGCAACAAAGAATGTAAATTATCTATAAGTGAGTGACAGAACAGCACCAAAAACACAAAATAAAGAAAATAGTACACGTATTAAACTTCAAAACCACTTTTCGGATGTCAAAATTCGAAAGAAAAAAGTTGAAAAACAACGTTTGAAAAAAGTTCAAAAAAGTCTAAAGAAATTCCAAAAAACAACTCTTCAAAGCGCACACATAAATTTCGTTATGTTTTGCAAAAGGCGATTCGAAGTATGCGATGTAGAATGCAGCAGTAAGGCAGATACGCTATAGGCGGTGTATAATACGACAGTGCGGCTGATACGGCGTAGGCGGAGTCTTAATGCGGCGGAGAAGAAACACAAATAGGAAGGAAAATGATGATTATGAAGAAGTTGGAGTTAAAAAGGTTGAAGGTTTTCCAATGGATGCCGGACACGAGAATTAGATCTTTTGTTCCGAGCTCTTTCATAGTGACTTGGAGTTTGGGGCGGGTCTCTAACGTGCCAAGTAAGCAGCTTCATTATGATTCAACGTTTACTAGATTAAGCTAGTAGTTCAAATTACTAAAGATTATATTTTGTATGTATCTAAGGTTTGCTAGTGTTGACTGTAGTGCAACATACGCAACCCACTCGAAAGAGATTGCGTTTCTAAGTCAATATTTTTCTATTGCAAGACGTCGTCAGCAGAAATAACTAAAATGGGCAAAAAATAAGTTTGATACAGTTTATGATTTGTAACATTTTATCAAAGATTCATGAGAAAAGTGTAGACGCCATTTTCTGGGCTGCTAATGGCGAGGGTGGTGACAGACCCAGTAGAACGAAATGCCAGGGGGTACCAGTCTATAACTGTAGACAAAACGACAGAGGCCGGCGGAAACGGCCAACCAGTAAAGGCCCAGGGAGCACTAACAAACGATACAACCACTCCGAAGAACACCTACGAGCGCCTGCAAGCCACTGCAGGGCTGCACTCGTAGTGGGGAAAGGTTGATGCTAAAAACGGCGGGAGACCAAGCCGCCAAGGAAAGTGAAAGGGGGAAGCAGGGCAGAGAGAGAAACGGTTGATGGCAAAAGAGGCCCGGACAGGGCTGAGAGAAGTGAGGGTGCCCCAGGAGCTTCCGGGGAAAAGTGGTCTCCCCCCGCAGAGTTGGCGCCGAAGCGCTCGGCTCGGGGGTTTATATAGACGATCAGAATATGGCATAAACTCCACTCATGCATAAGACAAAGCCCAAAAGCTACACCCGTAGCCTTGAATTTGGGACGTCTTATAGTAGACCTTCCTAGGAAAGGCTCTGTCTATTCTGATGACGTCTATATAATACGTGGTTGGAATCTGGAATCACCAGTTCTACCGTTTCATCCAAACATGAATCCTACAACCTTGATTCGAGAGATGACCTGACGACGATACCGACTCATCCAGCCGCGAGCCGGTATACGCGCCGGTGTTGGACCTTGAAGCAGAATAATTGGACAGTGAAGTGGACCAGAGCGTCACCCATGCGTCCGTGGAAGCGGTCGTAGACCAGTTCCAACTGGTCGTGGACGACGCTATGGCTGGCCACCCTCAACCTGACAACGCGGTCGAAGTCGACGCAGTGCGTTGCGGCGACGCAGCCTGCTTGGGCGACGCAACGCGGTTGGGCAGACGACGCTGTGAGAGGGACGGAGGCGGTGGAGGCGAAGGCCGCGAAGGCGGAGGCCATGGAGGCGGACAACAAAGAGGCGGAAGAAGCTGCTGGGGCGCAGACTAGGGAGAGGGCTCATGCGGGCTGCGACGGCAGAGCGACGATGGGGCGCTTAACGAAGCGCGGCAGGTTGGTGATGCGGGCGAAAGGGCGGGCAAAAGCTGCGACGACAGCGGGGAGCCAGACGGTGCTGGGGGGCGGCGGTGGCCGAGGAAGAAGGGGCAAACGGAGGAAGACGGAGATGGCGCCGCGGATGGTCGCGGCGCCGTCTTGAGTGATGGAGACCGGTAAGGGCGTCTGGCCGGTTTTGGAACGGGGTGGTGTGTTTTGAAGCGAATCTCAATCTTGAGATTCGCTTCCACTTCCACCATCCCAACTGGCCGTTCCACACCAGCCAATCATCGGTGTTGAAGTCCCAGGTGCAGGGAAAGGGGGATTGCTCCGGTCCACAGGACAGGTACCGGGAGACATCCCCCTGTCCTTGCTGGGCGGTTACACACCCCCTTGCTCAGCGGTCGCTTCGCCGGGGCGACCGAAAAATAACGACTAGTGTGTCGTGGTGTGAGCCTTCTTTGGTTCCTGGCCATGATCTTCTTAATGTTGTGGTCGTTTGTTGTAGAGCTTCAGTCTTCGGGCATGAATTCCTTTGCGAGACACTCTCCTAGCTGACGACACTAGTTGATATCGCGGATGATTCGCCTTAATGACACGGCATGGCCCATAGAACCTTGTGACATAAGCAGGCCATTTGAAAGAAGGATTGAGTGCTTCTCCTTTCATGACTAGGACCAGATCTCCAACTGAGAACCTATGGCCGTAGCGAGAGTCATCTTTCCTAATCGGCTGGCGAGCTACTCGCATCGCCGTACCGACTGTAGCGGCCTGAACTTCGATCCTTCGATGTTCTTCATGAGGAAACTTTACTAATTCACGAGGGTCACTGCGATGCATGCGTGGAGGACATCCATACATCAGTTGGAAGGGTGAGAATCCTTCCCTCAGTTGTCGGCTTCTATATCCAAACAGAACCTCGGGGAGTGCGTCGTCCCATTCCATATTTTTTCCATGTACGATCTTCTCAAGGGCCTTCTTGATAGTCCCAACCATTCGTTCTGCACGCCCATTCGACATCGGGGCGTAAGCCAGCACAGGCTTCAATTCAATGCCGTTCTTGGTCAAATATTCCTGAACGGACTTGGCTAGAAACGAAGTTGCATTGTCTGACACGATAGTTCGCGGGTATCCAAACGGACTCTTGATCTCGCTTCTAATGAATTTGAGGACCTCCGTTGCCGTAGAGTATCTAGAGGCTACTGCTATAGGCCATACAGTCAAGTGTTCTACTCCAATTAGCAGGAATCGGTTGCCACTCTTCGTCGGACGGTACGGTCCAGCAAAGTCGATGGAGAAGTTGTGAAACACATCCGTAAGAGGAGTTCTTTGACCAGCGCGGTAAGATGGATTGGGTCCCATGAACTGGCATGCTTTGCAGCTTTTGACATATTCCACGATATCGGACACGACGTTTGGCCACCAGAATCTTTCACGGATAAATCTACGAGTGGTCCGCAAGTCCCAATGTCCTATGTCATCATGAAAGGTCTTCAGCAACCTAAGCCTTTCAATCACGGGTGGAACCCATCGAAGACCGGCACCGGTTCTTCGATACAACAACCCGTTCCACACCATGAAATTCTTGCTACTTCTCTTCGTGGCTGCTACCATCTTAGGGTCACTTTCCTTCATCGGCATCATACTCAAATGTCGACCAATGTCCGCGTAGAAGTCTTCAATCTCCTCAAACGTGGTATCGGTCTCGACGGTCATGGTCGTGGCAACATCTTTTTCTTCTCTTTCAGTGTTTTGGGCAACGGAGTATCTAGACAAGTAGTCGGCTGCCCTGTTCTTGGCTCCTGGTCTGTAGACAATCTCGAACTCATACTCAGCGAGATAGTCCAACCACCTAGCCAGTCGGCCATGAACATCCTTCTTCTTGAATGCATACTTGAGGGCTTGATGATCAGTGAGCAACTGAAAGGGCTGAGTTCCAAGGAGATACATCCTGAACTTTTTCAATGCGAAGATAACTGCAAGCGCTTCTTGTTCACAGACTGCATACCTTCTTTCTGCCGCCGTCATCGTTTTACTGGCGTACTGTATCGGATGAAACATCCCATCCGATTTCTTCTGCGCGAGGACCGCTCCCGATGCAACGGAAGAGGCGTCGGTCTCAACACGAAAAGGTACACTGAAGTCCGGGAATGCTAACACAGGCGGGCTGGTAAGTTTCTGCCTAAGTGTATTGAAAGCTTCCAGCATCTCATCGGTGAAATTCAATTTGCGGTTGCCAGTTATTGAAGCATGAAGTACAGCAGCCGTGTCGGCAAAGTGGGTGATGAATCGTCTGTAGTACCCAGCCAATCCTAAAAAGCTTCTGAGTTCAGTGGTATTGGAAGGGATCGGGGCCTGTTGAATAGCTTCAATCTTCTTTGTGTCAACGGCCACGCCGTTCTTATCCACTACGTGCCCCAGGAGTTCTATCTTTGGCTGACCGAAATGACACTTGGATATCTTCAGCTTCAATCCATGTGACGCTACAATTCTCAACACGTATTCAACATGTTCGACATGCTCTTCCAATGACTTGGAGAAGATCACTACGTCGTCGATGTAAACGCGGGCGAACGGTACCTTGCTGAGAATGGAGTCCATCATTCTTTGGAAGGTTGACGGAGCGTTCATCAGACCAAAAGGCATGACTTCAAATTGAAACGTTCCCTGTCTGCAAATGAATGTCTTCATTTCCTTGCATTTGGGCGACATCCTTATCTGCCAATACGCAGAGAAAAGGTCCAAGGTGGTGAAAAATTAACAACCTCCCAACTCGTCAAATATCTGCTCCATGTGCGGCGGAGGCCAGCGGTCAGCTTTCATCCCATTATTCAACGGTCTGTAGTCAATGCAAAACCTTGGTCTGCCATCCTTCTTGGTAGCTATGACCACAGGAAAAGACCAGGGGGTAGTGCACGGCTTGATTATGCCGGCTTTTAGCATCTTGTCCACTTCCTCTCGAACAACTTGGTCATATCTGGGCGGGAGTCTTCTAACTCTTGAATGGAGCGGGGCATCACATGTCACTGTGAACTCGTGCATGACAGGAACATTGGTCGGTCTGAGATCATACAAAGACCATGCTACAACATCGAGGCTCCCCAGAATGGAACGGATCCGGTCTTGTACCTCATTAGGCAAATGGACAAGTCTTTCAACAATCAATTCTTTCTGACTCGCATCTGGCGCAGAGTTCTCGATGACAGTCGAGCTCTCATCTCGTTTCATTTTCGTGGGCATTTGCCATGAATACTCATCTTCGGATTGTGGGCACACAATGTCACCCTGACTCATGCAACCAGCCACACATATTTTCGCGGACTTTTCCCAATTTATGTCGGGGTTCGTATCACCTCGGCCAATTCTTGCTTCCGAATCTTCCCCCTTCTGTTGATGCAATCTTTCGCCAGTTTCTGCGGGTGGTCTGTTCGGATCCTTGACTTCTCCACCCACGGAGAGCGGGGGCCGACTCGTATTCTCTTCAGGTGGTAGTTCTTCTTCAAATGAGATCACATAATGACCATCGTCATCTTCCTCAATCATTCCAGTACGATTAAAAGGAAGGTTGTGAGCTCCCAAGTGAGGCGGATGAGCAGGTAGGGGAACAGGGTATCGAATCCGGATACAAACCTCCAGAAAATCGTCTATTGGTTCTCCTCCCTCTTTTGGCAGCAATTGAACCTCATCCTTAATCGGGATAGTAAGGATGGGATCACGGTAAAGGGGGGTCTCGGACATCTGCATTTCTTCAGGAGAGGAATGGGCACTAACGTTCTCTTGGTCAGCATCGTCCATCAAGACGAGGCCCACCGTGTCTCTCGGCTGAACGCTAGTGTCCGTAGAAGAACTGTGAAACGATGACGGGTTCGGGCCTTCAAGGGCTAGCTCACCACCACCCTCGCGTTCTGCTGTTGCTACAGGTGGCGCGTAAGACAAGTCTTCATCTCCAATCTCCGGGATAGGCCATCCGGCTTCAAACCGAACAATCTGTTCTCCCTGGTCGTCAAGCTCTAAGACGCTTATATTTCCATATGGTAGATCTCCAGTTTCAGCATGTATCGGGTCACCTGGCAACAATTCGGGGTAGCGACGATAGACCCTGAAAATGAGGCTATCTGGGTTTCCATCAATGTCTTCAGGATGCAGAAGAACAACGTCATTTCTTACTGGAAGAATGAAATGAGGATCAGGTAGAGGAGAACCATCAGAAATTTCATGGTCCGTCTGCTCATCCAAGGCTTCTTGCACTTGTACTTGCTCAGCGACGGCCTATTCTATCTGCTCCAGCTCGACAGAAGGCAAGGCGGGCTCGTCTTCTAATGTCCAAGTTGGACACAAACTCTCAATCTCGGCCATGTCTAAGGGACGCACTGTAGCCAAATCATGCCAGTAAGTAATTTCTTCTGCTGCGTCATAGTCTGGGAGTCTGCTCAGAAATTCCCTGCTTCAAGAAGGTGGGAAACCGCTGTCTTGAATGGTCGCCAACGCGTAAGCTGAAGTACTAAGATTCTTCTTCTTATCGTGAATGGGTTCCTCTTCTTCCTCGGTGCTGCTATCAGAAATCAAAGCATCAGTGTCGGAAGTGAAGTATGCACTATCTGTAGATGACAGTTCGACGAACAAATCGGCTCTGGGCCGATGGTAGTCCAGCGGCAAAGTCGTGGCCTCGTCATCGAACTTCATCGATACTTGTTGCGTTCAAAGGCCAAGACAAGCTTGTACTGCTTCTAACGTGGGGCATCCAACAATCAAATGAAAGGGTGGATTTTCTACCACCAAAAAATCCAAAGGTACTCGCAGAGAACCAAACTCAATCGGCACGTTCTTCAATCCACCACGAACCAACGACTTTGCCCCGTCTGCTACCACTATTCTTCTATTGGAAGGCCTCATCTCTAGACACAGTCTGTGACACAACGCAACGGACATCAGATTGGGTATAGCCCCTGAGTCTAACAAGGCCTGAGCCTTGGTTCCATGCACGGAGACATTGACAACCTTCAAAGACGGGGGCAAGGCCTGCGCGTGGGCGTAATTGATTCTTCGCCCGGAAAAGCTTCCAGCTAGTATGCGACGAAGGTCTTTCTTTGCTTGCTCAGCGTCTCCACGAGCTAACTGACCAAAGGTTAATCCTGAAGGAGCCTTTGCTAGCTCCTCATAAGCATTGTATTTCGCGATGTTCCTGAATTTTGACTTTCTTCGACTTGGCTTTCGTGGTCTTCGAAGAGGTTTTTCGAGCTTTGGAGGAAGCTCGAGGGGTACTTCTTCCAGTTGGTGTCACTCCTTTGGTAACCTGGCTTTCGGGAAACATCACCGGTGAAATACCAGAGAGGGGCGCAGTCTTTTGCTGCTTTGGGAGCGGAGCTCCCTGCGCATCTCTTTTCGTCGTTGCCACCAGTTCCTCTTCGTCGGAGGAGTCATTGACGACAACCGAAACGTGATTCGTCTCATTCTTTTCTGCAGGACGATCATTCTTCAGAGCCTCTTCACGAGCGGGCTCTGATTTGGGCTGGGCGAATGAAACCCTCTTAAACGCTTCGTCAACCGGTTTCTTCCAACAAGTTGCCGAAGAGTGTCCTACCCTTCCACACGAACCGCAGCGCATGTTTCGGTGGGGATTCGTCGGACACCTATTCGCGTAGTGCCCCGGTTGCTGACAGAATGTGCACAATCTTTCTCCTGCTGACTCCGAGCGTGCGCCACCTGATTGGGTTTTCTTCATCATCAGATGGAGCTCCGCCATTTGTTCGACAAGCTTCTCAACCTTATCTTCAAGTGGGGCCGATGTGGGAAGTTCACTCTTCCTCGGTTTTTGTAGGACCTTCTTTGCTGCCGGCAGGGCGCTCAAAGCACCATAGGACCCTAGGGCTTTCTTTCCACCAACGAAATCTTTGACTAACGCCTTCAATGCTTGATAGTCATCTGCACCTCGGAAAATAACCAACTGGGCCAGGTCCGCATATTCCATTACAGCGTTTCGAAGCAACCCGAACTTGGCTTCGGGATTGAAACTTGCCTGTTCGAAGAACGAGTCCATCTTCTTCAAGGACCTGAGGAGGTCAGCATACTCTAAACGTGCTGAAACCGCCCGACGGTTTCTTTCCGCCGGTTCTTCGACAGAGCCGAAACGCTCAATGAGAGCGGACTTCACTTGACCATAATCTTTCGCTTTTTCCGAAAGCGTACCATCAACAGCATAATTATCATAGTAGAAATCGAAGGCTTCACCCTCAAGGTAGCCTAACAGCTTGACAGCCTTTTCACCTCCATCGGTGCCAGCTGCCGCAACATTCTCAAAGTAGAACAGAAACTTCCTGATATCAACGTTGGAGCCATCAATAGAAGAAACAGACTCACGCGGGACGGAGCCCTGCTGGGGATACTATGTAAACGCCATCTTCTGGGCTGCTAATGGCGCGGGTGGTGACAGACCCAGTAGAACGAAATGCCCGGGGGTACCAGTCTACAACTGTAGACAAAAAGACAGAGGCCGGCGGAAACGGCCAACCAGTAAAGGCCCAGGGAGCACTAACAAACGATACAACCACTCCGAAGAACACCTACGAGCGCCTGCAAGCCACTGCAGGGCTGCACTCGTAGTGGGGAAAGGTTGATGCTAAAGGCGGCGGGAGACCAAGCCGCCAAGGAAAGTGAAAGGGGGAAGCAGGGCAGAGAGAGAAACGGTTGATGGCAAAAGAGGCCCGGACAGAGCTGAGAGAAGTGAGGGTGCCCCAGGAGCTTCCGGGAAAAGTGGTCTCACCCCGCAGAGTTGGCGCCGAAGCGCTCGGCTCGGGGGTTTATATAGACGATCAGAGTATTGCATAAACTCCACTCATGCATAAGACAAAGCCCAAAAGCTACACCCGTAGCCTTGAATTTGGGACGTCTTATAGTAGACCTTCCTAGGAAAGGCTCTGTCTATTCTGATGACGTCTATATAATACGTGGTTGGAATCTGGAATCACCAGTTCCACCGTTTCATCCAAACATGAATCCTACAACCTTGATTCGAGAGATGATCTGACGACGATACCGACTCATCCAGCCGCGAGCCGGTATACGCGCCGGTGTTGGACCTTGAAGCAGAATAATTGGACAGTGAAGTGGACCAGAGCGTCACCCATGCGTCCGTGGAAGCGGTCGTAGACCAGTTCCAACTGGTCGTGGACGACGCTATGGCTGGCCACCCTCAACCTGACAACGCGGTCGAAGTCGACGCAGTGCGTTGCGGCGACGCAGCCTGCTTGGGCGACGCAACGCGGTTGGGCAGACGACGCTGTGAGAGGGACGGAGGCGGTGGAGGCGAAGGCCGCGAAGGCGGAGGCCATGGAGGCGGACAACAAAGAGGCGGAAGAAGCTGCTGGGGCGCAGACTAGGGAGAGGGCTCATGCGGGCTGCGACGGCAGAGCGACGATGGGGCGCTTAACGAAGCGCGGCAGGTTGGTGATGCGGGCGAAAGGGCGGGCGAAAGCTGCGACGACAGCGGGGAGCCAGACGGTGCTAGGGGGCGGCGGCGGCCGAGGAAGAAGGGGCAAACGGAGGAAGACGGAGATAGCGCCGCGGATGGTCGCGGCGCCGTCTTGAGTGATGGAGACCGGTAAGGGCGTTTGGCCGGTTTTGGAACGGGGTGGTGTGTTTTGAAGCGAATCTCAATCTCGAGATTTGCTTCCACTTCCACCATCCCAACTGGCCGTTCCACACCAGCCAATCATCGGTGTGGAAGTCTAAGGTGCAGGGACAGCGGGATTGCTCTGGTTCACAGGAAATGTACCGGGAGACATCCCTCTGTCCTTGCTGGGCGGTTACCAAAAGATTAACAGTACTGCTATAAATCCTTTTATCAAATCAGTTTTAAGCTTTATTAGCGTGATACAGACTAAAGAAGAAAAAAATGTTTGCTGAAATCGCCTTACAGTAAGAAAAAAGAAAAAAAAAGTTATGTTTTTGAAAAAGTGGTTTTACTTGTAAAGTTTTTTAACTCTGATTTTTTAAGCTTTAATGTAACCAAAACGTCGATTTTCGGAAATTTTGGGCAAGGGGTATGGTTTTAGAACAGACTTTATATGTTGCGTTACCGTGAGTACCATTTGGATTGATCTTCTCAAAAACAAGGCATCATAACGTTTAGGGACCCAATCTTCGTGAGTCACGTTTCAAGAGTTTTTGCTGTTTGGCTTTGACGAGTGGGTTTGCCCTTTGGTTTTGAGAACTGCTTCAGCGCTTCATTTCTGCACAGTTTTACTGATACTTTTAAGCTACTGATGGCGCTCATATCGCGTGAAAGGGAACAGAAACGCCGTAATTACAATTTAGGGGGGTGGCGCAATGTATAAAAAGGCGCAGTGTAAGTAGTGTGTGAAGTATCACACATTACTCCAGATGTGAATGGTCACCTTTCACCTCTAGCTAGGTAGCGATTGGTCAAAGTGATGGTTGATGTGAAGTTTATTCCTACGCTGATTCATTTTGTACCGTCATCCGTGTAGAAATGCACATTGGGAGATCATTCTCTCGATAGCACTAGTTGCGAAATAGCCTTTCAAATTCATTTCAAGTCGCTCATCATTTGATACAAAGAAGTTGATACAAAGAAGGGGAAATCAGTACAGGATATTTCTTGCCTTCGCAGATTTGCCCAATCACGTCAGGGTCAAACTCTGCGGCATCTACTGCTAACCGACGTTTTGCACGTTGCGTGCACTGCCTCGCGTCAAGTTGTTCACTGCAAGCTTCCCCGTCCCACACCAAGTGTAAAAGCTTTCGTATTCGGTGCGGAAATACGGTGACGATTAGATGTGGCTGATCTCTATCTCTCAGCGTTAGTTTGTTTTCAGCCGTCTCTACTCGTTCATGCTCTAATGCGAGAATGTCACACATAGCTTTACCACCGTGGTCGTAAGCACGATAAGCTACCTTCTCACCAGGTGTGGAGGTTTTCGTGTGATCATCAGAAAACTTAATCCGCGGTTCATGGGCAATGCTAGACAACTTGAACACAGCACCAAGCGCTGGTTGTTCAAAACATGTCACAAGATGCGTTCCAATGCCATAGGCCGATATTTTATGGTCCAAATTTCGAAGCTGGTGCAGCTTTGGAACGGTGATGTTATCGCTTGCTACAATGGACAAAGCTGAGACCATGCTGTTCACCTGATCTGCATCTGCTCCATAACGTTGAATGTAAGCTTTTGCAATGTCATGAAAGAGGGAATGGGCGCCAATGGACAGGCGGCCCAAGTCGCCGGAGTCCAGTCGTATTCCAAGTGGAGTGAAAGCGTGCTCGTGCAATGTTAAAGCGACGCACATGAAATTGGGCACGCCCGATTGAAGCGAATTGTACGTGTCTACTAAGGCGACAAATGAATGAGGGTGCACAACGGCATAACACATAAAGGCAACGAGTTCAGCGTGTACAGTTTTGTAACTTGACGCCACACTATCTCGAATGTGCAATACGCGATGCCTGAAAGCATCAAAAGAAATTTGGTTGCCCGAGGAAGAGGTGAGGAAGAGGTGATCGGGGCTAGCATCATGGGAGGAAGAAAAGCTTTGAACGAAAGAGTGGGCGTGAGTGCCAACGACAGGAATGTCAAACTCTAAACCAGCGGCCAAATTGCTGGTGGCATCAAATCCAGCTTGAAAAGTGTAGCGCGAGGCAGACATTGCGCCATCAGGGCCCTGGGCTCTTCTGAGACCGAACTCAAACAGACTGGCATGGGGCCCGGCGGCGAGGCGGAATCGAAAGGCATTGGTAGCAACCAAAGTTGCGTAGTTGACCAAATTGAGAAGAGTGGTTTCCAACAGTTGCACAATAGCCAAGGGACCGGAAAGACGCATCAAGGGAACATTGGCAAACACAAATGAGCCTTCTTTCTGCGCCATTACGCGAAGCGATTTGCAATGGACGGCTTGCAGCCATGCGAGAAAGCGCGGATCACAGTTGGGAATGAGGGTGGAGATGTAGTTGGTATGTCGCGGGGTGAAGCGGAAGGAGTGGATGAAGCGAATGCACTGGTGAAGGCCGGCGAAAACGGCGAATGGCAGATGGAAGGGTGCTTTCCTGAAATAGAGATCGAAGCAGGAGGCGGTTTCGTGGGTAGCGGCCTTCCAATAGGTGTATGCCATGGTGACCTGGTACTTGTCGGTGAGCAATGGGGACAGGTGCATGGTGTGAGGCGGAGAGGCGGAGAGGCGACGCAAGGCGCACGGTGCTTTTTGTGCGCGTGAGAGCAGGCAGAGGTACAAAGGGCCAGGTAGAGCTACGACGGGCCAAGGGTGGAGAGGGAGCGGGCAGGCGCGAGCAGCAAGGACGCGTGGGAAGACGTGCCACTCGCGTGCAGGGTGGTCATTCACGAGCACAGCGGCGGCGGCATGGGGGTTGAGGGAGGGCACGAATGTTACAACGGCGGGGCGGCGAAGAAACGGGCGAAGAGCGGGAGGTGGGGGGGGGGGGCAAGGGGTGTGACCCGACAGCAGCCACAGCGGGCGCTTGAGAGCACAAGACGTCTCGGAAAGGGTGCGTTGGTACAGACAAGACGCACACAAAGCGAAACGCAACCGACCACGGTTGGTCCTCCTTGTGTTGCTGTTCATGTTGTTACACGGAGGTGCATGTTTTGGGCTGAGCAGCCGCACGCCGCCGCAGACCACTCCAGGGCCACCCAGCGCGTGGCCATAGGCCGTGCCGCCATTGGCCGAACCGCAGGGTTGCGTTCCGTCCAACAACCAATGCGCGCCGCGCCTCGCGGCAAGCTTCGAAATGAAGGGCGTGTCATTCTGACAGCCAGCCGCCCTAACCATTCCCCCCCTCCCCCCCCCACGCTCTGCCGCAATGCCGCACTACTTACATTACGCACGCGTCGCGCACGCGCGTGTTCGCCATCTGCCCCATCTCAACACTCCGCTCCCCCTCGTATAAAACTGCCTCTCCCCCCCTTTGCTCTTGTTCAACTCGTCCACTCTTCTCCCCCACCGCGCACCCCCCACCTGCCACTCCTCACCTCACCCGTCTCCTTTCGCGCTTCTTTCTTCTTCCTACTCCTCGTTTCGGCCCTCCCGCCGCGCTTTTCACCATTACGGACACCCCCAATCGCCGTGCCTCCCCCTGTTCTTGCGCCCTTTCCACCTGCAAGTCTTGTTCACAACCTTCCCCAATGGTGCAGCTTTGCTCCGAAAAAGTGTCCATTGGGTTTTTGCTCAACAACAGCCCTTCATCCTCACACGATGCTCGTCAGGCGCTGCACAGGCCCCTCCCCACGCACCATGGTCATCACGCACATCACGCTCACTACACGCCTAATGCTGCGTTTGACAAGTTGCTGTCGGCCGCCAACATGATTCGAAAGCGCGACGAGCGCTGTATGTCTTCGTCTTCCTCGAGCTCCTCAGCGTCGACTCATCTGCAAACAAACTCCGCAAAGAGACGGAAGCGTCAAACACAGAGCTGCAACATTTGTGGGCGCACTTTTGGTGACGCATCCTCCGTCAAGAAACACACACGCGTTGTACACCTCAAAATCAAGGATTTCAAGTGTGAAATCTGTGGAAAGACTTTTGCTGAGAAGAGTAACAAGTCCAAGCACTACATCGCAGCTCATCTTAACCAAAGAAGCCACAAGTGTGACGAATGCGGCAAGGAGTTTAACTTTTCTGACGGCTTGCGACGACACAAGAACAATGTGCACCTCAACCTCCGCCCCTACCCGTGTGAACAATGCAACACGGCGTACAAGCAGAAGACGCATCTCATCAAACATCGTCAATCTGTTCACGGAATGTACACGCCGTCGATGCGTGTGACGAACCCCCGCTCCAACACCAGTGATAGCAACTAATTGTTTTGCATTGAGCATTGGTTTGTTTTTGTTTATTTGACTAAGCTAGAAGCTAGAAGTAGACTCCCCATTGTCTAATGTAAATTGTGAAACGAATGAAAAGTACGTTCGTAACTTAACGTTTTGTATATATGTGCAGCAGCAGCAGCAAGCAACGGGCGTACGTAACGCACGCCGAGCGCGTAGCAAAGTGCGGCCAAGCGGGGCGCACAGATCGCGAGCGCGACAGGCGTCGGGCCCATTTTTGTGACGTGTTGGCGCGTCGCAGGTGACGCTCGTGTGACTCGCACACTTTGGTCACTCGGTAGTTGCACGTGAGTGAACGACGGAGGCGCTTTGGGTATAACGGACGGCCGCTTTTTGTTTCTTTTCTTCTGTAAGGGGCACACTCTACCTGTGGTTAATGTACTGCCGCAGTGGAGGAAGCGTGTCCAAAGTTGTTTGTGCTTTTTCGTCGTCGTGTGTCCCATCCCCCTCCCGTGCCGCCTTTTTTTCTCTCTTCGTTGCGCGTAAGCTGCTTGTAGCGCGTTTGCTTTGCGATGGCGTTGCAGAAAAACCCGAAACGATCCCTCCTTCCCTCCCCTCCCCTCCCCCCCCCCCCCCCCCCCCCCCCCCCCCACGCTGATGTGTAAGCGCACACACTCCCAGACGTCACCAACAAAACACGTTTCCGCCGCGAGCAAACAACAAGCCACGCCACACTTCCGATCTTCACCAAAGAGAAGACGCCGTGTGTGCTTTTCTTGCTTTTTCTTCTTTTTGCACTCTCCATTTTTCGAAAAATAGATCACCTAATTTTTCCACTTACAGAATGCCCCATGTTGAGCCAAGAATATCTGCCACCAATGTGCACCACACAAAGACGTGGCTTTGTCCAATTGCACTGGAGGCAACACACTCGTCTAGAACCAAAGTGCAGGGTGTGGTATTTCGTCTGTAAGCGTTTGACGTGTTCGTTGCTGTAAAAGATCAGGTGCTTTCGAGTGGAGGGCGTGGCAGGAGCACCTATCTACCGATATCTACTCTAGCTAGCTATGTACACATTGAGACACACAACTGCAGCGTGACACCGCCTCGTCACATTTTCGCACACCAATTCCAAGAGAGGGAGAGAAAGAGAGCGCAAGGCACCAAACCTCGTTGGAACAATACCTCGACCCATCACTTGGGTTTAGGTTTTCTTGGTTCACAGCCACCATCACCACGAGACGAGAGTGCTGCGCTGACCGCAGCCATTAGCAAACTACCCTTGCAAATTTGCCACCCACAAGGAACAGTCCGCTCGCACTCCACCTCGCCACCGCCAACCGCCCAATACATATACCTGCCAGCGCACCCAATTCGGGAAGGACGCGCCAGCAAAGCTACTCTGCATGCACCACCGTCTCCAGACGTCGTCGTCCATCGAGGGAGGCGTCTTTGACCTAAGTGCTTCGCGCCGCCCACCCTGCCGATCGGCCTGTCCCCCCTGCTTCTAGAACCGCCTGACGTGCGCTCCAGCACGACTCGCTTACAGCATCCACACACAACTACAGTTTGACCCCATTTACACGTCACATGCGTGTACACGCCATCCACGTTGTAAAATATTTTAAAAAATTATGTACTGTACAAACAGAAAAAAAAAAAAAAAAGGAAAAAAAGTTGTGGCTCTCGCTGCGAAGCCCCGAAATTGCTGCGCACGCAGGCACGTCGAGAAACGTAGCCAGCCCACTGCGTCGTATGCCATCAGGTGGCGCGCGCCGCCGACACTCGCTTTCTCTTTGCCCGGCCCCCCCCTTTTTCCACGCCCCGCCCTCCCCACCCTTTTCGCGATCGCGCTGCTTTTTTGCTCTACAATCGCTCACTTGTATGCATTATATGCGGGCTTGAAATGAAGGACTCGGCCAGAATCGTCGTCGTTGGTGATGGTATGCTTTGTTTTATCCCCTGCGTTTTTGAGCTCTCGCCTCGTACATCCTAGATGTTATTACGTCTGTGTCAACTGACTGTTTGTTCCTTTAAAACCTTTTTTTGCTCTCTTTGTTGGCTCTTTTAGAGAATGTTGGTAAAACATCAATCATCGAGGTTCTCATCACTGAAAAGTTCCAACCCAATGTACAACCTGTTCTACCCGTTGTAATCGTGCCCAAGAACGTAACCCCAGAACGCGTAAATGTGTCCATTGTCGACACACCTGGAGACCCCCTACAAGTTGAAAAGGTAGATGAAAACCTCAAATCAGCAGACGTAATCGTTCTTGTCTACGATGTCAACAACGAATTATCCACCAGACGAGTGTCCTCACATTGGTTGCCCAAGTTTCGAGCTTCCCGACTCAACGTTCCTGTCATTCTTGTCGGAAATAAGATTGATCTGAGGGGCGGTATAGCAGATCCCACCGCCGCAGCCAAGATGGAGGAATTCATCAAGCCCATCATGGACGATTTCAGAGAGGTTGATGTTTGCATAGAATGCTCGGCGAAAACTGTGTCAAACATTTCAGAGGTGTTTTATTTCGCCCAGAAAGCTGTGCTCTATCCCACGGGCCAGGTGTACGACGTTGACAAGCACTCTTTGAAGCCCGATGCCAACACCGCCTTACGTCGAATATTCAATCTTTGTGACAAGGATGGCGATGGCGGACTCAACGACAAGGAACTGAACGATTTTCAGTATCACTGCTTCAATGTGTATCTGAAAGAAGAAGAATTAGATGGCGTGAAGAAAGTTGTCAGAGAAAGCTGCCCACAAAGAGGAATCAATTCGGATGGATCGCTTTCTGAGGAGGGCTTTATCTTTCTGCACACCCTGTTTGTACAGAAAGGAAGGCTAGAAACCACGTGGATTGTTCTCCGCAAGTTCGGGTATGACGACTACATGCGATTACAATTAGACGAGTCTGAAATTCCGCCGTGCAACGACGATCAAACCATCGAGTTAAGTGCGGAGGGAAAGAGCTTCCTTGGCAATTTGTTCGCAGCGGCTGATTCAGATGCCGACGGAATGCTGTCGCCCAATGAGCTTCGCAAACTATTTGCTGCATGCCCTGATGGACCGTTTGCTGTGAAAAAGAAGGTTTTGGGCGACAGATTGACGAACAAAAGTGACGAAACTGGAAAGGAGGGCTACATGACGCTAGAGGCATTTATGGCGCGATGGACCATGTTTCTGGTGGACAGTGTGGCAGATTGCTTGCTCAGTTTCAAGTACCTCGGGTATAACGATGAGAAGAGTGCGCTCAAGGTGACGAAGGGAAAAAGACGGGACCGATATAATCGTGCTGTCAGCAAGGATGTTATTAGCGTTTCTGTGCTTGGGAGGGACGGCAGTTTGAAGACGGACATAGTGCGCGGTCTAGTGGGAATGGGTGGCAATGGTCTGGACAGTGGTAATGCAATGTCCTGCGCAGACGTGTCATACATGGAACGGGATCGAAACGACGTGCCGACTGAGATTAGCAAAACGGTAGTGCTACGCCAGATACCTGAAGAAAGCATGAGCTCGTATTTTGCTTCAAGACGTGAGCTGGAGAGCACTGATGTGATGTGCATTGTGTTCAATGGCGGTGATGAGGACTCTCTGGAGAAGGCGCGATTGATCTGGCAGGCGGTGGATGCGAAAAAGCCCGCGATCAAGATGCCGTTCGTGCTGGTAGCGTGTGTGACGCAGGAAATGATAGCGAACGGGAGTGAGGTGCTGGATCGGGCGGATAAAATGTGCGTGGAACGCGATCTGCCTACGGCGACGCGTGTGTCGGTGGAAGAGGGCGAGTACGGATCGCTGTACGCGGACTTGCTGGGGGTGGCGCTGCACCCGGAGGTGATCTGCGAGGACTACTACGAGGGGGTGTCAGACAGACGCTCGTCGCTGGCGACGGCGGCGAAATGGACGGCTGTGGCAGTGGCGGGGGGCGTTGTAATATACGGGGCAAAACGAGCTTATGACTACTACACGACGAAGACGTCGTCGTGAGCTGTTTGTTAGAATTTTGTGAGGAAGGGGTGGAGTGGAGGCGTAAAGCTATTTTTGCGGCGTGTTGCGCAAGCTGCGAGTGGGGCGAGCGCACGCGCAGCGTAGGGCTCCTTCCACCGCGTGCGCGTGCGGCGGCGCTTACGCCAATGGGCGCCGCGCGGCGCGCATTTGTTGCGTGCTCATTGGCCGCCTGCGCCGCGTGCCGAAAAACCATTTTAGAACAAGCCGTCTTCAAAAGGAGGCGCCGCGACTGCGTATCTATCGCAACGACGCGCCGCTCATCTGACTCGCGCTCCTTCGTGCTGTCTGCAACCGAAACAGCAACAACCGCTCGCCCCGTCTGACCGCGGATCCGCGTCTTTCCTGCCTTCCTCCCTCCTCCGCCTCTTGTGCTTGCCTTCCACCCTATTTACTCCCCCTCCCCCCTCCCGTCCCCTCTGTGCTTTTCCCTTTCCTTTCCCCATGGGTCGTAGGAAGAAGCGTGCTGCGCCCAACGCGCGTGAGCGCATTTTTTGCTACTACTGCGACCGCAACTTTCAGCAAGAGCAGGAACTGCTTGCCCATCAGAAGGAAAAGCATCTTCGCTGCCCCTTCTGCACCAAACGCATGCTCTCCATTCAGAGCCTGCTTGTGCACGCCGACCAAATGCATAACACCCGCGTCACCAGCGTGCCCAACTCTATTCCGGGCCGAGAATCTGTCGCTGTGGACGTGCTGGGCATGACCGGCATCCCCGACTCCTTCTATGCCTCTCTCGATGATCCGCACCTTCCAAAGCGTTCGAGAAACGCCCATCTTTCCCCAACCGCCCTCCCAAACACCTTTCCCACCAACGCCTACGTCGACGTGCGTTCCGCCCATGCAGCATCTTCTCCCGCGGCCTCTCTGCCGCCCTATTCAGCCCCTCACTTGTATTCGTATCCCCCGCAACCCGCCACGCACGCCGTTTCATATTCCCAACATGGTACGCATTACAACTACTCACAACCGACATCCAACCATCCTGCTCCAAATTATGCCTACCCCTACAATGCCTCCCAACCGAATTATAACGCGGCACAGGCGCTGTACCCGTCTACATCTGCGCCGCAGCCGTATAATGCTTCACTTGATGCTTCTCAGTACGCCAATTACACGCAGCCAACCTCGTACAACTACCAATCAGCCACAAGGCTTCCACCTCTTAGGGCAGCATATCCAACCACCGCGCTGCCAAGCTACACACAGTCGCAATTGCCAACAACAAATCCGATTGCTCCCTACACATCTGCCGAACCGGCGCGCTCACCATCATCTCATTTCAATAATTACGCACCGCAAAAAGGAATCAATACACATCAATATCAAACGCATGCAGCAGCGCAACAACTTTATCCTTCTCAACCAGCTTCAGATGTTGTTACTCCCCCCCCCGCAAGCGCCCCTCCACCTGTGCCGCAAAGCAAGCTCATATTCGAATCTACGTGCAGTCCAGAAGAGGAACGAGCACAACTACCCAGGTATATGACGAAGCCACGCTGTGCAAGCACCTCATAGAAACCGTTAAACCCAACCCAACCGCAACGCCTCTCGAAATTCTGCCTCATTCTGTCCATCGCCGTCACATATGTCGTCGTCAACTTGCGCTTCCACCGTTAATCTCCCGCCTGCTGCTTCCGTCTACACCAGTTGGCTACTTCTGTAACCGTGTCAGGTAAACGTTCAGGGCGTTCTATCCATAGCCCCCTATTTTATAAACATGGACTTACCGTCGTCATCGAAACGGCCAATTGAATTCCACATCGGATGGGAGTTTGTACATGCGTATTATTTTAATTAATTGAAGCATGTTGACGCGCCACCAAACCGGCCGACAATTGGGCTCGTCGAGTGAAACCACGTACCACAAGAAATTCAAAAAATGAAGTGGAATCTATAATTCACTAATTTCCAACGTTTCTTTACAAGTAAACACGTTCCCCACAAGGTTACACCCAATCAGACATCTTTTTAATAACATTGAGCTTGTCGGTCTCTCCGTGGGGCTGTGTCCACGTGGGGCGCTGACGCAGCCCGCTCGCGAGCTGAAATACCAAACCCCTCCCTCCAGAGCTGGAAGGGCCCAGGGGCTGCCCTCTTTCAATTCCGACACGGCGCTCAAACTCCGAATTTATCCGAATTTGGTAAGCAAAAGAACCCGAATTAAATATTCAAAAAGTGTCACATTTTCCCGCCACTTTGTACTTGTTTCCGGTCCAAAACACGTACAGATTGCCGCCAAAAACAACAAGAACTGTTCACCACTTGAAGGAAATCATTCATTGTTTTCATCTCACTTGAACTCTTCTATGATCACGATTTGTCATTTTTTCTTTCTCTGCAACTCTCACATACTCTGCTTTCTACGCTACTATGTTTTACACATCACCAATCAAAAAACAGAAATGTCCGACCACATTCAAACTAACCCATTTGCAACAGTTAAAACTACGCATTGCCTCTGGAAATTTTCACAATAGCTGCATAACATTTGTTCCCTTCCGATTTTGTCACACATTTTGTCGAGAGCATTTCACATCAACAAAAAATTCTAATAAAAATACAATCATGTCGAGCATTTTACACCTTCTTTCAAGACGAAAATCTTTCTATCTCATCTCAGAAACAAACAAGCTACCAAGTGAGTGCAGTACTAATCTCTGTATGGACAAGAAAAAAAATTAGTTATTTTCGAAAAAAGTCCTATTCGTGAGCACATATTCTGCACATTTTTAACAGTACACTAAACTACGGTACACTATTTTAAAGGATTATTTCCAAGAATTTATGCAGATTTTGATTGAAAATGACACCAAGAATTGCAATTCAAAGCTCTTAAGAAGTTTCAAGTACATCGAAGATTGAATGACGAATGAAGTTGTATTGGATGAAAAGTTCATTTTAATATGTTAGTTGGGAATACTGCCCTTTGTATGAGTTTCAAACAGAGGTGGTAGTCAATCCGTTTTGCAAAACTTTAAATTGGTATGTCATTTTTAGTTAAAGTTCCTGTAGCATTCTGGATGCACCTGAGTTCGAACGTTCAGAATACTTTACTTCATGTAGAGGTTTGAACAGGAGAAAGTTAAGTAAGTACAGTACTTAGTGTACACTGTAAAGTGCCATCACCAAATATTTTAGTTGGTGTTATTTTAGATATTTGTGTAGTTGCACGCCACGTGTATGCATTACTGTACAGTACTTGCTTTGCCTCTTGGCACATTAAAGGGCACAAGGCCCAGGTGAGGACGGCCAAAGGCCAACCAACAACGGACCTAAATACCATCTTCGTGAGTCCTAGAAATAACAAAGTGGTTCACCACAAAGGGGCTCCTATAGTATCAGTTCTTAACCGTCCTGAGCTCTAGCTCTTGTTTCGAGGATACCCCCTACTGTTGCGCATTTGCCACCCTTTTTCTACAGCTTTCTGTGTGTGTGTGTGCTTTTTTTTATTGTCTCTACTGTAACCTAATTATTTGTGTTATCAAAAGGGTTGTTGAGCATATTTCGCGTGCATTATGTACCGCCGTATCTGGACATCTGCATGGTGTAAATACGTATTATCTCCACTGTTCAGACACACCTGGTTGCTTTCCGCACACTCTCTCTTCTTATCTATGAACCGTCGCTCGCAAGGCGACACCCGCTCTTCGCAGTTATTTCTGTGGATACCTTTAGGACAAAGCTTGGAGCGGAGACCCCACGAATATGTTTGGGATCTTTCTCTCTTGAGAGACACGCCTCAGGTGAAGGAGACGCGTCCCAGCAGAGCACAGAAACAGAGCTACTCTAGAAAGGCATGAGGGAGTCGGGTTTAAGACCGAGTCCAATCCGGCGGGATATATCTAGAGTGTTTAGGTGAGCACTGCACAGTTCGAGGTGTGACCAATCCTAGGCGGAGTGGTACCACGGCGATTGTCGGAATAGAAGCGAGGAAACACTCGTATGAGATGGACAAGCGAGGTGAGTGAGGCGGCCACTCACGAGAGCCAAAAAGGAGAACAAGAGGAAAACAGGGGCGAAACCCTATACAGGGGCGAGACTACGACAAGTGTCGGCGATTAAATATGAACCCACGGTGGTGGTGTCACTCTGCTCGACAGAGGGGTGGGTGAACTAACGTGCAACGGGCGCTCACGCAGTATGCGGTGAAGACGCGCCGAAGGCGAAGAGTTCAGAGCCAAGACTTCCTCCTTGGGATCTCCCAAGAGGGTGTTTACTGGGGAGCAGTGCTCAACCTCCTAAGTAGTGTGGCGCGCGGCCCCTGACAGTGGGCATGCGCCCGAAAAATAGACACTAAATAGCGATAGCGTAGCTAAATAAATACTAAATAATACTAAATAATACTAACCATTAGGTAAAATCCGGGCCACGTGTGGCACGCCTCGCACTCGAGCGTCGGCATCCGTGCAGTCCACGTGTTCCACCAGTGTGCAGTTCCGGTCCTAACCGGCCGTCGGCACGCAATAGCGGTATAGCTTGTCATAGACCAAGCTAGTCCTCAAGCGAGCGAAATCTTTAAATCCTGGGAATAAACCTTGAAGAGCATTGCGCTTCACAGCCATACAGGCCATACCTTTTTTTAAGCAATTTGTTTGCTTACGTATGCTCTTGGAACAAATCTGTAGATAGAACGATTGATTTCAATTGCCACTGACGGTCCCAGCAATACTACAGGATGATATCAAGGTGCTTGCACTAGACTTGAGAAAGAAGCCCTACCTGTTTCTAATAGAATACGGTGTGCTGCCCATCATATTGACCTCATAATTCAAGATGTTAAAGAAAGTGCAATGCACGACACATTCTACAGCATTCTTATTGATTTCAAAGCCTTCCTGAGATGACAATATATTTTACCCGATGATGTGCGCTCAATATGGCAAGCAGTTTCAAATACCCGATGACTCTCGCTTGGGAGAGTACTTTCGTGGTTGGTTCGCCATCGTAGTCATGTGGTAGAATATTGGAAGTAGAAAAGTTACTGTACGGCTGGGGCGTTGTGTTGGGTTTTGAAGAGCAACATCCTCCAGGGAGGTTTTTAGGGACTTAAGATTTTTCCGGAGCCTCCGGCGTGCAACCTCGTTATGAGTAGGAGTAATCCGTTTTCACGGCGATGGCCGGAACGCCGGTGATGCACCGGCGGGACCGGGTGCCATACACGTGGCCGCAGCGCCCGTGCGACACGTGGCCCCCAGATTGGCCCCTTTTATTAGACGGACATTTAGCTATTTAGGATAGACTTTATTTATTCTATTCTACGGTGACTACAGTACTTAGGCCGCCGGGCTCGCGGCCGCCGGTCCAGTAAAGTCTGCCCAACAAGGGTGATCTTGGTCTTCCAGATCTTGTACCGCGCCGGTTACCTCGTGAGAGGAAGATCCGGACGTCTTCGTAGGTTTTCCCCCTTGGGGGCATTGTCCTACAGGTTTTTCTGGCTGCTATAAGGGACTTCATGAAAGCGGTTATATTGTGCTTTCGATTAATTCAGGGCAAAGACACGCTGGTTTCTGAACAGAAAAAAAACTGGAGCAACTTGCAGAAACTAATAAGAATACTGCAGGGCTGCCTAGGACGTTGAATGGAATGGAACTTCCCTCGGTTGTTATGGACTCCGAGTACACTTCACACTGTTGAAACTATGCCGCTTCCAATCAAAGTGTCATCGAGTTTTTGGAAGATCAATGATCACAAACATGTGGCGAACTTCAACACCTAACCACAACACACCGTATGGCAGTACTTTTCTACCAAGGAAAACTCTTCATGTGGATGTACACGAGGGTCGACAAGCTCCAAGCTGAGCGTCATGAGAAAAATGCGCCTTCCAATTCTCGGCTTCTCCATGTTCTTCCTGCTGCATTAGTGAAGCTTCGCCTGAGTTCTTTCAGATTGTGAAAGAACACAAAGAGAGGCTTTTGAAAAGACATGACTCTACGCACCTCATTGATTTGGAGCAAGAATTCGTCGTGCTACGCAGTTCGGTAAGGCGATATGATCTCACGCATATCCCCAAACATGATTCTGGTAGTATGATGATTGCAGGAAACACTTTCATGAACGCATGGAAGCCGCACATAGGGAAATTCCCGAAGTTGCATACCTTTCCTGGAAATCTTTCTAGTGTCTTCTCTGGGACTATCACCGTAGAATCCAATTTTTCCGTCATGAATTAGGAGAAAGATTAGTATCTCTAGGACCTAACCCACGTTTAGATTGAAAAAATAATGTAGGACAAACAGTGGCAAAACATTCAAAGCCTCCTACGTTAGTGTAAAGGAGCAACGATAACGGTTGAGCTCTGAAAGCCGCCGGGGCCTGAGGTATTTTATAGACGTCACGTGGACTGGCCGACCTCAACTGGACTCATTTAGATAATTATTTTAATTTGATTAGTGTAATAGATTAGCATAAGAGTGCCAGGGAGATCCCAGCGCCTTGCCATTGCAATTTACTTGGCTCGAGTGACACTTCTCCCTTAGAGTAAGGTAGGCACCGTTAGGAATCTAAATTACCCCCTTCAGTACATTAGTTCCACCAATTGGTCTCCAGGACATCGTTTCCGTAGCTCCGACCTGTAGGACTACGCAGTGGACGCCAGCCCCTTGCACCAAGTATTATGGGAGTGCCGCCGTCAAGGATACGACTTATAGAACCAGCTCTACCCCGCTACCTCAGGTTGAGACCGGTACGCTGACCCACCAGTCATTGCGTTACAGTTAGTCCTCCGATGCGTTTTGTAGTATCCGCTGTAACGGAGAGAGCAGACACCTGCGACAGCGTTTGCACTTCCGATATGAGTGCTTGCGGCGAAGGGAAAAGGGAGTAATAGAGCTACAGCACTAGCGAGCTAAAAGATGGGGGTTGTAAAGCCCCGCTTGCTAATGAGGGTGGTTGATAGACTACGCTCGTTGTTGAACGGAGATCTACTTATTGTTACTTGTTCGGGTCTCGGGGTAAGGAATCCTGAACAAATAACAAGTCAGTTGTGAACCCGTTGTTGTCTCCTTTACTTTGTAGTTTGCGCTCACCTCCGTTACATGTGTAGAGTGCACTGAGGTGAGTGCCACAAATTAATATCTAGATATAAAACTTGGTGAGCCAATTAGCCCCTCTACAGTATAGAGTAATAGGGTCTAGCGTAATCGGCTGTTATGGGCTACGGTCTACGAAGGGTAGACTTTCCTACCACGTAGCCATCCACTACATGCGCCTTTGCAAGCCAACTCGCACGTGAAACATACAACTTCTGCGGGATGCCGCTCATAACTCATTCCATGCCGCATCAGCCTTGTATGAGTATCTTCGTACTTAGATGAGAAAAAGGATGTATCGGCTGCTGGAAGATTTCGAATACTACACTTTTCGACTAAACATGTTGTTCGTAAAATTGTACGCCTTTATCCGTTTTTTATTGAGCCCGCGCGAGCAGAAAACAAATTCATTGCAATATACAACATATAATTGGATCAATGTGCATTTTTCCCATAGATGAAATCATCGACGGAATCATGAGAGCCGGAAAGAATTCACTGCCATTTGAGCGATAAAATACTCTCACTGCAACTATTCTCATCGGCGACAGCCTCTCGTCGACAAAGCCATATATCTGTCTGTCCAATGGTTTGGCAGTTTGAAAATTTCTGTACCGCCGGACACATGATCGTGATGGTCATTTTTGGACTTTGCTTCGGAGAGCCTGTAGCCAAGTATGCAGGTTCTGCTGTCCTGAACGTTGTCTGTGGTATCCTGAGAGTGGGTGTCAGCAGAAATGGTCAACAGATCATAAAAGTAGCCAGAGTGTCCCAAAAACGATTGAAATGGGTCTCGTTTCTCGATATCAAGGCTATATAGCAGATCAAAGATGCCTTGTTCACACTATGGACTCTGTAATTGTCCAAAGTCCAGAGTGTGCGCACGTACAAGATCGGCCGTCTACTGAGTTTGAACGGACTCCAATTGGTGCTCAATTACCGCCGGGACAGTAATCACTCGTGTTAATGGAGACGTGGTAATACTCCAAACGTTACTTGTAACTTTCACGTCAATTTGGGAACAATCGAGCCATTTAGGGCGCTGATGTGGCCGCATGGTGTCCACAGCATGTGTTGCACTGACCCCAGGGGCTCATAGGACAATGGTGTCTACCGGACTCAAGCAGACCGGCACACAGATTGAGCGTACAGGGCTGCAGCTCCAGGGGTGTGAAGGAGGTGAATGAGATTGTCATTGAAAACGGGCTGAACTTGGCTCTAGATAGTGGCACAAAAAAAAGAATAAGGGTTGGAGGTGGGCGTAAAATGAATTTTAACGTTGTGATGGAGCATAGAGGGGAGAATGAAGTTAAGAAAACGGTGCTGATTGCTACACATTGTTGACCAAAAAACCCATCATGTCGTCAGCGCGCGAAGCGAAAGCGACAAACCGGGTTTGCTCATGCGCTTTTCGTTAGAAGCGAAATGGCCAGGGGCTACGGCGATGGCGCCGGCTGCGAAAGCGTCCGCATCTGCGGCGGTGGCGACTGCCGCAGCCGCAACGGTGGCGGAGACGGCTGCAGCCGTGGCTACGCAATCCGTTTGCAGCTTGTTGTATGCTGGAGGAAAACGAGGTCGACCGAAGTTGGGAGGTGTGCCCGGGCATAAAATTTGGAGTTCACACACCAGCGAGGGATGAAGAAGCGAGCGTGAAGTTCTGGAGCATTCTCCTATGTGGCTGAGATGCAGGACAGCTGGAGGGCGGGCATGGAAAAAGAAGTGAAGTTGTGGCGCGTTTTGGTGAGTTCTGACATGCTTCTAGGCGCCAGAGGGCCCTGAAAGGCAGCCGGCTGCAGCAAAGGCTCAGGTAATGGACGGGTGGTGCGAGAGTAGCCAGCAATTCGGACTTTTCGAAGCATTTCCGAATTTGGGACCGAATTGTTTCCGAACCTGCCCGAATTTGGATATTTATTATGAATATGCGAAGTCAAAGAGGCCTGGCCGGGGAGGAGGGGGGAAAGGGAAGGAGGTCGAAGAAGAAGAAAAAGTAAACAGAATTGTAGGCCTGCCCGTGACAAGCCCTGCATGGTACCGCATCCCAAGTCTTAAAATACGAAGATGTCTGAAGCTAATACTACTTGCACTATTTTCGATGGCTCCAAAAAAGAGATTATCGAAAGTTGCTTTTTCGCCATATAATATGTCGCCATAACGGGAAAGACAGGCAAAAAAAGAAAATTTCTCGGTCCCTTCGCGAGGTCTACGTTCGACTTCTTTTACAAAACATTTCAAGAGAAAGGTTCTTTGATAAACCAAACAGTGCACTACACCGCTGTGAAGAAGCAGATTATGGCGTATCTTAAAATGAAGAGCCAGTCATCAGAAGATGTAAATGGATTAGTTTTTGACCGCTTAATCCCGGAGAATCTGTTGTTTTCTTTTTTCACATTGGACGCGTTCTAAAATGATTTAGGCTTCAATGATACGCCTATTTTTAGATTGCTAAAAAATCTCCCTTATAATGATTGTCATCAGTATGGGGGGGGGGCCCCTTCGCGCCAAATCTCCCTACACGTCTGCCCCGTGGCACGCAAATGCATGAGAGGGGGCCCCTTCGCGCCAAATCTCCCTACACGTCTGACCCGTGGCACGCAAATGCACTCCCACCCAATAAAAAGCCAAATCACCAAGATAGTTTGGAACCAATGCATTCTCGTGCTACAAAGAGATATCCGGCGCCACTGTGCGTGCCGCGGCCGCTGCTAAGGCGCGCAGCGCCGCTAGCGGCCGTCAAGTTGCAAAGTACTTGCCTGTACGTCGCTAGCGGCCGTCAAG
Source organism: Agarophyton chilense (assembly GCA_030374765.1). Taxonomy (NCBI): domain Eukaryota; phylum Rhodophyta; class Florideophyceae; order Gracilariales; family Gracilariaceae; genus Agarophyton; species Agarophyton chilense. The sequence goes on from JARGXX010000016.1 coordinate 1,164,378, forward strand.
TTGCATAGTCTGTCACTTTGAGTCTACACTGCAAGTAATAGTATTGGCGGCAGTTTAAACGGAAATATGTGCGTGCCGCGGCCGCTGCTAAGGCGCGCAGCGCCGCTAGCGGCCGTCAAGTTGCTAAGTCCGTTCCTGTACGTCGACACTGCAAGTTACAGTTTCGGAGGCAGTTTGAACGGCATAATATGCTACAACTGCCCCATTGCTTTTAAAATAAAATGTCCTCAACCAAGCTCACCATACATTTCAGAGCTCGTTTCATGATATATCTTTAATATATCGTGCACCAGCTAATGCTAAACGGCACAGCGCTCCTATTAGCCGATAACCTGCTAGGATCCATCACTGTACGTCGACACTGTCAATAATATAATCTTCAGCAAGCTTGGCCTTATATCTCTGCAAAAGGCTACGCTTAGAGCTACAAACGCTACTAAAAGCTCAAGCACAGTATAATAAGCTTCATAGAAACGAAATAGTCGAGCAGAACGACCGCGGCGCGCAGCGCCGCCTGCGGCCGAAGGCCGCTTTCTCTTGTGCGTTTGTATCTATTTCTTACATGTCGTAGCTTTTCAAGTACAGAGCGTATCAACATCAGTCATTGACGAAAGGTATCATTGAGTATCATTTTGGTCAAGTGTTGGAACTTGTTCTACATCCTCCCCGAAGCGTCGTGTGAGGAATAATTTACCAAGACCGGATGCTAGTTCCAAGACTACCCGGAAGCCCAAAAGTCACGTCGAACAGTTGACAAAATACTTTTCCGGGGTGCAACTTGTGCTGAAAAAGAACTTTAACATCAGGACTTCAGAAACGGCGGAAGAGGACTGGACTTGCAGATGTTGTAAAAAGACGGTACACGGTACAACCCATTGTCCTTCGAATCCGCACCCTGACACGAAGTGTTTTGCAAACTTCGGTTGGCAACGTACGCTGTAATAACAAAAAAAAGAGCGAAACAAAGAACAAGTACAAGGTTTCGAAAAGATTAGTTCTTCGAATCGATTTCAGAGTGTAACGACCGGAAAAATATTGTTAGCTATCTACTCGCTAACGACGGCAGTAGTTGCGCGCAACGCATCATTGATCTCGGCGAGTCTTTTGGCCGTGCCTTGCGACTGCTCTTGTTCGAGAGTCGAGGGCTCTACCAGGGCAGCACGATCGGCTTCCAGCTGGGCAGCTTGCGCGTTTTCTCGCGCATTGCTGACACCTAGACAAAGGCGCTCAATCTACCAACTGAGTTGAGTGGATAATCATGGATAAGTAGTTTCCTCGCACACAACGTCAAGATCACCGGCTGCAAGGGCTATGGCTCGTGCGGAGGAGGCCAGACCAGTAGAGGTGGTCGCAGTCTGTAAACAATTAAGAGCTTTCCTGACCAATACGACTTCTGCAGGGAGCGCCATAGGTGTCACACAACCAACTCTAAAGTCCTGTGGGAACCTTGTATCGCTGTCTTCTTCATTGACCCCTAGCGATCGATTCTCCTCCCCCTTCTCTCTACCACTGACAGCGTTAAAAATCTACTTTTTTAATTCATCCTTTCTTTAATTATTCCGCATTTTGCCTGAATATCTTCGGTGCTTTGTTCTCTCTCTCTCTACGGTTCATATATCCGTCCTTTTGATCATCCCATGTACAACAAATCAGCCGGCCACGATCATAACATGCAAGGTAAAAAGCCCGACTCTTACTCGTCTTTCGCCACCTCTGACCCGCTTAACTATCATACAAACGCGTACCAAACCCCTCGTGAGACACAAACGCCTTCATAAAACTCCAATTCCATTTCAATAAGCAAACAGCTACAGTCTCATTCTTCGTATGCCCGGCAACGATTTGTGTCTTCCCCTACCTCTGCAAACTCCTATTTTTTTGAAAAGCTTAATCTTCTGTTTTCTAAGCTTGCGCTTCTTCTTTCACCAGGGCCATTTCTTTCAATTAATCCCTAAAGTAAATATCATTTTCAACTATGTTTCCCTCCTTCACAACTGTCTTCGCGTGTGATATGTTCCCTTCCTATGCCGCCAACCAAGGCAGCTTTTTCGGACACCACTCATTATAAGCCTCGCAGTGGTTTGCATACGCATTATCTCCGCTCATTTGAATCACTTCCATTACCATCTCATCTTTCAATAAGATCGATCTCCGCAAGTGTACGCTAGCAAGATTTAAGGGATCGCCCTTCAATATTTCAAGATGACATCTACGTACCCTAATTTGCGAAGGACGCTTCTGAAAATCACAACTGAAGCTCTTGCACGTCCAATTCCTTGACACATTAAACGCATCTCCTCCATTTGTGCTCTTGGTTTCAAAAAATAGAAAACCACTCGTGTTATCTCTGATGCCCAAACACGGAAGTAGTGCCTCACACAGATCCATCAACAAAGAATTGAAAACTCCACTATAACTGTCCCACTCTCGAATCGTGTACTTTCTTTGAACTTCTGAATTCTTTATGGCCCCACAGAGAGTCATAGTTATTCAACAGGACCGTACGGAAACGTTTTCAATTTCAAGCTCAGATATCTCATCGTATCTCAAACCCAAATTAAAATCTAAAACCATCACACCGTGTAGAGCGATATCAGTTGCACATGGTGGATTACCACTTCCGTATCAAAACTTTTCAGGAATATGGCAGATATATTCTGGCATTATAGGCCTCGCACGAATTGTAACTGCTCCAAAACGCAATAAATTCCCACGATGTGCTCTTCTCAAACAATCGAGATATGGACAATATTTTATCGAACTACCCTTTGCACCTCTATTGTCATGAACCGACCAGATTTCACCATGACCTTTTTCGCAATAAGCAATCCATAATCCTTGAAAACCCCTCCTCAAAGATTCATTTGTGGGTGCTTGCCGGGTTCCAAATCTGCAAAATTCGGCCATCAGGTTAAGAACCAGGACAGAAATTTTTTTGTTGATGGTTATTGGATCAGTGACATTCTTCAGCGTTGCATACTTCTCAATAAGTCTCTTGGCTAGCTTGATATTCGCTTGCGTTGACTTGTTATGTGCCCAATGCAAAAGTTCGTAGCTCTGTCTGAGCAGAGCGCTGTCAAAGAGGTGGTCCTTGCATCTTCTCACCCACTTCCTACGCCCTGGATTATCGAACTCTTGCAATTCTAACGTGCTTTGAGAAGATAACATGCTTATTTACCTTTAAATTATAAACTAAGATCGCTATCTTATGAAAACGTGAACAAGTTAGTCCGAGGTTTCTTGACACTCATCAGTTAGTGTTTAGAAAAAAACCAAGCACAAAAGGTTTCAGCGTTTCTTGGATCAATATCATCTCTAAACTGGTTTTAAAACTATCATACTACTACTGTAATTTCGAACATACGGCATACTTTCAGCAATATATGAATCTTTGAATGGTTCCATATCCTACAGTAGAACGAAGATGATCATCCCTTCCCTTCACAGTGGTCGATGATAGCTTGTCAGGTTGATTCGAATCGTTGAGCGCCTTGGGGTGGAAAAAGATCTCCGAGAAGGAGGAGCTGGATCGGGTTTTAAACTGCCACGTCAGAATAGTAGTACGGAACCTGCAACTTGGATTCAAGCATGCCACTCGCTTTCGTCAAGAAAACATAATGGTTTCGGAAAGGGTTGCACGGAGAGTGAAGATGATATCAAAAAAATGGGAGTTTGCCCGAAAGAACTGAGAAACAGCTTATTTCTTCTTGAGAGAAGAAAAAATCTTTTGGAGAGATCCATTCTGACATCGATTTCTATTTTAGTGACACTGGGATTGACAAAAGTGAGATAACCAGAACCAGTACCTGCAGCTTAACCACCGCAACGTACGGCTGTACTCAAAGAAAAGTTTGCGCCAGAGCTCCCTATGAGTTTGGTTGAGCTTGACATATTGTGGGGGGTTGATTCTCGTATTTGTTTTTTATATTGTTCACGTAGGTTATGGTGAACTGTTCTAAGAAATCTCTGAACTTGACCAGATTTTGGTAGTTAAGATGATGAAGGTAATAGAAAGTTCTTAATTTATGTAAAAATATCCAATATTGCTTTATAAATAATGCTACATTGCCAATAAGTAGTCTTGCTATTATCCGCGACGTTTGACATTTTCTGTAAGACGAAAGACACCCTACAAGAAGAGAACCAGTAAGTCACGCTATTGCGGGTTCATAGAGAGAAGTAATCCGCCATTTGGAGCGAGCTTCGGAGAATGGGCGCTTCCTGAAAACACAAAAGCACAAATTGCGTGTCCTTATTCCTCACACGTGTAGACAAATGCGAAGTTCGCTACACAAAGACTCGGCCTTGATTGTTGACGACGAGAAACGTGCGAAGTAGACAAGTGCATGCACAAAATTGTTTTGTAAAAAATAACTAAATCTCTGTCCAACAGTACGACCGAGAAAAAGTAATATCGGTCGTTGGATGCTCCTAGCTAATTGTGCGTAAAGAGCATATTGTAGTGTAATGACTTCTTTTCTGTGTAGTCTATCACGGTCAGTTTCAAGTTTTGTGCATACAAAAATTGTGTTTTCAGGAAGCGCCCCACAACCCAAAACCTCGGCAACTTCTGCCGACAACGTGGTAAGGCGGAGTAATTTAAACGCCCTTGCTGCCAAAATCTTCACCCGGCAAGATCTCCTGCACGCGATAAAAGCTCGATGTTTGCTACGCGCTCCTCCCTGCAGCGGACTACTTCACCACTCTAAGATCCCTTGGGCTCTGTGATATTATGCGAAGACGCTTCCACAACCACAGATACGAGCCCACCCTCTGTGATAATACTGAGAGTATCCCATCATCAGCCACACGGAGCACGCTAGTTCTCACTGCTTCAAAGTGCCATTGTCAAACAACCGTCATGAGATATTGGGTTGATATTATCACCATGTCGTACATCAATAGTCACATCCTTTGTCGTTAACGATTACACATGACTATGTATCACTCAGTTGCTATGTTACATAGATACTTCCAATTTACCGGTGACATCAAGCTACTACGCAATGCTTCGGCGCAGTGGAGACTGACGGAGTAACCGTCACAAAAATTTTATCCTCAAAGAACCAATTCTGATCTTCTTCAATAGGTTCTTTTGCTCCACTTAAAACGTTTGCCACATTAATGCCACCAAGTATTCTAAGTTTCTGAGCGACACCATTATTTGATTCATCATCCCCAGTCAATTTTGCTTCGGATTCGAGCATATCATTTAAATTCGAAACGTCCTGAGCTCAAATTGGAGCATGTGGTCGGTTCATTCCACCTCCTTTTAACCCGCTCAAGCTCTGAATAGAACGAGATATTTGTAAATAGCGATGGTTAAGAATTGCCAGTACACATCAAACATTCATGGGATAAGAAAGAGTGAGGCACAAACCTTGACAGGTATGAAGCAGAAACTGAATGTGCCCATGCCTACCGTATTAGTTTGAGTACAAGATTCTGGAATTTGTGGAAGCGTCTAAACTACTGCCGAGCCTTTCAAGTTGTTCAAATCAGATTTCGCAGTCGCGATACCGTCAGAGAGCGCAGTATATATCGCAGATATCCACTAATCGCGGAATGTAAACTGTTCTTTGTGTTGGCCCGTAGTGGTTAGCTTCAGAGCACACTGGCGCTTAACTTCCTTATTTGAATTTGACTTCGAGTTCAATAGACATCTTGGGGGCGAAGAATAGGCAAAAGACTTGAAACTTGAAAAAGTTAGAGAGATATAAATTGCAGAGCAGCGACAATGTACGAAGTTACCATCATTTTTTTAATGCTTTCGTGAGATATACTCTGAGCTTATGCTACGTAAGAGTATACTGTGATAGATTCCCCACTTTTCCGCTTGATCACATCCATATCAGAAAACGGAAACTGCTTCACTTTGTCGTCACCTATAAAAAGTTTTGTGCCATTCCACAGCCAAGAATTTCCTGAAACGTCTGTACTTCTTTCGTAGTTATCGACGAAAGCTCTGCAGAGTTGGTCACCTCTTCACCTATCAAGAACCCAACACAGCACATGCAGCAAATATTTTCCTGTGTTTCTTGTTAGTTAGAAGAAAAATTGCTTTGCAAGGCAAAACTGAAGTAACTCAGATGTACCAATTCTGAATTCTGAACAATATACAACGCTCTAACGGCTGAAAACTACTATCATAAAGAAGCTATCACATATTGCACCATGAGAACTTGGGCTTGGTACATCCTACTTTCTTCAGTGTCTCGACGGTATTGTCTTCCGCCCGCTTCTCAAATTTATTTGGAAAATCAGCGACGAATTGTTGTCTACTAGCCACAAGTGCTTTCAAAAACTGGTTAGAATCCTTTTAAAATTAATTACAAACACCTTTGATTTGTTCACACCCCTTCTCCTTGAACTGCGTCATTTTATTATTGATTTCCCGCAAGCGTTTATGTAACTCTTTGAAAATCTGCGTTGAATTCTCATTTGCTGCGCGAAACGCATCCACAGCAATGCTGCGCCTCTGATTCATATCTGTCGGTCGATTAGATGACGGCGGTTATTCATGTGCTCTAATGGGTGTACTGATTTGTCCACCTGTCCCATGCTTCCATCTTGAAACTGCGCAATTTCATGTTATGCTGCGCGTTTGTTGCCGGACTGTCGATTGCGGAGGAGCTAGTACAGGAATGCATTCCAGGTTCTCTGTTGAGCCCTGGGTCGTCTGCGATGTTATGTGCTGGGGTGCTGCCGTATTGATGGTAAAATTATTCTGAACGCCAGACGCTTTCAGGCCCCCCGTTCGTGGCCTGGCAAGTCGACGATTGGAACCCTACATTGGATCAGAACGTTTCTTGGTCATCTTATCTGAAATAGGAAGGAGTTTTTGTGCCCCAAAAAGCCGCAGAGCCTATGGATGGTGCAGTGTTTTTACAAAAACTGAGAGCTGGTCCACTTCGAAGTGACATTTCTCTTCGTCATTTGGATCAAAAATGGGTCTTTTGGTTTGATAGAATAATAATGAATGTCTTCTATTCCATTTTGCAAGCTTTCATTGCGATAATCGTTGTTGTAGATACCAATGCTCTCCTCTGGTCCCATATGAGACACACAAAAACTCAACCATAATGTTGAAATGTCGTATCTGTGGCCTTTCGTTTCAAGGTCAGGGTAATATCATTCGACATGAAAGAAGGTCTCACCCAAAGCGAGCCAAGCTCTCGGATAAAAAGATCCGAAAACAACAATTGTCTTCATCACAAAACATACCCATGCAGGACTTTGAACCAAAAGACGCCGATGAAATCTTTGCATCATCTGAAAGTTGACTTCCAAGAAGTGATGCATCAACTGACATTAATTCGTCGTTAAGACGGATCTCAGACGAAGATTTGGACTTCTATAAATGCTATAGAGACTCGTCGTTGCTAATGTTTTGCGTTAAAGAACAAAATCCCCCACAAAATGGCATTCATCGATCATCTGCCAATGTGCTAGGGCATTGCTGTAACGCAATGATTGGTAGGTCAGCGTACTGGTCTCAGCCTGGCGTAGCGTGATAGAGCGGGTCCTAAGGTTCGTATCCTTAACGGCAGCACTTCCAGAGTACTTGGTGCAATGGGCAGGCGTTGACTGTGTACTCCTATAGGTCGGAGCTACGAAAACGATTGCTTGAAGACCAATTGGTCGAACTAATGTACCAAATGGGGTTTTTTAGTATCCTAACGGTGCCTACCTGATTCCAAGGGAGAAGCGTCTCTCGAGCCAAGTAAATATCGATGGCGAAGTGCTGGGATCTCCCTCGCACTGGAAAGCTATCCTATTTCAATAACCAAAGCACAACAATTATCTAACTATGTCCAGCAAAGGTCGGCCAGTCCACGTGGCGTCTGTAGGATAGCTCAGGCCCTGGCTGCTTACAAAAGTCAGCCCTAATCGTTGCTCTTTCACATATCTCCCTCCTTAGGAGTCGACTGTCACGGCGAAGTCCAAATTGCCTCACACCTTTCTGGGGGTCTGGCTCTAATTGGACATATAGGTGAACCTCCAATCTTTCCTTCGGGATCGGAACGTCTTCATCCTCAGCCTCTCATTGTCCTGGACACGAGCGGTGCCTTGTTCGACACGTCGGTGTCTTGTGACCAATCCCGGGGTTAGTTGCTCTCGTTACCAGTGGGCACGACGGGGAATTGCATCGCCACCATCCTCGGGGGTACCAGTGCGTATAAGCTGACCTTTGGCGCCAGGTTGGTAATTAATTCACCTCAGGTACTGTACGCGCACCGAAGGGGGGGGGGCCCTTGCCACTTTTCCTATCTTTCGCTATTCCTTTGGCGACCCTACGCGCGTCGTCCGCCGTGAGCCATGTTGCGCGCTTCGTCCATTTGGGGTGACGCCGGTCATCCTGCCCGATTAGGTTTCATTGTCTCTCCGTCACGTCGTGGTATTTCTCCATTGGTCGCGCGCGATGCCGCACTCGTCTTATAAGCCCGTTGGATACGCAACTTTCTCTCCGGACTTTGTCGCTTCCGTTTGTTTCCCTATCCATTTACCGGCGGACCAACCTGTGGGCAGCGGCGCCATGGCTTCAAAAAACCAAGCGGGGAGTTTCTCGGGATAAAAATTGGTTTATAAGCGCCCTAGGGACTGCTATGACCATATCATCGGACGAAATACGCGGGCCGTGCGTCATGCCATTCTGCCGTTCTCTGTGGAAAGATACCAGAGGTTTTGTCATGGGTATATCTCTGCCCAAAGGTTCGCCAAGATCCCCAATTTCCAGAAGAGCAGTAATAAGGCGCGCAACGTCTCTTGCTAGAACCATTGGGTGCATTGTCTTGTGGATCCGCGTTCGGCGACGCGCTGTCGCACCCTCATCCAAGCGGACATGACGTAAGTTCATTGTGAGGAGGAAGCCGAGTACCAGTTCAGGGTGAACAAACACCTTTCAGACCTACACGCGGACTTCATCTCACCCCATGTGAGATTTACGTCGGCGGGTCACAACTTCTTTGCGCTCATTTGCTTCCGACCGCCGTATTACCGCCTGCTTTGGATGTTCAAAAGGGTCTATTGGAACCAGATGCACAAGCCCGATGGTCGTTTGCGTCAATCCATGGAGCTCTTGTTCAGTTGGCACCAGGTGGAGATTCACAACATGAGCGCAGACAAACGTCCTTCGTTATATCTCTCGCTTCCCCACGAGGATGAGAACCAATGAGCCCTGAACTGGCGTATCTCGCCGCTCTTTTTGGTTCCCACGCCGTACGTAGTGGCGTATCATTCGTCCCAACTCATGGGCGATGACAATGAACGAAGGTATTGGTTGTCCTGGCAGGGACTCTTAATCGAGTTCGGCGTGATACCCCTTATGGCCTTCCTGGATACCGGGAAGTACGGAGTCCGTGGTAATTTCCGTTCGGATGAGTGGAGGGTATGGCACGACGGGCACCTACCTGGTCCTCGATGTCGTCTGATCCCGCTTCCGGACATCATGATTCGTTTCCTAAGGAACCTGGGCATCCAACATATCATCCGTGAAACCAAGTTCGCCGTCAAGGAGGCCTAGCACCTTTTGGATCATGTCCTACAGGTGGATTGGAGCAAGACTCCCAGGTTTCTTTGGCATGACCACGATACCGACTCGTTCAGACCGATTCCGCTACATCCCCGAGGTCAGGATGACACTCGTCCTTATCCATCCAAGCCTTTGAGTAATCAACCATCGGACATTCCAAGGCGTCATGTGCCTGAGTATTATCCTAAGGGCATTGGTTTCGATACCATTGACTTCGAGCCTAACTTGGAAGCCTCGCTGTTAGTTTCTGCTGGTATGTCCGATGGAGAATACTTCGTTGAAGAACCCTTCATCCTACCCGTGGAGGGCGTCAATCCTCCGATCGAGTCTGCCGTTGTGTTGCCGACCGCTTCCCCTCCTCCAGCTCCTCCAGGCGCTGCTCCTCAGGATGAACTCTCAAACGAGCCGCCCGTCGCCCAAGTGGACATCCCTTCTGGAGAGGTTACTGTCGAAGCCAAAAGCCCTGTAGGTGATGAGATGGCTCAGACGTCCACTGTGGGCGTCGATGTCGCTCCGTTCTCTCCATTGTTACATTTTCCCGCTTCGGTCACGGCTGCAGCCGCGGATTCCGTCATATCTGCCGTACCGTTGGTATTACTGCCTCGATGTAAATTGCGAAAGTCATGAGTGAAGCTTGCTCTTGGGCACGTCGTTCGGCGCGCTACACCGTAAATGTCCAACAGAGTCAAAATCTGAAGACCGCTATGGTCAATTTCATCTGGAAAAATGCACAAATGTTGTCCAAGAGGGTTACTGCCGACTTGGATGCCCGATATGGTCTGAATTTGAGTGACTGGAGGCTTCTGAGGGTGAAAATAGTTCCTCAGGTGAATCTCCGCCAAAAAAGCGTGCTCGTCTTGCTAGTGCCAGTCCTATTGGTACAGTGGGACCCTCGTTTGATCTTAGCCCTGATTTCGATTCTGCAGGTTCCAATATGAACGACGGAGTTACTCCGGCTCCGCCCGACTGAGCCTTGTTGGTGTTCGGAGCGCTTTCGCGAACCTTCAGGTCATGGCGAGGGCTGCTAGGTGGCTGCTAGTTAGTTATATAAAGTAATGCTTGTGCTTTCCCAACGTTTCTCTTGTATTCATCCAACGTGCGTGCCCCGAGACGGTGTCCGAACCTTTAGAGCTTCTCAGGTCTTCCTCAGGTATCGCTTGAGGATTGACGTTGTTCCCTGATACGGGAGCTACGACGAACCGTCGTGTCGGGAGGTGTATCGAGAGGCGTTTTTGGAGGCGTTTTGGTATTATTCGGACCAATGGTTGCCCGCCTTCTGAAGGCTGCGCTCCGTGCTGCCGATTTGGCCCCAATAGCAAGCGATAAAATTAGGTGGAATGATCTGAGGCTGTTTCTAAGTGACTTCATCGGGAGAATAGCCGGACCAATGGACGCGATAGCGCATTATCTGATCTTCTCCTCAATTGGCGGAGAAGAATCGTTCAATCACGTATTCCTGTTGGTGTTTCTCCTCTGGAAAGAGAGTGTGGGCCAGAGGGGCGAATTCATCGGAGTCGGTTGGGAGAGATGGGTCATCGTCATTGGCTTTGACTAATGGGTCCATAGGGACAGTCGGGTACGCGGATATTGCCCTAGAAGATGTTGGGACTGGAGCCTCGACCTGAGGACGTGGTGATTTCGTCCGGCCAAGGGGCTGGGATATTGGTGGTCTGAAGGAACTGAAAGCTCGTGTCACTCGATCAATAGACATGGTCTCCTGTAGGCCGTCATTTAGTATCGTAATTGTGTGTTGACCGGCCTTAAGGACTTTATATGGTCCTGTCGAGCGAGGTAAGAGTTTCCGCGTAGTATCCTGGAGGTCATCACTCTCTTTCAGTGGCCGGTCCAGGTAAACCAAGTCTTCTCTCTCTGTGTTCCATACGGTTTTGTCGAAATTGACCTTGTCGCGCCGTTGGGCTTTGGTCAGTACAGCTCTAGCCGATTGGATAATGCTGTCGATACGTCGGCGCGAATAGCGCTTCACCTGAGTAGGAGTCATTTCTTAGGGTATGTCCTGGGGTATAATGGACTCCTGAACTTCTACGGCTATCGGCGGTGGCGATCTCATTAGCGTTAAATCGAAAGTTGTTGTCCCCGTGGAAGCGTGTACTTGCGTGTTGTAGGCATAAACCTGTGGTTCAACACAGTCGTCCCAATCAAATTGGTGCTCCTTTACGTAATTTGCCAATCGGTGCAGAAGGATACGGTTGAAGCGTTCGGCTTGGCCAATGGTTTACGGGTAGTACGCCGTGTGAAAAGAATTTGTATTCAAACTGGCTGACATTATACGTAAGGAGGTAGAGTGGCATTCTACATGGATATAATCAGTGGGACAAGAAGGCAGTGGCCACATCCGTGGCTGTTGTGTTCTTCTGGGGTAGGGATCCGGTAACTTTAGAAAACCTATCGGTTATTACCAAGACGAACCGTTTCGCATTGGACGACTTGGGCAAAAGGGCCAAGTATATCCATTTTGACAAATTCCATCGTGCCTGCGGTGCGGAAAAGTTTCAATTTGGCATGATGGTTGAAGCGAGACCCTCGGATTTGTGCGCTCGAAGCGCAGCTCCGTGCGGTCTGCCACAGGTCTTGCGCAATTAGTGGCCAGTATAACAACTTCCTTAGGGTCTTGTACATTTTTCAGCCTCCAGAGTGACCAGCGAAGCGAGGGAAATGGGCGAGGTATAGGAATAGCGCCCTTAGTTACCTTGGTTCTGTACAATGGAGTGCGCCATCCAGTGGTGAGCGGCGACACAGTAGTCATAATTGGTTGTAGTCGAATAAGAATCCAAGGATTCCTACGACTCAGGCCGTTTTCTTGCAGTACTCGTCTTCGACCTGCGCCTGTAGGAGTTTCTCAATGGTTATAGAGAGAAGCTCTTTTTTTGTCTGGGGTTATTGCATTAACCTGAGGTGGTGTCAAATTGGTGGTACTGTCTCCCAGTCCAATTGGTATTCTTCGTTCTCCTTTACCTTAGGATCCTCCGATTGCATTTTACCCATAAAGTCACTCGTTTCCGTATAGCCCTGAGGTCCATCATCTGTGAAGGGATTAGGAATGAGGTCGTCCAATGGAGTGTCATCAGTTCCGTCAGTAATGATTGGCGACAGGGCATCTGCTGCCTGGTGCTTGATGCCTGGCCTATAAGTTATATCATAGTCATACTCTGACAGCTGAACGCGCCATCGAGCGATGCGACTTGATGCATCGGCGAAATTGAGTAACCAGCAGCGTGAATCGTGGTCTGTCCTATTGGTGAACCTAGTTCACTCGGGGTATGGTCGGAGTGTTAATACAGACTATACTATGGCGAGACATTTTTTTCGGTAGTACTCTAGTTTCGCTCCGTCCTGGTAAGCGCTCTGCTCTAGTATCCAATAGGTCGATAATCCTTTTGTGACTCTTGTTCTTGTAGCAGTTCACATCCCACTTGGACATCAGAAGCGTCTGTGTCCAAGACAAATGGCCTATTGGGTTTTGGTTAAGCCAGTATGGGTGGGTTTAGCAATTTGTCCTTTAGGGTCTGAAATGCCTGATATTGGTCCTCGGTAAGGCATTCAAACTCCGAAGGTGTTTCCATCTTCGAAATTGCGGTTAGAGGGGCCGAGAGGTTAGCCAGTTCTTGGACGAAATGTCGGTAGCCATTGCACAAGCCCAAAAAGGATCGTAGTTCCGTGTGGGTTCTGGGGGGTTTAGCCTGGCGGATCGCATCGCTGGTCCGTTTGGCTACCTTTAACTTTCTTTATAGGACGACGTGACCGAGATAGTGCACTGAGGCCTGAAAGAAGGCGCATTTGAGGAGTTTCAGTGTTACTCCAGTGTCCTGTAGGATTTTGAGCACCGTTCTCACGTGGCGAAGGTGTTCCATCATGGTTCGGGAGAAAACTTATACGCCACCTAAATAGACCAGGGCGAATTTCCATTTGACTCTGGACTGACGCATTATTTAAACCAAAAGGCATACAAGTAAATCTGAACCGATGTTCTTGGGTGCTGAGGATTGTCAGGGCTCTGGAATTCTCAGGTCACGTGCCTTTCCTGTGAAAATGAATTGGTAAAGGTACATAGCGGTGCCCTCGTGGACACCGTTCTGATCACAGGCTGCACAGAACAAACTAAGAAACCTAAGGACAGTAATAGGATGGTAACCCGAGAATTTGTCCATAATGATTGGTTGCATCCGTTTGGCACATTTGGCGACTCTTCGAGCCACCGAACCAGAATATTTCGGGGACTTTTCGGCCACGCGATACTTCTGGTAGTCTAGAACCTTAAGTAAAAGTTCATTTGTCGTTGTCAGTGGTTTGGCGCCTCGAACGGCAGCCTCATCCATTTCCGAGTCGGTCGTTTTGGTTGAGTCCGAATCAGAATCACTCGTGTCCGAACGATCTCTTCTTTTACTCTTTCTGTTCTTCTTTCTCCTGCGGTTACTTCTTTTCTTTCCAGCGGGAGGGGGTCCTAACGGATCGATCTCTCTATCAGATCCGATGCGGCCCTGAGGTCGCTGTACCTCATATTGTCCTTTAGGTCGAGCAATCTGTCTGTCTTCTAGATGTGGAGCCTCTCTTCTGCTCCTTGATTGTCTTTCCATTGGATTTTTCTGATGGTGTTCACGGCGAGGGGCAGGTAGTACTGCCACTCTTGGGGGTTCAGTAGGGGGTTGCCATATGGAAACTGGATGGTTGACTTGTAGAGTAGTCCTAGGGACCACATTGCCTGACTGGCTGGTGACTGCTCCTTGAACAGCTTTTAGCAGGAAGTCTATGAATAACTCAGACTCCATTAACTTAGGGACTATTCGCGTGATAGGGAAATCCTTATGGTCAGCGATCGCAGTAGCGAGCCGCATGTCCAAAATGTAACCCACATGGGCTGAGCAGAGCTCACGAAGACGGGCCAGAGAATGTAAGCAAGCCCTGTGGGAATGTTCTCTCTAATTCCTTCGGTCTTACGGGTTCTCCTTGGGGTGTCCCTGGCCTAGGGGCGGCCCTGAAGAGACGTTCTCATAAACGCGCTGCTACCGTGGGTTCTCGGCGAATCCTTTCAGGGTCGTCCAGGGGAGTCAGTACTTCTTGCGGCTGGCTTTTCGTGCTCCTGCGGTCGCTAAAAGTATCAACCTGTGGTTCAGACGACATCGTCGGCGTTGCAGTGGAAACTTGTCCTGTCGTAGGAGTCCTCTGGTCTGGTCAGTTGGATGTGTTTCCTTCATCGATAATGGCGGTTGCTTCTATAATTCTGGTCCTTTTGGGAATTAAATCAAAGGCTAGGATCCGTATAATTCTTTTTTATAGTGTTCAGCTCAATTATTTCTAAAGTACTCTAAGTCAGGAGAAAAACTGTAACGCAATGACTGGGGGATCAGTGTATGCGTCTCGACCGGGGGGTGGCGTGATAGATCAGTTCCGAAGGTCCGTATCCTTAAAGGCGGCACTCCCAGAGTACTTTATGCAAAGGGCTGGCGTTTAATGCGTGGTCCTACAGGTCTGAGCTACGGAAACGATGGCTTGAAAACCAATTGGTGGAAGTAATATACCAAAGGGGGTAATTTAGTATCCTAACGATGCCTACCTGATTCTAAGTGAGAAGCGTCACTCGAGCCGAGGAAATATCGATGGCGAGGCATTAGGATCTCCCTGGAACTGTAAAGCTATCCTTTTACACTAAATAAAACAAAATAATGATCTAAATATGTCCAGCGAAGGTCGGCCAGTCCACGTGGTGTCTGTAAGATACCTCAGGCCCTGGCAGCTTACAGAACTCAGCCTTAATAGTTGCTCCTTAACAATTGCCAAAAGCAGCAGCTATCTATTGAAGAGACAAAAGACGTTGGGACAATGGTTCTCAAGCTGGAAGAAACCCTTCCAAGCCCTTTGCAACACTCTACACAACAGTTTCAGTCTGCTGATGCATTTAGCTTTATTTTAAGATAATTAGACGATGGTCCTCGGGTCGGGATGGTCGGTGTACGGCTGTATTTAACACAAAGCTGGAAAGAAATGAAACTGGTCCCTTCAGGTCCTCCTTGAAACTGCTCATGGAAAAGTAGGAAAGAGTAGGAGATGCTTCAGGTATGCAACAATTTGCAAAGTATGTTAAAGAAGGTCATAGGATATATTCAGGACCTTGGAACACTGGAGTTCACGAGCGGTATAACACAGTGGGAAAGGCGGTCATTGTTGCAATTGATATATATTGCGGTGGAACAATTGTTGCCAACTCTGGATCTCAAAGGGCCGGTCGCCTTCGAGTTCGCCTAAGCAACTTACGTGGGAGAGGCGATGAGTGCCACGATGTATGCATAGCTCCATGTTCTGAGTCCCATACAACCGGAAGAAGAAAAGGTGAATTGCGGAGGAAAAGAATACCGCTATTTCAAATTTATATTATCCTTTCACTCCATGATCTCATTGCAGCGTCCCAGACTGGTATTGTTATCGGTGATATCATTGTTCTTCTTCAAATCGCTATGACCGTCGCTGACCAGACCCAAGAACATTCCATCATTTGTCTGAAAAGTGCCGACAGCCACACCGGCAGTACGTTATGTACAATGCCGTTCAACTTCAAGTCAGAGAACGATAAAGAGCATGTCGAAAAAATACAGCAATCCAAAGAAAGTGCTCCCAATCGGGATTTCGAGAAGACTGTTTGGCATCAGTTGCTATCGTCGAGGCAAAGATTGGAAAACGCCCAGCCGACACGAAGGCTTTCTCCCGCCGCCAGAGCAGTGCTGGAAAAAGCTCGGCACTATCTCACTGACATGAGCGCCCAGGAGTATCCACCGGCGTTGGTTGCTTTTGGAAGGTTAAGCTCGGAGCCCCACTTTCTGTATATTGGTGTTGGATTTGACACTTTGCATGTATTGGACCAAGGAATACACCGCATCCTTCCCGATACTACTGGCGAACTACTTGGTAAGCACGTTGATTCCTTGTATTCGGCTACCGAATCTCTCTCTCTTGCAAACCAACGTATACGGTATATGGCAGAAAATGCAGAGATCCCTAGAATCTCTCCATTCATAGTGAGCCCAAGCGAAAAAAGGAAGGCATTTCTGGTAATGTTCGTAGAGAGAAATGCTCGTTTCTTTGGGTTACACTCATGGACATAACCTCAACGAAGCCCGACGGCAAAACTTGGTACAAGCTATGCATCAGAAAGCCAAAGTGCACCATGCAATACATGGCGTCAACTGCTCTCCAAAAAGGGCTCAATGAACACCTGCGGGTATTGAATTCTTGCAACGGATGTGTTTTGACCTTGGAATACTAATAACAGATAAAATTGGCGTAAAGAACAATACGATATCACACAGACTAGTGCGACACGTGCGCGACCACTTGACAACAATCTTTAACAATAAAGGAGCATGTCGACCAAATTCTGATGTTGATATCGGCCATTTCTGTGAGCATAATTACAAGCAATTGAGTACATACAAGAGTGTGGAAGAGGCAGAAAATATAACTTCTTGCACGCCAGTAAGAATCGGGGAGGGATTTCAATATCTTTGAAGACGATCAATGATACAGATTTGAGCCAACCACGAGTGGTGGAACTCAAAAGATGCCAATCTTGTCCGGAAAATGATAGAAGGTGGAGAAAACCGTCCGAGATCATTGCCGTCGTGATGCTCTAGTATCTTTACGACCACTGGCCTCATATGAGGCAAAAATTACAACATCGATAAGTTTTGTAAACTTTGTCAATTTCCTTAAATTTTTGTGCTTAGACGTTTTCAACACTCTCTTATTCTCTAGAGCCAACCTCAAAGATCACGAATGATCGTCCAAAACCTCTAAACAATTTCAACTTCACTTCATTCTTTCATAGTTTATCAAATATGTCATCATCTATGGATCCCCGTCGTGTAGTGGGAAACAGAGTAAACACCCCCTCGCATCTCATCACATCAAAGAGAGAGTGTAAAAGCTTCTTTGAAACGCAATGGAAGACGAAATTGGTCAGCGGAAGTGTTACAAAAGTGAATGTTGTTGTCAAGAATAATCGGAGACACACTTTTGTCACTATAAACTTCGAGCTACCTGGTCGCGAAAAAGTATGCACTCTCAAACTTCGCAATGTGAAAGCCGGGGATCATGTCATAGTTCAGGAAACTGCTCAAGAAGCCATCAATTTCAACGTGGAGATAAATGGTGCTGTTATTACTAATGAGGTTTCGAACAATGAAGAGCAGCATACTGTCACGGATGGCGATGACACTCACAAAATGAATCCGATGAGCCCTCTTACTGTGACAAACAGCGAAACGCAAGACAGATTTGTGGAAGTTCATTCGACGAAATTGACAATGGAAAATGTATCCTTGACTCGGAATGGTCCAGGGCAAATGCATCAATGGAAAGTCACGGGACCTGCTGGAGATATTATTTCCGCCATTCATGCACCCTCGGGACTCTCTCTAGACGATTTGTTAATGTGGATGTTTTCTGTAGCTCATTTGGGAAAAATAGTTCGATCTACCAACTCTCGGCTGGAAGGAAAAGGCTTAAAGCAGACTATAGGAGGTGAAAAATTGAAGTTTTTCGGTTTGGTGGTGTTAATGACACGCTTTGAGTTTTAAAATAGAAGATAACCTTGGTCTAAAGACACTTTTTCTAAATATATTGAATCTCCGCAACTCGGAAAGATCATGTCACGAAATCGGTTTGAACATATACGGCAATGTATCGTTTTCAGTGGCTCTGAAAACGATCAAAAATCAGAAGTATGCAGATGGTCATGCGTTTCTGAGTTTGTGAAAGCTATAAATGACCATTGGAAAGCTTTTGTGACTCCATCACACACTTTGTGCGTGGACGAAAGTATGTCACGTTGGTATGGACTTGAAGGGAACTGGATTGAAATTGGACTTCCACACTTCGCTGCTCTTGATAGGAAACTTGAAAATGTTTGTGAATGGAACAAAGTGTGTTGTGAAAGGAGTGGGACTGTTCTCAAAACAAAAATCACGATGGGAGCTACGCAACCAGGTGTACAGCCTTTTGAATCAGAACATGCGCATGGAACAGCTGTTTTAATCATACTTGTTGAAAATTAGAGCGCTACTGATCGAATCGTTTGTGAATTTTTATATGTTGTATCTGTTGAAACAGTCGAAAAACTTTTAAAAAGAGGAATGCGAATAATTGGGGTTGTAAAAACAGCCACCAGAATGTTCTCTATTAAACATCTTTCCGAACTTACGATGACGGCACGAGGCCAGGTCGTGTCAATGGTCGCAAAACTTCCTGGATTGGATCGAAAGATGATGTCTGTGCTCTGGGTGGACCGTGAGAGGAGATATTTCATCAGCACTTGTAGCAGTACCCAACCAGGAACTCCCATTTCTCGTGAAAGATGGAGGACAACTGATGGAATAATAAAGAAAATCCCGCTTTCTATTGCTATTCTAGATGTTTTCGAGGAGTACAATTCTTGTTGTTCAAGAATTGATAGGCATAATAGGTAACTTCAAGAATATTTGAATACGGAAAAGAAGTTTGAAGTGAAAGAATGGTCTTTTAGAGTGAATACTTCTTTGCTGGCAATGTGCGTGGTTGATGCTCGGAATATTTACAAGGGTGCATTCGGAAACAAATTGAATCTTACAGCGCTTAACTTCTATTTTAATCTTGCGGACGCATTAATAGATAACAACTGGGATTCTATTCGAACTATGAAAAGAAAATGAAAGGAGAAAGATGAAATAGAAAATCCATATATGGCTGGTACCAGCATTCATTTAATGGAGACCAATCGAAAAAGAAGGAAATTGGATGGTTCTTAGATCTCTCAAACATATTAAGGACGATGCAAACTTTGCAAAACCACTTACAAATCAAAATTTGTTGTTCAGAATGCATAAAACACAATGATATGAATGTTTATATATGTCAAAGTAGAACCGGTCGTGAGTGTTTTAAAGATCACTTGCGCAACATTTATCACATTTCAAGCAAAATTTAGTCAACAAAATTGATGGTCGTGTGTCAACATGAGTTTTAAGGCTTTTTAGATGCTTTTTTTAAAAGTATAAAACAAAAAATCAAATTATCTTAAGCCCCTTACTAATTCAATCCGCATTATTTAACTTGCAAGATATAGTATGGTCTCTGACGAAACAATCCTTTAGCAGATTTCACCTTATTATGTCTGCTGTTCAAGTGGACGCAAATGCGTTCTTAGACCATAATAATTCGTAGTAGTCGAGCTCCTGTAAGAGTTTTTGAGTTACACTGAACTCAACGAGTTTTCAACCCTGTTTTTATCAGTCTCCGAGTGGTCGTGAAACCACTGAGCTGCTGTTTCTGAAGACAACTGTCTAAAGAATGTACTTTAAAGCATGAAAAACATGATTATAAAATTAGTTTTTTATTTAGAAAATAGAATACGCCGCTACAGCATAGAAACCAGCGATTTTTACTAATTTTTTGGAAAATAGAACTGGCCTCATATGAGGCCAAGCCGCCGGGCGTGTAGAAACTAGCATACGCTTACCAAAATATGAAACGAGTTGGTGTTGTAAAAACGCTTTCTGCCCTACAAAACAATTATGGTTGTTACGTGGCACTCCTGAGAAGATCTGCACTCACGGATCCAGAGCCTATAAATATAGAAGGTGTTTTTCAAATCAACAATTAGAGGCATGTGTATCATTTTAGTAGCGAAGGTGATGTGGTGATTGATGAAGGACAATGTCCTTCAAGGGGGTTTCTTCCCAGAACTTAGACGTTTCGCTCGCTTGAGGACTAGCTTGGTCTATGGCAAGCTATACCGCTATTGCGTGCTGACGGCCGGTTAGGACCGGAAGTGCACACTGGTGAAACGCGTGGACTGCACGGATGCCGACGCTCGAGTGCGAGGCGTGCCACACGTGGCCCGGATTCTACCTAATGGTTAGTATTATTTAGTAATTTTCAGTATTTATTTAGCTACGCTATCGCTATTTAGTGTCTATTTTTCGGGCGCGCGCCCACTGTCAGGGGCCGCGCGCCACACCATTTAGGAGGTTGAGCACTGCTCCCCAGTAAACACCCTCTTGGGAGATCCCAAGGAGAGAGTCTTGGCTCTGAACTCTTCGCCTTCGGCGCGTCTTCACCGCATACTGCGTGGGCGCCCGTTGCAAGTTAGTTCATCCACCCCTCTGTCGACTAGAGTGCTACCACCACCGTGGGTTCATATTTAGATCGCCGACACTTGTCGTAGTCTCGCCCCTGTATAGGGTTTCGCCCCCGTTTTCCTCTTATTCTCCTTTTTGGCTCTCGTGAGTGGCCGCCTCACTCATCTCGCTCGTCCACCTCAAACGAGTGTTTCCTCGCTCCTTCTCCGACAATCGCCGTGGTACCGCTCCGCCTAGGATTGGTCACACCCCGGACTGTGCCATGCCCACCTAAACACTCTAGGTATATCCCGCCGGATTGGCCTCGGTCTTACACCCGACTTCGCCGTGCCTTTCCAGAGTGGCTCTGTTTCTGTGCTCCGCTGGGACGCGTCTCCTCCGCCTGAGGCGTGTCTCTCAGGAGAGGAAGATCCCGAACATCTTCGTGGTGTCTCCGCTCCAAGCGTTGTCCTACAATTGACTGTGTGTCTGTGTCCTCGATTCAAGGACCAATTATGACAGGAACAGATCCATTCGATTTAAAACAAAGATACGGGGCCCTAGTTAGATTTTCGAATATCGGGGATAGTATTGAAAAATAGAAGGAAGCAAATTTCATTCATTTGAAAGCCAACTCGTACAAAACGTTCATAGAAGCCACTTGTTTGTACACATATCCATAAAAAATTCTCAAATGATATGGAATGAGAGGTTTCGTACTATAAAGAGTTTCTAGTTTTGTTTCCTTGGTCGCAATTCTTGTCTCATGCTTGGTTTCATATTTTCGTTTTTGACGACCCATAGTTTCAATCTACATCCCGATTTCAAATAATATGTTGGAGAAAAAACCTAAGCACAAATCCAAAGCACGTGTAAGAAAGAAAAATCTTTCAAATAGTCTTTGTTGACTTCAAAAACAGTCTCCTGGCTACCAAATTGCGGCATTATTAACTGAATGCTTTCAAACTAAAAGTGAAGGCCAAAACTGTTCGTTGTTATTGACAAAATTACAAAGAGACAGGAAATTGAAAACTGTCGAAGAGACGTCTTAAATAATAACCGAGCTAACGAAAGGGGACCATTGGTCAATATAGAATCCTTGTTTTGAAAGTTTAAGCGCAAGCCAAGGAACTTTTGTAAACAAAAAGCTTTGTAATATTCAAGCTTGTAACACAAAGAACAAAAGATCTGATGAGAAACAAACAATGGTTTGAAGTGTAAGATATGGTTTAGTTGGGGTCTGGTTTTCGTGCGGCTCCGTGTATGGCAAAAACGCGAGATCGGAATGAATGTAGCACTTGGCTAAGTGTCTTCAGGAAGAAAGATTTTGAAACCTGGTGAAGAAAAATACAGCATGGGGTTGTCCATCTTGGTTACGGAAAAGTGTTTGCGTGCTGAACCTTTTTCTTGAAAACTACAAGCGTCTTCGGGCAAGATGTTGGGAGTGGGGAAAGTCGGCGTGGAAGGGCTGCAGCCGAGACGATCTCGGCATTTGTTTTTCGACATGTCACCCTATGCCCTTCTTGGAACCGTTGAAATGATCGTGACGTCTACAGACGGCATGAGCCACGTGATGTGAGCACTAGCACATCGTGTCGCCTTTTGTAGAAGCTGTTCCTGATGATGGAACTTTTGTCTTTCGAGCTGTCCAATATTCGACAAGTGCAGTCGTGATGTCATGCAGTTCATCGAAATTGTTTCTACTGGTGCATGTAAATACATAATTGGCACTACTGTACGACACCATTATCTCATAGTTCGCCGCCGGTAACCCTCATGCGAGCTTAAATTGGCATAGAATGGCACGCTTGAAAAACGAAGCAATTCCACACAAATATAACGATTGTGCTCAACTGTTTAATGCAAAGTTTTGACCAGCGATCCGCGAGGGCTCAAACTGGCAACCCGCCCTCACCTCGTTCATCACACACTACCGGTAGTGATGCATGGAAAGAAGGGCGCAAGCGGTCTCGCTCTGAAAGAGTGAGCCCTGAACGTCGTTTGCGAATCTCTTTTCGGCCTTTTCCATTGTGCAATTGGAAATTCGTCTAACGCAATCGACTTATCGTTCTCATCAACTGCCACAGATTTTGGCACGCCTCCCAAACCACTGCAAGCTCCCAAAGTATCAAAACAAGCATTTGCTTGCGTTTGCTGAACATCTCCACCTTTCATACTATTATTACTAACCTTGTTTATCTTCTTCAGCCACAATGCCGGTGACCCACGAGGATTTATTGTGAACTTTGTCTCTGTTGGCGTGACAACTGTGTGAGGTTTCCAGATCACACAGTTTGATGATGGGTTCTGCTGTAGTACGTTCTCGATCTGTCACAAGCAATCCGACGGGTTATCTACGTTGTTGGAAACATTTCAAACCGTTTCAGAAACAACGGAATCCAACAAGCGGTTGATGCCTCCACTTCCAACGTCATAGACATCCTCTTCTCTTCGTTTTTTGATGTTATCTTTCGCAAACGACATTTTTTTCGACGTATCGAACGGCCATTATTAGCAGTTTAAAAAACTTTTTACTGCATGCGAAAATTTTAAAGAATGATATGCACTTGCTGCCAACTTCATTTTGACGGCTTTATTGGCATTTATGTTCGCTTCTGCACACAGGAACACGTCCAAAGCGTTCGTAACGCTTTCTTTAAACACTTTGATTGTTGGATCATCACAGGGCTGCAGAATATGTGACATTTTAGCCAGAAGCTGAATTACTTCGTTTTTTTTGTCGCGCGACTTTGGACGACTTTGTTTTCTTCCTAGAGCTATGAAAATCGATGTAGAGAAGAATGATATTCTCTTGGGGCACAAAAAAGAGAAACCATATTGAAATGTTGTACGACATCCGGTAGGAGTTCTTTGGTAACCGATCTTTTGACGCTGCAGAGCAATTTTGTACCATGACGCACCCAGTTTTCGCTTGCGAGCCAAGTATGTTATGCTATATGTTTTGCAGATATATGATCTGGTATTAGATTCCACCAGTTATTTACAGACTTATGTCCTTGTGCAATGTAAAACATTGGAGCAGTCATTCCCACCGCTGAAGTGATGGTTACAGCCATCTAATACTTCCAACTGTCTTTCATGTGGAGAGGAAGTCTTCCGCTATTGCGACTTGCAGGAATATACTCGTGGTAACGTCGTCCGAAACAAGCAGACACTGCCCTTTCATCAAAGTTTCAGCACATACTTGGCTCGTTAAATAAGTTGGGAATCATTGCTTTTAAAGTCTGTATGATGTCAAGAAGTGTCTCGAGGTTCTTTGGGTTTTGCGCAATTAAATGTTTGGTTACAATATTTTCTGAGTGAGCTCACGATTTCCGGCACAAAATGAGCATTGCGCATATACAGATGCCAGAGGCTTTTTTTAAATTAGTCGCCCGTCTTGTGACTACTAGGCCATCATCGATTGCGTTTAGTGGTCTTCCATAGTAAACCTTTTATCTGAGGAGAAAACGGCGCGTTCACCTGTCATGTTTTCTACAGTTGGTGACAGAATGGGTGTACGTCCTGGATAATGCTTTGTTAGGTGTAGAAAATTGTTGAGTGACTCATTGTCGTGCTTTTATATCGCCGTTTTGATTCGATATATTGTTTGCATGCTTATTGAAGTTGCTGCAGCAATATCAGCGACTGTGTTGTGGGCTTTGATAAGGTCTGCGACTTTTTCGCCTCTCTTTTTGTTGAGTGTAGACGTCCTCGTTTATGCAAATGAAACGCGTCGACATACATAGCGAGGCCGGCCACGTATGTGGCGTGCGCGACGTGTACGAAAAAAGTCGATCACGTATCTGATGCACCGCGGCCGGCGAGTCTACAAGAGCCAGGCGGGTGCCACGGCGATCTGCCGAGATCACTGGCATGCCTCTCTCTTTCAGAGAGTCCCCATCACTTGGCGGAAGGCAAATTTCTTAACGGTCAAACGAAGTAGACCAAGCAAACAAACTGTTTGCAACATACACAACATGACTACCAACGCAGACTTCACAAACAGTCTTTCTCTTGCTGAGGATCTGCTCACAAGGTCTAAGGAGGTCTCAAGAGGCAAATCTCTTGCCGAAGCCGGAATTGATGTAAAGTACATGACGGTCTACGCCACTATTGCGAGGAGATGCCGTGACGATAAGGACTTTGGACTCTCTCGCTACCCCTATGAACAAGGCCCAGCCGTTGGGGCGTTCACCGGGGGCTTCTTCGAGCACAGAGAGTGGCCGCTTCGTCGAGGAATGGAGTCGCACAAAAGCATGCGAGCGGTGTACGAATATGAGGCTAACTACATAAATGCAGCAGGGTTTTGGATGTCTTTCCACAACGCCGCAATCGCTTTGCGGCATGAGGCTCTACGCAACAATTTATTCGAGAAAGCGGAGCTGTACGATGTTTGGGCAATCATTGCAGTGCGGTATGGACTTCGGGTTACTGGACTTCGAGTCGAGTTTTATAAACTTGTGGCAAAGGACCCCGCCTACGCCAAGATGGTTCTTCCGAGTCTTGAACAGAGGAATGATACCCCGGCTGCCGATGACCTTTTCGGGCCGCTTGAGAAGCTTGATTCTCACATGACTACCCAATTGATGAAGGCCGTCGCCACCCTCAGTGCCAGCAACGCAACGAAAAGAGCTGGGAAGGGTGGGGCTGCCGGGGACAATTAGTCACCATAGTGAGCCGGCGGCGCCCCCTTTGGCGTGGTCCGCAGAGCCGCGTCGGAGAATGGCGTCGTCTGGGTTGCTCGGAGTTCCTCTGCCGAGCAGTCCAATACGGAATCTACGAATCTCCTTCAGAACCATTCAAAGGGAATGGAGTAGAGCTCGCAGACATTCCGCAGACTATGGAGGACAAAGCCTTTGCTTCTGTGGATCTCTCAGAAGGCTGCGCAAACGGAATATACCACGAGGTATCACATGCGCATGCAATGAAGGCAAAACAAAATGGAGCGGTAATATCCTCAGCCTTCACCGTATGGCAGGACAGTCCTGGCGGAAAGAAAGGGAGGTTTGTAGTAAACCTCTCAGCGCAGTCAAAGCACTGGGTGGAGGGTACAGTCCGGATGGAATCCTTGGCGGAGTTTGCCATGCAGATACAGCAAGGGGACCATTTCATTTCTTTCGATTTGCAGAAGGGATACCGGCATTTTCGGCTCCACCCAGACATGAGAGACTGGTTCATCTTCCGGTACAATGGGAAGTATTATCAATGCGTCGCCCTCCCGTTCGGGTGGGCAAGATCTCCTCTTTGGTTCACACAGTTAACAGTGCCGTTCATACGCTGCTTACGGGGACATGGATTCAGGGTGTTAGCCTACCTCGACGACTTTCTGGTTGCTCCTTCGGTCTTCGGAACCGTTTCAACCAGGGATCATTGCACCCGAGCGAAAAAGATCATCGCCGTCCTCCCCAGGCGATTCGGAATACGGCAAAATACATCCAAGGGGTGTTGGGAGAGAGCCACGAAGTTAGAACATCTGGGGGTACTCATCGACACTGTAGAAATGAAGTTCCTCGTAGCACCGCACAAGTTGGGAAAGGTGCAGAGCTTGGCCAAAGCTATCCTAAAGGATGTCCGTTTCGGGAGGAGATGGGTCAGCAAGCGAAAGGTCGAGCACCTTTGCGGTGTCTGTGTCGCGCTCTCCTTGGCTATGCCATGGGCCAGGTTCTATATCAGGGCGCTTTATTGGGACATTTCGCGAAAGAGGGAGCACGACGATCGGGGTCGGGTTCGCCTAAGCCACCAGAGTATTCGGGATCTCCGACGATGGAAGCAACTCAGTGCTCAAGAGTTGGGAGGAAGACCAATGGTGCCGCCTACTCCATCTGCAGCGTTGCACACCGACGCCGCGGACGTGGGCTATGGAGGAACTTTCAACGCCCGGAACCTCGAGTCAGGCGTGGACAGTTGCTGGAAAGCCCAAGGAATATGGAATTGGCAAGATCGAGCGCAGTCAATAAGCTATCGCGAGCTCAAGGCCATACGCATGGTACTCACCGGGAAGCTGAAGCAGAAAATTCTGAGCGAGCAACACCAGGACTTACTACTGCACGTGGACAACCAGGCCGTCGTTCATATCACCAACTCATTTGTTTCGGCTTCCCGTCCCATGATGAAAGAGCTACGAAAGCTAAAACTGGTTCTGGACGCTCTTGGTGTCCGTCTTCGCACGGAGTGGATCCCATCGGTCGCAAACAAATTTGCAGACGCTCTATCGCGACGCTTCTACCGAGGCGACTTGCAGATCAAGCGGCAGCTCAGGCGTTCCGTCGCGGCTGGTATGAAAGCCCCTCGGGATGCATTTCCATACCGCCAACTGGGCGAGCATCTCGTTTTCTTCGCCGTCAGTCATACGCGGAGCTCGCCTCGAAGTGGGACAAAGAGCAGGCTCGTCTGTTGTGCCCTCCGGTGAGCTTGATTTCCGCGACACTTCACAAATTGCGGGTAACGAAAGCCCCGTCGATGCTGCTGATACCATTCTGGCCTCGGCAGGGATGGTGTCAGGACGCTTTGCGGATGGCATCACGGGTCAAAGAGCTGCGAGCCCCAGCGCACACAATGTGGGCCGGTTACAGGAAGTTGAATCCCACATGGAGCCTACTATTGCTCGAGATCAACTTCGAGTGACTAACCGATCCGGCAGAAGAATGGAGTTGGCCAATGCAGCGATATCGCGCCTAGGGTCACTGCCACCCACCTCAGGTATTCTGCGCTCGGCTGCCCTGCTCTCTGACTACGCTTGGAGTGGCCGTACTGCTGCAAGCCGCAGCTCCCGGTGGCGAGCATGGATAGAGTTCTGCACCGTAGAGCAGAGGTCTATACTTCCGGTAACGGAAGCGCATTTCATTGCGTTTGTCGGATGGGTGACGGCGGAGCGCGAGGCTGGGCGAAGAAGCGTTAGCAGCAAGTCCCTTCCCCAGTATTTCAGTGCGGTGCGGCAGATGCAAGTGGCCTTAACCGGCACACCGGTTCCTCCTTACCCATTTCTTTCGCATGTACTTCGGGCTTACCAACGGTGGGAAGAGAAGGAGTTTCCTCAGTCTACTTTTCGGTGTGGTGTGCCGGCGGAAGTGGTTCAAAGGATATGGGGACTCGGCATGGCGACGAACGCAACTGCAACTTTGCGAGATTGCGCAATGGTTGTATTTGCGTATTGTTTCAACGGGTTACGCGACAGCTCGGTAACGTCCCTGTTGACGCAAAACGTCGCGATCACGCAGACAGAAGTGCTCGCTCGGTTGACTAGTCTGAAAGGCAAGCCTGCCAGTCGTGCGCCGCTAATGCGATATTGGCGAGTGTCCGAAGCTCCATCGCCGATCGATCTATGGCAGCGATTTGCAGTTGCACGTGGGAGGCACGACTGCTTCTTCGGACTTGACGGCGAGCGAACGCCATTAGCCGAGCAAACCACGACTCGAGCTTTGTTGCGCTGCCTCGCAGTTTTAAGGATCGAACCACCCGAGGGTGGAAAGTATACATCGCATTCGCTCCGCATCGGGGCGCATACGGAACAGGTTTTGTTAGAATTTCCGCTCGAGGTTTGCTTGTCGCGCTTCGGTTGGGGACCTGGCGCAGGTGTGGAAATGGCAAGTACTTACTTTGACCGTACGATCGCTTTGTCTCCCGCTTCGTTTTGGGTGTTCGGTCATCCATCGTGCGAGGTTCTCGCTTCCACCGCTTGATGAGCGGCCGCCTGATCATTCGGAACAGAAAACGCTGCGCGATCGTAAGTTGGACATTTCGTTGAGTGTAGACGTCCTTGTTTATGCAAATGAAACGCATTCACATACATAGCGAGGCCGGCTACGTATGTGGCGTGCGCGACGTGTACGAAAAAAGTCGATCACGTATCTGATGCACCGCGGCCGGCGAGTCTACAAGAGCCAGGCGGGTGCCACGGCGATCTGCCGAGATCACTGGCATGCCTCTCTCTCCCATACACCCCCCCTGTGTAATCATGCCTCTCTTTCTGTGGCCGTAGGCGTGCTGGCATACGTGTTGAACAAAATGGCGAGCATGGCTGCTAGAGTTCCTGCAACGTAGGGGGGCCCCCCCCAAAAGGGGGGCTTCCTTCCTTACACTACGGTGCGCAGATATCCTCAGCGCGAACCGGACCTTGACGGAACACTCACCAACTGTCGCCAGCATGGATATTGAGGTAGCAAGTTCGATTCTGGGTCGACTATTTATACCTGACAGTGAAGGAGACGGATGGAAAGGGACAGGGTTCGAATCCAGCCGTCTACGGGCCAATATTTGGTAGAAAACTCTAGAGACGTAGTGGCATTCTTCGGAAGTGGCCTTCTCTAGAGGTTAAGTATGGTAAAAAGAATTGTTTCAAGGTCTACACGTCTGTTCTGGTCGGCCTTGAGTTTGGCTGTTTGTCTTCTCATTGACAGGGGCATTTTAGTTCTGCGCTCATAGGACGTTTGCGGAATCCTGGAAGAAGTAAAACTATGTGTTGTCGGAGATTCGGCAGCTCATTGTGAGCCTTTATGTACGCCCTACATATTGCCTGTTCGCAAATTTGGCTCTGCCAAATTGAGCCCGAATGAGGGTTACTTAAAAAAAAGTAGGTTCCCCACTTGAGCACAGGTGGTGCAGGCGGCACGTCCCTACAGGTGGCAACGTCAATGGGATATTGACACAGTTTTAACTCGTTTTAAAAAGCTTTCGAACCATATGCGTTTGGCAGGGAAGACTGATCGGCCGGTAAGAGTTGCAGCTCTTGGTCCTACACCGTTGATGTCCGCTGTATTTCATTGCGTTCCAAATTCTTCAGCGCTAACCAAGTAGGCTGTTTCCCAGACCTTCGGAACAGGGATGCGTTTCCGTCCCGAAGTTCAGTAATCTAACGGTTACGACGACTACGCTTCCGCGACGAGGTCGCATCCCTACTTCGCCGACCTCCTCCTGCACCTGGCTTTCGACTGCCTCGCCCTCTGCCTTCGTCGTCTGACGTCGGCGCTTTTCTCAAGTCGTCCGCCCGCGCATTCCGCTCCAGCTCCTCCCATTCTAATCCCTCCTCATCCGAACTCAGGTCGTCTTCTCCCTCGTCTGACTGCCCTTCCAGCTCGCGTTTAGCGTCAAAAGCATCACTGTCGCTGTCCTCACTACTTTCCTCACTGCTTCCGTATGCATCCTCGGATAGACTCGGTGCAAACTCGGCATCGCCATCTAGACTGTCTGCTTGATCGTCACTACCTTCCTCGCCTTCCACAGGTTCATCAGTCGACAAAAAGTTCCACCCACCTCGATCATAAAAGTCCTCCAGATCATAGCGAATATTCTTAAGCACCTCATTCCATTGCAGGCTCGCCTTTGTTTCGTAATACTTTATGTTCTGCTCATCGAGATATCTTTTCAAGGGCGTGAGCTCTTCCATTGGAACCGAGCTTATGCGCATCCAATAATCCTTTGCCGCTTTTCCAGTTGCTGCCGGATCATCCTCGAATCCTTTAAATACAAACACCACATCAAACATTCGCAATTGGAAGATCACTCTTTCAAAGTGCGCCACTTCCACATCTTCAAGGTTCAAAATGAATGGCGGCCATTCAGTGAGATTCACTATACAAGAGACAGTGGGCAACAGAGTAACAGATACTGATCGTGGAGCCCCAGTAAATTGAAGCTGGCGATATGGAATGTCAAATTCCAGGTTATAGCGTTCTTCCACTTGTTTCGTAAACTTCAAAAAATTTCTGTTTGTTCTGTTGCGCAGCTCTCTTTCTCTTTGCTCCTCTTCTAACTCATCCTGATCGAATTGACGTCTCCGACTTTCGTTCAGCTTTACCACGGCTTCCATGACTTGAACATAGAACTGAATGTCCTTCACCTTCTTCGTCCCGATCATAATCTCGTTCTTCAGATGGAAATGAAGAATCACCAAAAGCTCTTTATCCGCTTCTTGGAAGAAAGCATTTCGGATATTGGCGTAGATGATCTCAATGTTTCCAGAGCGACATCTGTACCGGAATCCATTGGTATGTGCTTCCAGAATGCCAACATTGTTCTTTCCTTTCGCCATTGGTGGTCGCACTGCTACTTCAGAGAGGGAGACAAGCGACCTTCTCTCTATGACCAAACTCTGCTGTGATACAAGCGTTTCCTTCTCTCTTGCCACTCGACCCTTCTCGTTTGTGCGCTTTCGAAGCTCTTTGATTTTTCGAAGGCAATCAGTAAGATTCAAGGGATTTGACGATCTAAACGTAAACTCTTTGATGAAAGCTGCTACCGTACTTTCTCGGACAGCGAATCCTGGAAACCGTGGTGTGTTATCCGGACGACCCTGACTTCGCACCGCTGCCTGTGGTGTATGGAAGTTAATCCGAAGATAGCTATACTGCCCCTCGTCTGATTTTGTTGCGTTTTTCAGGGTGGATATGTGAAACGGCACTGGTACACCATGTATCGGAACAATGACCGTCTCAGCATCCATGTCAACAACAATGGACCGAGGTTTGACGGTCGGGAAGTTGGCAGGTGTTTCATACGCTCGAATGTCATCGAGCAGTTTTTTTTCCTCAACCTTGATGTCGTCAACGGTGAGAATATTGCCGCCTTTCAGTCGGGAGCGACCGCGATCCAACATCTTCTTTGCCAGGGTTTCCTGATGCTTCCGGCGTCGTGCTTCTTCTTCTTCGCTTTCCGCAATCTGCGCCGTATCTGCATTGCCTCGTCGGCGGCCGCGACCCGTTTCTCGTTCTTCGTTTGTGGGGCCCGCATGGCCGTTGCTGCGAGAAGATCGCGCTTTTCTTTTTCCATCCTTAGCGCCTCTATCTTCACTATCCTCGCTAAGGTCATCTCTCTCTTCCTCAGCTTCGTATTGGTAACTAATATGTTTGAAGTCCTTGCGACTGAACGCCGTGAAATTTTCAGGCCCCATCTTTTCGTCCCGCACATATACGGTGTCGGCGATGAGCACAGAGTAGTTTCCATTATCTGGATCCAAGACATTCTGTACTCCAACAGATACATTGAACACCATACCCTTCTCAACCTTTGTTTCGTTCTTTGCATTCAAAACAAAAGAGCTATCTCGAAACTCAATCCCCATACCAAACCCGACATTTTTTGTCATTGAAGCTTTCAAATTAGGCATAGTGATGCCCTCGGCCTTTTGAGTCTCACTACGCTCACTCAAAGTCTTCGCCGCCGCAGCATATGCTTGTTTCAGAGGTTTTCCAGGTACAAGAGCGCGAATGGCAGCTTCCTGGGCTTTGAGAACAGCTTCATAAACAAAGCCTTGAGTCTTTGAAGGAGCAATGAATAATGTTCTCGATATATTACTGCAGTAAAAATTAAAGCGAGCTCCTATACTGGCGACGATACAACCAAATGCCAGATACTCATCTGTGCTCTCTGCACTTGGACGCAAATCAAACTTACGGTCCTTCGCCTGCAAACCGGCACTTTGAATAATCGGTGGGTAGCATGGATCACAAAGCTCAGGCTTGAATGTGCCAAGGCGTGCTTTGCTAGGGTTCAGGATGGCTTCCTCCGCATAATCTGACAAGGTTGTGTGAGACGTCTTTCGGTCTTGATCGATTGTTTTCTCAATTCGCTCAGTGAGCGAGTGTTTCATGACGTGAGCGCTGAGATACGAAGCTCGCTTGACACATTTTTCTTCATCGCCATCTTTCACGGCCAGCACCGAAGCAATGCCTGGAGCAAGATTTATAGTTGGCACGTCTGCGACCGCCTTTTTTACGATGGCTGCGGCCGGCCCTTGTTGTGAGGAAAGCTCCTTGGTGAGAACGGCCACCTTGGTTGCTCCAGTGACGGCGCTTTGTACGGCAGAACGCAAAGACGACTCATCTTCAGATGAAATGACGTTAATCTTTGGGCGGGCATCAGTGGCTTTTGACTTGAGCCCAGAAAGTCCAGAGAAATCCTGCTTTCCGAAAGCAAGGAGGATTTCGCTTTCGGACATGGCGAGCACAACGCCCTGTAACTCGGCGCCAAAGAGCCATGTAACAAGCGCAAAGGATTTGAGGTAACCAATATCGGCGTCTGCATCGTATACACCAGTAGCGATGAAAACTGCCTGTGATTCGTTGAAACAGCTGACGGTACCGTCTTTCCATGCTTTGTACAGTTTTTGGAGTCGCTGAGGAAATTTGTCGAGTTGTCCCATGTTGGTTAGCTGTGTTCTGCTGATGAAGAGTGAGCAGGGCTTGCTTGGAAAAATTGGCTTGGACAGAAAGCGCCAAAGTAGGACAGCAGCTGCGGCAGGTGAAACAGGATCTAGTTGGACGAGCGTTGCGCGGTGCGGAGTAGCAATTGTTACATGCAAGTAGACGGTGGAATTGATGCTCGGGCTTCGACGGTACCGTTTACACGCGAGTTTGCGAGCAGCGGCAGGCCCCGTTTGCCGCCAATGGAGAAATTTGACGTGCTGTACACTTTTGCGAAATGCGCATTTTTGCACTTTTTCGTGCAGTGCTTCTGTTGGCGCCAAATCTCTACATCCTTTTTACCATCACCAACATCAGATCCGGCTCCGGTACACGGCGACCAAAAATCCAGCTGTTGTTACGTGCCCATGGATACCTCGAGCTGTTGGAAAACTACATCGTCAACCAAATCTTCTCCGCGTAGCTTTCAACACTAGTGTACACCGTCGTGTGGTATCTGCCTCGTGGTCAACCAACAGAATATGCTTTTTCATCCGCATGAATTCAGCAACTGACTCCTCTGGATACAATATAGGTCTCCTCTGCCACTGAACTTCCATTCAACCAGCGTACTCCGCCGCAGCCACCATGACACGACACTCAAAGAGCAACACAGACGGCGCAGTCTTCACATATCATGAGCGACGAAACATGAACCACGGGTCCATCTACATGCGCCTACCCTCAGCCTCGATGAAGCCATGGAATCACTGCGCTCTTAGTTTGGCTATCGCTTCAGATCCAGTCCTCACACCTCAAGGAGTGCTATACGACCGAGAGGCAATCCTTCTCAATCTTCTACATCAGAAAAAGACCGCCAAATCCCAACTCGAC
Source organism: Agarophyton chilense (assembly GCA_030374765.1). Lineage (NCBI taxonomy): Eukaryota > Rhodophyta > Florideophyceae > Gracilariales > Gracilariaceae > Agarophyton > Agarophyton chilense. Next base: position 1,198,025 of record JARGXX010000016.1, read on the forward strand.
TTTCAGAGGGCTGAGCAGCTTCGAGTCGCAAGGGAAAACGCTGCGCGCCATGCTCGACAGCAAGCACAGCTGGAAAAGAATTTTGTTGACACTCAGCAAACTTTGCACGAGCGTCCGAAAGAAGACAATGAGCCTGATGTTCATGAAGAGCAGAGGAAAACAAATTTCTGGCTTCCAGGTGACCACAACCTTGTATCGAACGTAACGAGCGAAACAGAACTACGCCCAGTCAAGAGGCGCAAAATGGACAAATCTGCACTGCGAACAGTGTGCCCTATCACTCAAGCTGCGCTCAAGTCGAGAGATCTGATCTCGTTGAAGCTCACTCGTGTCAAGAAAGAAATACGGAAAAAAGAAAGAGATGAAGAGAGTGGGGGTGAGGATGAGGATGAGGATGAGGATGAGGATGATGCAGAGGAGAGGGACAAGAGACACCAAACAGAACAAGATTCTGCTTCACTGGTAGATGACATGTTCATGTGTCCAGTTTGCCAAGCTGTTTTGGTGAACGCTTCAAAACCAATCGCGCTTCGCACCGGGACAGTTCTTTGCGCAAAGTGTGTGGATCAATTTGTGCTGAAAAGCGCACGAGACCCTGTGACTGATGTAAAGGTAGACTTGAAAACAGATGTGATTCGAATCCACAATTCCGGAACTGGCTTCGTCGCTAGCACGCCTGACGACTGCGCTTCCAAAGAGGCCAAGTTGTACAGGCCATCCGTTCGATAGAGGCACGGATATCCATTTGTATACAAGTTTGTTTTTTTTTTTTTTTTTGAGCAAAGGATTTACCCAGCATTGAATCGTACGAGGCTTGTTAAACAAGATCTACGATTATGACGGGCTACACAAACACAGTAAGTACGGAGATAAAAGTCAAAGCGATGGCGTTACGGCGTCACATTAGGCAGTTACTTTGGAATCGAAAACGACAACCGACACCATCAAACCATGAGCTAGAAGAAAAACCCAAATAGAAGGTAACCACGAAACAGGAACACAGGAGCAATAATGCGGAAAGTTGTTTGTGCGCCATTCAATCATCCGGGTGGACGAATGCCGTTGGACGTTTCTGGCTTCGAGACAGGGGCAGTTAAAGGCATCTGCTCATCCAATTTGCTTCCCGACACCAAATGCAAGAGACTAAGCTCGTCGTTGCTGGTATCATCAATGTCCTTGTGATTCCGGAAGGTGATTCTACCGGCAACGTCCTGCTCCCGACTCATCATACTTTGCAGCGTTTCAAAGATGCGACTGCCCTTGGTATCTTCACCAATTTTATCCTTCAACACTTCAATCTCTTCCTTCAAATTAGCCCAAGCATCGTGCATGACAAGAAATTCGCTTTGCAACTCGGAACGTTCTTTCGTTACTTGTTTGCACAGTTTTTCGAGTGCTTCGATTTTGGTTCGTTCTTTCCGTTCTACATCTCGCGTTTGTGTGATGGAAGCTTCTAGTCTCTTACACTCGGATTCCATTGCCTTTATGTGAACGTTGGTAGAATTGTTGGCATTTCTAGCGGTAGCATTAGAGCTTTGCAGTTGCTTTGCTTCGACGTGCATGTGTTCAATGTGAGCTGCTTGGGAATGATGCAGCAGCTCATTGGACTGTAGATAAAGTTGGCTTTCTTGCACGGTAGCTTGGCACTGATCAAGCAATGCCTGTTGTTGTTGCTGATGCGCTTCAAGCGCTTGCGACTCGCTTTGTAATTCGGTGAGTTGGTTGATGATTTCAGAATGCTTTTGTACAAGTTCTCGGTGTTTGGCTATTGCAAGCTGCTGTTCCAGTTGCTTTCGATGCATCTGTTGCTTGAAATGCTGTTCACGCATGTCATAGCGTTCTCGAAGGTCTCGAAGTTTGTTTCGCAATACGGAAACATAGCGATCACGTTGTTCCCGTGATCGACACTGCGAGTGGAGTTTGCGATTAATGTCAGTCATAGCAGCATTAAAACGTCGAACAATGTCCTCGGTCAT